>JANHGO010000069.1:82754923-82834792 GCA_024606505.1 Aquila spilogaster
AAGGAAGGAAGGAAGGAAGGAAGGAAGGAAGGAAGGAAGGAAGGAAGGAAGGAAGGAAGGAAGGAAGGAAGGAAGAGTTATAAAAAAAGATGCTCACATACATGCATATTTACCTACAAATTTGTTTGAAGTTCACATGGGTATGGCTACAAAACTGAATTTACTTCCACAAGAGCAAACTCAGACGTTATCTGTGGAAAAACACTTGGCTGAATTCAAAATTTGAAGCGAAGCCATTTGTTCCTTAGGTTTTACCAAGTATTTTTTGAGATGATCATCAAATGCAATGAACTAACATAGAAATTATGATATGAACTTCCTACTAACTATATTATTTAGCAATGTCCTTGTTATTTATATAGAAATAAAAAATGTTTATACAAGGCTCTTAGTGGTTTAGCATAATTAAATATGCAGTAAATATAATGAGATTAAACTTAAGTAGCAGTAAAAAATAAAGTAATAAGCTTTACAGAAACTGAGCCCAAGCAGTCAGCATGTGTTTGTTATTGCCTCAGTTCCGTACATTTTGCTTCTAATTTTTTCATATTTTAAGATTTTTATGAGAGAATGCTTTGCATGTGCTTATTTTGTACAAAAACTGAGTAGCGAAACAAGATAAATTAATGTATCAAAAGGTGTATTTGCACTCCACATGAAAACCTCAGATGCACATCATAGAAACAAGTACTTGAACACTCACATTCACATTTACATACAAAATCTCTACATTTCCACAAACAATTGTAGAATTCTTCATCTGGAGCTAAAAATGTGCAAAACTAAACTCTAGATCTAAAGAAACCAAGATCACACCTCTGATTTCAGTGGTACTGAGGCCTGAAGAAGGTTACTGAAAGCAGAATTTAGGACTGTACATGCCTCTGTACATTCAGACATTGTAGGGACATTCAGTGCCCTAAAAATGAATTAGGGACACAAACAGGCCCACACCACAAGAAAATCAACAGCCTTCTGTCAGAGGTGGGATGCTGGAAGACATGCTGCTGAACTCTGGGCCCTCAACAGCCCTGTGGTCATTGCTCTTGGTCTTCACTTGAAATCCCCTTCCCCAGCGTGTCCTGTTATCCATAACAGGATAAATATGCGTCACCTCTCTGTACACCCTCCGTTCCAGCCAGGCAGCAGGAAAAGGGAGATGTTCTTCTCACCCTGTGTTGGCTGTGCTACCAGCACTAGGCTAATTACATGATAGCAGCCTGACAGAACAGATTATACACGATCTCATCATTAATTAGTAGTTATTCTTCCCTGCATCGGAAGTATTCAATGTAATCACATGGCCGCACAACCCACTGCGATGGGCATACCCTTGCATTGAGGAGCTGTGTGCTGCAACCCAAGGCAAGTTAAACCAGAGACTCTTGGTTTTTAGCTCTGGGAACCTGATGCTGAACCTGAGCACCTCACATATTTCAAGTCCAATCTGTTTTGTTGTTTTTCTTGATCCTTGTGGTCATGGGTTAACTTCATCGTCTTTCAATTTGTTTCTTTACAGGAAAAAGGTCTGCCATACTAGTAAAACAGCGTGTTTGGATGTGGAACTGATTGACATTACCTGTATTCACAGAGGGCTCATCACAGCGGCATCTGCAGGCAGCAGGACATAGGGCACCAGGTAATATCAGTACATGGAAATGGGTGTTTGCCATCTTCTTACTGTGTCAGCTGAACAAAACTGTGTTGCTAATGGGAGTACTGCGGGTTGCTTCCAAAATGCTGATTGGCAGAATGGCTGTTCCAGTGCAACAACACATCTGGGTCACTCCTACATGCTAAGAGCTTGTTACGATTCCCAAAACCTCCGGGGATATTGATGATCTGGTGCTATTTGCTCTGCATTTACAAAGGACCAGCTGTACAATGAGAGGAAAGGCAGGCACTGGGATCTTGGCTGTCATCCCTCCTCAGTGAGGAGGACCCCTGCAGAGCCCTGCACCCCATACCTACCACAGCTGGGTTGTGGAGAACCTCCTCTGCTTACTCCCACAGTTACATGACTTTGGACGGTCATTGAAATAGGAAAAGGAGGAGAAAGTAAGGAATTGTAACATTGCTAGGATGATGGGAGGTGGGAGGGAGATCATCAGCACAGAGCCTCTGAGCTCTCATCCTTACAGGCACACTCCAGTTTGCAACAACTTGCCCTCCCCTTCACATAAACCAGATGAAGTGCATCCTTGCTGGGTGAGGCAGCCCCTAGGGAGGCTGTGAGGAGCTCCTCCACATGCAGGAGGAATTTTCTGGCTGCTCAGGCTGAAATGTCTTTCCATGTTAACAACATTGTTCGTTTAGTGGCACGTCACCTACATCCTCTACCCTGCTTGCAGTCTGCTGGTAGCATGAGAACTGTTCTCTGTCTTTTTGCTTCAGCAGAGAGTGAACTTGGGCCATGTGTGATGCAGGGCACGTCCTGAGCCTTGCACTGGTTTCTTTCCCGTCTTCTGCTTGTTGCAGGTGTCCCTTTGTGGCAGGTGAGAGGCAGGCTGAGGGGCAGAGCTCACAAATGCAGTGCTCAATGAGACAGCTCATGTCCACCTACAGATCTGCATAATCACACAGAAAAATGTATGCCATGTCCTACCCAAGAAGAGAATTAAATTAGATCTGTGGCTTTGCTGAACTATCTCCGAATTTCAGCAATAAATTATGAATACTGAATGCTCTTTTGATCCCTTATTTGAAAAGTCCAAATCTCTTCAAACTCACCAAGCAATGGCTCATCAGCAGCACTCCTATATCTTAAACAAAATTATCTGTGACCACATGGATAACTTAGGGACAAAAGATAAGTCCGAATCATACCATTATTTGTAGTCAGATCATCTAAGTTGCTTTTACAACCCAAATCTTCAGATAACAGTAGTGAGGAACAAAAGCAAAAGTTTCTAAGTCAAGATCATGGATACGTCTGTTTTGATTTTCTCTCTCAAGCCAATAAAAAAGAAAGGCCAGGGGGAAGTTTAACTGTTTGAGCACATGTTGTTACTTTGAATTATTGAATGCAGTAGGGATCTAGGGATGGAACTACCTTCATGCTTCTGCACACACATGCAGGTAAACTGGCCTCATCTGGGTCTGGTGGGGCAGGTCTGGGAACCTTGCATGCTGGGGATGCGAGGAACAAGTAGTAGGAGGCAGAGAGAAGGAAATACAATACCAATCCTATTAGGATTTTATGAAAGTAATACATTATTGAAAGAAAAAAAAAAGTGTTCTGGGGAGTGTTTGAGGCTGTCAATTCACGATCAATAAATACTCCTATGTTACTGTCGGGTTCTTTGGGAGATGGAAAAAAAAGTGTTCTTACAACAGAAAGTAACTTGCAGGCTGAGCAGCAGCCAGACCCAGCCTATAGGAAGGGGAAACACCAAAGCTTGGAGGAGACTTCTTCAAGGGCAAACTGTTCTCCCACCATTTTTTAGAGCAAAGTGTGGCAGTTCCTATAGGAGTACACACAACTTTCACAATAAATCAGTTCCAGAATATTTGTCAAGATGAAGTTACAGAGTTAAAAACAAACGGCAGAACAGAAAGAGTAACGAGCACATCAATTTAGAGCTACGAGAGAACCAGTATACGTTAGGATGAGATGTCATCACTTACTGGTTCCTCAGCAAGAGGGAGGTTCCAGCCATGAGTGCTGGAGGAATATCTCACATTCAAAGGGTAAGGGGAGGAAGAAGGAGGAGACTGAGACAAGGTACCAGGTGAAGAGGGAAGAAAGCACAGTGAATGGGGGTGCATTCAGAGTTTGGACTGATTGCACAGAGGCAGGGGATCAATGACTGGTTCAGGTCCGGTTGGAGCCAGGAAGCTGCAGGGGGTTCAGCTGGGTGGTCTGTGTTTGCTGTGGTACAGGGAGGGACATGCTGCCCACAGCTGACTGCTCATCTTGGGCCAAGGAAGTCAAAGCAAGGAAGGAGCTTGGGCAAAGGAGGAAGAAGGGCAGGGCTTCTGGCCTTAGGGGAAGCAAAGGCACAACTCCAGGCTAAAATATTTCCAGTAGAAAGTAGGAGGACAATGAAGGAATATCTCTGAAGTGCAGCTCTTGAATTTGGCTGAAGGTTGATGAAGGGCATCCATAAGTTTACTGGGTCAAGAGGACAGGGGCTGGAGAGAAAGGTGTCACTATGTTAAACCATATGTAGAGGTAATACATGCAAATCGGGGTTTTATGGAGCTCAGCAAGAGCAGTGTCAGAAGGAGGCTTTACACATTTGAAACTGTTTGTGTTGAAGACCAAAGCAAGGGGAGCTGTGGAGGATCTCTGGAAAGGCAGATGAACAGGATATACGGTGGAGATAGGCTCCATGAGGATAGCTCAGTGACAGAGCCCCTTGCTGTGGGTGTAGTGACATGACAGGTGCTCAGGGTTTCATAAGTTCCCAGGGGTGGGGAAATGTCCATATTTCCACAGTAAAATAAAGGGGTGGGAAAGCAAACATCAGAAATTGTTCAGTAAGGGACATTTCTGTTTATGAAAAGTGGGCAGGGGGAGTTCTTCACAGTCCTTATCTACCATGCATACAAGAAACTCAAAGGGCATTGGGCAGTGAATCAGGGGCTTCAGTACATTATCCCAGCCAGCCCCATGCAAGTATGGGTTGGACAGCTTAGAGTTAGCAAACCCAAACTCTGGCCACATATTGTAATGCCAAAATCACTTCAGCTTAAGAGTCCTTACCCCATGTTCAGCATCCTTCTAACCTATCTGAAAGATGTGCACAAGCAGCATTATGAGTCCAGTGGCCAACAAGATGGACCTTCCTTTGTTTATCATTTTTACCAGTTTGTATGGTTAAATCTGACAACACTTTGCTGATGTGAGAAGGGAGCGACCAGACAGAGGGAAACACAAGGGTGATGATTAAAGTTATACAAGATTGGGCCATATTTAATTGTGTGCACTAATGAAAAATATGGTCCTATGTTTAATGCTAATGGAATCCATCATTCATGCATCATTGCCATGGGAACCATTCAATTAACATTAAACATACTTTGATACCAGTAAACGTTACTGGTTGGCAGAGGAAAGTTACAACACTTGTAATTTTGCTCTGTTTTCTCTTACCATGTGTAGGTGTCTGGGTGGCACTGTTTAGAATCAGGTGATTATAATTTTGTTCTTGGTCATCTGAAATTCACAGAAAAAAAAAGATCCCTTTAAGAAACAGCTTAGCAAACCCACTGATCTGCAGATGATAATTACAGCTCACAGTATTCACAGGAAATCTCAGCATGATTAAAGAAAGGAGAAGAAAATGCTTAAGAAAGCAGAAGAGTCTGTTACACAGTTCACTTAAAATTCCAGAAGCAAGAAGAACATGATAATAAGAAACTGCTCCCCCTCTGCTGAGCCTGCAAATTAGAGTAGTCTGCAAAGGTGAGAAGCATGTCCAGACAGGGACCAATGGGCATCTTCCTGGGAGAGCTGGAACCTCAGAGCCCCAGCTCCATGCCTTCTCCATCCAACATGTTGCTTTCAGGATATCAGTTACATGGAAAACAGACTCTCCCATTGTGACCACAACCATCCACAATAACATCACATGAGTACAGGGAAGGATCAAATTAATTGCCTCATAAATGCAGGAAGAAGGGCTTAATAGCTGCACTTGGGTGGAGCTCTCCCTCTCTGAGAGGTGAGGATCCCACAAGACCTGATGCATTCACGAGTAAACGCACCAAGCTGAAAAGAAAGAGGGAATGGTCAGTGGCAGACATCATGGCATGGTCAATGGTCAACAGCAGCAATAATTAGTTACCGTCCTTTGGGGTGGAAAACACTGTTCTCTTTGTCTCACTGTAACAAAAACCATGAGGCAAGTGACTGCTGATTAACTTCTGTCATCCTTAGTTTCCAGAAAACCTTCGATAAGGAGTGAACTGTCTTTGCCCAGATCTGTTTGCCTGGTTAGGGTACTGCATTAAAGTGGGTTGACAAGATTTCAAGAAACTCACATCTCATGCCTGATGTTAAGGCTGCTATTCTGAAAAACCTCTCACTGATATTTCACTTTTTCCCCAGGGGATCCGTTCCATAAGATCTTGCCTTTTAGGCCAATTCCTTCTTCCTGTCTGCCAGGGACACCGAGAAAATCCCTGTTCTTTATGACAAAGTTGTTACTGTGTGTTACTTTATTTTTCAAGATGAATGATAAAATTTCCTTCATGTTTCTCTGTAATGTTTGCTTTATCTTTGATTGTTTTCATTCTAGCATCCTTCGTGCTCCACTGTTGACCTAGATCCCTCTCAAGTATACATCCTGAGATGCATGTTTCTGGGTTCAGGGCAAGCTTGTGATCCTTTATGATTCCTTACTGCGTTTCAAACGGACTGCTACTTGTTCATTTGTTTAATGTACAAAAGGCTTTTGAGTATTCCTGTTTCAGTCCAATACGTAGCATTTTTCTCCATTTAATCAATTTATTTTCAGTCTACTTCTCCAATTTGTAAAGAATATTTTAAATTCTAATACCATTCTCTAATAGACTTATGGTCATCCAAGCTTCACACCCTCTGCAAATTTAATAAGGAAATTTCTTTTCCACCATTAACAAAAAGAATCAGTTTAGAACCACATCATTTCATCTCTCTGCTGATATTTACTCACCTTTTGTGGTTAGTCAGCCAGTATGACATCTACCTTACTGAAGTTCATTAGGACCGTGTTTTTCAAATTAATCTCACATTACTTTCCCAGAAACTACTGCAAACCTAGCAACAGCCATGATCCCTAACACAAGCTATTTCTCCCTGACCACAGAAGAGGGTAAATAATAACAATAGTTAAAAGAATATCCTGACACGATTTGTTTCTGAGAAATCCATGTTGGCTGCTACTTTATCCTGTCGGAAACTCATTTCCCTGCACAATATGTTCAATATCTGTGCACTCTGAAGACTAAAATCAGAGGTTATTTATTTAGATTTCAGCCAACTGGGAAGCTTAACTTACATCTCCATCTAGAATATAGGCGCTCGTTAAATACACAACCAAAGCAGGTCCAAAAGGTTATTAGCCTGGGTGCCACTACACAAAGAACAGATCTTGAAATGAGGGCAGGTTCACATAGGCACCAAAGTGCCCTTCAGTAAGCGGCACACGGGTCTCCCAAGGCAGAAGTTCTTCTTAGATCTTCCACTGCCCATTACCTTTAGCAAACAAAAAATCCCGTGGTCGTACTTCTGTGATTTTATTTCAGTTCCCGTTCCTCTGAGCTGTCTCACTGCACTGTAATGTGAAAAATCGACGATATTTCTGGAGTCCTCCTGACAATGTGGAGGCACCGTCAGAAGTTGGGGATCACTGAGGACACTTCTCACCCGTTTTCAGCAAGCACGGCACAGAATTCCATTCACAATTTCTGCATTAGGTTTTAACATGTTCTGGAGTTCAGACATTTTTGGTAATATGATTTTAAAAGACTTCATGTGATGGTGATTCTGACAAATACCTAAAAGAAATAACTGCAGTATTTTTAGCCTTTCCTACCAGAAACACAATATACTTTAGTTCTCAACTGAATCATCTCTCTGTCTTCAACAACTATTAGATCTTTCATGCTTTTTGGCCAGAGTAAGAAAACAATTTATTATTAGAAAACTCCTCCAAAGGAAGATATTTCTAGCTCATGAGCCTTGTCAATCAGCAACCTGACTACTGTCTTAAAAAATCTAAACAGTTTGTGCTTCTGAAAAAGCTACGGAGATAAGGTCTGGGCCAGTATCCATAGACTTCAATCATAATAGTTCATAACACTCTCAGATAGAAATGTATTCTGGGTATTAACCATTTGAGTGGTGTGTAGTCATTACAGCCAGCAGCTGGGCTGCTGAGACGGTCAGATACACAACTTTGGGGCAGTGTCCTCTATGCAGAATTTGTAGGGTTGCAAAGGCAGCTGTTTCACACAGTGTAAATCAGGGCTGTCTGTGCCCTGAGAACAACTGCTTTTCTCTTACAGCTTGTTTTCTGTCACTGAGATCACAGTCACAGGACTGCAAAGCTGGAGGCACCTCTGGGGGTCATCCAGTCCAACTCTCTTCTCAAAGCTGGATCAAGTTGCCCAACATTTGGGCTTTGAATATCTCCGAGCATGGAGACTTCTTCCAATGTTCAACCACCCTCACAGCAAGAAAACTTCTTCTTAAGTTTAATCAATAGTTTTTGTTTTTCAGTTTGTTATTATTGCCTCTTGTACTCTAACCAGGCACCACTGAAAAGATCCTGACTGTCTTTATTTCCCCCATCAGCTACTGACACATTGATTAGATCTCTCCAAGCCTTGTCTCCTCCAGGCTGAACAGTTGAGCTCTCAGTCTCTCCCCATATAACAGATGTTCCAGTCTCTCCAGCATCTTTGTTGTCCTGCTCTGGGGCCTCCCTAGGATACCCCCCCCTCTCTCTTGTACTGGGGAGCCCAGCACTCCAGATGTGTCTCACCACACATCTAGGTAGAGGGGCAGGGTCTTCCACCTCAACGTACTGTCAGTGCTTCTTGTAATCCTGCCCAGGATGCTGGTGGCCTTCTTTGCCACCAGATCACATTGCTGGATCATGTTCAACTTGGCGTCCATTCTGTATTTTATCCATTACTTCAGCCATTGTTTATTATTTATAAGTTATTAAATCTGTTTTTGAGAGGTGCAAACTAGGTAGTGAGTAACGAGCCTGTTGTATTTTCCAGTGACCTCTCCTTGCTGTTTGCAGCTGGTAACTTCACTGAGCATGACTGAATTTCTACACAGCTATTTCTCTCCCAAAAGCCTTAGAAAGGGAGGTATTTCCCCAGGAGGTCTCCATACTCCCATATGCTTTGTACAGTAGCCTGTAGTATCTATGCTAATTCCTGTGGGTTTCAGCCAGGTGCGGTAGGGTTGCAGTCATGCAGGGTAGCTAAGGACAGCAAGGACTTCCAGCTTGGCTATAGCAGAGACAATTTTCAAATCAAACTGCTGAAAACCCAAAGGTACAAATTCTTCATCTTCTTTGCAGCTCACACACCACAGGAGCCGACAGATGAAAGGTTACACGGTGCTGATGGAGACGCTTGTGGGTGCGAAATGTAAGCACGTAAAACAGTCGCTGACAAAACCTCAGCGCATTCACTGTTCCAGAAGGGAAACAAAATTGTTCTCTGTTCTCTTAGACATGGAGTGCTTGAGCAGTGACTTGGTCGGGCAACGCCACTCCCAGAGCAAGTTGTGTCTTCACTGCGGGCAGTGACTGTATCAACACGAATAGGAACAACAGTCTTGTGATACAGCTTTCCACTTCAGCCCAAATCTCATCCTTTTCCTTATTTTTTGCCTTTCCTTCCCTTAATTTCTTCTTCTTCAAAAATCCCAGGTGCTTTCAGGTTACAGCTTAAGAAATCATGTCCAAAATAGGACCCTGAATTATTGGCAGTTTCACAAGGCTGAGCTAATCAGGCATCTGAATGCAATGGTCCTCATTTACAACATCTGTAGCCTATTGTAAACAGTTTCTAAGCAATACAATGCTTTAAAATGATGGGTGAGCCTTCCTACACCTCTTCAGGTTTAACAAGATAATGCTGTTAATTGTGAAGTGCCAGCTAGGCAGAAGCACTGCGATTGTAGAGACAAGGATTTGAGTTCAAAGCTATTTACTAGGAAACTGCGTTAGAGAAATAAAGAATTCATAGAGCTCTGAATTGCCAGACCACAATGTGAAATTTCTGAGCACAGCTGGAGTAGTTATCAGATACAAAAACCACCATAAAGAAAGCGGCATTCTGCGGGGAGAAGGAAACCTGCGCTCCCACACAGGGATGTTAAGGGCTTCAAGTTGCTTTGCAAAAGAAATGGATTCATGTAGTTAGGACAGAGTGAAATGCTTCATCCCATGAGGTTGTGCCTGCGGTCTACACGTGAATCCTCCAACTGTTCCTCTGGGAAGTGTAACCCACATGGGGATGGGGGTTAACTTATGGCAGGAGAAGGGAAGGTGGGGTTGGAGGGGTGGGATGCTGGGTCTGTATGGGGGTGGTGGCTGTGTGAGGGGCAGCAGTGGCCAAAGGGGGGTCTGGAGGAGCTGAGGGGGGGAGGAGACGGAGCATTTAGGGGGAGGAAGAAGTCTGCTGGTACCATGCTAGGGGACAAGGACCTGTCTAGAAAGCTGTGCTGCCTTGCTCACTTGGTCCTTGTGCTGCAGTTATAGAATCATAGAATGGCTTGGGTTGGAAGGGACCTGTAAGCTGTAAGCTCCCCAAGTCCACCCCCTGCCTTGGGCTGGTTGCCCCCCAGCAGATCAGGCTGCCCAAGGCTCCATTCAGCCTGGCCTTGGGCACCTCCAAAGATGGGCCATCCACCAGACAGGTTGTCAGTCTGTTTGAGTCCCACAAAAGCTCTAATGCTTCCATGTAGGATTTACCTGTAAGAACCTGCATTAACAGACCTCCCCACTATCCTTTTCTTCAGTGTCCCCAGCCAGTGTTTCCAGATGGAGAGGAGGGATCGCTCAATTAATAATCCCTTATATTTCACTGGAAGTGGATGTGCATTTTTGAAAAGACTGAGTCTGGTGTCAGCTGTGGCATCCAGTGATTGATTTTAAGAAACACAAACATATTTTCTGCTGTGGATACTAAAACACGAGGCTGTAGTTTTCCCATTGAATATGTAGAGTGCTTTATGGTCCTGCAGTAGCTGAGCAACTTTGGCATCTGGACATGAACTCTCTCTGATGTCTCTGGGCAGTGGGCATCATAACTGCCCCCAGCAAATCAGGTGGGCATCCCTGGTGGGCAGTGAAATCAGAGCACCTGGGCCAGCTCCGGGGTGGGATGGATGGATGGAAACCATTCATCCCTTCTTCTCAGAGGTTCTCAGAGGCTCTCTCCATCTGCTGAGGTACTGCTGAAGGGATCTCCCCATGGTCAGGGCACACAGAAGGAGCTCTCTGCCTCAAGGCACAAAACTCCGAGTCAATGATGAAGAAAACTTTAAATATCCACTAAAGAGTTCCCTTTGCTCTTCTTATCCAGGAGATCCTCTTAAGAAAGGATCTTTTTGCATCAGGACTTAACCTTTCCTTTGGTACTTTGTTTTAGCTTACTCTAGGGTATATTTTTTCAGTCTCAGGGACTTTGTATGTGTTTATTGTTAATAAAAACTAGATTTATTGTGATCTATAATGGAAAAAATAGCAAGTGTCAGAATATGGAAAGAAAACGCTGTATTTTCCAGCCTGTCTTCCCTAATAAAAACTGCAAAGGAAGGATATTTTTAATATATGCCGCTATATTGCAGATATATGATGGCTCTGAAAGTCATGCAATATTTTGTGTTAGTTTTGCAGTATTTATTAAAGCACTGGGAACTGCTCTACCATCTATATTTGACAGGACAAAAGAAATGGGCTCAACAGGAGCTATTCCCCTTGGAAATACACTTTCTTGCCTTCTGCCCCTCTGGTCTTTTCAGCAGCCTCAGCATTCGCATACCTTCAACCTTTTTTTCCAGCTGAGATTTTCAGCAAAAGGAAGAGTAGCAAGCAGTTTATTTTTCAGATGACAAGATAACTGTTTGGTGTCTGCATTAATGAAGTGAAAATCCCCTTCAGGCCTAATCTTCCAGAGTACTTAAATACTACAAAAGACTTCAGGCTTCAGGAACTGAAAGAGATGCAGACCCCCAAGGCAAGGAAAAAAGCAGACCAAGAGGTGATGATGAGAATGTAAATGCCTGTGGCACAAAGCTACCAGTTTGTCACCTGCCTGTCCCCACCGGGCATGGCCTTCTCACAATTTGTAGTCTGGAGGAGAAGCCTTAAGTCAATGTCCTTCACCTGCTGCCATGCTGGTCAGCCAAACCTGAGATGGGAGCCTCGAGTGGAGAGGAGGCGTCGACCCTTTAGTCCAGATCAGACAGGGATGGAGACAGAGGGCACCTCCCAGCACTGGGGACCATTGCACTGAACTGGGGAGGCTGAGTCCGTGGTCCCCTCCAATGGGAGACTTCCCAGCCAGCCAGGACTCTGCAGTGCCTTAGCAATGTGCTGAGCATATGAATGCTAAGCCTAATAATCATTAAATCCCAGCTGCCTTTCACATACCTTAGCCAATAACTAATTACTTTATACCTTTATGCTATGGATATCCAGCTGGCAGAGTTTCTGCACCTGGCTGACAATCCCCAAACAAACTGACACCCAAAAAAGGGACTGCAACAAGGGACACACAAGTTAAAGCCAAAAAATAAGCTAGGAATAAAGTCAGAATGTCAATCACTAAAGGGGCTGGAGAGGCCAGATTAAAGGCTGCCCCCAAATCCTTAATTTGATATTCATTATGTCAGGTTTTTGTTCCACCATTCCAGCCTATTTTTCATCTGTAATCCTGTGACTCATTCATTGAACAGGATGCTCAGGGAATAAGGCAGCTATTCAAGAGTTATTTTAATCCTCATTAAGTGGTGAATGGCCCTGTTCTTTAATATCCCACACCATCCATATACTGCACTGATTATGGAACTGTTATTTTCCATGCAGGCTTTCCTCTAGCACTCATCTAAATCTCACAAACAGTTTCCAGACTCCCACTGAAGGCAGGGTGGGCTCTGTTAGCCTCAGGTTTAAGCTGAGCCAGAGAGCAATTGTACCTGCGTCTGCAAGGTTTTATTACTTGGAGGAACCGCCGTGGAACAGGCAGGTCAGATTTTGCAGATTACACTGGGGATTTTTTAATAGGATTTAGCAAGCATATATCAGATGCTAATTAATCATACCGCTTCTGTGGGGAAGGTAAGGCAGGTGCAATCACTTCTGGTTTACAGGTGAGGAGAGCAGGGAAGGCAGGTGGAAGCACTTCCACGCGGCCATGCAGCAGCACAGGGAGGATGGGAATACTGGGAATGCCCCCCCTCCCAGCGCAGCCCCAGGCTGCAAGCACATCCTGCAAGTTGCAGCTGGGGCAGCTTGCAGGTGCTCAGCACTACTGAAAATCGTGTTGCAGGTGCTGGAACCTTAAGCAGCAAGAAACCAAAGTAGTGGTGCAAGGTCTGACTAACTGACTCAGCTTCCTCCAGGCCACAGGGCAGACTCACACCAGAAGAACCCAGCATCCCCTCCTGCCACCCTTTTTCTTGCCCCAGGCAGCATCACTCAGGGCACCAGCAGCTGTTGGCTGCTCTGTTTAGCTGGCTTAGCACGGTCAGCACTACGTGGCAGAGACTAACACCCAGAGATACCCTGTGCTAGCAGTGCTCAATACAGATATTTCATTTGGAAAAATGAAGACTGTATGAGCTAAGGTTTCACTGGAAACCTCAACTCAGCCATTAGCTACCTGCTGAGCTCTTGGTTTTGCACCTTCAATGGAAGTCTTTCTAAACTTCTGTTTACCACCCGCATGCACATAGAAGTAACACATATAAGCACCAGTCTTTATAGATGGATCTTATTTTGGCCAATCTGATGGCACTGTAGCTTCAGTTCTTTCTGTATGAATTTCTGCAGACGGCTCAGGGGGCTGCCAGCATTGGCAGGAATATTTGGCCGTATGGGGGATGCCATGGGGAGGACGTGTTGGAAATGGGTGATTCAAAGGCCGGATGCAGCCGTCCAAACTGGAGGCTGAAGTGTTTGGACTACCACAGTGAGAAGTGATTCTCATGCAGAAAAACAAAGCGTCCACAGTGATGGGGGCATCTCACTTCCTTCAAAGTGAAACGTTCCCCATCACTCAGCTTTGCAGCAGGTCAGGTTGTGCATGGCACAAAGTAACTGCTTCACTGCAGTGGGTATTGTTGGTTCCTTATTTTAATGCTCCTGAAAGTGGAGACTGAAATGAATGATGCGATATGAAGGCAGAGGCAAGCGTAGAGCTGCAGATGGAAATATTCAGCTGCAATGGGCTTTGAAGTTGACCAGTCTGACCGCTTCAGAAAATTTACGTGACTCATTGGGCTGCCCAAGAACACAACAACAACAGAACACAACAAAAACTCAAACAAAAACAAAGCCACAAAAAGGATATTTCCCAATCTTGGCTAAAATAACATTTAAAAAGAAGTGAAGATAAAGGTTATTCTAAGATCCAAATATATTTCTTCAAGGAAGCATCCGTGGAGAAGGTGTTTTCTGATGAAGAAATATTTATTCCTCCAGGTGGACAACAGAGCACAAGGTCTATTGAAAGGGCAGCTTTTTCCGTGCTAACCAGACTCACCAGCAGGACAGTCTGGAAAAGGGACCTGTCCTGCACAGTTTTAGCAGCAATGCCTCCATGTTTAGAAAGCAGTAGTGACAATGATACCCCAAAATGGGGAAGTCTGAACTTACTGTTGACCCAGAGTTTCAGATCTCTCTGTAGCATTTCATACTTGATTTGCTCTGATTTTCTTTGATTTTTGTGTATTTAGGGCTGCCTTTTCTTGCATGTTCCAGCATAGGTCAGGAGAACGAAGCAGTGAAATGAATAGCAGAAATCCAGATAAAGAGAAAGAGAACAGGGAGCATCTTTCTGGGATAGAAATCTGCACAGCTGGAGGCAAATCCTCTTGGACAAACTTAGCTGGTGTTGGCAATCAGTGCCTGGGATCTCCTCTGTGTTTGAGAACTTCCCACCAACTCTCCAAACGCAAAGTAATTAGATAAATATGGGCTGGAATTCTCAGAAATCAAGCAGCTGAGCAGGCTGCATGACTAACGTTCAGCAGCGATGCACAAACAGCATCTGGGGGAGCAGTCCTGGATGCTAACCTTTGGAAACACGTTTGAAATACGCAGATCACAGTGAAAACATATGGTCAGAATAGAACAAAATGTGTCCTTTAAAGGGCATTTCTGAAGATGAAGTTGATTTTAGAAGATATAAATAGTGTGAGTCTCTAAAGCAGGATTAGTTAAATGCAATCTTACGTGGAATACAGCCAGCTATTGCACATTCAGAGTGGAGAGATAATTATGCTAATACCATCGGAAGAAACACGTGGTTGTTTTTAACCCCATGGTATTGGCAGGAAAGAGAAGGAAAAGGAACACCAAGTCCTCCCCGTTTATCCCTCGTTCATGAGGTATCAAGAGAAACAAAAGGTGGGGATGAAATCCCTGCAGGAAGGGCTCTCCAGGTGTCAGTGGGGCTGCATCATGCTCCCGCTGTGCGAGCAGGGAGCTGAGCCTCAGGGAACAGCCCAAAGGAGCCTGGCTGACCCATCCTCCTCTCTCTTTACACAGAAAATGAGGAGGATTTAGCAGAAAGCTAAACCTGAGGCCACCTTACTTGTTACACTCCAGGCACAAAAAGAACCTTATATGAATTCCCATGCAACCAAATGGGATTTCCTGAGAACATGTATTTCATGGTCCACTGGCACAGTGTCCAGCGGTCTGGTGTCTTACATGATGGGCTAGAAAAACAGAAAGCCCAAGAGATGCTCTGACATGTCCTAGTGCTCTAACTCTCTGTGTTAGGCAGAGGAGCAAAGACCAATTTGGGGTTATCTCACAGGAGAAGGAAGCTGAAGAGCAGGGGAGTACAGGCCTGCAGCACCACGAGGCAGAGCAGGAGCCTGCACGGGGCCGTGAAGTTCTCAGCACGCCTAACTCATGTGCCAAAACACTCAGGGAATGAAAGGAAAAGGAACTTCCAGCCCCAGAGGCAAAAATCCACTGCACACAAGATTGCCTTCTGACTGTCCAGGCACAGCTGGGACAATAATTAACTCACTTCCGTTATATGGTGCGAACTTACAAATTGAAATTTCATCCGTAAGTGAATATGACACTCAGACTGCTGACGAGGGAGGAAAACATCTTTATGGAGTGCAGACAGGGAACTCCTCCTATGCAACCACTTGCTTGTCCAGCCAGCCAGGTGGAAAAGCAGACGGAAGCTCCTTGAGGAAGGGGCTCTTGCTCCAATCCTAGGTGTGAAGTTAGTTCCTTTCCAGCAGCTATATATTTTATATAACTGATTTTGAATCACACTCCAGACACAGGAATTCCCTTGCTGCTCATCTGCCAGTAAGCTGTGGTCACCCTGCCAGCACCTGGACAGCCACATGGGGACTTCCTCGTGACACTGCACAGCTCTGCTAGGGGCCAGGAGCAACAGCCTGTGTGTAGGGGCCAGGAGCAACACCAGGAGCAACAACCTGTGTGTAGGGGCCAGGAACAACAACGTGTGTGTAGGGGCCAGGAGCAACAGCCTGTGTGTAGGGGCCAGGAACAACAACCTGTGTGTAGGGGCCAGGAACAACAACCTGTGTGTAGGGGCCAGGAACAACAACCTGTGTGTAGGGGCCTGTGCTTGAAGCCTCTTCCTTCCTTTTGCTGATTTCTGGCATTTTCTGTTCCCAGATGTGGGACTTGTTTGCGTGCTTGTTAACTGCTGAGCGTTGCTTGGAGCAGCACTGTATGGACAATTAAGACCCTGATGCATTTTAACACTGATCATACTCTTAACTTTAAGCATACAAGTGAAGTCACTAGCATTAATGAAGCGCTTAAAATGAACCATATGCGTAAGTGCTTTACTGGGGCAAAAAGAGAGTGGCACTGTACTAAAGAAGAACTAAAAGCTCTATTTAAATCCATCCCTAAACCTAGCAGCAATTAAGCAGGTGGTTAACTTTAAGCATCTGCTTAAGTCTAACTGAAGCCACGTTAAATGGTGGCTTTTAGAATAGAACTCCCATAGTAATATCTATAGATGCCAGCATCAAAATCTCGTTTTTTTGCTATTAATTACCTGCTCTGTTCTTGCAGCCTTTCCATTCCACCCGATTTGGTGTGGGAGAAAGCAATGCACGCTCTTTCAAATAGCTGAGGACAGCTGCATTAACTGACCGCCAGCAGTACTGTGTTCCTCCCATGAAGCACAGATCTTTGGATATGTTCTGCACGCCTGTTATTTTAACTTTTTAAAAATAACTATTTAATTAAATAGCCCTTTTCCATATGTTCTAATCAGAAATGTTCTGCTCGGCCGACTCAAAATCAGCTGAAGTGATGAAGTACTAATTTCTTTATTTTTTTAATTATTATTTTTGGTGTACTTGTAAGTCTCAGGGAGACTGAGATGTAGGGAAAATTGGATGATTAATGTTAGAAGAAAAAAAAAAGTACTCATTTAAAACGAGAAGATCTGCATGTGCTTCGAAGAACTCGCCTTCCTCTTTGCAGGAGCAGGAAGGAGATGTAAGGAAGCACATCGTGGCTGACGTTGATCTCAAAGCATGTAGAGTCCAGACAGTGCAGGAAACCTGCCTGGATTTTGGAGCACCAAGCGTGGCACCAGCATGGCACCTTGAAAGGGCTTCAAATAATTAATTTGTCTCTACTGACAGCAAGTGACAATATTCATTGTATATCCAGTTTTGCTCAAATAGGTTTCTTGTCTGGAAATCCTATGGTAACTACGAAAGTAATAGTTTTAAACCCAGTGCTGTTGTTACGATGAAATCATTAGTTTGCCTTTCCACTCCATTTCTGTGGCATCCCGTATCTCTTTCCATAGAAAATGAGCATCACCTGACACAAAAGCTGTTGTTTTTTTTTAACTATCCCAATTTTAGCAGAAGTGTGGTGTTTTATCACAAGTCTTTAAAGATCCTCAGGCCCTGGAATCATTTGGTTAGGCAGGAAAGTCATCTGTCTTTTTCACTGAAGGGAGCTCGCCGCCTCCTTGTTTGTTAGCGAGGAGGCAGCAGCAGCAGCACATTGCACCTCCGAGGCCCTGAAGGCAAAAGGATAAACAAAAGAACTCAAAGTTGATTTATTTTGAGGCCGCTTTGTTGTTTTTTTTTTAATCCAACTTCAGATTTGTTTTCAGATCTCATTTGCGGTTTCTTTAACATGTGTGGTTGTAATGCTGAATCTCCCTCGATAACGTATGCATTTCTGCACTGAAACCTGGCAATAAGGCCGAGCATAGTATGTATAGCTCTCTCCTGTAGGTAAAGCAATTTCTATCTGTTTACTCACTCACTACCTTCCATGGGAATACTTACGTTAGCAAATTTGATGCTCAGCTATGCTTATTGGAGCACAGTTTTATTGTTGTTTTATTTTATATCTGCACCATTCTCGCCAAGACCAAGCAAAAAGCAGTGCTGTAGTCGTACCAACTGGATGTAAGTGCACTTAAGAGATGGTCTTGCTCCTTCCTCAGTGCTCCCCCATGTACTTCTGCCTCTCTCGTGCCTGTGTTGGTGTACAGATGATCTTGCAGGAAATCCTCTATGCTTTTTATTTGACCAAATTGGTTTCCTGATCGCAGTTAATTCTCAAAGGATGGAAGTAGTGCTGAGCAGCTGGAGGTGGGAATGAGGGTACAGCTGCCCCTCTCAGAGACAAATGTTATTTCTGTCGGATTGAAGGCACTGGGGCATCACGCCAAGCGACTGGCTTGCTTCAGCAGTTCTGGACCAAATGTGAAGCTGCTAAAGGAACCCAACTTGCATAAACAAGTGGCCTGTGTCGTCAGAGTAAAGATCACAACTATATTTCAATAAGAAAAATGATGTTTGTCCAAGCTAGGCCGTTTTTTTCAAGTCTCCCAACCCCATTCTCTGAAAGAATTGCAAAATCCTGTAGTTCCAAAGCTGCTCAAGAACTACCGTGTAGCTGGAGGAAATCTGGGCTCAGCTGGACCAAGGCATTTCAGATAAACTAGCACAGCCTGTCAGGCTTCTGCATCCTCCTGAATGTAGCAAGCAGTCCTGTCTGCAGCCTTGGGGTAAAACAACTCTGAGACGTGGGATGCCAAGTAATTAATTACACTGCTTGTTGTGAGGGCTGTCCTTGTAAAGGGTGGGCAGTAAAGGTGTGAGAAAGAAGTCAAAGAAAATGGGAAGAGAGCTGAAACTACAATTGAAGTCAAGCAAGGTGTGCTGGGACGGCGGGACTGGGAAAGTCCTGCTCTGTGGTTGCAAAAGCACAATGGCCACACTGCCTTCATCCTGTGCAAGCCTCCCCATAGCACTCACCTAAGAACAGAGCATGCTGTAAGTTAAGGGTTGAATTTAAGTGATAGCACACTTGGCCAGAGCGGTGTGGGGCAGACTGGAGTGATATTTCTGTCCTGGTGTGTCTGTCTGTCTCCCCTGTGCTGGTCTGGGCTCCTTTCACAGTTTGCAGATGCTTCTCATCTGAGATCCACAGCAGATTGCCGAGTTGAGCTGTAGACCTGCAGACATCTTTCTTTTCCCCTGTTACATCCAAAAAGCCTGCAGCACTGTGGGGAAATCCCTTACCTGTTTTTCAGACTGAGAATCTGGGAGAAGGAAGAGGAGAAGCCCCCGAATAGCAAAGTGCTTCTTGCAGGATACCATTGCAGTGTGCAGGACATTTCCCAGTGCAGAAAATCTCTTTTCTTTGTTTTACACTCCATCTGCTTTCCCTGTTTGATGCTGTGCTGCTGTCCAGGTGGGCAGCTAAGTTGGAGACAACTTTCCTGCTGGTGGTTCCCTTTCCCAGACCCTTTTCTGGAGCGTTTTGGAAGAAGAGATACATTTCTCCAAAATCTAACTGGGAAAATTCTACCAAATGCAAACTCATTTCACACCACCATGTTGCTGTTTCAGACCCAGGCTGTCCTCTCCTCAGACAGTATTTTTACAGTGTTTTTATATTACAGTGTTATATGTACTCATTCTGCTTTCTTTCACCCAGGCCACCTCCAGCTTCAGCTTCTAAATGCAGGAAAACCATCTCCCCTGGAGAAATGCCTCTCTTTTGAAGCAGTGCTGGAGATCCTTCAGCACATAAAGGAATGAGAGGGAACGGAAGGCAAAGCTGAAGCTGCACGTGTTGCAGAAAGTGTTGTAAACCCTCAGCTTGGAAAAACCAGGCTGGGTGGAAGCTGAAATCAGCCATTCCTCAACAAGAGATGCCTATTTGCTGCCATAAACCCCACACCTCAGCTCTGCTCAGGTGACGTGTTCTCCCAAGGATTATATAGCTGGAAATATTTGGGCAGAAATGCAGACTCATCATCCTTGCAGAGAAGGGGCTGCCCTAGGGCTGAGCCAACATCTGGTCCAGGCCTTCCCAAGCTGTGGGTCTCCCCGAGCTCTCTGTTGGCTGAGCAGCCCCATATCTTTTCAGAGGGGCCCCAGGAGCCCTGCGAAAAGGCAGCCCTGCACCATGCCTCTGCATTTGGAGGAGAGCAGCCCATGCCCTGCGGTGCAGGAGCGCAGTTCGCAAGGGCTGATGTCATCGCTTTGCCTTTTCCATTGGGGACAGTTCATTGAAAGTCTGATCTCATCTCCCTCTGTCCTGCTCAGCCCGGGGACCCGTGTGCCCCCAAACCGCTGCCTGTCCTGCACGTGAGGGGCACTGAGGATGATGGTGTCTGATCACACATCCCTCTAATTATTTTATTAGCTATTTTATACCTTACATTATTAATGACTATTAATTAATGGAAAGAGCCCTGGATTCTTGTTGAAAGTATAAATCTCTTTCTAAGAAAAAACTCAATTAACTTTTGGCTTCAAAACTTGGCTTGGGTAGAGAGATTTAAAGATAATACATAAATTTGTCGCTTTACGTGCCACTGAGTGCCCCTCGTTGTCCGACAAGCAATAGGGGAGGAGCCAATACAAGATCGAATGGTTCTGATCTGGTTGTGAGTGCATTTGGGCTGGAAATTAGAAGAACCTGAACCAAGCACAGCGTGAGGCTCTGAAACTCAACGGGTGAGAGGAAAAAAATGAGAAAAGTGATGGTGCCTTTAAAGTGAGAGATGGCAGGAAGGGAAGAGTCCAAGCGGCCCAGCACAGATGGGTGCCTCCAGGGTAGCATCCCCCTGGTGCACAATCAGTTGCATGGTGAATAGCAGCACTTCTCTGTGTTGCTTGCAGGAGGCAGGCTGAGAGGAAACCCGTGCGCTGGCCTTGGGATTTTTCCTACTTCTTCTCCCCTGGATATTTTGCATTCTGCAAGTGTAGCAAGGAATCGTGATTCATTAGCTCCTGAGCAGAATGCAAAGGCTGGCTCTGGCAGCGATAAAAGCAGGTGATGAAAACACCATGCTTTCACTGAGACGCTCCCTCCCATGCCATAGCGATGCAGTGCCCGGCTGTGATGCCGCACTGCCTCCCACCACCGTGCAGCTCAGCACGGCCTGCCCCTTGCACGCGTCAGCACGGTGGGAGCTGACGGGCCCTGAATGAACATGGCATCTTACAAAGGATTTTAGCAAACCTGAAAAAATATGGCTTTAAATCTTTAACACCCACCACCAAACACAGCTGTGCTGGGGCAGAACACTGCAGCCGCTCAACAGTTTGTGGCAATGCTAAAAATGAAAGTGGGATTGTAGTGAGCACAAGTATGATTTGCTCCAGGACACAACTGCTGAGATGTCAACGCAGACAGCAGTTCTGCAGTCTCTTGGGGACATGAAAGAGACTACAACAGCACTTGCAAGTCACACTCTCTATGAATGATGCTCTGGACAAGAGTTTCTAATGCAGAAACACAACTTGGGTGCATAAAAAGGTCCAGAAAATCTCATCTCTCCTCCCCCTGCTCTCATCTCACTCTCGCTTTGCAGAAAAGCTCCTTTCTCCAGAATCCATGCAGGCAGCATAATGTGGACTGCAGGCAAGAGGAAGAAGAGCAGAAAAGGTGGACGTCAGGCTGTGCAGTACAGGATGGGCTGAGATGGGATCTGGCTCATGGCAGTAGCTGTCAGGACTTGTCTCCATCAGCTCCCCACCACCGTGCAACACAGAAGCAGGGGAGAATATGGCACAGAGTTGCAGAAATGCTTAGGGCAAAATCATAATTCTCCAGGGTGGCCCCACAGGGGCTCCGCTGTGCAGAGCTGGGCTGGAGGGTGGAGTGAGAGGTGATGTACCCTGGAGGGGGATACAAAGGTGGGCCAATACAGGTAACCCCGGGCACTCACCAGGTGCTGGAGAGGCTTTGGGTTGGGATGCCCCGATGAAAAGTGGAGTGCAGAGATAACAGCACCATGTCAATTTTGCTGCCTGAAGGATTAATAGCTGCTTTTGAGATGGGACTTGGAAGCAGAGGTCAGTATTCTTTCAGGAAAGGGGTCTGCAGGCTCGGGTTCAGCATGCTGTTCAAGAAGGGTCTGTGGGCAAAGTAAGGGAAGGTGCTCATTCTTGGAGATGTGCTCTGTGGTGCTGAGCTCATCAGAACCAGCCTGGGAAAGCACTGCAGCCACAACATCTGTCTTTGAGGCTGCTGTAAATGGCACAAGTCCAGCCTGCTGCTCTCTGAGCCTATGAACACAGCATCGAGCCCGGCCAGGAGCTGCTTTTAATGCTAATAATTCAAAATAATAATAATAATAAACAAACAAACAAACAAACAAAAACCACTACGGATCCAGGCAGATAAATATTTCTGTCCTTGCGTGCAGGGCCCTGAGTAGTCTTTGCAACACGTGAGCTTTGTGTGCCCTCAGCCATCCATCCCAGCCCTCTGCCAGAAGTGCCAGCCAGATCATCACAGGAGATGTTCTGTGAGAATGACCTGGCAAAAATGCATCCCTCTCCCTGCAACTCCAGATCTCCCCTTCCCCACATCACTTGAGTCCATCCTTTCACCAGCTCCTAGCTCTCGTGCTGTATCTCTAGGTATGGGGTTAGTTGTTTGTCACATGCTGCCTTCTCCATCCAGCTCTGCCACCTACATCTCAAAGCAGGCACAAGGATGAGACACTTCCTTGTGCACCCTGTGGTTTTCCAGCTATGGCTATCATCCAGTGCCATGAGCTGTGTCTCCACTGGAGACTGAAACATTGCCTGCCCTTGGGACTAGGGATGAGTTAACCCTGCTATTGTACCAGGATGCCCTCCAAAACACTGTTATTTGTACGGTGTGGCTGGATCTGAGGACTCTGCAGCTGCTGTGTCCCATCTGCCATTGAAGATATGCCAGCAGGTAGAAAGATGGGCCCTGGGGAGCAGAAAGGCTTTGGCAGTGCCTGCAAGTGGGGGCAGATGAGACAATCTGGAACAGATGACATCCCACTGGGGACTCTGGAACAATCTTGGAGGTTCAGTGGAGGTGCAACCACTGGCCCAGGAGGGCTTTGCCATGGTCTCAGGTTCCCAAAGTTAAAGTATTGCATTGTGCCACCGTGATTTCCCCACTGTATGACAACATGGTGGCTGTGGCTGCTCCCCTGCAACATCAGCACTGTGGAGAGAGCAGAGAAGAGGGGAGGCAGCCCACAAGGACCACCAGCAGCAGTCTGTGCCAGCAAGAGCAGGGTGTAGGGGTGGTCTCTTCTTGGCTGAAGGGAGCTGCTCAAGTCTTTTGGGCAACCCCTGTATTCCTCCCCACTCTCTTGACTGATGGCTCTTCCTCCTGTTATGGGTACAGAGCAGTTCCACCATTTTGCTGCATTTGGCACATGGGTGTACACAGGGGCATTGTTCGACCATTCCTCCCTTGGGGATGGCCTCAGAGTGTGGAGGGGAAATATCAGGGGGGCCCTGGACCTGAACAGTCAGGGAATCTTGAATACTTCCCCACCTACTTTATTTTTTCCAGCAGCAGCCATGCCAGGGAGCTGTGCTTGCTCAAGAGCTCTGCTGTGCAGGGAAGGTCTCTAGGGATGGCTTCCTGGAGAGCAGAGAGTCCTCTCTGCAGCAAAGCCTGCTCTTGCTGAAACGTGGCCCGAAGCCATGAGGACCCATTCCAGCAGATTCTGAGCAGTCACACCACGTTCTCTGGGCCTGATCCAGCACCTGTGATGCAGGAGAAAGGTCTCACCATTTCCTGAAGGGAATCATAAGACAGCAGCCCCACTGAATGTTTGCTCTGAAGCCTCTGAAGGTCTGAACTTCGTCCTGTGAAAGGCTCCTGAGATAACATGCACTTTCTAATAGAACTTGCTCTCCCTGCTGAAGTTTCGAACTGAAGTTTGATGGGGGTTTGGAGAACTGGTTGGTGAAGCTTCTCTCTGAGTCAAGGCACAGACAGCTGTGTCCCAACAGTGTGAACTGTCTCTGGACTCAGTGCATGGGATGAAAGCAGTAAGGACCATTTCAGCACTTGTCATACAGTCACAAGACAGTCCTGTTTGTGGCTCATCTACCTTTGCACATCATTTCATGGGGCTCAGAGCAACCTTTTGGTACCAAGCCAAGCTCCTAACAAGCCCAGGGGGACTTTGCTGGCTGTGCTGGGGTTTCCATACATGTTGTTCACACTGGGTTAGAACTCACGTAACCATCATGGCACAGACACGCATCCCTGTGCTGACAGCCTTTTCTGTATCAAAGGCAGCTGCACGCACAGAGAAGCCTCTTTGGGCACGTTTCACCTGTTCTTCCTCATCATTGCTAACATGAGCTCATTGCCACTGACATGAAGCCCTGTGCAGCAGAGCCCTGCTGCATGTCCCCTCACTACAGTGACAAAGCAGTGCTGGGAAAGCCCTGGTGAGCAGCCTTGTCTTGGAGAAGCAGGTGCCTGACAAGCTGTGTGCTTCAAAGTCCCGTGACTTTTCCCATTTGTCATCCACAGCCTTGCTCTGCTCCTGCCTGCCTCTCCAGAACTAAAAGCCCTTTCCGTGCTTTGAGCACTGCAACCCAGCACACTGTATCTCCTGATTTCCAGTACTGAGAAGGCTTCTGCTCACAAACAACCCCCCAGAGTTACCCTTCCCCTCCTGGGGGTGGAGGAGGGGTGGTTTACGCAGAGCACAGAGGCATCAATATTTCAAAGCTCTTAACGCAATCCCTCCATGAAGTCTCTGTGCCACTCCTCTGTGCATCCCCCTTGCTAGATGAATCATTAGCAGGGAAAACAGACAGGGCTCTGCAGCATTCAGGCTGATAGCCGAGCCCAGCAGCATCACTTGGTCTCCATCAGGAAGCCAGCATCATTGCAAACTGCTACTGCCTAACAAAATCTTCACCTGCTCTGAACTGTGGGCTTCCCAAAGCTATGCAACTAGCATCTCCCCTCTGTTTTCCTTATATATTTGGTACCAGATTACTTTTACTACTGCACTACTAGGGTACTACTACTAGGGTGTCCCATAGACACCCTTCATGGTCTATTCATACAACCCTTCCCACATAGTATATACAAGGCTCCACTCCTTGATGCACCCACTCACCCTGCACATACTTTATTATCTGTCACCCGTGACACACTGCTCCCACCATCATCCCCTGCCTATCTGTAGCCTTGGATGCCTCACAGAATCACAGAATGACAGCAACAGAATCATGGTGTTTGGAAGGGACCTCTGGAGATCACCTAGTCAGACAAGAGGGAGGGACAAAACGTTCTTACAGCTTGGTGGTTTATAGCTCAGCTACAAATGGCAGCAGGTAACTGTTTCCAGCAGGAGTGTGGATGATGGACAACTTGTTCTGTGGATTCTGGACACAGGGTAACTGAGCTGCTCAGTGGGGAATGGCCAAAGTCTACCTCCAGCACTTCAAAAGCAACCATGGCCTTGGAACCTGTCCTGCACATGCAGAGGACTCTGCCCAGCACGGACAAGGAGATCCAAGCTGGATGTAACCAGTGGGTATGGGTAGGCAGGAACCAGGCAGTCCTTCACCAACTGTTTCCTTGTATTCAAAGAATAGATGCGCAGTCTCCTTACAGTCTCAATTTCGTTGTGGTTTTGGCACTGTCATTTTGTTGTATGCTTGTTTTCTTTCTTTCCTGGATACGCCATGTTCTAAAAGCTGAAGGGTACCACCACTGCGTCCCAGAACTCCTGTCCCAGCCCTGCTTGTTTAGTCTTACAGGCATCCATTGGTGGATGGAAACTGATTTCTGAGGCACTCAGTGTGCAAAACCCAGACAGACATTACTTTCACGTACAAAACTGAGCTGTTGCTCAGCCCCAAGTCCAGTGCTCTCCCTTCCTCATTGCCCTCTTCTTTTCTTGAACCTCTTAAACTACACTTTCAAAGCAGAGATCTATGTGCTAAACTTCCCCTTAGACTCAGTACTGCCCTGGTGGGCAATGAAGGGATGATCTCGTGAGGGCAACCCCAGCACTCCTACCAACCCAATTAGCTTTGCAATCAGTGCTAGCCATCAGGGCCTCTTTCCCTGAGGACAACAGACCTCAGAGACATAATTTCATGCTCTTGCTGTCAGCTGCCTTGTGCAATTTATCTTCTCATTACCTCTTTAACAGCAGTGTTAATCACTGACTGGGTGAGGAAAATAACTCTTGTGATGGAGACAGTGGCTCTGGAAATAAAGCAGTAAGTATATTACTATGCTACAATATAAGTTGTTTCTGTAGCCAGCACACAAAAGAGTTTGGGAAGGTGGATGAAAATTGGTTCCAGTATCCTGTGTGCTACTGGTGTTCAGAAGTAATTCTCCCTGGCTTGTCTAATGTCATCATCAGTGGTCTATCACAGAAACAAATGCTGGTTGACTGAGAGAGGAGAGAACGACTGATGGGAAACAACAGGCAACAATTGCATATTGAAGACTAGCATGCTATAGAAGATGTTTGTTAGATACTTCTGGTGTTTTTGGAACACCGTAGATGCCTTCAGCCCTCTAAGCAGGATTGGAGGCGTCACTGGAAGAAGGAAGAAATCAGAAGAAATAACCCTAAGAGAAGAACATAAAGTAAAATGATAGCTACCACTAATGACTTTGCAAAAGCAGCAAGCATTTAGCTCATGGCGCATACAGAAAGGCAACTGTAGGTGCAACAACTTTCCCTGTGTTCTTCAGTTTCTCCTTCCAAGTGAGCAAGAGTACATATCCCAGGAATCCATGGCTATGTGATTGGCAAGGAACCAGAAATGCTTTGATTCTGGAGGCATTCCATTTTCAGAAAAAAACTCAACCTTATCCTTGGGCAGCAGATACTTCTTATGGTAAATTTCACTTTGCCATTAATTCAGTTTCCAATTAAAAAATCGTTCTAGAAATGTTTCAAACAACTCAGTATGCAGCCAAGCCATTGGAACTGTAAAAGCATAAGGAGAATCCTGATACCAGGTATGGGGAATGGGCCACCAGTGCTTCATTGCTAACTTCCCCGCAAGGACCTTCTCAGCACTGCTAACTCAAGCTAAGTGCAAGGAAAAATAAAGAGGAAAAGAACTTACATCCTAGTTTCAAGATTCCAACCAAGTAACTACTGTTTTATTTAGGACACAATATGGAAATTAAAGTTCTTCACCTCATCTGTTTACTGTCTTGGAGGACATGTCAAGAACTAGCACATACATCCAAGAAATCCATCAAACCCGGTATCGTGGCAGTTGAGTTGTCATCTCATGATCAGTAGGCAATCTTTGTTGCAAGAGGAATGCCTCAGGGCTCACACAACCAGCAAGGTCCTTGTGAGGTGGAAGGCAAAGAGTAAGTCCTTCCAGGTGCTCGTAGGCAGGAGGCAGCTGCCTATGGTCTCTGAAATTCTACTCAATGGCATCACGAGACACCTGAGAACTGGAGCATGACCCGCTTTGACAGTGATGTTTTCCATCAGCAGCAGCAACAGCAAGATGATCCGTTATCTAGAACCTAGCTGTTCCTTTTTCAGATGAGTGGTCATCTGTGGGATATACAACAGATTTGTGTGCAGTGAAATAAGTATTTGTCAGTATGTTTGCATAGCATTTGTACCATTCGGAAACAAGCCAGCACCAGGGAGCGTACTAAGCAAGCACTATGCAATAGCAAACTTCCAGTCTAATTAGGTGAGATAGAAGATGGATAGTTCAGTGATGAACACATGAACATCCCAGAAACTGAGTCCAGCAGGTGCTTTGCTTGGTCAACATCCTTCCAGCACTTAAAGGAAGCTTAGAAAAAAGGAGAGAGATTGACTTTTGACACAGGGAATGGTTTTAAAATAAAAGAAGGGAGATGATTTATGTGAGATGCGAGGAGGAAATTCTTTACTCAGAGGGCAGTGAGGCCCTGGCACTGCTGCCCAGAGCTGTGGGTGCTCCATCCCTGGAGGTGCTCAAGGCCATGGATGGGCCCTGAGCAGCCTGAGCTGGTGGGGGTCAACACCAGATTCTATGATTCTGTGATCAAGGCTACAGCAGGGACAGCTTGGAAGGCACTCGTGCTAGCAGGGATCAGCCCTGCAGATATATTCTCTTGTCTCTGAACAGAGCTTCGTCTCAGTCCCTCCAGCTCTATTTTTTTTCTTTTTTTTTTTGAGGAGAAAGCATACTAAATAAAATATAGACAAATCAGCCCGGAAAAAATGCTGTTGGCACAGGAGTTCCCCTAGCTCCCTTTGGTCCCAACTCTCTGAGCTTGTTTTGCTGTATTTGCTTCCACATGGTCCCCACACGCTGGGGTGTTTCACTCCCTTAAGTAAGAAGGGAGCTGTCACAAATCATTACAGCATGCATATCTCCGTATCTCCCTGCATCCCTCGCAGGGCTGTTGGCGTTGCTTGTCACTATGCAGGACTTTACCCAGGCAGACCCTCTGGATTACCCTGTCCTGTGCCACTGTGCGGCTGCTGAAGGCAGTAGGTGGTGTGGGGAGCTTGGGAATGCTCACTGGAGTGGAAAAGGCCGGTGCAGTGCAAATGTCTCTCCTTCCCCAGACAGCTCTGACAACAGCAAAAGGCTGATCTGAACGTATTCTCTGCCCCCACCAGCGCCACACTCCATATCCAGCCCTTATACAGCAGCCTGCAAGAGCAGATTCTGGGTGGGTTGCATGTGGACTGGGCAAAGGTCTCCTCTAACCAGCAGTTATCTCAAGCTCAATTACTCTGAAGAACCCTGTTTCTGCTTTCATCCCATCTGAGAAATAGGCTGCACCCAGTGAGGTGAGAGGGCAATGTCCCCATGCACTGCTCACTTCACTGCAGTGCTAAGCTTCCAGGCACTCAAAGCCTGGTTGGTGGAGGCAACCTCTGAATCGAGGAGGTCATGCACAGGCACCTTCCCTGCATAGAATGAGATGGGATTATTGCTGCTCTACTCTTTGCCCAATAGATCTCCAGCTTGTGCTGGAGGTCCTGAAGTGTCCTCCTAAGCCTGGTGGCAATGCACTTATGCAGACACAAGGTCTGAATCCTTGGCCAGAACCTCCAGAATTATCTTGCCCATTAACTGTGCATAAACAAACAATCACTTATAAAGTCAGGGAAAATAATCTCACCCATAATCACTGATTAGAAATGTTTGCTTATGGCTGGATATTTATAGCCTACGAGAGGTAAATGTCACCCTCACTGCCTGCATTGCATGGGAGATATTGTTTAATTAGCAATCACAGCCTCTGGGCTGCTGCTGTTTGGAACGGGAGATGAGTGCTGCTGTGCTTTATTTACCCTTCCCTCTTCTCCTGTTCCTCTTTAGGAGTGGGATGTGGCCAGACCTTCGTTATCTGCAGTTACTGTCAGATCCACAGAGCAAGTAGGACACTGAGGGATCTGCAGGATCTGCTTTGCACAGCACCACCACAGCCACCTTGCTCAGCCTCCTCCTGGGTTCTGTACAGCATTTCTTGGCCTCTGTGCTGAAGCCCTCAACGTTCCTCAGCTATGCCACTCTGACAGCGCTGTCCTCCCTTGAAGGGCATACAGTTCAGAGCCAGTGACAATATCAGAGGCACTTGAGGCCCTTGCACATCCAAGGAGTTTGGCAGGACCTACAGGAGTAAAGCACCACTGAGGCCTCAGAATGTCCTAAATTTGCTAAGAGATCAGACAGACACCTGCACTTCGTGCGTCAGCCTTGAGTGGGATCGGCAAGGAGGACTTGCACGCAAGCCCCTTCCAGCATCCCAGCTTTGTTGTCCCTGATGTTTGCTGAGCTCACTCTGAGCTACTCGAACCCCCTGGCAGTCTCTGAAGACACAGCCCCTGATTATCTCGTCTCTACAGACGGGAGGTTTGTACATGCTCTGACAAACCAAACTGAAGTAATAATTTGTCAGCGGGAGTTTGTTTCTCTCACTTAGACCGTGGCAGGGATGTGCTTCTACTGCTGGGAGAGTTTACTGCAGAAAAGCCAAAAGGCAGAAGCCTGGAAAAAACAGCTATTTCTCATTTTTTTCTCAAGAGCACCCAAAAATGTTGTCTTCTCATGACTTTTCCACCACGATTGGGTGTCAGTGACAGAAGTATATTCACAGTGTCCCTGTCACTGGGGGAACATCTCATATCAGATAGACTCAGAAAGACCACAGTGTGTAGCAATGAGAATGGGAAGTCGAGGCCATGGTTAGCTGTCAGGACAAGAGTCATCTGAACTCATCTGTGCTCCTCTGCTGCTGCAGTGGAAGAGTGAGCTGATTTGCAGAGGTGCGCAGGGATCTTCCGCTGGCAGACAGGATCTTAAGGGAGGAGCACAACGTTTGGTTCACCACTTGTGCAGCACAAAGCAGCTCAGCCCCCAACACTTCCATACAACTGAAGCCTACGTCTGGGCAACACGGGACTCCCATGGAACAGTCAGAGGCTCTGCTCCACCACATTTACCCACAAGAGCCCTTGCTAATGTGGACAGTGCTCCCAGAGCCTGAGGAGCTCAGAGTTGTTTTATGGTCTGGGCCAGAGATATACAGCAGGGTACCAGCCATCCTGACACCATTTCTGTGGGACATCTCCTGCCTGCACAAGCTGGGTGCAGAGACCTTCTATTTCGGTTCTGAGCTACAAGTGCAGCCCTTTTGTTGTGAACTATCTGCTGAGAGAAGCCTCTCTCTCATTTGATCGATGTTCATCCCTTCTTAAGTAGCTGCTTTCAGTGCAGCTTTAGCCACTGCCTCATTCCCTTTACATTCCAGACTATCCCAGGGGAATGGGAAGGATGTATTTGGAAGTCCTTACACTGGACAGTTTTACTAGGCAATTTTATGGAGCTGGAGCAAACCTCCCAGCCACCTTCTCAGCTAACACACACTCTCCTATCAAAGCACACAGCTTTCCTCTGTTCGGATCAGGCCCTAACACAGCTCCTCAAAAACAATCCGCCCTCGGGCTGACTTCACTCACCCAGACCAAAACATCTGCGGATAAGCATGGTTTCTTTAATAGCAGTCACACTCACTGCTGTCATGTGCAAAGGTTATGTGATACAGAAGTCTCAGGCCCTTTGTGGCAAGCAAAATCCTCGGGCAGTGATGTCTACCATAGGTTCTTTCAGGAATGGTCTGTTGCAACTTTGCAGCTGTAAAACATTATCTAAGCTCATGCAGGAGCATGTGACAAATCCCAGACAGTGATCAGTTATTACTTGAGTTAGCCCCACTGATTGCCTGGCTCCTGCACAAACACTGCACATCCCAGGCTGAGTGGGATGCAGACTGGATGCAGCAGTGAGAGGTCTTACAGCAAAGAAAGAGCTTGTGTATTACTGATTAGTGCTGCCAGGGTGGTGAGGCCAAGCACTGGAGGCATTGCCCTGGCCAGGCAGGCAGGCTGTCACTGCTTTATGGGATGGGAGAAGTGTAACTGGAGTTCCTCTACTACAGGTAAGAAATAGGAAAACCATTAGGCTTGTGGGATAGTTGCAGTGACAGAAACAGCTACAGACATATTGGAAAGAGGTCAGGGCAGCATCTGGAGTTCAGGGGTCTTTTCTCACTACAAGAAAGACATCGAGGCCCCAGGGTGTGCCCAGAGAAGGACTGTGAGCTGTGAGGGGTTTGGAACACAAGTCTTATGGGGAATGGCTGAGGGAACTGGGAACTCTTCTCAATCTGGAGAAGAGAAGGCTCTGGGGGAGACCCTATGGCTCTCTCCAACCCAACAACTCTCCAACTCCAACAAGTTGTGCCAGAGGAGGGTCAGGTTGGACATTAGAAAAAATTTCTTCTCATGTGGTAATGCAGTGGCACAGGCTGCCCAGGGAGGTGGCGGGGGCACCATCCTTGGAGGTGCTCAGGAACCGTGTGGATGTAGCACTGAGGGGCACGGTCAGTGGGCATGGTGGGGGTGGGTTGATGGTTGGACTCAATGATCTTAGTGGTCTCTTCAACCTTAATGTCCTGTGATTCTATGACAAGATAGGAACCTGCACGGAGAACATGACAAAGCCTGGAGACAGCTGATCCTCTGGTGTAGGGTCTGGCTGACCTAACACTGTGGGAAGGTGAGAAGGAAGCTCCCCACAGGTGGTGAGGCTGGTAGGTTTCTCAGTGCACCATGAAATCCTGGATGAGCATTATTATTTATTCCCACCTTTCCTTACCTCAGCTGCCAACTCATGGGCATTGGACCTTGATGATCCTTTATACTGACCTGGAGTGGCCACTTGTGCCAGCACTTCTACTGCTAGTGATATAATGTCTGAGAAAGAAAGAAACTCACTGATGAGAGGTAATGGCCTCAAGTTGCACCAGGGGAGGTTCAGGTTGGATATTAGGAAAAATTTCTTCGTCGAAAGAGTGGTCAGGTGCTGGAACAGCACCATCAGGGAGGTGGTGGAGTTACTGTCCCTGGAGGCGTTCAAGAAACATTTATATGTTGTACTAAGGGACATAGTTTAATGGAGAAATGTTGGTGGTAGGTGGACAGTTGGACTGGATGATCTTAGAGGTCTTTTCAACCGTAGTGATTCTGTGATTCTATGATTCTATGAATGATAAGCCCAGCCACCCACTGGGGAAGGGACATCATTCCAACTGTTTACAAATGGGGCCACTGCAAAGCTGAGCACAGGAGAATATACCTTTCTGCAGGTGGACTGAGGGCTGCCAGACTGTGCACTGGGGCAAGGCTCACTTCTTCTTTGTTTAGACAATTAATTACAACTGATCAGAATAGTACAGATCAAAACACCCATTCCCTGCTCTAGTATGCATCACATATGCTTGACACAGCATGGAGAGCTGCTAGTGAGTTGGGGTGTAATTGGCAGCTCCATGTCTAGATGTGCCATCAGCAGGCTTCAGGGTGAGAAGCAGCATGGAGCTGTGCAGCGGATGCCCTACGAGGTGGAGCACCAGAGAGGTTAGAGCTAAAAGCTGTTTGGATGCTCTGAGTGATGTAGCCCTGAGAACAGGAGTGCCACTTCCCTCTATTTACTAATGCATGTGGGTGTCTCTGGGTAGACAACAGTTGCGACGTGTCTCTTAAATGTGCTCTATTAACTGCCATCACATTTTATCACTCCTCTGGCAATACCCAGCAACACCTCTATAATTTACTGTCATTAGTTTTATTCATGACCATCACAGAGGTCACAGCATGGGGGGAGAAGAACACTTCATCCATTTCACCACTAAACATTCTGGAATAATGGCTTTTCAAGCAGCTGATGTTAAATAGATATGAAAAGATAATGAGTAATGAGGGATAAGGGAACCGACCTTTTTTCCAATGAGGGGCTCTTTCAGCATCACAACACTTGAAAGTTGGGTGAAATTAACCTCGACTTCCAGGCCTGAGCTTTCTGACACCTCTGATGCAGACATCTTCCCCTGAGCTGATCCACTCAGGCTCCCTTTGAAGGCAGGAGGAGAAATGGGAAGTACTGCATTCAGATGTGTGAGATGAACTGTACCATAGAAATGGTTGTTTCCTTCTGACGACTCTGAAGAGAGCCTGTTGAGACTGACTTAGAGGGAGATACCTGCAGTGCCAGATGCTTCCTATACAAACAACTTGTACTTAGTGGCCTATGATCTCAGAGAAATGGAGATGGGCTTTGCCCACTCCCCAGTGGCTTGTTGTTCCAGATGATTCTATGGAATCTGCAAAGGGGCCCTGCAGAACTGCCTCCAAACACATGGGCTGGAGGTTTACTGTAGGCATCCTTCCAGATCAGTCTTTGCTTTCATAGAACACAAAGCACAAAGAAGGAGATATGTGCCAAAGTGGTTCTGCAAAATGTAGTCAGGATGAAGATGGATTCACACTCAGACTTAACATCCAGGACCCAGTGACGAAATGATTCTCCTAAATGTGAAGGGAACAGAGAAATGAAGCACCAGTGGTGATTCCCAGTATGGCTGGGGCTCCCACACCAAACCTAGCATACTTGCAGGACAGGGTAAAAGAAGACTGCCATAAAGTGAGGAATCCATTCATTCTGATACATCTTCAACATAATTATGATTTTCCCCTGTTGGAAGTCTGTTTGTGTCTCCCTGTAAGTGAGGTAGAAGGGGCTAAAGATGCATATACTCAAAGTGCTTTAGCCTTGGTCAGTCCCCAAAACTACAGAAATTCAGATCAGTGGGAAGATTTTCTACAGAACGAAAGAAAAAGAGAAGGAATTGACCTAGGTACTGCACACTCTTGATGATACCGTGGATTTCTGAGGTTCATATAGCATCGCACAACCTCCCTCACCCCGCTGGCCACAATGCTTTTGATGCAGCCCAGGATACGGTTGGCTTTCTGGGCCATAGAGTTGGCTTTCAGAAAGCCAGCCTAAGTGCTGCAATGGAAAGCTGAAAACTGTGAAGTAGGAGTGAGCAGCTACAGAAGGGCCTAGGCACAGACTGCTGGGTCATCAAGGCTCCTTCGTTTCTGCTACAAGCAGTGCATACACCATTCCTTTCATTAGCTTGGAAAGACGCAGCACAGCAGTGTCTTCCCCATTTACTGCTCCTATGCAAATATTTTTTCCTCTCACTGCTTCGGTGGCCGGGAACAGCTTATTCTCACCTTAGACACAGCCACAACCACGTTCTGCTCCAATGTTGTTCCGTTTTTCTTCTTTTGCAAAATGTTTCTTTCAATTTTGATTTCTCTCGTCCTCGAGGTCCTATGGCTCCTCCCACAGTGTCCAGATGGCGGCTGTACCGACAGAACTCCCCAGCCATTTGCAATTAGCACTTTACATATTTGCATTGAGCTCTTCAATGAAAATATGAACTAGCATTGGCCTTACGCCTAGCCCTTGAGGAGCTCTGTAACCTCCTTCCAGCCTGACTCCTCCCTTTCAATGCGACCTCTCACTGTCTTGTCTGTGCAGCTCCTCCCTTCCCCTATAATTCCTCTGTAATCCTCATTTTCTCCAGCATCGCTAATCAGCTCCTCATGTGACACCATATCAAATGCCTTCTTAGAGTCCACAAAGATGGTATCTAGTATGTTTCCTTTGTCTGAAAACTCCATTACTTTATCAGGAAAAGATATCGGATTAGTCTGCCGCAATCTCCTTCTGATAAAACCATGCTTCATGCTAGCCTGCTTCCCACTTACATCCGTGCCTTTAATTACTTCTGCCCTAAAAATGTGTTTCAAATCTTGCATCTTTCAGGCTCCAGATCAGGTTCTTCTCCCTTTTGCATTGCGACCTGGTGTCTGTGGCCATGGCACTGGCTTTGTCCCTAGCAGAGGGGTCAGCCTGCAGCTGGGGGCTCCCAGTGAGGAGGGGGTCCAAACCTCCCAGAGGACAGCTGGTAAGGCATAGACCAAAGGAGTTCTGGGTGGCAGAGGCTGCTCAGAGAGCTGGAAATGGGCTCACAGACAGACAGCAGAGGTGGCACCAAGGCACGAGCCCAGGAAGGATTGTATTACGTTTGACAGTTCTTTCAGGCAATTGGACTTCACCGGGTCTGTCAGAAAGGATCCAGCTGTCCCAGTGGCTGTTCAAGCAAAACCCAGCTTGGCTTGTTTGAAATCTGTTTTTGTCTGTTTTGGACAGCTTCTTTTAAGGAAAATGTGTAGGGAGATTCACCATGGAGCTGAGGATGCGTAGGGACCCAGTAAAGATTCCTATTCTCCAGACATGTATTATTTAGCCTAATTAGGAAGATTAACAAACTCTGAAGCCTTCTGTGCTGATGTTTGTTTCAGAACCTACGGAGAAACCTCTGGTGCCTCTTGGAGGTGTGCGTCAGCTGCTGGAGTACTACCTGGGCTTAGTCACACTGCTATAGCTCTGTGCTCATGTTCTCTCTGTCCATTCTGCCTCTGATATACTTGTCAACATTCACATCATCTAAAATGAAAGACAAGTCCTCCTTTTGTTCTGGAGCCATACTGAGGATGACTTTAATTTGGCCTCCCCTTCATTTCACGATGGCCTCACTTATTACTTCCTCATCCTCATTTCATTCACATAACCAAAGAGCTTTTTTCTCTGGCCTAATATGCAGCTCACTTTGACACTTCAGCCTTCATCACTATGCTTCTGGACCTCTAAGATGTTGTATTTTGCTGAGAATTTTTCTTTTTTTAGCTTGGTTTCATAAGTTCAAACCCTACGGCCAATTTTATCCCTACCTGAAAGGACAGCAGAAGCATCTATGCAATCATTGAGACCCTAAAAGCTTTGCAAAATAAATAAATAAATAAATAAAATGGAATGGAATGGAATGGAATAGATGAGAGATATTCAAATTAGTGTCTCTACCTAGGGAAAAGGGAGCATCTATCAGCTGTTATATATTCCTTTTGGCAGCTTCCTTCTTGCCAGTCCGTGCATGCTGCTTTGCCATGCTCTGCAGGCTGGTACCCTCAGGTGATTCGCAGCTGGTGCAGAGCCTTGCCCAGTGGGGATAAGTGGCACAGAATACATTTAAAGTTTCAAGGTTGGGGTGACTGTTGTATCAGCTGTTTTCTGGTCTTCTTCAGTAGATGGAACACAGGAAACAGAGCACATACGTGTAAGCAATCACGGTTCCACGGTTGCACTGCTTGCAGGTTCTGCTTACTCCTCATCTGCCCTTTAAAAATTCAGTTTATTGTGGATCCTCCTTCCCTGCAAACTCTACCGGGTACAGTCTCCTAACTGTTTTACACCTGCAATTTGATTTGCTGCTTCCGAACTGAGTCCTCGTGCTCTTAAAGCCTCGTTCAGCACTTCCCCGTGTCTATGAGAGGTTTCCCCCTTGAAAGGAACAGCTTTCCCCCCAGGTTCATCCTTTTCACTCTGATTTAATTTCAGTTGAAACCTTTTGTGATCATCTCGCCCAAGGTTATTTTGTTCAACCGCCCATTTGTAAAGCCTCCCAACCCCAAGTGTACTACACAAGCGTAGGCACTGCCTCTTGCTTGGTAAAGAAATGTGTTGGTTGCCTTGGCCCAGAAACCTTTACCTCTGCGAGTTGTTCTGGTTCTGTAAATTATTATCCATGAAATTAAAGCCACCCCGTTTTACCACCACACTTTATTTGCTGAGATTCCTGGTGTCTCTGATTACCCAAATTTCCTTCTCCTGTGTACTTCTGCTACTTACGGAGAATGTATAAGCCTCTCCCAGCTTTCTCCCTCTCATTTTTTCTCAGTCACACCATCTTTCTTCTCAGGTGGAGCCCATCCTGAGTTTCTTCCAGAGAATGTACACCCCGGAACCTTTCTCTTAGCATTGATATTGAAGCTGTTTTACTAATTATTTTGTCTTCCCCCACAACCCTCCATCCCCATGTATCTCTGGAGATCCTATACATCCCACAGAACTCCTCATATCTACATCATATGTCCTCTGTCCTAATTCCTTCTGGTCAAAGTCCCACAAGAAGCTTTTTTAATAAGAGCTCCTCAACCACACAGACCTTTCTATTATTCTTTGTGTATTTCAAGTCCTCTTCCCTCGTCTTCTTTCTGAAAACATTCTTCTTTCTGCTTTCCTATTTCATTTTCCATACACTGTTCTGTTTTGCTTGGATTCTAACCCTTGTCACTTCTGCTGTCCCCTTTTACTTTTATAGGATGGGATGCTTCTTCCCTCTATACAGGTACCTCATCTGCATTTGTCCTGATTTCTTTTGCATATTAATTGCTGCAACTCATCTATTCCTCAAAGCTGTTTCTTTACCAGCATCTGTCCTCTTCCTCTGCTTTGTGGCTTCAAGTTCTCCTGATCAGCTCATGGCTGAAAAATGTTGGTCTCTGTCTTCCTCAGCATGTATTTGGCCTTTAAGGGCTATCACGAAGGAGGATTGTGTGCCCAATCCTTCCCTCCAGTTTCTAGCATTCTTTTGAACACTAACATTACTTCAGATCATTACCACCTCCCAAGGTCTACAAACTGAAAGCAACACATAGAAGGACGTGAGAACACGAATCTTAGCTCGGCCTTAGATTTACCGCACACTGAAGGTTATGGAGAAAAGCTGAAAACTCAGCTTCTAGCAAAAGGCAACACACCATAGCAGTTCTGGCATCTGGGAACTTCATATAGCTGGATTCAGGGAAACTGATTGGACTTGACGCTGGCAGTTAAACTGGGTACACTTCTACACCATTCAGAATATTCCTTACGCCTTCCCTCTTCAGTCACCAGATACTCTTCCACAGCTTTAATTGAGAACAACACTGTCCAAACTATATGTCTAAAAAGAAACCTCTTAAAGACTTCAGCAGTGTAACCTGCATATCAAGTAGGAAAGAAATCTGCAGTGCAAAGGTCCTTGTTTCTGCAGCTGTTCCCTGTGAAGGACTTTTCCAGCCTCCCTGGCAGTCTGGGCTTGTTAACACAGGGACATGAACAAGAAAAGCACAGTGCTCTCAGGAGGGTTAAAAGCCTCAAGATAGAAGCAACTGCCAGAGATTTACACCCTTAACTGTGGGCTAATGAAGTCCTCAGCTCAGGAACAGAGAACAAATCTGAGTAAGGCCTCGCTAATCATTCCATTATCAGTGCACAGATCAGAAGGTGCTCTCTCCACCTCCCTTTTGATATACAGCCAGCTATTAGAGCGGCTCCAACACAATGAAATCAGCTCTGTTGTACTGCTGTGGGATGAGCTGAACGCCCCTCGAGAGATGCTATGGACGGGTGTAATTCTGCAGAGCTGAATGCCCTGGTGCTCACAGCAGCACTGGTATGGAGGGAGCACGGTAGGCACCATTTGCTGCCAGGCTGAAGGAAGGGTAAGGCAAAGATAAAGCAAAAGAGCCCGTTTTTTACATACATTCACATAAATTAAACCCAGGCTTTTCAGCTTGGGACATCCTATGGGCAGATGTAAATATGTCTTTTGCACAGAGGACGTGGAGCTGTGATCTGTGGGGACCCCCAGAGGGACCTGGTGCAGCCAACCAGCTTCCCTTCTTTGTTTTAGATTTTGAAGTAGGTGCTAAAATTCCTGAAAACAGTGAACAGAAGCTGGGCATGCAATGCTTTGCCTTCTCTCAAGGCTTCAAATCCTCACTCAAGCGATAAGTAGCATCAAATGCCTCCGGCTGATACAAGAGAAGCCCTCCAGAGTGAATCTCCCTATTTACTCTTTCAACAAACATTTTCTTGATCTTTGGTGCATTTCAGCAACCGAAGAAAGGTGAGAGATGCATCAGCACCTGCGGCAGGGCTGCAGTTAGAGACAGATTGGGAAGTTATGCAGATTCAAGAGGGAAGCTGAGGCCCTTGTGATGGAGACTTGTGGGCTGTAATTACTTCCCAATTGGTAATTTCGCTATGTTGCCTTGGAAAGCAGCAGATGGTAATTACTTTCCATTAGATGTTTGTATTTACTGTGGAACTGTTTCAGTCCCTTCAGCACGGGGTGGAGCTGGGGCCTTGCTGAACAGGCTGGCTGAACATGCTTACCAGCATCGGAGCTGCTGCAGTGGCTGGTGTTGGTTGGGAAAGTGCATGGATGCTTCCACAAAGCACGACGGGCAGGGACAGGAGGCACTTTGGTGGCTGGGGATCAGTCCCTGGGAGCAAAAGCAGCACAACTGAGCAAAGCATGGGAAGGCTGAAGCAGGAGGAGCCATTCTCTGTGGCTGTGGACTCATCATCTCCAAGAGTTTGTTCGTCTTGGCTCCCATATTAGCATGCCATTCTCATTCTTCACTGCTACACACATTTGCTTTCTCACCAACTTGGTTACATGAACCAGTGCAAGATGAAGTCTTATTCTATTTTCTCACTCTCCATGGCGTGGACATGAGGTTCCTGGCACTTTCCAGGCAGCACTCGGTCCTTTCCTGTGCTCTACAAGTGGACAGTCTTGCTATAGAGACAATAGTTTTGCAGAGTTTTTGTTATGAATATATAAATAAAGTCTCTATGTCCTTATTTTCTGAGGATTTCCCCAAGCTGGAAGCCTTATGTAGTAAAGTAGCTTCCCAGATATCTCCTCACAGAACAGGGACCTTCCAAAAGAGTTCTTCTCAGTGTGGAAGGCTCTAATTCAGCCAGACTTGTCAAAGTCTACATTTAAGGATCTGTAATTTCAACAAGACTTCCTTAACTTTTATATTCTTTCTTCTCAGCCAAAAAAATTCAACCGAGATGGATTAGATCACCACGTATCTTTTTCTGTAAGATGGTTCACTTCCCATTTATCAACAGAGAGAGGAATGGCCAGAAGGGGTATGTCTAGACTGACGACAGCTTTGTCCAAAAGGTTCATTACAAAAGGCTAAGGTTTTTATAAACTCTTTTCTGTAGCTGAATGAGTGGCTGTTGTTCACCCCTGAGAATATGAAGAAGCAAAGGCAGCTTGAAAGAGGGAGTAAACTTGGAAAAGTATATCAAGAACTTTGTAAGAAATAGCCCAGATTGTAAATCCTTGCTATAAAGCAAAAAACATGCAGCAATTATGGGTAAGAAGGTCTTGGAGTAGAAGAGATGGCAAACTTGACACAAATCTCCATAGAGGCCACATGAAAGAACCATGCTATAATGACAGCAGGAGAGCTGAGTGTGTTGGCAGCACAAGGTCACAGCCAAAGCAGAGGGCATTCTGAACAGCCGCAAAATGATTGAGTGACAAGCTAAATAGGAAAGATTAAAGAAACTAAATTATGTATGGCTTGGCCAAACAGTGATTAAATAGCCAAGCAAGGAGCAAAATTATTTAGTGAAGTCTGATGAGGGACAGTCTGAAGTTAAAAGTTGAGACTGATACTGAAACATGGAGACTGCTCAAAAGGAAAAGATTTCTAAGAAAAGCTCTACACACTCAATCTTCACTGGCGTTGTTTCTTTTTGCTACAGTGTCAGTAGTAGTAAAATGGCTTGGTACAAGTTGGAACTGCATGTTGAAGACCTCTCCTCTATTAATTTGTCTAGCCAAGTCTTGAACACCTCCAAGGAAGATGGTGGAACACCTCCACCAGAGAGATGGTGGATGTGCCATCCCTGGAGACATTCAAGGTCAGATTGGACCAAGTTCTGAGCACCTGGTGGAGCTGTGGGTGTCCTTGTTCATTGCAGGGGAGCTGGACTAGATGACCCTTAAGGGTGCCTTCCAAGCTCATCTGTAGATTCAATGCAGAACCACTCTCTCACAGCCAAACATTTTTTGCTTTCTGTTCCTCATGCCATAGCATTGTGAGCACACATTGTACCCCTCTGCCCTCCTCCCCAGAAAAAGGAGACTGAGGAGAGGAGCAGAGAATTTCAGTAAGATGAGGAAGATATTTCCTTTAAAGAAATAAACTGAGGTTAATCACTGAAGGTAGATATTATATCCTAATACATTATGTATTACACAGTGCCAAACATGCAGATGCTCCACAGATACACTCAAACTGCAAGGAGAACGTCAAACAGATAAACAATCTTATGATGATTCCCAGTGATCATTGCACTCTTAAAAAAGCCAACAGAGTAACAACAGAAGGTCTTTTCCCTATGGAGGCCTTTCAAGGGTTGCTGGTCAACTGCATGATCCTGAGGTCCATGAGCTCTAAGGACAGCATACAGCATGCAGCATGCAGCCTACATGGACTGAGTCACTGAGTTTTTTAGGATGTACTGTAGAAATGAGGAGGATTAGGATGCCTATGAGGATCCTTTAAGAATAACTTTTCTGTCTAAAGGTAAAATATTATTCATGTCCATGATAATTATTAGAATAATAAAGAACTCATTACTGAACCAGCATGACTATTCTCAGTACTCATTGAGCCTTCCTTGGGAAATGCATCAGTATAAGATATGCTGATATTGCCTTTTAGCAGATACATTTGAACAACCTGTGCTAATTAACATTAATAAATATATGCTAAAAGCATAACTGGAAACTGAGCTACAGCACACAGTTTGGCTACTGATTGAAAATTACACCACTAGGTAAAATTTTCTGCTCTCTATCATTATAGATATTCAAGGGACTTTTATTATTTATGTCTGCAATCAATATAACATTCGGCTTCTGCTGTGGGCCATATCTTCTCAGCTCACACAGTTGTTGGTATCCATTAAAGCAGCATCCAGATGTCTCACATCCTGTTGTGTATTTAACAACACAACTGACCTATGGGATGTTTTCCTCATGGAAACAAAGCCCTGTATTCTCCAGTACATTCAGGTATTCCTTCCTCAATGGATATTAAGGCCGCATAGCAGAGGACCACTGTTCACACAGAGATAATCCTGAAGGTTGCCTGGTTTCCCCTGCTGTGATCCCATTGCACGTCACAGATAACGAACAGCTCATACCTCACTTGTGCCAAAGCCATCAACATCTCCCTCCAGGAGATGGCTCATGGCAGAGGACCAAAGCACGAATGTGGCCTGGGACAGGTGCCCATTTCTAACCAGATGGAATGCTGATAGGATGACTACACACCTTCTCATCCCTTTCCCTCTGTATTTCAGCCCCAGCTGCCTAGTCAGTCTATGAGGGTTCCCTCTGGGGTGCCAATGGAGCCCCTCTCCTGGACTTCAGATTCCATCAGGGATCTGAGAGTTCAGTCTGGAGGAGACTCAGTGGAGACCTTATTGCTCTGAAAGGAGCTGCCTGAAAGGAGGCTGTGATGAGGTGGAGGTCGGCCTCTGCTCCCTTGTAACTAAAGGGAATGGCTTCAAGTTGCACCAGGGGAGATTTAGGTTGAACATTGGGAAAAATTTCTTCTCTGAAAGAGTGGTCAGGCACTGGAACACACTGCCCAGGGAGGTGGTGGAGTCACCGTCTCTGGAGGTGTTCAAGAAACATTTAGATGTTGTACTGAGGGACATAGTTTATTGGGAAATACTGGCGGACGTTTGGACTGGGTGATCTTGGAGGTCTTTTCCAACCTTGGTGATTCTGTGATTGATTCTATGGTTCTGTGATCAGCCCTGCGGCATCCAAACCTGAGTCACCTACGGGACCTCCCACCTACTCGATGGGATGATTGCTTTCACACAAACAAAGTAGAGGCATTCTTAAAGAAGCTAAGAGTGGGAAGAAAAATGTGACCCACTGCCACATAAATGAGGTCAATGAAATTGCACAGGTGGAAGTCAGTAAATCCAAAAAAAGAGAGTTAATTTCAAAGTAGGATACATCTGAAAGCACCAGCGCTCCTCCTGAGATTGACTATCCCCAGTAAAACCGACTACATTTAGTAGGCTGAGAGTGAAGGTCACCTTCATCCCAGATGGTGTGCTGCTGCCAAGTGTCAGAGCAGCGCCGGCCATCCTGCATCAGCACACAGAGCAGCTGCTCTGCACCCAGGGTGCACCCGGCCACGTGGTGCCAGGCTGACATGCATCCCCATCACGTCGTGATCACAAGGAACATATTTCCTATCTGAGCCAAACAAGCCCATCAGGCCTTTGAGCAGTTTCAAGGCTTCAAGTAAGCATCAGGATCCCTCCGCAAAGCAATCTGTAAAACTATCTTGGGAAATGACATTTCAATAGTGTATAAAACAATCTGGCTATTCCTACCTGTAGTCCTGTAAATTCCCGATGAAAATATATTCTTTTTTCTTCCCAGCTATTTCTAGTTGTGCTTGGCAGCAGTATCTCTGATACACCAAACTAAGTGGACCTTTGTACCTTTGGATTTTCGTTTGGGCCAAAATTGACAGAAATCTGCCGACACAATTCATCGTTCTCCTGGAAGTGCCAATTTCATGTCACTGACTAAAGAGGGAGCTTATGCACCTCACATACGACGCGATTCTGAATGAGACACTTCAAGTAAACGCTCAGAATTAGCCTAGATGAACCTCTCCCTCTCTGTGTGATGTGTTTTGTTGAACAGAGACGGAAGAAGTGACAGAGCAGAGGAAAGCATTGGGGCAGCAATGAGTATCTGTGAGGCACTGAGCATCCAGAGAAGGGCCTCCAACACAGCCACTTGAAAAGATCAACCAAGCAATGACCTGGGGGCACTTCCTCTGGCCGTCCTTTGTTGCCTTTTGCTACAGTGGGTGATATGGTGATGGGGTAGGACACTATTCAAATTGCACAGTCCTCCAACGAGGTCTCAGAGGTGACCTGCAGGGAAGCAGAAGGTTAGACCAACCCTCCTGCCATGAGAGCACAACTGGGTGCTCGCTGCAGTGCAGGAAATCCTGTAAGCACACTTTGCCTCGCGTCTGCTGCTCAGCAAGGCAAACATTGCAGTGCAAGGGAGTGCTCAGAATTACTTTACACCACAAATATCCAAAGAGAAATGCATTTTCCCTGTTAGAATAGAACATTTTTGACATATTCATACTTTCTGACATTGATATTAAATGAGATATGCATGCCTAATAACAGAAAGAACAGTATTTTTTCTCTGAAACCATTCTCTCTGACATACTTTGGTTAAGAAATTAGAGGCAACTCTGTATGGGGAACAGTATGTCTCCTCTCTGATACAGTATCTCACTAGGAAAGCTGCTTTGAAGCACTTTGGTATCAAACACAGAGAAAAGAAGATGGAAACTTCACTGTGGAAACTAATGATGAACTAATTTATCCAACTCAGAGGAGAAGACTGAAAACAATTCTAAGTAGTTTAATGACAAAATGCTCTAATTCAGTCCTGGTGTTAAGAGTTTCATTTGTGGCATCTTTTATTACAGAAACAGTACCCATGGGAGAATGGATGTGAATAAAACATTTCATTTTATGGCTGCAGAAAGAGAAAAAAAAGCAGAGGAGTTTAAAAGCTCTTTCATCATTATGCAATTGTTCTGCAGAGCTCGGGAAACCCTCTACATTTAGAACAATACTCCAATCATGTATCATACATCCACTGGTCTCTTTGGAAATGCCAGTTGTGTGTCAGTGGGGTTTGACACAGGGCCTCAGCAAGGAGTCCCATGTTCAGTGCCCTGGGAAACATCCCCGGGGAGAGCATTCAGAGTTCTAAGAAACCCATCTCTGCAGTTAATTTTCTAATGACTGCATGAAATTTATGATTATTGGCATCTGGAATGGAACCTGCACCTGCAATGGTGTCCTTGTCTTTACAAGTACCTGCAGTGGCATTCCCATGTGCAATGGTCGACAAGGTTGGCCCTTATAGCCCCGAGACCTCTCCCGGTTGCGTCCTGGCAGCTGACAGCACATGTTTGGGGCAGGCAGATCAATCCCTCCTCAGATTCAGCATCTGCTTTGGTAAATCTGCACGGTGTACGTTCAAGGAAGCTGCAAAGCCTGTTGGCATGTGTCTGATACATAGCTGGCACGTGGTGCTGAATCCAGAGGATTTGAGAGGTAAGCAGATATGGCTACCTGTCAATTGCCTTCCCGAGGGAAGAAAACAGAACAGAAATGAGGAGTCAACATTACTCAAAACCTTTTCAACATCAAAGAGGAGTCGTTTTAAAGAAGCTTAAGGGTGCTTTGTCTGCAGTCTCAGACACTGAGAATTCACAACCAGCTGAAACACAGCCAGATTCTCCCAAAGAGGAGAAATGGGAGGGGAGAGGCAGCTCTTCCAAAGTGCTTTCAAACTTCATTTGCACCCAACAGCAGCAAGGAAACCATGACTGTAACTGGCCAGGGAAGGGAGAGGCCTTCCATCACTCTGATTTGATCTGCAGAAACCCAGGGAGAGTAGGGAAAACAGTTTGAGTAGAGGGGGAGCTCTTAGAATGCACTTTTTTTCCTAAATATTTTGCTTTTTTACAACTGTATTTTCAATTTTGTAACCAGGAACTAAATCTTTGTAATACGGGTACTCGTGCAAGATTTCATGTTAAACTTACTAGCTCTTTTGAGCAAGTACAGATGGAAAGAGCATGCTTGTCTGAAAGCTGCTAGCACCCACTTACAGGTAAATCCTCAGTTGTGAGAATCCAAAAGGAGTTAGAAAATTCACTACTTTGGCAGATTTCTTTTCTTTATGGTAAGGGTGATGGAGCACTGGGACAGGTTGCCCAGAGAGATTGTGTAGTCTCCTTCTATGGAGATATTCAAGACCCATCTGGACACCTACTTGTGCATCCTACTGTAGGGAACCTGCTTTAGCAGAGGGGTTGGACTTGATGATCTCTTGAGGTCCCAGCTGCTGTTGTGCAGCAGTTTTCCCTTTCTTCAATCTGCTCATCCAGAGCACAACCACCATCACTCATGGATCAGCTATGGTCCCTTTTGGGGCAGTCGGAGCAGCTCTGATCTGACAATGGGCAGTGCTGGGCACTGCTCACAGAACTCCACTGCAGCCCCCTGCTACCAAACTCTGCCACAATACAGTCATCGTATCCTTCATGAGGAACTGAAACAGGCCAAGGCCAGAGGATACATGAAGTGGGGAAGAAGAGAAGCTCTCTCTTCTCTGAAAATATCTATTGAGAAGAATTAAGCCCTTCTCAAACCATGACTAAAGATTTCTGAGATAAGAAAGACTGGGCTGCGTCCCTGAGGCTCCAGGCAGAGAGCATTTCTATGATGGGATTAATACTTCCCCCATAACCTCTGTTTAATGAGCAATGACTGAACTCCCACAGTGTAAGAAGAATTTGTTTGCCCTATGCTTTTAACTGTCATACTTTTCCTTCAACACTGCTTTGCATGATCTCTTATGGAGGATTCAGAATGTAATGCTGACCTGATACTGCTCTCATAATTCCATGCAGTGGCATTTTTGCACTCAATGGAATGAAGGCTAACATCTGCCTAACATCTGTTCTGTAGCACAGCACCCACTGCAGACAGCAATGGTCTGCTCACCACAATCCAGCTGGCCCCAAGCAGCAACGCTTCAGCTCTTAGAAGCATTGCTCCCAAAGGCAAGCAGTAGGTGAAATCATGCAGCTGGAGATGCCACATGCAGCGTCATCATGGCATAGATTTTGTTCCACCTGCTTAAAACAGAACCAGGTCTGCGACAGAACTGCAAGATATTTTGCATGACGTTGCTCTGCTGTGCAGTGGCTGTTGATGCATCCACACTGATTTGGTCAGAGTAGATGTGTTTAATGGGGGGAAAAATCCCATTGCCTCCCTCTGTGCCTCACTGCCATTTCCCCCAGGGACATGGCGATGGGCTTCCATCTTCTGCTGAGTGTCCCAGAGAAGCAACCTTGGCAGGCTTTCTCTTGCAGGTTATCCCTTTCCTCTCTCTGCCTATTCTCACTCTTCTAATTCAAAATGAAGGTGAAAGATTAAGTCCATCCTGTAACAGCCACTACCTCCTTCTCCGTGCAACTGGTTTAGCGCAAGGGCAATACCTCTGACAATCCCTAGTGCAGATGTTGCAAGCCCTGGATGCTCTGGTGCCCTCATAGGTTCATTCCACCTTTCACCTTTGGGAGCAGAATGCAGCTGGTTGCTCAACAGCCTGAAATCATCCGCTTTTAGATCAGGCATTCAAGCATAAATTTCAGCCTGTTTTCTATGAGCTGGAAGATAGAAGTCAGCCAAGATCAGGAAGCACCCCCGAAGCACTCACCTCAATGCTGAGCCATTTATTTTGCTCCACAGAAGACAGCAGAAGAGCTGTCTCAAGGTGGGTGTTGGTTTTTTTACAAAAAAAAAGGAGGATTTCTTTGAAGTTGTTCCCTGCTGTGCACAAGATAAACTCTGAGTAAGAGGAGTCAGCAAGCAGGGACCTTGCTACAGCCCCGGAGACAGGAACAGGTTGATGACAACTCACTTTCTCTGCCAGGCTGCAGGCTGGGATGTGGGATCTGAGCCCTCTTCCCTCCATCCAGATGAGGGAACCAGTCCCCTGGGTCAGGATCCTTCCCTCCCTCCCCAGCTGCTGTGACACCTCCTGCCGTTCAGAGGAAGCACTTGTAAGTTTAATGCTGTCTCCAGGGAGGCTTGGTTGGTCCACTTCCACACTGGTACCTAACAAGTTGCAAGTAACCGTGATTTCTTTAAAGCTCGAGACAGAAGCTTCTCATTTGTGAGTGAAAAGATAGCATTTGAATTTGAGAGAGACCGACAGATGCACCAACGAGACAGAAAGCAAAACACGGAGCTGAGGTCCAGAAATTCTTGATCGCAGCAAAATACGCTGAGATCTGCTACGTGAGGCTTCAGGGAGAGCAGCCACAGGGCCACGGTTTGCACTGCCCAGGAAGTGTTGTTTCTCTGAAATTTGGTTTCTGACTGAACTAACACCTTGAAAACCAGAAATATGCAGAAAAATTCATTTTGGCAACAATAATATGCAGTGTTAACAAAACAATATCTGTTCCTGGTGGCTGCTCGGTGTGATTGTTATGAGTTGCAGTGAAGCAGACAGAGATGCCTATTCCTCGCTTGGGGCTCAGCATTTCGTTAGACTCAGGCTCCTGGAATTTCATGTCCTTATTTGCAGGCACTCTTGGAGCGTTTTTATCACTGATTATCATGGAAACAAAGATTCAGGAATACAGTCCTGAGGGAATCACTACTTTGAGACTCCAGAGACACATACACTGCAATACAGTCTTCCAGCGCAAGACTAGTTTCCTCATGGGTTCATTCAGAATTATAACAACTGGGATGACCACTGAAGAGAGAAGTATTTGCTGAATTCTCCCTATGAAACACTTTCCCTTCCCATCCCATTTCAGTGGATAGCGGTATTGTAATGGACAGCCAAGCTCCCCACATCCTGCAAAAGTTTGTGCAGAACTCAAGCGTCAAATTAAATCCTGTTGGATCAGCTAATTCTTTGCATTCTTCTGCAAGGCTTTATTTTAGTGAGATATTTGCAACAGAGCCTGAGTTACCCAGGTCCAATTTGCATTGACTGGCTTGGCTTCCCTGCGTCTTCCTTGAACTCCTTTGGTCAGACTCAAACAATTATTACTATTGCCTTTCTGTTTTTTGTTGGTGCTTATGAGTATGTGACATAAGATGGACACTATGAACTAGAGACTGGAAGTAAGCACTGTAAACTCATCAATATTTTGCTATTCCTGCTGTTCCATGTGACTTCTGTCTTCTACTGCCTTCTCTTTGACCTTTGACTGTCACTGAAGGGAAGGTATTAGACACAGCTCAACCCAATTAAAATCTTCTGACTTCTGGTCAAGAAGAAACACTTACATATAATACAGTGCTTCAGTGGGAATCTGTTACTTTCCATTATCTTTGACATCTGGTCTAACTGAAGCCTAGATTGATGGCTCTGGGATTGGGTCTCCAGGCTATCACTTTCTCACAGTTCTATAGATCTTTTCTGTGTGTTTGTTTGTTTTCTCTTTAAAATCCTTCTCAACACCTATCTAAGAGATTGCCCTTTCCTACAGCAAAATAAGGAATGATGTTGGCCAGGTCAGACCAGTATGACTAGAGAGAGAGGTACCATGTGCTCGGCATTTGCAGCATGCAGTCATGACTTCCCATGGCCACCTACAAAGAGAATGATTTTGGAATTCCAAGCAGTGCTATCTTGAGTCATCGGTTCTACCTGGTCCATGTCCTCACGGTGCCCTTCCTTCCCATTCGTTTCCCCCACTATTTGAACACCGCTGTCTCTGGGCAAAGGGAATAACAGGACTTCCTGAGCTTTTTCTTTCTAGCAATGCCATTCAAAAGAGCTTATGCCAAATTAACAGGTAACCTTTATTCAGAGAGTGACTGAAAGGATGTTGTGTCCTAGGGTGCTCTCTGGGAGTATTCGTTTGACTTCAGCTTGATAACTATTAATTAGTGCTCAGTGGCAAATCCTCCATAATATCCTTTATGCTTACTGGCTGTCAGTGCACATCATACACAGCACCATCTTTTCTGTAGATGTATCACAGTTTGTTAAAGCAGCTGAATAAGAAATAGTATGAGAGAGGGAAAACATGCTGGGATGATCAATATAATCCAATCAACCCTTATCAAATGGTTGTGCTTAAAAGCAGGACTGAGGAGGGACCCGACATACAGCAGCTGGATCAGTTATTCGCACTACCATTATCTGCATGGCATTCTGAAGTTTGATACTGCTCTGTTTGAGCCATCTAAGCTTGCTCTATTAATTGACACATTTTTGCACCCAGTTTCCAGTGATTTTTGCCACCCACAGTCCACAAGGATAATTACAAATATAGATATTCACTCACAGCAGTCTGTTTGGTTGAAATTGCTTACTTGTGAGCTTGGCATTCTCCCACAGACTAGAAAGAGCAGCTCTGTTTACTCAAAGATATTTTTCTGTCAATCTCTATTTATACTCCTTCAGTATTTTTCAAAACACTTGATTAAGTTTGCAATAAAGTTCCCAGTGTGAAAGAGATTCAAAAGAGGCCAATATCATATTCTGCAAAACAGCCATAATCTGTTATTGGTACTCTTTACGCAGCTTCTCATGAGAACCACAGCCATCTGAAATACGGTATTTATTTGGACATGAGGTTACAGTGGAAAGAGTTAAGAAAACAGAAATAAATGTGATGGTTTAGGAGATGGGAGCTGAAGAAACTGATGATAAAAGCAAGCACTATATCCCACATATCAGGTACATCTCACAGCCTGACTGATAAGAACAACAAAAAGCCTGCAGATGTTTTTATTAGCACTTGACAAAGGGTGAAAGCATATGAAGTTAACGTAAAGATCACCTTATCTCACTACAGATTTATATCACAAATATTCCAATTAAGGAAATAGGAAAACAGCAAGCAGCAGCTTAAATATAAGGACATCCAAACTCATGGAAACGTGGAAATGGGCAATTAGTGCACGGTGTGGCAATGATGTTACCGTGGTGCTCCGGCTGCAGGACACCCTTCTCTGAAAACAACACTGTAATGTTGTCCATTTCCTAAAATGCCAATTTCATTATGATTTAGGAAGAAGGACAACAGGTCAGTGCTTAAAGTTACTCTTCTGAAGAACACCATTCAGGATTTCACCTAATTCTTGGTGTGCTCACAGCTCAATGCTTGTAACTTCTGTGCCGATTCCTCAGAGAGCTGGCAGCTTCTTCTGCCTGGGCTCAAAGTAAGCATCTCATATCTCATCCTGTGCCTAAAAATGCGTATAAACAGAGGTGGATCAAGCCCGTGCCCAAGCCCTCTAAACAACTCCATGCAACAAGTATTTCAGAATAAGGGGCTGATTTCTCCTCCTGCTTGGTCAGCTGGATCCACTATAACCATCAGATCACAGTCAACATCCAGTTACATACAGTCTACATGACTCTTGCTGAAGTTGCTGTGTAAAAATTCAAGTTGTACTGGAGAAGTGGAAGAAGGTAAGAAATATTATGACTCCTAGTGGGAATAGTCCAGTCCTGGGAAGGAGAAGCCTTGATTTTAGTCTCTTGTTTCAAGAGACATTTATCTCTTATCCAACAGCTCAGTGATGTGAAGCATATTCCAACTAAGGCATTGATTTTCTTGGGCATTAGACAATGGCCTCCTTAGGTGTTACTGTAAATTATATTTTGCTTCTCCTTGCACTTTATCACTCTAAGTGCCCTTGAAAATCCAGATTAGTTCTTGCTGTGACTTTCCAATCTGTTTAGCCCCCAAACTTACTTTCTTCCTCAGCAAAGCTGATTTACAAAGCTTCCCAAAAAGAAGTGAAAGTAGAAAAAGTCACCCAGCTGTAGAAACCAGGAATAAACCCCTGGCAAATTACAGTCTGTGGGAAGACTTGGCTCCAGGGCAAGATTGGGTCTTTGCAGGACCACCATACAAAGTGATGATTCTGAGTCAGAGGTTCTTGGGCAATGCAGTAAATCTACCAGGCTACTCAGCACTTTCTGTGTCAAAGTGGCTCTGAAAGGTGACTTCATGTGTCTTAAATCCACTCAGCACTATTTACTAATAAAAGTTAATCATTGGAATACTGTGATAGCAGGTAGGGAGCTTTATCTTATCTAAATGGCTCCAGTTACAGTCTCACCATCAACCGTTCCTTTGGCATTCATATTTCCTGTCATGCAGGAAATACCATGAGATGAGTGCACAACCTGTTGAGGCAGGTGGCCCTGGGTAAAAATATGGTTTGGTCCCTATCCTTCCAAGAAACATTCACTGCCAGTTATTATATGTCAGACAAACTTCCTGGAAGAGAAAGTGTGTTAGAAAAGCTAAGAGATGGAAAGTGCCCATAGAGCCACATGGTAGAGTAACGTGTTGTAGGCGTAGGAATCTATAGCAGATCTTCTTCTTAGGCAGAATGGTTTGGGATGAGGAGGTCCACAAAGACAATTGAGAGTTTTCTGGTGATAGTGAAGGTCTACTTTGTGTAGACCAACATTAAGCAGCTTGATATTGACAGTGGGTACAGTCGGTGTCTCTTATGTTAAAAGATGTCATGAATGAAGTGGAAAAACTACTGTTCTAGAGAAAAGATTATTAGTATTAGTATTGAGGAGGAATGGAACAACTCCAGGAACTCTCCACATGGATCTGGATAGCATGGTGAAGACCAGCCATGGTGGTGGTGCCTAGGAGGACTGCCCTGCAGAGTGTGGCCAGAGAAGATGGTTTTGTTTAATGAGATTCCATGGCAAGGACAGGAGGCAGAAGTGTGAGGGGGGAAGGCTAAGTAAATTAATCAATAGATAAATAGATAAATAAATAAGTAAATAAAACCCCACTGCCATTTGGAGAGGCACATGTCATGGAAACAATGAAAGAGTTTGGGTCAAATGCAGCAGCACAAGAGAGTACAAAATGTCTTAAGAGAAGCATATAGGTAGAACTGAAGAGGAAGAGGGGATTATGAATGAAGGGACTATACGCCCAGCATTGCTTACACTAGATATGACCTGGACTGACACTAGGAGACACTTTCACTGCATGGTGACTGCTGATCGTGAACTGCTGAGATATGCCACATTTGAGAGCAATGAATGGCTGCAGGGGGACTTCTGTTGTAGCAGGGCACGTAAAGATATCTGGTCTGCTGAAAGTAATCCCCAGAGACGAAAAGCATGGCAAACTACGGATAGTACAGACATCTCCAGTGTTTACCATGCATACACGCTGAGGAGTTATTGACCATCCAGACCTCTCTATTAATAGATTTCTTTTGTTCAGTGTTAATGGCATCTTGATGCACCATGCTGTTACACAAATTGAAAGCACTGCAAGGCAACTTATCCATCAGAGCACTACTTGGATGCAAGCAGATAAACAAACAATATTGCAATAGCAAACAGCAGTCATCTTCAATGACAGCCATTCTAGGAGACCGATCCTCAGCGGACCATAGTTGATAAACTGGGTAAAATACAGTTTTTTTAGTACTAAGGTAAAATTTCAGTACTAAAAAAAAGTAGTAATCCACTTTGATTAACAATGAGGGATTTTCCTTAATTCTTGGTAACCACTAAATAATTTCCAGCCATTTTTGTCTTGATTTCAATTCCTGGTGCACAAAAAAAAAAAAAAAAAAAGAAAATCAATTCCAGCTTAAGGCTTATTAAAGTATTATTCCATCTGAAGATGTGATTAGACTGAAGCACACAAGGCTGGGTTTAATGGTCTTGCCCTAGTAATGACACTGGCTAATTAGAATCCCTTTTGATATCGTGGCTGCACTATCCTTCACTCCCACCAGGAGATGCCCCTACAGCAGGCTCCAACAGGCAGCTCACTTATCAGCAATGCTTCTTTGACACTTTAAACTGCCACCTGACTCTGCTCACTCCAGCATGATGTCCCAGAAACCTTTATTTCTTCAAAATGATGTGTTTCAGGCTCAACAATAAAATAGTTGACACCTTAGAAGCAGAAGGTCAGAAATCGATCTGAGTTTTTAGCAGGTCCTTGCTCTTCATGGGGCACAGAATACAGAAAGAGAGTGAGGTGTCAGAGAAAGAGAGAATGGAGTCTTAGAAGTCCCAAGGAGCTCATCTTTAAGTTGTATTTTTTTCCTTTCTGAATTTTCTTATTATTTTTTTCACTGAGATACACTCAGCTTGAAGCAATGTTCTTGCTTTTCAGGTGAGTTAGGCTCACAGAGGATACCTGCAATCATAACCAAAGTGTCAGACTTTCTACACAACACAAAGGGAAAGTTGAACGTATCAGGACAGGATGCACTGAAACCAGTGCACAGATCAGGTACTCTGCCTGGGGCAGCCTGCAGGAAATGCTGAAATGAGAGGCCTAAGCCTTGGTCCTCCTGTGTTATTTCCAGCTTTGCTCCTTGCTGGAAGAAGGCTTTCCATTCCCATTTCTCTTGTGACTTCCTGAGTAGTGCCTGTGTGTTTAGCACCCTTGCCATGAGGTAGAACATCAGGCTCCTCCTTGAGTCCTATCCCTTGTCCAAGTTCAGAAAGAACTTGCTCTAATAGTAACATTTAAACAGAGAGGTCCCACTCTGCTCACACCCAGGTTTCCTGTCTTTTTGGTGGAATTACCATCTAGTCCAAAGGACTGAGATTTCAATCAGTCACATCTTTTGGGACCAAACTACTAAGATTTAATCAAGTCCTCTTCCTCCCATTAAACAGTGGAGTCAAGTTCATCTCAACTTTCTATGAGTTCATCATAAGAAATATTAAGCTGGTTAAACTTTGATAAAATCTACATCTAAATAACAGTCTCCTCTGAAGTAAGAAGACTTATGCTGATGCGTGAACTGAAATAAGATTGACATTTGGAGGACATGAAATCTTTTGGGAAGCCCTAAAATATCCCTAAGTAGGTCAGCTCAGTGACCTGGATCTGTACTTTTAATACAGGAGTAGCCTATATTTTCTCAAAATGTTTGCTGAACAACGAATGTTTTTCGGGCTGTGGATTTATTTTTAGTAGTTAAATGTGACCTTTGTAGGAGATGCTATAAATGAGAACAGCAATGAAGCTGGCCGAGGGTGAGCCACACAACATGCTTTGATTTAAAGGTGATAAACACATATTTAACCCCTGGCCATTTCTGGAAGAAACTATCTTACACACAGCTTTCACTTTGGGAATCACATCAGTACTTCCAAAATGGAACTTCTTGATTGGACTCAGTACTCCTTGACTTTCAGGGTAACTAATAAACATCACTAGGAAACAGATTTATTTAGGAATTCAAAATAAAAGTAAAAGCCTGGGAAAGGCTGAAGGTTCCTGGCTGCTTTGACAAATCTAGCTCCAATTTCAGCAGCCACCATCCAGGAGTTCTTCAGCTCAATCCCCAGGTAAACTCTCTTATTTCTCAGCCTTCTCTTTTCTAAAATGGAACATAGCCATCCAGGTGCAGAAAAGGCTGACCCCCCAGTCTAAGTTATTTCTTACCCCTCACTAAAAATCTGGTATGAGTACACCCATTCACACAATCCAGCTATGGGAAATGCTCAACCCACACTGGAAAGAGAAAGCAGTTATCCCTTACTCCATCAATAATATATTCACCCAGCCTTCTCTGGGAGTAAATCTCAGTTACCTATGCATCCATTTGGTGATCGAAACTCATACAGGATTCATGGAAACTGAACATTAGTTTGCATGTTCTTCAGGAAAGGGATGTAAACAGTCACAAGATAGTAAGTAAAGGGTATGTCAAATGATGAAAGGAATGGTTTCCCAAAGGACACGGTGGAGTCTTTTTTATCCCTTCAGGCCTTTCATAAAGAGCTATCTTTCTCTTACAAAGCCAACTGCTCTAGCTCAGCTAACAGAAGTAAGAAAGATGAATGGATCGCAGGGTGAAGTGCGTGGCCTGGTCATGCGGGAAGTCAGCCTAGATGTTCATACAGAACCCCAGTGGCTCCAGTCTGGGAAACTCTTCTGTTTCACATAAGGCTCTGAGGAGTTCTTCGCCGTCATTGATTATGACTATCTTGGAAGACACAGCTAACACCGTTCTTCTCTCCAGTATGATAACAGTGGTTATCCCTTTGCTAAGACACAATTAAATACGGTGAGAAATCAGATAAAATTGATCAGAAATAAGTTTGGCTGTTAGCTAATGTTGTTTTTATTATTATTATGAGGGCTGCTATGAAAGTAATGCCTCCTATGTTATTATTTTGGCCCATGACATCAGAGGTGTTGGTTGTATGGCAACAGGGGCTGAACCTTCCCACCAATCTCCTGTTACATGCTGCTGCCGTGTGACAGGCAGCAGGAGAGCAGCAGTCAGGGAGAATGGTGCCTGACATGGAAGTGTGTACGAAGCAAAAGGGTGTCATTAAATTCCTCCATGTGGAAAAAATCACAGCCTGTGAAATTCATCGGTGCTCGCTGAATGTTTATGGAGACCAACCAGTGGATATGAGCACACTGAGGAGGAAGGTGGTGCATTTCAGCAGTGCTGACAGATGCAAAAGACAAGCCACATTCTGGATGGCCATGAAGATTTTTAGGAGGATGGAGTGCAGGCCCTTGTTCATCGCTGGTGAAAATGGATAGCTAATGGTGGTGACTATGGTGAAAAACTGTGTTTTGTAGCTGCGAGTTTGCTCTGTTAGATAGTCTTATTGTGCTCTTTGTATCTGTTGCAGATTCCATGGAAATAAATAGGAGGCATTACTTTTGAAGTGACCTATACACATGGAGTATTCATCAGCTCTAGTAAATTCTGAGAAAGATTGCATTCCAAGCCCCACTGTAACCTCTGGGTAAATATAGTAGCTGTGCTTTCAGTGCTATTCAGTTACCTGGTCATTCTCCCTCGCTTTTTTAGCTTTTCTGCCAGTTCCAAGAATTTACTCCTTTTCCTGCCTTCTCTTCAATAGCTGCCCACTTGCTGCTAGAGGAATGGTGAGAACACAAAAATTACAGTTTCTACAATGCTTTCCTTCAGTACAAGCTTGATTTGCGCTCAGAGATACAGGCACCATGCAACAAGAGAAAGGCAAACAACACTAGGGCAAAACTGGCAAAACTTTCAGAGAAGTTTTTCATTGTAGGCACATATTCACGGTCAGAACTTGCTCTAGGAAGTGTCCTGTCACTGAAGGGTAGCTTGCTTCACTGCCTTTTGCAGAAGGAACCCCTCCACCACTTTCACCAGCCCATCCAGTACAGGATGGGAACACCCCATACATGGTGCTCTGGAGATGATGACAGCATTGCCAATTGGGGCTGGCACTTGCCAGATTGACAGTGACATTGTAGATGCTTGATAGGAGAATGGGAGATGAGCAACCATCTTTCTGTGGGGAAATTCTGGTGTCAAGGTGCCCTGCAGGATACTGGTTTTGAAGGACTGGTGTGTTTTTAAGGTCCTCCTGCAAAAGTAGGACCTGTAACAAAAACCTGGCAGTAGTTAGTACAGAGACCAGTCAGTCTGTCCTGGACGGAGAGGGAGTTATAGTGCACCAAGTAACTACCGGCCTCTTTCAAGGACTTCAAATGGTAGGTGATGGTTCATGTTCCCAGATAGTCTGATCTGATTCAGAACACCATAGGACATTGGGGGTGTAAAATTGGGTGCATGATTTCTCCCTCCCTAGAGTGCCAGTTAGATCTGCAGAGGCAAGGTTTACCACTCCACAAGGTTTATGTCTCCTCTTCTCATTTTAATTAAATGAATCTCAGCCACCTATGTGGAAGAAAACACCTTGTCAGCTGGAAGCTGAGAAAGACCTGGACATTTAGAGATCTTGGGATGGTTAATGTACAGGCAGTCATTTCCCCAGTGATTGTGGCAGCTGTTCTGTCAGATGTTTTCTTTGTTGCAGACTCCAAATCATACCACTTAAGTGAAATATTTGCAATACCCATATTGTCTATTTTGCTCCAGTAACAGATTATTTCTCTAGGATGACCACGGGAAAAATGAGTGAAAACTCACACTAGTAATGCTGCCTCAGCTGTTATCATTCTACTTCAACTTCCCGTTAATCAGATTTCTATCAGTAGCTCCAGAGGCTGAGTCTACCCGTCTGAAAGATGATATTTGCCATAGCGAATGGTGTGGTTTCGGAGAACTTTCCCACCTGTTTCAGTAGGATGATAATCAGCAGATTATTGTGAGTGATGTGCTGTTTACTGCTAGAATTCCTCACCACTTTCAAGACCAGTAAGTAATAGTGATGGCTATGGTTATGAGGCAGTCAAAATTGTTACTCCAGGGGAAGGTGTCTGTCCAGAGAGCTTCTGAAGCAGTTAACCTTGAGTTTGTGAAATATATAAGGAAGTTATTGCTATGAAGAGATTATTACAACTATTTACAACCGCAGCTAAATGTAGATACCTCTTTAAAGTGAGTCTCTTCCCCCAAAATTTATAATATACTTAAATAAATGGATCTCATTTACCTGAAACTCGTGAATTCAAAGTAATTCCAAATGCAATCAGTGCATAAAATCTGTTTCTTGTGGAGATTCAGAGGAGAGACATAATCTGTCTCTTAATTTCCACACAGGGTTTTGCGCTATGAGTCCCAGAAACATATCTATCCACTGTGATTAGACCTTTATAAATTATCATGGCTTCTTTACGTCTCTTCCACTATATGGAATAAATGCCCATATTGAGCTCATGTCACCTACCTAGATATCACAGAATTAATTTCACTAACAAATGAGCCGTTCTCACTTATGAAAAGAATTACTGGCTTCAACTCAGGGAGCTCTGGCCACCTACACAAGCTGAGTATCTACCCAATAGATAGGATCTAAGACTTCAGCCACCTCCTGATATGATCAGGAGATGAGCACCTCTGGAAGACAGTGTACCGCGCTCTTGGCTGTACTTTGGAAATGCCTTTCTTTCTCCTTTTCCTGTAGGATGAGCACAGAAAAATACCTTAAGATTTCAAACTTTAAGGTGACTATAAGATATTGGGATGAACCCCACACTGTGTCCAGCAGATACGTCAGTGCTCGTGCTCTTTTCTCACGGTAGGAGTGGTTTAGGAAGACCCAAGAACAAGAAGCATGGTATGGGAAAGGCAACTTCTGATGGTTTAGATCACGCCTCACATTGAACTCAAAACTCAAATGTTCAGAATAAGTGTTATTCCATGTTTTCCTAATACTTTTAAGAAAACAAAACAAACAAACAAAAAAAGAAGATGGAAGTGTACCTAAGAGTTAATTTCATACTTAAGAGTAAATTTCACATTAGGGAAGGATTTGAAACGGTTGGCCATGAGCCAGCAGTGTGTCCAGGTGGCCAAGAAGGCCAATGGCATCCTGGCTTGTATCAGAAATAGCGCAGCCAGCAGAGCAGGGAAATAATTGTACCTCTGTACTCAGCACTGGTGAGACCGCACCTCGAGTACTGTGTTCAGTTTTGGACTCCTCACTGAAAGAAAGATATCAAGGCCCTGGAACGTGTCCAGAGAAGGGCAATGAAGCTGTGAGGGGTCTGGAGCACAGGCCTTATGAGGAACAGCTGAGGGAGCTGGGATTGTTCTGTCTGGAGGAGTCTCAGGGGAGACCTGTAACTACCTGAACGGAGGTTGTAGTGAGCTGGGGGTCAGCCTCTTCTCTCATGTATCTAGTGATAGGACTGGAGGGAATGGCCTCAGGTTGCACCAGGAGAGACTGAGGCTGAACGTTAGGAAATACTACTTTTCCAAAAGAGTGGTCAGGCGCTGGAATGGGCTGCCCAGGGATGTGGTGGAGTCACTGACCCTGGAGGTGTTCAAAGAACATTTAGATGCTGTGTTGAGGGACATGGTTTAGTGAGAACTGTTGCTGATAGGCGTACAGTTGGTCTGAATGATCTTGTGGGTCTTCTCCAACCTTGGTGATTCTATGATTCTAAGCTACATCTTCAGATTCCGGAACCTATTAATGTCAACCTTTAAAAAGTGCTTGCTGGAGCAAATTACATCACGTTCAGACATACAGGTACGATAAAACATTACAATTGCACACATGCTTCCCTAACAACAGAGATAGTGGGCATGCCAGTTGCCCAATGATGTTGCAAATGCCCCCTCCCTGGAAACAATCAAGGCCAGACTGGATGGGTCTTGGAGCAACCTGGTCTAGTGGGAGGAGGGCTGGAACTAGATGATCTTAAAGGTCCTTTCCAACCCAAGCTGTTCTGTGATTCTATACCCTGCTCGCAGATGCTATTGATAAGGTTACAGTTGTACACTTCATAATGAGATTCATAGAATCAGGATCATAGCATGGCTTGGGTTGGAAGGGACCTTAAAGATTACCCAGTTCCAGTCTCCTGGCATGGGCTGGCTGCCCTTCCCCAGCTCAGGCTGCCCAGGACCCATCTGTGGCCTTGGGCGCATCCAGGGATGGGGCACCCACACTTCTTTGGGCAGTAGTGCTGGGGCCTCACTGCCCTCTGAGTAAAGAATTTCTTCCTGATGTCTAACCTCAATCTCCTCTCACTTAGTTTAAAGCCATTCTGCCTTGTTCTGTCAATATATGTAAAGCATCAGTCCCTCTCCTGCTTGTAAGCTCCCTTCAGGTACTGAAGGCCTCAGTGAGGTCTCCCTGGACCCTTGCCTTCTCCAGGGTGATCACTCCTGGCTCCCTCAGCCTTTCTTAATTAGAGAGATGCTCCAGCCCTCTAAGCATCTTCGTGACCATTCTCTGGATGCCCTCCAACAGCTCCTCATCTTTCTTGAGCTAGAGGCCCCAGGCCTGGACACAGTGCTCCAGATGGGGCATCATGAGGACAGGGCAGAGGGGGACAGTCCCCTCCCTGCCCACTGTCACCCCTCTGTTGATGCGGCCCAGGATACATTTTGCCTTCTGGGCCACAAGTGCGTACTACCAGCTCAGGTCCAGCTTTTCATCCACCAGAACTCTCAAGTTCTTTTCCCAGTTTGTACTCATGTCTGGGATAGCCCCAACCCAACTGCAGCACCTTGCACTTGGCCTTGATGAACCTCATTAGGTTCTTGTGGGCTCACTGCTGAAGCCTGTCCAGGTCCCTCCGGATGACATCCCTTCCTTCTGTTGTATCAGCTGCACCACTCAGCTTGGTGTCATCAGCAAACTGCTGGGGGTACACTGAACTCTTACTGTCATTGGAGTCAGCAAGAATGTTCTAGTTAAGACTTGCCAACACGAACACAAGAATTGCACATTCCAGCCACAAACAAGTGAAAGTCAAGCTTCTGGCTGTATTTGTTTACTTGGGACCTAGTCTGTGTTCTGACATTGCGCTGCATTTCTAGAACGCTTTGAAGATAAAAGCAGTCTGAGGGCAAATCTTAAAAAAGGATGACAGGGAGGGGAAAGAAGTGTATCACAAATACTTTATCAACTCTTTCAGGTCCCATTTTGTCAGTCTTCTATAGATATATCAAAAAAGAGAACCGAGATGCCAGCACATCTCTTGATTGCACTATCTTAAGATGGATTTATACCAAATACACAAATAAATTGATTTTTTAAGTCAGCTATGCAGATATTTGCATAATGTTATTGACATTTAAAGAGACTCAGAATTTTCTGTTCATTAAAAGTGTTAAGGAAACCATTCTCCCATTTAATATCCCTTTAACAGACTGATTTACTTTTCTAATGTGTTCTATTAGCAAACATCAGTACATCAGCATTTTTCCTTCAAGTCGAAGTTTGGAAGGGTGATATTTTCCAGATAATTGATGGACCGTTAGAAGTTATTAGAGAGAAGAGGACGAAGTGCAATCGTGTTGGAACAATGCAAGATGAAAGGTATTCTGGAGCCATTCTGTAGATACAGCCAGAGGCACTGGAAAGCTCAATCCTATCTGATATTTCCCCAGTAAACCCTCATATCCTATCACTTGGGTGAGACTCTTGTGACCAAAAAATGAGATAATTCTCATCCTTCAGTGTCTGTGTAAGGAACTGGTGTTCCCACTGCAAGGGCTGCTTGGGTCCTTAGCTGATCCTAAATGATATGAGAAGACTCCAGGGCTTTATTTCCCAGACCAACCATTTCATCGCCTTGACTAACCAATGTGAAGAAACAGAAGACACCCAAAAGCACCTCTTAGCTCACAGCGAAGTTCTGGATTCTCAGCAATCAGCGTAGCAGCACACGCTGTGACTATGCTCCTACTTACACTGCAAACTGTGCAGGCACTGGCACAGGCTGCTCAGGAAGGTGGTACAGTCACTGTCCCCAGAGGTGTTCAAGACACGTGTAGATGTGGTACCAAGTGACATGGTTTAGTGCGCAGTATTGGTGGTAGGTGGATGGTTGGACTAGGTGATCGTAGAGGTCTTTTCCAACCTTCGTGATTCTGTGATTCTCTACTCAGGACCTTTCACTGTTCTCTTGTCCAGATTTTGTTAGGGAAAGGTTAGTGGCAAAAAGGGAGTAGAGGGCTGCTGTTGTGACTGTCCTGCCATGATGCACTTCACCCAGACCTTTCTGCTGCTTGAAGAAATGCCCTTCCTCACTTTCCCGCATGCATTTTTGTTTCCAGTGACCAGCACTACCAGGACACCCCATCCAGCATGCACAGCCAGAGTTACGCTGGGTGACCAAAGTCTCCTCATTACCTCCTTCCTCACCTGTCCTCCCGAAACGCTGCCACTTTTTCAAGGAGCTCTCCCCATGTGCCATTTCTGTGAAGATGTTTCAGGTTTGGGTTCTGACACATAGGTTGGAGTTACTCACCCGGGTCAGGCTGGATGGGAGCCTGGGACCTGACCTATTAGGTGTCCCTGCCCACTGCAGGGGTTTGGAACTGGGTGACCCTTAAGGTCCTTCCAAACCAAGCCATTCTACAATTTTCAGTTGCAACATCAATATGTGAAACTTTGGATGCCCTTACAAGTCAATAGTCTGAAGTCATAGCCTTCACAGTGCTGCTTCATAGCTTTCTTTAAGATTTTGAGTATAATGTGTTTCATGTCTCTGATCTATGCAGTGTAAGGCATTTTTGCCAAATGCCTGTGAGATAATCTTTCTTACAGATCCAGCTCTACAACCTCTCTCATCCAGCTATAGTGGCTACTGGTGGTGGAGCAGATTTCCTTTTCAGCTGGTGTAGCTCTCATGAAAATGCATTGGGAAAAAAAACACAGAATTACTACAGCATTAGACCCACTTGCTAGAAAGCAAATATTTATCCAATAGGACATACACACCACAATGAACAGTAAGTGTCTGAGGGAATACATGCACAGTTTGTATAGCACTGTATAAATGTACAGCACTATATAAAAACAATAATGGCATCCCTCTCCCTGTATTACTACTCAGCCATTATGTACACTAATGAGGATTTCCAGTTCTGTAAATGTAACTTGTTCTCTACTAAGTGCATTTTTTGTCAATTCTCTAATAAATCAATATCTTATGGAAGTAAAAACCTTAAAGTTAACATTAGAAAAAAAGTGCCTTATCATCCCCAGCAGCTCCTGAAGCCCTGCAATGCAGGCTTTTATTATTTCTGTAAAAGAAAAAGGGAAATCAATAGAGATTCCTTGTGCGTAATCCTCAGCAAGATTAGCACTCTGTCAGCTTCTGTTATAATCTCCTGGAAAGCAAAAAGAAGAAAGGGAGGGGGAAAAAAGAAGGAAAAAGAAGAAGTCATGGGAAAGGGTGGAAAGCAAAAAGTGGGAATTTGTTGGGGGCGATCACTGTACTTCTGCTAAAAGTGAATATCTGAAAGGAGAGCGGTCTTCGCAGTGTGGTACTCAGAAATTACAGAGCTGCTTCTCCCAGCTGTTGCAATCCTGGCACTTGCAACTGGAAGGGAAACCTTCCCAAACGATGTCAGTGAAGCGTCCTGCTCTAACATCTGATGGAGGGGCTCTATCCAAAACTCAATGTAGGCCCAGCAACGAGCTCAGTCTCTGGTGTCTTGCCCCACTGATACCAATTCTGTGGTGTGGGGGCCCCAGGCAGTGGGGCTGGAGCAGCCCCATTGCACTCAGAGACCTGAGAGCTGCATGGGGTTCTGCCTGCAGCTCCTGGGTGAGGGCGTTTAAGGTCACACCTCAACTCTGCAACAGAAAAATCCACGGGCAGTGCTGCAAGCTCTGAATAATGGATCAAGGGCTGCAAGGGAAGGATGGGGAGGGCCAGAAACAGATAAGGCCGCGTGTATGCAGGACAGAATATGTTATGTCACATTGTATCTATTATTTTCCATAGCACTGCAACCACCCATTAATTAAATTCACAGATGAGCTGAGCGCAGAGTTAATCCAAACATGAGAAAGGACGAGAAATAATACTGAAGGATGAAGCGAGGCCAGCAACATAAGCAGAAAATCAGTGAAGATGGCTGGAAACACAACAAACAGTTCATTGGGAATAATCACGTTGCAGCTTGGGCCAAAACTCAAGTGTGCTGCAAAAATCACATCAGGGCAGAAGAGTGGGTGGTAGCACTCCACAGAAGAGCTGGGATCACTGAACAGAGTGAGAAGTGATGGACTGCTGTAAGGGACATGACTTGTATGAGCACATTGCTCCGAGCTCCTCCTTTGCAAGTGCCCAGAAAACCAGCCCTGCAGCCAGGGAAATTCCCGTCTCCAGACAGCAATTCCTAGAAAGTATAGGAAGTGCAATAGGAGATTTCCAAGTTAGGGCTTAAACAAACAGCTCAGCAGCTGCTTTCTGTTTAGCCAGCTGGGATCCTATTGGGTTGAGAAGCATCACCGCTGTTTGGTTCTGTCTTCCTAATGAAACCATCTTTGGCTTTTACTGATCTCCACCCGACAGCAGCTATTCAGGAGTTTCAATACAATGACTGATTTCAACGCACAATTTATTGTGAGAAATTGAAATGAACCCTCAGTTTTTCCTCTCAGTCCCTCTCGCCTGAATTTCCCTTTACTTATTGATATAGAAATGGCCCTCTAATGAAAACAAGAAACACACGCGATGCCAGCAACTTTCAAACCTCTGCAGCTGGAGAAGGAATATATTTCTCAAGCAATTCCCATTTCACCTGAAAAATATAAGGCTCAATGGAAAACAATCAGAAAAAGGTGAGGATAATTCATGGAGAATTTGCCTTCTTGAGACCCTCCCAGTTATCCACGAAGTACAGTTAGCATATGATGCATACTTCCAGGTAATCTTATATCAAAGTGGAAAACTTCCTTCTGCATGCAGCGGTAAGACACTGTGGGGCTTACAGCTGATTAATAGCATTTAATAAGCGTGATTTTATTGTTCCATGGAACTCATTTGTTCAATATAATAAGTGTAATGGAAAAATGTATATATTGGTTTTGCTCCCGGTGTCTCTGCTATAAAGATGGAGCTCAAGGCCAATACACTACAGGAACTGCTGAAGCAACAGAAACAGGCTCCATTTGCGATCTGAATTGCCAAATAGAGGAGCTCCTTTCTCTTCACTGACTGCACAGAAGAATAAGCTCCTGACTATTAGACAGCCTAATGTATGAGTAAATTCCCTTGTAATTTTTGCTCCAGATCCGTGGAATTCCCCAGACCAACAAACCTTATTTATTAAGCTCCTGACACTGGGATTCTGGACTCCTTACATAAAACTAGCAAAAAAAGTCTTCTAAAATCTCATTAAAAGATTAACTTCCTATCACAAACAGCTGGGACACGCAGAGGAGCCTGCTGAGCTCCCAAGCAGAGAAGGTAGAGTAAAACCCAGGCAAAAATTCTTCCCTCAGAACACTCCTTCAGTAAACACTGCACAGCTAAGAAAAGACTCAGATGGGTTACGCATCACCTAATATCAGCCAAATAAAACCCAGGATTCTACATTCTCTCTGCAGCCTCCTCCAGGCGGCAATTCAGATCATAGATAAGAGGATTTTTGTTAGCAAGGTCTCATTTCTATCTGCTGGCTGCAGAAGGCACTTTGGCTCCTGACTTGGACCAGAGTGGGAACTTGGGCACGTGAAGCCAATTCCTGAAGTTTGGTTGTGATCATTCAGACCCCGATCGCTGCATGGTTGCAGTTACATCAGGTGAACTTTGTCTTTCTTTCTTGTCGCCTCGCCTTGAAAACCTCCAGGGATGGAGGATCTTGAGACTTTATTGCCCATATTGCTTTCCTGAGATGAGCTGTTTTTTTCTCTCTCTGCTTGGGCTGAGTTATTAGAGAAACAATTTATTAGATCTGTCATCTCATCTCAGCTTGCCTGATATGTGTGTGCCAGCTTTATATTCAGTAAATGCAGTGCTGTCTGAATCTCTGATTTCATTGTGGAACAAAGCCCAATTTTCTCAAATCAAGAAATTATTCAGCTCTAATATTCACAATTTTCACTCACTTCATGGCTGATTGGTTTAAATTCAGAGGAAAGAGCCATGTTATTTCATTCTGGCTGTTGGCATACACCTCCTGTGTGTGCCTCCATTCAGAACTGCACACCAGCCAAGTGTTTCCAAGTCTGTGGTTCCTCATAAACACAGGTACCAAGAACACTTGAAAATCGAAGGGAAGATATTATCATAAGTACAACAAAAGAAATCCAGCAGTTCAACTAAAGGTCTGCATGCACTTTCTTGTCTTCTGTCATTACTCCCTGAGCTAAGTGGCTGCATCTCCGTTATCTGCTTGACCTGAAAAGGACCGGGCTTTCCCTTGGGAGCTGTGGATACACCTTCCACACATACTAAGTTTTCCATCAAGTTAAAGTTAGCATGGGCAGCCTTAGAGGTTTATGTCAGAAAATAAAGGTTGCATTTTTCTTACTCTATCGTCACATCTCAAATATTTCAGTATTTAACCCATATTAGCAGCAGAATCACAGAAGCATATGCATTATTAAATCATCTTCTTGTTAGAATAAAAATGTACGTTGTTGTTAAGAAATATACTCTTTCAGATAATCCACAAACCCTTCAGACACAAGATTCATCCAGGCCAAGGAATGCAAACAAACGCTTCCAGGAATTATCCATTGCAGTATGTCTCATTTTTTAACTAGATCATGACAAAGTTGCTATGAGCCACCTAAAAGTGAACACAGAGCACCAGCAGATAGGAAGATTGTACTACACAGAGATTCAAAAGGAACACTTGTACCAGGGAGCTAGTTCCAGTGGAGATGACACCAAAGGTCTTAAATTGCAAAACTGCAAGGATATCCTCAAGCTATTTCCTCTTTACGAAGCAATGAAAAGATCATAGAATCATAGGTCTAGGCTGGAAGGGACCTTAAATAGTCTAATTCCCACCCCATGCCATGGGCTGGTTGCCCCCCACAAGGTCAGACAGTTACCTGAAGGAACTAAGACCTTGAAGGTTCTCAAAATAATTAATGGGAAGACAGCTTGGATAACTCTCTAGCAGTAATGTTACTTGCTAATTAGCATGAGCTGATGAGCCAGGGCTCCACACCCAGCCACTATGTGCCCCACACAAAGCAAGGAGTTCCTGTTTTGCCCTAGTACACCTCTGTCTTTCGAATTAAAGTAAAACACAATCTTATTTCCTACATAGTCAGCAGTGGATTGATGCCTGACCAAGCACCGCTGTGGCTCTGCAGACCACCCAATAGAAAGTGTCTTGGGAAAGAAAGGACCTGCCAGTCCTTGGGAAATCAGAGCTGCTTGTATGTTCACTATGTTAGAAATGCAAATGTGAGAGAGAGAAAAATATAGAAGAAAATGAATCTAGGATGGGAAATATTTTGATATATTTTGTTGTCCACATCCTTGGTCTGCAGCCCCAGTAATAACCCTCTCCAAGCTTTCCTTCTGCCTAAACTTCTCCACTCCCTCAGCCACCTTCCTTCACAGCCCGAAATGACGGCACCGAACTCTGCAGAGGAAGACAAGAGAGTGCAGCACAGCGCTATTCCATGAGTTGCTCAGGAGGCTGGCATCACTTGCCCTAGGAGCAGGGGTGGAAGGGGAAAGACATGGCTCCCTCCTATTGGTGCTGACTTCCTTGGGACACGATGCACTTGAGGTGCAGTCACTGTGTTCCTGCAGTTCTCGGGAGTCCAGGAAGGAGAGATTCTTACACGACATAGAGAATTGTGCAGTGGGCACTCTTCACAGTTCTCCAGAATGGTCTTCAGTGGGTCTTCCAGCTAAACATGATACATCTTCTCATTCGTTGTCATCCTATGGTTTATACTACCTCCCGCTGTCCTTGCTGTTCCCTGAACCATTCCAAAGAGACCCAGTAGGGTACTTGCCCTCCTCCCACACTCACCAGTTTATGACCAGTACTGGAAGCTGTTCTGGTACTTGCCTCCTGATTTGCACATGTGCTGCAATAAACCAGAGGCAGTAACAGGACAGTCTGAGGCTTTCTTGGGTGTGGCTTTGGAGATGGTCTGAACCAGAGCAAGAAAAGTACATTTATCATGCTGAATTGGTTGAACATTTCAGTATGAACTACTTTTCAGTGGAAAGCACTTACTTAATATCACAGAAATCTTCATTAAAAAAATAACTAAGACTAAACATTCCCATTCACCTTCACTTATATGTGGATTGGAGGGTGCAATAGCAACAGGACCAGCACAATGAGAAGGTGCTACAAAGAAAGAAGAAAAGAGAATGTTCCCCCATCTCCAAGGATCCAGGCTCCCAGGACAAACTCCACAAAGGAGGGATCCCCAACCAGAGATCCTTCCCCAGCGGCATCAGCCCTTAAATGAGGTCTAAGAGGAGTGCAGCCTGGCTCCATTCCTTCCGGTTGCACAGCTGAATTGCCTTCACCTGTGCTCTCACGGCTGACCGGGTCTTTCCTCCAGGTGCTCAATCAATGGTTCAGGCCGTGACTCAGCAGTTGCCATACAGAGGGTCATTCTGGAGCGTCAACAGTTCTGAGAAAAGGAAAATGTTACCCCTTTGTGCTGCCCAAAAACCCAGTTTGAACAACCCAGGCTTGAGTGAATGAAGAAGTGGGGAATGAAGAAGAGGAGAACGATCCCCAAGCAGTGGAAAGGAAAGGCTGAATGCAGGATTCTGCGGCCAGCAATTCAGGAAGCTTTGTGAGAACAGAGGGTTGATCACTGGTAGTGTCCGTACGGTTGTGAAAGACAAGCACAAGGCTTCACGAAATAGCAGAACTCTGCATTTAACTTTGGGGCCTTGCTAACTGATGTGCGAAATAAGATCAAGACCATTACTAATACCTAGAGAAAACAACTTGATGAACAATATTGTAGGTGACGATTCTGTCAAACATGAATCAATGCCGATCAAAAACAATTTCTTGAGGCGGATAATAAGACAGCGGTACTGTGTGGGCTTAGCAGTGAGGAATACACTGAATCATTGATTTAAACGAAGATAGGGGAGAAAAAATAGAAAAAAACAACCCCACCAGCATCTTTTTAGAGATGTCAGGGCCAGTCAGCACAGCCCTGAGGGTCCTCTCTGTCCTTATGTGCCAGTGGCATGGCACTAAGAACTGGCTGTTACCACTCCTTGCTACAGCCAGCAAGCAGAGGCAGAACCAATGTCCTTACACAGAGCAGACAACATTATATACACGATCCTGCAGAAAAGAGCCCTGTTGTGCCTCCCCATCCATCAAGGCTTGTGTACTCGATCAAGTCAGTCAACCCAAAAGCAGTCCTAAAAAAGATTTGATCAAGTACCCAAGCCTTGTGTCACCCACTGCCAGAGGTCTGAGTGGTCATGGTATACAGTTGGCAGAGCAGTGAGTTTTTCCTTGCAACCTATTACTTGTTGGTACATGGGCACGCTTTTCTTGAACTCAAAGCACAAGGGACAACCCCCTGAGTCTTACTCCTAGTATTTCATTTCCTGTCTCTTGGCTACATTAAGTGCACTGGAAGAGACTGGATAACTTCAGAAGCAAAACCCAACAGGCTGTTGTCTTCTGATGTTCCCTAAGGGAGACCGATAGATCCTCTGAGCTTCAAGAGCTGTTGCCTTCTTTTCTCCCTCAAGTTATCACCACCTCATGTGTTTGAACAGAACATCTGGTAGGACTTTGCTCAGTTCTTGTTAACCTGCCTCTGCATCACCAAACAAGTGGGAAAGGATATGACTCACTCAGATGCTGGTTATCTGAAAACTACTGCGTGACATTTAAATAGCAGGGAATACATGTCCTTAAAATCACAGCACTGGCTTAAAAATTGTGCCTATCAAATTCCTTGAGAGGGTTAGTGTACACCTGGTGAAGTGAGGCTGGGTGAATGGGCATCTGGCAGTGCCTCTGTCTCCATGAAGTACTCACATAGCAAGGAGAGCCCAGGATCTTTGCTGGGTGCTGAAAAGGTGTGTGAAAACACTTTGACAAAGCATGCAGAGACTGCAGTCACAGCACAGATAAACCTGAACGACCTTCAGTGCTGCACTACATCAAGAGATCTGATCATGATGCATCTTCCCAAGTCCTGAAGGCAGTCCTCTGGATCAAATTAGGTTCAAATCAGCCCTAATACATTTGAGCATGTCAAACATACCTGCTTGAATCAACAGCATTGCAGCACAATATAGTTGAATTTAACCCACAGTGCAGCGTGTGCTCAAAGCAGACCTGTGAATTCTGCCTTTCGTCTGCTTTAGGTATTAAATTCAGCAATTACCTTAACACATGTTTGAATCTTTCAGTCTGTCCCTCTGAAGCCAAACTGACTCCTCACTTTTTCTTTCTTTTCTGCTCGTGGAATTGAAGTGGGATTTTGCTTCAGTGACTGTCTCCTTGAGAAGCGTGGTCTGGTGCAAACCCATCTCAGGGTCAGGGAAACTGTCAAACTCTTGCTGGCAAGATCCCTCAAGACTCAATCACATTGCAACCTCTCAATGGACTATTTTGACACTGCAAGAGATGTTTTGATTTCCTGTTCTGTTTCTCAGGTTTGACTGTTTTTAATGGTTTTCTGTCCTCTCACCGGAGACAAAAGGTGATCTCCAGTTCTCAGCTACTCTTTTCCCGTTCAGACAGTTCTGCTGGGGTGTCTGATTGTAACGGCATTATTGTTTGCTCTGGGAAGCTCTGAGTTCACAAAGTCACCCCTGTAGAAAAGAAAAGCCAATGCATTTGCATTTCTGCAGATCCACACATGTCCTCAGTAGGAATGTGAATTAAATGTAAAACGATCTCAACGGCCTATGCAAATGTAACCGACACACAGCAATTCTGCTCTCATTTCCCTAATGTGGGCAAATCGTGTGTTGCCCTATTAATGAATCTTTGTATGCAGATCGTTATCAGTGAGGTCTGTGGAAGACAAATTAAATCTGTGTGCTGCTGCGTGCTCTGACAAGGGAGCACGGTCACTTGCAGCACCGTACGGAGGCATAAAGCACCTTCTGCCCAGAGACCATATGCTGGGCATCCAGGTGAGGGATGGTGCTGGCCCAGCACATGGGAGGAAATATCACTCAGATGGCTCACAGAAGGGTGCAGGGTCACAGCAGAGAAGAGAGCCTTTCCAGAAATGGCTTTCCCTCAAAAACTGTAGACATCTTTAAACTAATGCTGCTTGTGGAAAAGTACCAGCGTCAACACTTTCTTAACTGGGAAACACGTCTTGGCACCTAGATGGGATTTCCAGACAAAATTCAGAGGAAAGAGAGAGCTGATGCTTGAGTAGAGACAGTATTTCAAGTCTTGTGGTGAGGTTATTCACCTTCGATAAAGAACATGAAGGTTCATCCCTGTGGGAAGGTTGGAAAAGACCTCTAAGATCAAGTCCAACCGCCCACCTACCACCACTATTGCCCACTAAACCACATCCCTCAGTACAACATCTACATGTTTCTTGAACACCTCCAGGGATGGTGACTCCACCACTTTCCTGGGCAGCCTGTGCCAGTGCTCAACCACCATTTGGGGAAGAAGTTTTTCCTAATATCCAAACTGCTCCTTCATGTTCTGTATTCTGAAAGCTCTTGGTTTTGTCCTGCTACAGAAGAATAATCTCATGGAGGGACAGAGTCTGACTGGGGTCTGGTAGAAATGTGCAGAGCAGCCCTGGCTTCACAGGGAATTTGGGGTAAACTTGTCTTACACAAATGGTCAGCCAAAAAGCCCACAGAAAGGATAGGTAATATCAGAAATGTACGCTCCATGGTTTCAGCTGATAACTACACACCAACGTCTGCATGTTTAGGATAACTCTTTTGGTCCCTTTATGAACAGAGTCGATAATTATTAAGACAGCCTCAGTTCTTAAGATCACTGATTTTTCCAAAACATGTTTCATTATTACGTACAACTCAGTGCCCTGGGTTTGCCTGGGGTGTTTTTTGCTTTCAGGAGGTAGTCAAAATAGTAACACAAAGTGATTTGACAGGTAAAACATTGATGCTACATCTGGGATTAATAATACTGCGTTTTTGCTTGTAATCTCCTGCTCAGCTCTATGACCTCTCTATTATCTACTTGAAATACCAACCTAAGAGAGCTCTCAAGGTAATTATTTGCTTTAATCCTGTAGAAGTGACACTATTATTGTCTGCTATGGTCAGAAATGGATGCAGAGCACAATTAGACCATACCAGTAAATCCACATAATTTCCAAAGAACTAAGCACTACACTGAAGATTTGGTGAGAAATTGTTTTCCATTGGGCATTCAGTTATCTCCCCTGCCCTGTTCTGGACTCATCCTCAGATACCCTTACGTCCCTTCTGCTGGGGAGCCCATCACCGGACCCAGATGCGTCTCACCAGTGCTGGGTAGATGCGAAGGATCACCACCTTGGTAAAGGTTCAGCGTGTTAAATAAACATCAAATCAACCCCATGGGCTCAGTGCAGCAGGGTCACCTTCCCAGCAAGAGCATCCAGCATAGCTCTGTTTTAGCAGGGGCTAAACAGCAGCCTGCAAGGCCACCTGCAGGCCCGGTGAGCAGGATTCCCCCTCAGCCCAGCTGTAGCACTGCACCCTCACTGCTGCTCATCTGTGTGCACAGCCCTTGCCAGTATGTTCGGTGGCTGAGATCGGTGAGTGCGAGACCGGCCCATTAGGGGAAATTGTTCAACTTTCCTCATTTACATTTCTGCCCATTTACAATGCTGCCTTCGTTCTTCTGCAGTTTAGTATTCCAGAAATATTATGATTTATGCAACCAAATTTCTTTGATCTTAACCAGCTCACAAAAGCTTTCAAGATGCTTTGCAGACTGTGAGTGGGAGTTGCAGCAGACAAGTTCAAGGGTTGGACGTGCATCTTTTAGCAAGCTCTGACAGCGGGGTCTTTCGCTGTAGCCATTGCTGGGAAGATTACCCGGTTTGTCTGAATGGGAACACTTAAATGTAGGGCTCTGCACCACTGGATCTGAGTGGCTCATGGGGAGGGCCACAGACTAGTTAACACAGAGCTGCACCATTTGTGTGTTGCTCACCACAGGAATAGCGGTTTTTCAAGGGGAGGCTGTCTGCGTTTAATGAAAACCCCCAGAGAGATTTGGGATCATTCAACAGAATAAGTCCAAACTTGAGAATAGAAGGACTGTCAGAGGCTTTCACTGCAAGAGAGGGACCCTGCATTACTCCCAGAATGCTAACTAACCCATCGTAACTCACTTGTCAAAACATGGGTGTAGGCAAATTTTCAAACCCAAGAATGGACAAAGGTTAAGCATCACAATCCAGGTATTCTGGCTTTTGTTGCGCTGGGATTTGGCCCTGTACTGATGGTACCACACATACTATGCGGCTGAGCTGGGGCTGACTCTGACTGTTCTGATGGAGGTAAGTGTGATTTCAGTACGAGGTCATCATATTAATTCCAGACCCGAGATGTAGTTGGGCGGCTTTTGAGAAAAAGAGATATATGCAAGGAGGTTTGCCTGATTAATTCTGCTTTTGTTCCATGGCAGGTTCGATGCTCATCTTTCCTCAAGGCTTGTCAGCCTGCACCAAAGTAGGGTCAGAGGCCAAACAGGTGAAATCTTTCTGAGATTGTGATGGAGGGAAATGACATCTGATGTCTGCGTACCTTCAAGATGCCCAGTTCAGCAGAAGCCTTAATCCTGTGTCTCACTTATGCTGTGTTTACATGGTCTGTGGGAGTAAGGAACGCTCTGGTCCTTGTCTAGCTAACAAGAGTTATGAGACTGGTATCCAATTAACTATCTAAAGGTGCTTCACCTGAAACCTTTCAGTTGAAGGACGTATCCTGCTGGGTCCTTGTGGTGAACTGGGAGGTGTGCTCCATAGTGGCTGCAGGGCAAATGTGAACGCCCCAAAAAATTACAGCTAAAGCAAAGAAACACTGAATATTTTACAACTTTCTGCAGGCTAAACAACCTCAGTGTCACACTGGACCTCCAGTTCCTGGGCTGATTCAAGGACAAACCTCTGCAACTAGGAAAGGCATGTTCTACTGTGGTGCAGAATTCCTACTTTCTACAGATCTATAAATATATGGTTGAAAAAGAAACTTCAACAAAAGAAGTTTGAATCTGTCCTCACTGAAGGGTCCGTCCCAGACATTATGTAGTAATTGGCAACAGATTACATACTGCACGTAATGAATAATGTGGGGAATAATAATAACAATTCATGAGTGGGAGTTGTAAGAAAGCAACAAAATGAGTAAAAATAACAATATTAGTAATGTCATGATAATAAAAACAAAACTAGCAGGAAAGCATTCTAAAAACCAACAGGCAACTCTGGGCCCTTCTGTTTTTTCTGCACAAAGCAGTACGTATTAACCATATGTATTACCCATAATAACACTGTTTCTGCCACTTCCTGGATGATTCTCATAATATATTTTAAATTCAAACTACTGCTCTGGACAGTCAGAGTCAGAATATTACACAGCTCAATGAGTATTTGAATCCTAGGAATAAGAGATGCTAAATACTCATTCGGTTCCATCTACAATCTCTGTTCCAATCCTCGGAGTCTAATTTTAATTAATAGGAATTATTGCTTAATATTCAACCTGAAATTTCGTAGTGCTTCCCTCTTTCCTCTTTGGAGGTTGTTGAATATTCATGGCCCTCCCTGAATCTGCATTAAGTCAGGAGGGTTTTTTCTCTTGCAGGGAGGATGGAGGTGTGCTATGGGTATCAGGGAGGGAAGCCAGGCACGTAAGCATCCTCTCTTTTATTTCTTCAGCAGCCCCAGATCTCCCGGGTCAACTTCTTGAATATCTCTGCATAGGATCTCTGCCCCTGGAGGCAAACAGGTAGTGACATTCTGTAATGGAAGGTGAAGGAAGGAGGCTGAGAGAGTTTCCATAGTGACTAGTCCATCATCAGAGGCTGTGGATGGAAATGAAATATGTGACACTGAGAGCTGCCACTGCTTATACAGTTCTGTATATGTTCGGGCAGCTTCAGGATTGGGTGTGCAAAGTGAAAGAGATTCTCTTCTTGTGCTCTGTCTCCTCAGACTTGAAAAGAATACCAGCGAGACAGGAAACTCTGCAGAGTGATATTTAGACATTCAGGAAATGAGTGTGAGCATCTGGATGGAGGAGGGATGCAGGAGACTTACAGGCATGCTCTAAATCCCACTCCTATACGGAATAGGAGAAGTGTGAGTGGTGACTGCCTGGGAAGAGCTGTGACAAGTGGGAACGTCTGCTCAGAGCAGGAAAGGCTTCAGGAAAGCTAATCACATAGGACCCCTGCTAACAGAAAGCACCAGACCTGATCGCAGCAGGACCCTCCCCTGCTTGGCTTCTGGTCCAGACAGGGGCCAATAACAGATGAGGAACCCCACAGTGGACAATTATCACATGAAGTGCCTGGGGAAAATGTTCTCTTGGAATCGTCTCAGTCGCTGGTGGTTGGCTTGTGCTCTGAGCGATAACAGATTATGACCCAGAACTATTTCCTATGTGTACACACAAGCGAAGCATGGAGCTTATGTAAGCTTCCACAAACAGCATATAAATAGGTATGTGAATATGCACACAGAGTGTTTGGAAAGCATACGGCTGTGATGCGATGTGGCCATGGGGCAGCGAGGGGGAATGGACTCAGCCATGGCCAGAGCAGCTCCAGTGGTGGGTAAGTGCTCTGGGAGAGGGGATGGGCTTCCTGTGCCTGAACGCTTGAGGCAGGCAGTGCCAGATCAGGTGGGTGATAAAAGTCTGCACTGACAGCCTGTCTCATGAAACGTGATTTGCTGCGCCCTCTGGTTCTGTAAACCTAGATGGTTACTGCACCTTGGTCAATAAACCTTGATGTTTACCTCAATGATTGCCAATATTTATGCCATTATAGCGTGATTCAGGGGGTCAATATTCTCAGGTTCTTATGCAGCAGGGAACTTTAGGTATAAAAGCAAGAAGGCCTTTCACGATGTGTCTGTTCAGCACCAAACTCAGCAGGAGTCTTTGCAATGGGATATAAATAACAACTAACTCTGTTTTTTACCTTATCTTATTGCCTTTAATTCTAAGCTCACACCTTATCTGAGCTTAGCATTCGTCTTGTTTCAGGGAGAGAGAAGCACATCTCTTCCATAGAATCACAGAATGGCTTGGGTTGGAGGGCACCTCAAAGATTATCTAGTTCCAAGTCCCCTGCCATAGACAGAGCGACCAACCACTAATCAGGATGCCCAGAGCCCATCCAACCTGGCCTTGAGCTCCTCTAGAGATGGGGCACTCCCTGGACAACCTGTTCCTCACAACCCTTCTTTGCGGAAGTAAGCAATAAGTTTTCCTTTGTGGGAAAAATCCTTGAGGGAAACTGCGTGCATGGGTCCTTTCCATCTGTCTTTTCTACATTCCTTTCTTATTTTTTTAAGTCACCTTTCTAACGAGACAGCGCTCACCACAGCAGGTCAGGATCCTCTCACAAGGCTTTAAGCCGACGTGAAGGATGCTGCGGAGCTCAGTTGTGCCTTGCCGTTTTCTAGGAAACCACATTGCTGATAAGGTCTCATAGCATAAGCCCAGGCTGTAGGCAGCCGAGCACAGAGCCGCAGGTTTCGGGGACATAACCTGGTCATTTCCTATCTCTCCTTATTCTCCCCTTGTTCTTCTTCAGTCTCTTTTGACCAAAGGGGACACAGGAAAGTGTTTCAACTACAAAAACAAAATGCTCCATTTACTCTTAAATATGCTCGTCTGTGGGCTGGTTCAAGGGAGATAAAAAAAAAAGAGGGAATTTCATTTTGGATTGACCCCAAAAAAACAGTGTTTCAGTTCAGTCAGCAAACTGGACTATCAATTATTCAGTGCATTACACATCAGTGCAAGAGAGTTGGTGCTGTGCAGGGTCTGGGGAGGGGTGCAGGGGGCCAGCAAGGTGCTGGGTTGGGACAGTGACACCGAGCATGTGATCCTGCCCTGAGCTGATGCCAGGTGGTCTGCAAAGCTCCTGCAATGGGACTGCTCTCAGCAGCTCCTCTCCCAGCGTGGGCAGTGCAGCAGGTGGGAGAGATGAGGTGGGTGTGAGGCTCGCAGCATGTCTGTTTATATCATGATATTGGTTTGATGCTTGAAGGGAAACTCATCGCGCAGCTGGCCTTGGTACTGCAATAGGTGAAATCTCCACCTTTGTTATATACAAGGGCTGCTCCAAAAGCAACGCCTCCAATTTTATGATGTTGGCCCATGGCATCAGAGACAGATGTTGGTGGGATGGCAGTAGAGGCTGAACCTTCCCACCAGTATCCCGTTAGGTGTTGTTGCCATATGACAGATAGCAGCAGAGGGGCACTCTGACCAAGTGCAATCTGATGCAGCAGTGAGGATGAAGGAAAGGAGTGGAACTGAATTCCTCCATGCAGAAACAATTGCACCCACTGACATTCATCGACACTTGCTGTAAGGATGGATGGTAGCACAGTGAAGTGGTGGGCGGTGCATTTCAGCAGTGGTGGCAACGACATTGGGTCACTACCATTGGTACAGACATTTAAAGCGCAGCGTGCAGGCTCTTACTCATGTCTGGCAAAAATGCATAGCTAATGGTGGTTGAACTGTATTGAAAATTAGTGTTTTTCAGCTGAGAGTTTGCTCTATCCAACAGTGCTACAGTGCTCTTTATATCTGTTGTAGACTCCATGGAAATAAATAGAAGACATTACTTTTGGAGTGACCTATGTGCACGGAGACACTCTCTATGCTTGCTGAGCTCTAAAAACCAGAACCCCAATCTCCAGACCTCCTTGAGAACCATCTCTAGACCTCCAAGGACCATGAGCTCTGATTCCTGAGGGACTGCTGGGGCCCAGAGGAGCAGCCCTGCAGGTCCGTCTGTCTGTCCCTGCCTCCCAGAGACAGACGGTGTGTGGGAGCTGTCTTTCACACACTTCCTCTGCTAATAATTTCTCAGACTTGGTGCTCAGTGACCTTGCAGATGGGAAAAGTGATAACTGGAAGATATTGCAGGTACTGTCTTTGCACCCTGAGCCCCTGCGAGACTGTCACCAAAATATTCCAATGGCCGGTACAACACTGGGAGGGCACATATGGAATCATAGAATCACCAAGGTTGGAAATGACCTCCAAGATCGTCCCGTCCAACCGTCCACCTACCACCAATATTTCCCACTACAATCTTTCCGCATGAAAGGCACCAACCACACGGTCTCTGGACCTCACCTTCTGCTGGGGAGCAGATCACAGCTGTGCTAACACTGATTTCACCTCACTTTCAGCAGGTGCAGCTTTGGATGAAGCAGCAAGCTCATCTCGGCTGATTGTACCACCCATCAATGGCCATTATGGACTCTATTATGGACTCTGCTTGATTTCGGTGAGAACCCATTTGTCATTTTTTTATTATTATTTTTCTATTTTTTCTTGAAATTTTGAAGTTTGAAGGGGGGGGGGGGGGTGGAATTTGGGGTCACTTTTTACCTTGACAGAATTATCTGAGTCTTTTTGGCAAAGGTTTCTAATCCAGAATAGTACACCACAAGGACAGCAGTAGGAAAGAAATCTTTTTTTCATACAGTAACTGAATTTTTGTTCAGAGGATATCCAGAAAAAAAGAAAAGAAATTTGGAATCAAAGCAATTTCCAATAACATTTTTTTTTCACCAGCTTGTGAAAATTTTTATTGGTTAAAAACTCAATTTTCCCTCTACATAAACTCATCCTGGAAATGTATTGACCATTCCCCACAGTGACACCTTTATTCTTCGCCATCTATCATTTACATTTCAGCTCGGAATCTGGAAATTTAATCAGAGACTCTCTGGGCACAGCACCATATCCCTCTCACTCTAAATCAATATTTGCTTTGGGGGACTATACCCTAAACCGAAGATGATTCATGTGTTTTATTGGATGTTTTCAAGTATTCTATGGGAAAAAAAAATGGAATTATTGGTAAAAAATTTAATATCCTGGACCGAAATAAATTACAGTTCTCATCATTGTTTGTTGTGAGTTTTACTACGAAGCACAGATTGGAAAGCCAAGGCACAGTGGATACTCCACTGGTACGTGGCACTTCATAACCTCTTCGCCAGAGTTCTAATAGCAGGAACTGTTTTGTTGGGTATTTTTAGAAGGGTCTGCCATAGGAAAAAAAGAAAATATGTGTGTGTGTGGAGCTGAGATGCGCATCCACGCTCAGTTTCACTAGTAGGGAAATCAAAGACTTGTTGTTATTAGTTAGCAGGAGAACATACAGCATGAGCAGCTAAAAAATCCCCGACTTGCCAAGAACCCACATGTGGACATCTCCAGCGAGGCAGTTCTTTTTATCAATTCACTCACCTGAAAAGCCAGGAGGATTTTATGCTTCTATGGTTTCCCCTCCAAAGTTCAATGAAACAAAACAAAACACAAGACACTTTTTCCTTCATTAAAGATTCTAGAAGGATAAACGAACATGCACCGATAGATGGAGCAGACCTGGGAAGGGGCCATCTGCAGTCCAACAGAACTGACATTTCTCAGGTGTTTTATAGCAAGCTCTACTACGGAAACATGTTCACAACGTCTCTTCCCTAGGAAGGCTCCCTGTAACCACAGTACTGGCAGGAAAAATGAATGAGGTGGTGAGCACCTCATCACTTATCCTCAGCCAGAGCTCCATGGAGCTGCAGGGCAAGCAGATTCCTCTGGTGGAAGAGGACTGAAGAGTGGTGCTGAGCTCTCCCAGGTGGAGGTGCCTAAAGACATGATGTGTTCCAGGGCAACAAATACACCCGTGGTTTCCATATCTCTGAGATGTCTCCTTCTGGGGTAGTTTTCCTCCGCTATCACCACTAATCCTGTTAATAGAAATTGCATCAATAAACCCAGCTCCTTTTGATGTCTTCCTCCCTAATCTTC
>JANHGO010000069.1:82834892-82870022 GCA_024606505.1 Aquila spilogaster
TGTTTCCTTCCTAGCAGTCACAATCAGTGCATGGAGGTCTATGTGGTATGGAAGTCCCAGGTCCTTTGTGGTAGGCAGAAACCTTATGCATTGATGTCTACTATCAATTGTTTTAAGAACGGCCTAAAATGAATTTATTTCACAGACAGCTGACATTTAAGAATGTGCTGGGCAAAGATGTACAAGGAAGAACTGACTTTACACTTTCCCCATTGCTTGTTAAGTCTGGATATTTACTTGGTGCAGGAATCACCTCCATAATTTCAGCCATCTGGAAGTCAGGCGAGTTGCTTGAGCTCTGAGTTATCAAAGAAGATGGCTGTTCACATTTCTGACAGCATTTTGAAGAGTCAGGATGAAGGGTGGCTGGCATGGGCCTGTGATAATGGAGCAAGTAGAGTCTTTGTCTAGTCTCAGCTTCCCTGTTGCTCCACGCTCTCCATCTCTGCAGCCTGCCATGTGAGCACTAGAATTGCACTTGGTTTACACCTCATAGCTACTCCTTTGCTAGACTGCAGCATATCCGAGAAAGTAATTCTGCCTTTCTATGTAGAAAAGGTCTGTTAACAACCTTTCATCTATAGAACAACATGATCTTAGTTCATGCCTTTGCTGTACTAATCCTGTACAGAGATAATTCATTATTTGTTAGCCACACTGACTGCCAGATTCCTGCACAAATGCTCCACATCCCAGTTCGAGAGAAAGGTCTTACAGCAAAGAGCAATGAGATGTATTACTATTTAGTACTGCCAGGATGGCGAAAGGTAGCGCAGATATTCTTCAAAAGACAACAATTCCTAGGGAGCCCTGGGCTGCGAGGAAAGCTGAGCTGGCTGGTTCAGTGTCTGAACTAGCCTCCAGTGGCCTTGGACATTGAGAAAAATGGTACAGGCACATGAATGAAGGAGCAGACACATCCCCACCACACAGAGGGGACAGGACTCTGGGGGAGCAGAAGCACAGGCTTATGAACAAGGGATTCCATAGGATTACAGAGAGGATGTTTTGGGGAGGCTGTGGAGGGAACGAGGAGGCTGGCATTTGCAGAGGACCAGTGATGGATTTAGCTGCTGCAGGTTAACCATGCTAGTGGTGGTGGGTTTTCAGCTTGGCTCAGGCACACAGAGGGTGTCCTGGTTTTAGGAAGGCTTGGGACAAAGGGGAGCTATGCAGGGGAGAGAGGCATGATTAGAAAGTCGACAGGTATAGCAAAGCAGGAGTTGCAGACTCAGAGACTAAGCAGGGGTGGTGCACACACAGGTTTATAACGGGAGAGAAGGACTCAGCTGTGCTGGTGGAGGCACAGGTGCTTGGGTTGTATAGGCAGGAGGGGTGCAATGATTAAAAAGGCAGGGTACTAAGAGGAGTTACCTCACTTTAGAGGAGTAAACCAAGGTTTTGGAGGGAGGTGAGAGTTGGTATTGCCCTGGTCAGGCAGGGAGGCCGTCATTATTTTGTGGGATGGGGACAGGGTAACAGGAGTTCATGGGCAGCAGGTGAGTAAGAGAGGAAACCGCAGGCTTGTGAGGTGGTTACATTGATGGGAAGGGGCTTACAACCTTATTGGTATGCGGGAGCTGCAAAAGCACTAGGTCTATGTCAAATTATCCAGGTCACTGAAACAGTTAGGAGGTGCTGGAATATGCTAGAAGGGAACTAGTGCATTTGTTCATCCCAGGCACAGTGTTAGAGACTGGAAAACCATGGTCTTGTGAGTTACTGAGGGAAAGAGGTCAGAGCAGCAGCTGGAGTTCAGGGGTCTCAGAAAATACCGGTACCTGCGCAGAGAAGGTGCTAGGGCCTGGAGATAGCTGGTCCTCTGGTGTAGGGCCTGACTGAGCTGACACTGGGGGAAGGTGAGCAGAAGGCTCCCCATGGTCAGGTGTGGCTGGAGAAGCTGTGGATCTGCGTACACCATCCATCTTGAAGCGCTTTGTTCTCACCTTTCCTAAGCTTCAGCTGCTAGCTGATGGTCATGGGCTTGATCGACCTTTGGACTGTCCTGGCATGGCCACTTGTGCCAGCACTTCAGCTGGCTCACTGTTAGTGATTTAACATCTGAGAAGGAAAGCAGCCGACAGAGAGATGAGCTGAGCCACTCAGTAGCAACACTTGGGGAAAGGGATAGCATTCAAGCAGCTTACAAGTGGGTCAACAGCAAAGCTAAATGCAGATGTATATAATCTTCTTCAGGTGAGTTGAGGGCTATGCTTAGCCTGCCAGGCTGTCCACTGGGGAAAGACTGATTTTTTTGATACAGTTAGTTAATTACAACCTATCAGAACAATACAGATCAAGACACCTGCATCCTCTATTAGTATGTGTCAAACATGCTTGATACAGTGCAGAGAGCTGCAGGTGAACTTGGGTGTAACTGGCAGCTCCATGTCCAGATGTGCTTTTAGTAGGCTTCAGGGTGAGAAGCAGTACATAGCTGTACAACAGATGCCCTATGAGGTGGAGCACCAGAGAGGTTAGAGCTAAAAGCCACAGGGTGCTTTTGAGTGATATAGCCCTGAGCACCAGAATGCCACTTCTCTCTATTTACTAATGCATTTGGCTGTCTCAGTAGACAACAGTTGCCTTGTGTCTTTTAAACATGCTCTATTAACTGCCATCACATTTTATCACTCCTCTGGCAATATCCAGCAACACCTCTATAATTTATTGTCATTAGTTTTATTCACGACCATCACAGAGGTCACAGCATGGCGGGAGAAGAGCACTTCATCCATTTCACCACTAAACATGCTGGAATAATAGCTTTTCAAACAGCTGATGTTAAATAGAAATGAAAAGATAATGAATAATGAAGAATAAGGGAACTGACCTTTTTCGAACAAGAGGCTCTTTCAGCATCATGACACTTGGAAGTTGGGTGAAATGAACCCTGACTTCCAAGTCTATGCTTTCTGACACCTCTGATGCAGACATCTCCCTCTGAGCTGGTCCACTCAGGCTGCCTTTGCAGGCAGGAGGAGAAATGGGAAGCATTTCTTTCAGATGTGTGTTGAATGGTACCTTAGAAACGCCTGTTTCTTTCTGGTAGCTCTGAAGAGAGCCAGGAGGATTGTCTTAGATGGAGATATCTGCATGTGGCCAGATGCTTCTTATGCAGACAACCTGTACTTAGTGGCTCATAAGCTCAGAGGAATGGAAATGAGCTTTGCACACTCTCCCAGTTGGTTTGCTGCTCCAGATGACTCTATCTGATCTGCAAAGGGGCCCTGCAGAACTTGCTTTCTGACACAGGGACTGTGGAGTTTACTGAAGATATCTTTCCAGATTGTGGACTGTGTCTTTTTGTACAGAAAACAGACCACAAACGGGGAGATGTGTGACGAGATGGCACCCTAAGATGTAGTCAGGATGCAGCTGGATTCACACACAGACTTAACAGCTGAGCAGCATGTCCAGGACCCATTGTTGAAATGATTCCCATGTGGCCCAGGTCAGAATGAAAGTCCTAAACATGCTACATGTGAGAAAAACCTGGAATTTCCATCACATGAAAAATTCCAGATAGTGACTTTTTTCTCCCCTGTATAAAGGCCTGTAGAAGAGAGGAAGACATAGGACACCCAATCATACAGATGTCAAGAGATATTTAGGATTAAATAATTTAAACAAATATGTGGGTTTTCCCATGAGGCAAAGTGAAAGGGGTAGGAGGAAGGAGGAAAAACAAGCTGTTCCTGCAGAGAGCGAACACTTGCTCTTCTGTATTCGAAGGGAAAAGAAGCACCTCAGGTAATTCCTGCTGTGGCTGCCACCCCAAATCTAGCACACCTGTGGGCTAGGGCAAAAGAGGAGTCTGACACAAAGCTTGGCGGTTTGATAAATGAAGAACCTGTTAGTTCTGATACATCTTCAGCAGAATTATGATTTTTCCTTCCTGGAAATCTGCTTGTCTGTCTCTGTAACTGAGAGGCAGAAATGACGATGGCCTAAACACTGAATAATCTCAAAGTGGTTTGGTTTTGACCAAACCCCAGAATTGCAGAAATTTGGCCCAACAGAAGTTTTTTCTACAGAACATAAGAAAAAGTGAAGGAAGTGTTTCTGATACTCTTGATCATGCAATGGATGTTTCTGAGGTTTGTATAGGTCCATGCAACTTTCTCCTTCCAAAACCTGATGGTGCTTCAGCCAAAGGGCTGTATCAGAGCCATTCAGCCACATAGGCCATGGCCATCCATGGCAACAAACTTCACCATCTGCCCTCCCCCTCCACACTTTGGATCCTGAGCTTGTTGTGTGCTAAAACTGAAGTCAGTCCTGTCATGCTTATCAATCCTGAATAAATGTCCAGGAGATGGAGAATCAGAGTGTTCCCTGCATGGAAATGAAAACTGTAGAGTATCCTGATCTGCACGACTAATTAACTTGCTGATAAATTTGAAAATATATACAGGGAGCTCATTAAGGGGAAAAAATATCTCAAGAATGGTGTAGTTCACAAAGCTCAACCCCAAGTTGAGAAACAATGGGCATTTCATCAAGCCATGCTAAATGTCGCCATGGAAGACTCCAAAGCAGCAACAAGCAGTTTCATGGAAAAAACAACCTAGACACAGAAAGACTCCTGGGTCACCAAGGCTCCTCCACAACCAGATTCTGCTCCAATTTTCTTTGGAAGAATGTTTCTTCCAATTTTGATTTCTCTAGTCCTCAGGATTGTCTGGTTCTTGCCACAATATCCAGATTTTGGCTGTATTTACAGTGCTGCCCAACCATCTGTTATTAGCACTTTACGTATTTTATTGAGATTTTCCAGAAAAATATTAAATAGGATTGGCCTTAAGCCTAGCCCTGTAGGAGCTCTGGTAACCTCCTTCCAGCCTGACTCTTCCCTTTAACACAAGTCCTTTGCTGTCTTGTCTTTACGCAGTTCCTCCTTTCCCTTATAATTCTTCTGTAATCCTCACTTTTCTCTAGCATCACTAATCAGTTCCTCATGTGACACCATATCGAATGCTTTCTTAAAGTCCACAAAGATGGTATCTAGCATGTTTTCTTTGTCTAAAAACTCCATTACCTTATCAGAGAAAGATATCGGATTAGCCTGCCACAATCTCCTTTGGATAAAGCCATGCTTCATTCTAGCCCATTTCCCACTTATATCCATGCCTTTAATTACTTCTGCCTTCAAAATCTATTTCAAAGTTTGCATCAAGCTGAGTTCATCTTTCAGGCTCCACATCACGCTGTTTGCCCTTCCATACCAGGACCCTATGACCATGGGGGATGGCATCTATTTTATCCCCAGCAAGGGTACATCCGAGTGGGGTGTGCTCCCTTCTGGGCTGTGGGGCTTGGGATCAGGAGGGGAGATCAAACCTCCCAGAGGTTAACCAGTGAGGCACAGCTGAGAGGAGTTTCTGGCAGGCTGGGTAGCAGTGACGGCTGGAAACAAGCTCACAGACTGACCTCAGATGTGGCACCAAGACACGAGCCTAAAAGAGTCCTTTAGAGGGTCCCTTAGAGGCACTGTGTAAAGTTTGCCACTTCTTTCAGGCAACTGGACTGAACAGGTCTGACTGAATGGACCTACCTGTCCCAGTAGCTGCTCAAACAAAACCCAATTTAGTTGGTTTGGAAGCTGTTTGTCTGATTTGGCCAGCTTCCTTTAAGGAAAACGTCTAAGGAGATGCGCCTCAGAGCTGTGGATGGGTAAAGGACCCAACAATAAATTGCCATTCTCCAAGCCTCTAGCAATTGGCCTGATGCGGGAGATTCATAATCCCTGCAGTCTTCAGAGCTGCTGCTTGTTTCAGAACCTGTGGTGAGATACCTGGTGCCTCTTGGGGTTGTGCATTAGGTCCTGGAGTATTACCTCTTCGTGGTGACACTTGCTCTGTCCTTGTGTTCCTACTGTTCATTCTGTTTCTGATATCTTGGTCAACATCCACATCATTAAAAATGGAACACAAGTCCTCCTTTTATTTTGGAGTCTTACCGAGTACAGCTTTAATTTAGCATCCCCCTCATTTCGCAGTAGCCTCACTTACTCTTTTCTCATCCTCATTTCATTTACATAACCAAAGAGGTTTTTTTCTCTTTGGTTTAACATGTAACTCACTTTGACACTTGACAGTTCTTCCTTCATCACTATGCTTCTTGACCTCTAAGATGTACTATTTTCCTGATCAATCTCTTTTAGCTTGGTTTCCCAAGGAAAAAAAAGGGTTTCATTCCCCCCCTTCCTCTCCTGAAATAACTTTCAAACCCAATGACCAAATACAACCCCACCTGAAAGGATGGTAGAAGCACCTGTGATAATTAAGACTCTCTAAGTTTTTTCAAAAATTATCAGCTGAGTAGATAAGAGAGATTCAAATTAGTGTCTCCACTGAGGGAAAAGGAAGCATCTCTCAGCCATTATACATTCTGTTTGGCAGCTGCCTTCTTGTCAGTCAGACCATGCCTCCCAGCCAGCCTGCTCTGCCTGCAAAAGAGCATGAGTGTACCTTCAGGCTATCCACAGCTTGTTCAGAGTCTTGCCGGGTAGGGATGATATAACTGGTATGGCAGAGTTTGTTTAAGGTTTGGGGTGGGGGTTTCTGTTGTTTAGGTTGTTTTGTGGTGGGAGGGTGGGTAGATGCAGTGCAGGAAACAGAACACATATCCATACACAGCCATACTTTCCTGGTTGCACTGCTTGCAGAACAAGTTGCTCTCCTTCCTTCCAGGCTGTGCTTATTCCTAACAGGCCTTTTCTAAATTCAGTTAATTGTGGAGCCCTCTTCCCTGAAAACCTTGCCTGGATACCGACTTCTAATAGTTTTATGCCTGGAAGTCCTAGAGCTCTTCTGGCTTTGCTAAACGCTTCCCTGAGTTTATAAGAGCTTTCCTTTTTGAACTGAAAAACTTTACCCACAGATCCATCCTTTGTCTTATTATTTAATTTCAGTTGAAAACTTTTATGATCATTCCACCCAAGGTCATTTTGTTCAACCTGCCGTTTGTAATGCCTCACAACTCCTCAGTGTAAGTATTGCCTCTTGCTTATAGAGTGACTACTTGGCAAAGAAACTCATGAGTTATCATGTCCAAGACACCAGAGATTTATCAATGTGAGTTGTTCTTGTTCTGTAAATTATTATCTAAGAAATTAAGATTCCCCCCATGATGACAAAATTCCTCCACTAACAGTCCATAAATGTTTACCCATTTTACATCCCACTGGTGGGGCGGGGGGAAGTGAGTGAGCAGCTGCAGAGTGCTTAGTTGCTGGTTGGGGTTAAACCACGACAGTCCATAGTTCTGGAAGCCTGCACACTGAAGAACCAGTTTCAATCACTGATCCTCCATGTTTGTTAACTCTGTCAGCTCCAATTTCACATCTTCACAATAGCTATATTTCTCTTTTTTGTTGTTGCTGCTGTTTACACACTAATGCTCCAGTCCTGTTTTACTGATCCATTTAGGTGCTGTGACAGATTTTTACTACTGTTCAGACTCCTGCTGCCTTGTATTTGTCCTTTCCTTTCTTCACTGCACTTCCTTTCACCAAGATTCCTGCTGTCTTTGATTACCAGACTTCCCTTTTCCTGTGTACTATTACTAGATATGGAGAACGCATGAGCCTCTCTCAGGTTTTGCCCCTCATTTTTTCCTCAATCATACAAGCTTTCTCCTCAAGTGAAGCCCATGCTATGAGCAGTATTTTCTTCTGTGAGCTCCTTCCAGAGAATGAACAATCCAAAGCCTTTCTCTTAGCACCACCTTTTAATCCTCATTATTTTGTCCTTTTTTTCCCCTGTGTCTCAGGAGATCCTACAAATCCCAGAGAAGGTTACAGAAAGTTTTCCCTCATCTGGCACATTCCTCCTTTATGTATTTAATTGGGAATGCAGCAGTGTCATTTGCCTCAATGAAAAGGGTGATCTGGATACTTCCTTACAGTCCCCGATGCTTTGCAATGCTATATTTACATCACATTCCCTTCAACCCGATTTATTCTCGTATGAGTCCCACCAGAAGTTCTTAATAAGGACTCCCTGACTACACAGACCTTTCTATGGTTCTTTGTGTGTTTCCAGCCTTCTTCCTTTGTCTTCTGTCTGAGAACACTCTTCTTTCTGCTCTCTTATTTAATTTTCCATATACTCTGCACTCTGTTTTGCTTGGATTCCAACTTTTCTTACTTTTACCGTCCCCTGTTATTTTTAAAGGATGAGATGCTCCTCCCTGCTCCACAGTCACCTCATCTACATTTGTGCTGATTTCTTTTGCATATTTGTTGCTGCAGCAATTCTGTTCCTTAGATCTGTTTCTTCACCAGCATCTGGCCTCTTGCTCTGCTATGTGGCCTCCAAATTTTCCTGATCACCTTATTTCTGCAAACTTTGGCTTTCTTGGACAGTAATTTCTACCCTGTCTGTCACTTCCATGTTAAATTTATCATCCTGTCTGTTTTCAGCCCTTGTCTTTCACCAGCTCAGTACATATTTGACCTTGGAGAGCTACCCTTCAAGAATAATATGTGTTCAGTCCTCCTTTTCAGTGTCTAGCATTCTTCTGAACACTAATATTGCTTTAACCCATCACCACTGCCTTGCCTTTTTTGCTTTAGTCTGGAAGATAGACTTCCTGAAGTTCTCTGAGTGTTTGAATTTCCAAACTTTTTCCCAGTGCCAGCCTCAACCCATCGTTTGGCTGGTCCATGACTCAGTGTTCAGTTCTTCATATAATACTTCACCCACATCAATAACACATCCTGCAAACTCATTGATTAAAGACTGGCCTTTTCCCATTAAGGACAATTTCAGCACAAATATCTGGGGTTTGGGTCATGGTGCAACCTTTTTCATTGTATTCTGTACAGACCAAGGTCTATAAATTGAAGGCAACACATAACAAGGATGTGACAACAAAAAAGCTCTCTTAACCTTAGCTTTACCAGATACTGTAAGCTACAGAAAAAAGCTGAAAAAACAGCTTCTAATAAAAGGCGTTGTCAAATGCCATAGCAATTCTGGCTTCTGAGGACTTCATCTAATTGGATTAGTCTCATTCTGGGAAACTGATTGGACTTGACTCTGGCAACTAAACTGAAGTCCACTTCTACACCATATGGCAAATTACTTGGGTCTTTCTTCAGTCATCAGATAAAGATATTCTTCCATTGCTCATAGTTTTATGGAGGACAATTCTCTCCAAACAGTGCTTCCAAAAAGTAACCTTTTAAAGACTGGACCTGGAATATAGTGTAACTTGCACAGGTAGAAATGGAATTTGTAGTGCAAAATTTCTCCCTTCTGCAGCCATTCTCTATGAAGGGCTTTCCAGCCTCCCTGGCAATCTAGGCTTGCTAACATAGGCACACATATAAGAAAAGCACAGTGCACTCAGGAGAGTTAAAAGCCTCATCGTACAAGTGTCAGATATTTGCACCCTTAACTGTGGGCTAATGAAGTCTTTAGCCTGCAAACAGAGTGAAAATCTGAGTCAGGGCTTGCTAATCATTCTATTATCAGTGCACAGATCAGAAGCTCCTCTCTCCACCTCCCTTTTGACATACAGACAGCTATTAGGGAAGCTCTGACAATGAAATCGGTTCTGTTGTGCTGCTGTGGGATGAGATGAATGCCCCACAAGAGATGTATCAGATGGCTGTGATCCTGCGTAGCTGGAGCATTAGCTGAATGCCCCAGTGCACACAGCAGCACCGTGCAGGCTGGCAGGGAGGCAGCACAGTTTGCATTGTTTGCTACAAAGCTGGAAAAAGGGTGAGGCAAAGACAAAGAAAAGCAAAGGAGTCCATTTTTTCATATATATTTGCCTAATTTGCACCCAGGGTTTTCAGCCTGGGACCTCATGTGGGCAGATGTGCATGGGTATCTAGTGCAGAGGATTTGGTGCTGTGATTAGTGTTGTGGAACTCATGCCCTGAAGGATCCTCTTGCAAGTAACTTGTTTCCTTTCTTTGCTTTAGTTTTTTAAATAGGTGCTAAAATTCCTGAAAGTGGTGAGCAGAAGTTGGGTTTGTAACGCCCTGCCTTCCCTCACAGCTTCAAATCCTTGCTTAAGGGGTAAGTAACATCAAATGCTTATGAAATGCCTCTGGCTGATACAAGACAAGCCCTCAGAGAATGGATCTCACTACTCCTTCAACAAATACTTTCCTAATGTTTGGTGCATTTCAGCAGCCAAAGAAAGGTGAGAGATGTGCCAGCACCTGCAGCAGGGCTGCATTTTGTGAAGAATCGGGAAGTTATGCAGATTCAAGAGGGAAGCTGAGGCCCTTGCAGTGGAGAATTGCGGGCTGTAATTATTTCCCAATTGGTAATTCGGATGTGTTGCCTTGGAAAGCAGCAGATGGTAATTACGTTCCATTAGATGTTTGTGTTTACCGTGGAGCTGTTTCAGTCCTTTCAGCATGGGGTGGAGCTGGGGCCTTGCTGAATGGGCTGGCTGACATGATTACCAGCCGTCAGAGCCATCACAGTGGTTGATATTTGTTGGGGAAGTGCATGAATGCTTCCACCAAGCAAGATAGGCAGGGATAGGAGCCACCCCCGGTCCAATTCAGGGTTCAGCCCTTGGGAGGAAGAGCAGAAAATTGCAGTGAAGCATGAGTAGGCTGAAGCATAAGAAGCCCTCCTCTGTGGCTGGGGACACAATGCTAAACCCTGTCTTGTAAACTTTATTCCTCTTGACTCCCATATTAACGTGCCTTTCTATTCTTCATGTGCTACACAGACTTGCACTCTTATCGTCCTGACTACATGACCCACTGTAAGATATAGTCCTATTCTATTGCCTCCTCATGGCACGGACATTAGGTACCTGGCACTTTCTAAGCAGCACTCTATTCTTTCCTGTGCTCTTGAAGTGGACAGTGTTGCTGTGGGGGTAATACCATTGCAGAGTTTCTGTTATGAATGTGTAAAAGAAGTCTATGTCCTTATTTCCAGAGGTCTTCTTCCCAGCTGGAAGCCTAATATGGCACAGGAGATTCTCGGATACTGTCTCACAGTGCAGGGGCCCTCCAAAGGAGCTTTTCTCAGTTTGGGAGGCTCTGCTTCAGAAGACCTGTCAAAGTCTGTGTTTAAGAATCTGAAACTCTCTGAAAGGTTCAGCAGGAGTTTCCTACCTTTCACACCCTTTCTTCTCCATCTTAGCCAGGGAAATTCAGCTAAGATTGATTACATCACAACTCTTAACTTTTTCTGTAAGATGCTCCACTTCCCATTTAGCAGCAGATATAAGAATGTCCAGAAAGGGTAGGTCTATACTGACCTCAGTATTGTCCAAAAGGTTCATTAAAAAAGGTTAAGTTTTTTATAAAAAATATGTCTCTAACTAAATGAGTGGTTATTGCTCAGGCCTGAGAATGCAGAATAGGGCCTGAGAAGAGTCAAGGGTAGCTTGAGAGAGAGTAGGAAACAGCAAAGGGGAGTAAGTTTGGGAAAATATTTCAAGAACCTCAAAGGAAGTAGCACAGATTGCAAATACTTGCTATGTAAGGAAAGACGTGCAGTGATCATGGGTAAGCAAATCTTGAAGTACAAGGGAACAACAAATTTGACACAAATCTGCATATGTGCCTCATGAAAGAATCACCCTATAGATGTGTAGGCAACAGAGACAGCAGGAGTCCTGCATATTCAGGGGAGCGCAGCAGGAGATCCGGGTATGTTGGCACCACAAGGTCATAGAGAAAGCAGAGGGTGTTCAGAACAGCCACAAAATGATTGAAGGACAAGTTAAATAGGAAAGATTAAAGGAACTAAATTATGCATGAGTTGATGCAAACAGTGATTAAATAGCCAGGAAAGGATCAAAACTGTTTAGTGTAGTCTGATGAGGGACAGCCTAAAGGTAAAAGGTGAGACTGACAGTGGAAAATGGGGACTGCACAACAGGCAAAGTTTTCAAAGAAAAGCTCTTATACCACTTAATACTATATTTCTGAAGGGTGGTGGAAATCCAATTATTTAAAACACAACAACAAAATGCTGGAGAATATGCACAGGGACAAGTGTGCTTTGCCCAAGGCATAGTACCAGACCTGCCTATGAAAGCTAGTGGTGCCACCTCTAACATGGCTCTCAGTGCTCGCTCTGTTACTGCTGATCCTGATAGTAAAGGCTTCCTTGTGACAGGCTGTATGCAGTGGAGGGGAGGTCTTCAAAATGTGGTTCAAACTTGGACTGAGTTTTCTCATTATCACCAACATTACAGCAAAGAGAAACAGCCCTGGTGGAGATCAGGTGGGTTGCTGCTTTGTCTGGCCAGATCTTGAACACCTCCAAGGGTGGAGAATTCTTTGTGAAATAGATATATCAATGCAATTTTATGATGAGTCACAGTGATCCCTGTGTTCCTGAGAAAACTGCTAGAATGGCAATAAAAGGTCCTTTTCCTAGGGAGACCTTTTGAGAAGCACTGGTCAGCTGCAAAGCATCCTGAGGTCCATCATCTCTGAGCATTGCATGTGGTATGCAGTCCACATGGACTGCGTCATTGGTCTTTGCAGGATGTACTCTAGAATTGAAGAGGATTGGAAGGCCTATAGGGATCCTTTAAGAACAATCTTTCTTTCTAAGTGTAAAATATTATTCACATTCATGATAATTATTAGAATAATAAAGATCTCATTACAGAACCAGCATGACTATTCTCAGGTATTGCATTGAGTCCTCCTTGGGAAATGTATCAGTATAAGATATGCTGATGTTGCCTTCTAGCAGATACGTTTGAACAACTTGGCTAATTAACAATAATAAATATATACTAAAAGCATAACTGGAAACCAGGCTACAGCACACAACTTTGGCTACTGATTGAAAATTGTACCACCAGGTAAAATTTTATGTTTACTTCCTTTATAAATCTTCAAGGGTCTGTCTTTATTTATATCAACAACATAACATTTGGCTTCTTCCATGGGCCGTATCTAGCCAGCTCATGCAGTTGTTAGTATCCATTAATGCAGCATCCAGATGCCTCACAGCCTGTTGTGTATTTAACCACACAACAGACCTATGAGCTGTTTTTCTGATGGACACAAAGGCCTAAATTAGCCAGTATGTTTAGGTGTTCCTTCCTCACTGGAGATTAAGGCTGTATAATAAAGGACCACTGTTCATACAATGCTAATCTTGAATGTTGCCTGGTTTCTACCTCTGCTGTCCCATGGCACATCACAGGTAATGGACATAGCAGAACTAACTTGTGCCAAAGCTACCAAGCCCACAGGGGAACTCTCACCTTCTTCCTCCAGGAGAGGCTGTCATGGCTTAGGTTCCTGTATAGACCAAAGCACAAATCTGTCCTCGTGCTCATTTCTAACCAGATGTGACATTGATGGGACATTTATACCCTTTCTCATCCCTTTCCCTCTGTTTCAGCCCAAGCTGCCTGCTCAGCTTATAAGTATCCACCCTGCAGTGCTAGTGGGGCACCTCTCCTGGGCTGTGGATATTGTCAGACCAGCAACATCCAAACCTGGGTTGCCCACAGGACCTCCCACCTATGTGATGGAATGTTTGCTTTCACAGGACCACAACAGGGGCATTCTTCTTCACTGAAGTTACACAGAAGGTAATGATGGATAAAAGGCATGACCCACTGTCACACAAATGGGGAGAAAGAAATTGCATTAGTAAGTCAGTAAATGCCCCAAAAGAAAGAGTTAATTTCAAATGCAAGATACATCTGAAAGCACTGGTTGTCATAAAAATACCAATTCTCCTCCATAGAGTGATGATCCCCCTTAAGACCAACTACATTTAACAGGCTGAGTGTGAAGGTCACCTTCATCCCCGATTGTGTGCTTTTTCCAAGTGTCAGACGAGCACCGACTGTCCTGTATCAGCTACATGGACCAGCTGCTCCAGCTTTCAGGGTGCTCCCAAACTGCTTGGTACCGGGTCAACACAGATCCCCTTTACGTCATGATCACAAAAAGCATCTTTCCTATTTGCACGAAAGCATCTCATTAGGCTTTTGGGCAGTCTTAACTGCTCAAGTAAGTGTCAGGATTTCTCTGCACAGCATTTTGCAAAATAACCTTGGGAAATGATATTTTAATAATTTGAAAAACAACTCAGCTACTCCCTGCTGTAGCCCTGTAAATTATGAAATAAAATATCTTCCTTTTCTCCCCAGCTGCTTCACCTGTTGCTATGGTTTGGTGAAATGGGCAGGGTGCTGAGCAACCACGCCTTTCCCACAGACCTCTACATTGCAGCTGACTTCCTCCAGCTCTACTCCTCTGGGATGCTCAGCTATGACAACATGCCCATCTTGTGTACTAACCAGTGGATTGAGCATGGACAGCCACGACATCATACCCCCATTGTGTCCTCACAGGTGGAATGAGCACGCCCAGCTTCTGATGTGTTTACATCAAACCTTATTCCCCTGCAGAGTCACTGCCACCTCCATATGCAGAGACTGAGGCACAGAGACAGATGCTGAGGGTTACCTAAAACATGTGCGCCAAGAGACATAATCCAGCCCTGAGTCCTGGGCTGGTACCTGAACCTCTCCACAGAAGCAGTGTGTTGTGCTTAGACATACAATTGTGTGAAAAGAGATTTCTGGCTGAGGTGTCCAGCAGTTGTAACCCTGATAGACCAAACTGAAAATAGCCCTTTGTACTCCCAATTTTTGCTTGGGCCAAGATTGACAGCCATTTGCAGAACAAATTCATTGTTCTTCTGAAAGTGCCAATTTCTCTTCACTGACTAAAGAGGGAGCCTACGCACCTTACATACAACATGTTCCTAAAGTGAAACACTTCAAGTAAAAGCTTGCAATTGGTCTTGATGAACCTCTGCCCCTCTGTATGATGTATTGTGTTGAATAAAGACCCAAGAGGTGCAACAGCAGAGGAGAGCATATATTGGAGGCAGTAATAGATTACTGGTGACAGGCTGAGCATCAGCACTGCAGAAGAGCACCCAGCAATGAGAATATTTGACTAAGATCCAGTCCAGCCACTTGACAAAAGGTCAATGAAGCGATGACCAGGGCTCACTTCTGACTGACCTTTGCTGCTGGTTGTTATAGACACATGTGTGATATAATGATGGGGAGCGAGGATATTCAAACTGTCACAGCCCCCTGATAAGGTTTCAGTGGTGACTTGCAAGAAAGCAGAAGGTTAGACCAATCTTCCTGCCATGAGAGCGCAACAGGATACTTGCTGCAGTGCTAGAAAGCCTGTTAGTCAGCACACTTTGCCTCATGTCTGCTGCTGAGCAAGGCAAACATTTCAATGCAAGGGAGTGCTCAGAATTATTTTAATTCATAAATATCACAACAAAAAAAATTATAATTCCTGTTTGAATAAAATACATTTTTGACATATTAATACTTTTTGACATTGATATTAAATGAGATATGCATGCCTAATAACAACAACAACAATAATATTTTTCCCTGGAACTATTCTTTCAGACTTACGTTGGTTAAGAAATGAGAGGCAACCGTGTTTGGGGAACAGCATGTCTCCTCCCTGATACAGTATCTCACTAGGAAAGCTGCTTTAAAGCACTTTGATATCAAACACAGAGAAACAAAAATGGAAATCTCACTGTGGAAACTAATGATGAACTAATTTATCCAAGTTAAAGCAAGCGACTGAAAACAGTTCTAAGCAGTTTAATGACAAAATGCTCTAATCCAATGCTGGTGTTAGAGTTTCATTTGTGGCATCTTTTATTACAGAAACTGTACCCATGGGAGTATGAATGTGAATAAAACATTTCATTTTATGGCCACAGAAAGAGAAAAAAAACCCTTTGAGGGGTTTAAAAGCTCTATCATCATTATGCAATTGTTCTGCAGAGCTTGGGAAATCCTCTAGATTTAGAACAATTTTTGAATCATATATCATATATATGAAGGTCTCTTTGGAAATGCCAATGAGGGATGTCAGCGAGATTTGGTGCAGAGACTCAGCAAGGCATCCTGCTTTCAGCACCCTGGGAAACACTCTGGGGTGACCAGTCAGGGAGCTGCATGCATCAGTGTCCTACAAAATTAATCTTAGCAATTAGTTTTCCAATGAATGTATGAAATAAAAGTTCTAAGAAATCTCAGAGACATCCCGCAGAGTTACACATCACCTAAACAAGGTTGGCTCTTACAGCCCAAAGGCCTTTCATGGTTGTGCCCCAGCAGCTGACAGCATAGGTACAGGGCAGGCAGCTCAAGCCCTCCTTGGATTTGACATCTGCTTTGGTAAATGTGCAATATGTGGTCTTAGGATAAAAACAAAGCCTGTTGGCATATTTGTGATATATAGCTGGCACATGGTTCTGAATCCAGAGGATTTCACAAGGTAAGCAGATACAGCTACAAGTCAATTGCCTTCCTGAGGGAAAAAAGGTGAACAGAAATGAGGAGTCAACATTCCTCAAAACCTTTTAAACATCAAAGGACAGTCATCTCAGAAAAGCTTAAGGATGCTTCATCTGCAGTCTCAGACACCAAGAATTCACAACAAGCTGAAGCCCAGCCAGATTCCCTCAAAGAGAAGAAAGACAGGGAGGAGAGAGGCAGCTCTTCCGACACGCTTTGAAACTTCATTTGCATTCAACAGCAGGAAGTAAACTATGAATATAACTGGGCAGGGAGGAGACCAGCTTTCAGAGCTGGCCTCACCTCCTACAACTCTGATTTGATTTGCAGAAATCCAGGGAGAGTAGGGAAAGCAGTTTGAGTATTGTGGGGGCTCTAAGATTGCATTTTTTTCTTATTACTTTCCTCTTTTACAACTGTACTTCCAATTTTGTAACCAGGAACTTAATCTTCTTCATAATACAGATAAACTCAAGCAAGATTTCACTTGCTTGCTGTTTTGAGCAAGTACAGCTGGAGGGACTATATTTGTTTGAAAGCAATTAACCCCCCTATACAGGTAAATTCCCAGGCTGTTGGACTCCAGAATAAATTAGGAAATTTCAGTATATTGACATGTTTCTTGCGAAACTGCAAGGAACATCTGGAAGACTGCTTATTGCAGCTGGAGATTGTAGGATGCCTTCTGGGAGGCACCTGCTGACAAGTAAGTATTGAAGGGACAATCCCTGTCACTAAGTACTGCTGAATCATATCTTTCCTGTAGCAATGCAGCAGGCCAGGCCAGGGGAAGCACAAAGTGAGGAAGAAGAAGGGCTATGTCTTCTCTGTAAATATCCATTGAGGATACTCAGGCCTTCCTCAGACCCTCAGCAATTTCTCAGGTGAGAAGGGCTGGGCTGAGTCCCTGAGATTCCAGGCAGACAGCATTTCTGAGCCAGGATTAATTTTTCCCATTATCTCTGTTTCAAGAGCAGAGACTGAGCTCCCACATTGTAAGATAAACTTGTTTAGCAGGGCCTATGCTTTAAACTGCCATACCTTTCAACGCCACATCGCATGTTCACTTATGGAGGATTCAGAAGGCGATGCTGTCTAAACAGTGCTCTTGCTTCAGTAACACCATGTTATTGAAATGCCATGTGGTGGCATTTTCCACCCAGTGGCGAAAAGATTAACATCTGCCTGGTCCTGTGCTACAGGACTAAGAGCAAACCAGCAACGATCTCCTGCTCACCTGCTCACCACAGCCCAGCTAGCCTCAAGTAGCAAGTCTTTGATCCTCAAATGCATTGCTCCCAAAGGCAAGCCCAGTGGGTGAACTACACTTGTGTAGCTGGAGATGTCAAATTGTACTACATGCAGTGTCATCACTGGGTAGATTTTGGTCCACCTGCCTGAACCAAAGCCAGCTCTGGGACATATCTGGAGGATATTTCACATGACATGGCTCTGCCATGTAGTGGTCACATTGATGTGGCCATACCAGTTTTGTCAGCGCAGGCTGGAGTCACCGTGTTTAGTGGGGGAAAAATCCTGCTGCCTCCTTCTGTGCCTCCCTCTGCCATTTCTCCCAGGGACACAGTGGAAGGTTTCCATCTTCTGTTAGGTGTCCCAGAGTAGCACCCCTGAGGTGCTTCCTCCTGCAGGTGGGGTCTTTCTCTTCCTATTGTTACTGCCCTAATACAAAATGAAGGTGAAGGACTGAGTTCATTCTCTAACACTCACAATTTCCTTCTCCATGAAACAAGTTCAGAACAAGGCGGGTAAATCTGAGGATTCCTAGTGCAGATTCTGCAAGCCCTGGATGCTTTGGTGCTCCCAGAGGGTCACTCCACATTTCACCCCTCGCGTAACTGGGAGCAGAATGCAGCTGGTTGCTCAACAGCCTGGAAACATCTGCTTTTAGATCAGGCATAAACTTCAGCCTTTTTTTTTCTGCGGGCTTGAAGATACAAGTCAGCTTAGGTCAGAGTGCCCCTGAAGCAGGCACCTCAATCCTGAACCATTCATTTTGCTCTGTGGAAAATAGTGGAAGAACTGTCTGGAAAACTAACAGGAGGCTAAAAAAAATTATTCTTTTGAAGTTGTACCATGCTGTGCACAAGCTATACTCTGAGTAAGAGGAGGCAGTAAGCAGGGACCTTGCTATAGCTGCAAAGCAACAGCTTCCCTGGAGAGAAAAATGACAACTGATGACAACTGACTCCCTGGAAGGAGGTGCTGGGATGCAGGCTGGGAAGCAGGGAGGCACCAAGCCCTCTTCCCTCTGGAGGTGGGCATCAGTCTGATGTGGCCAAGCTCCCTCCTTCCCCAAGCAGTCGTCCCAGGCATCCTGTGACACCTCATGCCTTTCAGAGGAAGCACGTGTAAGCAAGTTTGATACAGACTTCAGAAAGGGTGGTCAGTCCACTTCTACATTGAAAAATTCAAAGTGAGCATGGTTTCCTTCTGGTATGAGACAGAAGCCTCAGCTCTCATTTTTGAGTGAAAGGATAGCATTTGAATTTGACAGAGACCGACAGATGCACAGACCAGACTGAAAGCAAAACACAAAGCTGATGTCCAGAAATTCTTGATCACAACAAAACGTGCAGAGATCTGGTTACTACAAAACTTCAGGAAGAGCAGCCACAAACCCATGATTTACACTTCACAGGAACCGTTGTCCTTTGAAATTTGATTTCTGACTCAACTAATGTCTTGCAAACCAGAAATTCAGAGAAAATTTCACTTTGGCAACAATAATATGCAGTGTTAACAAAACAGTATCTGTTCCTGGTAGCTGCTCAATGTAATTGATACAAACTGCAATGAAGCAGACAGAAATGTCTATTCCTCCCTTGGATTCCCTGCTCAGCACCTCCAGTTAAATTCAGGACTTCCATGTATCTACCTTCCATGTACTCTTGCAGCCCCTGTATTGCTAATTATCCTGGAGACAGGGATTCTGAGATACAGTTCTGAGGGAGTCACTACTGTGGGGCTTGAGAGACACATACCCTGAAATAAGGTCTTTCAGCATTGGACTGGTTTCCTTGTGGGTCCACCCAGCCTCATAGCATCTGGGATGACAACTGAGAGGAGAAGTATTATCTGAGTTCTCCCTACCAAATACTCCCTTCTTTCTTTTTCTTTTATGTCCTGGAGGTGCAGACCACCCCTGTGCTGGACAGTCAGCATTCCTGGAAACACTGCGTTTCTGCAGAAGTTTGTTCAGCTCAGAAGTGTCAGATGAAATGCTAGGGGATCAGCTAATTATTTGATTTCTTCTCCAAGGCTTTATTTTACTAGAACATTTACAACAGGGCCTGGGATACCTAGGTCCAATTCAGATTAGCTAGCTGGGCTGTCCCATGTTTTCCTTTCATTCCTTTGATGATTCACAGAAACAATTACTATCATTGCCTTTTTGTTTCTTTTTGGTGCTTAAGAGTACCTGCCATAAGTTGGACACCATGAACTAGAGATCAGGGTTGAGCACTGTGAGCTCACAGATATTTTGCTATTCCTGCTGTTACATTTGTCTTCAGTCTTTGCTACCTTCTCTTTGAGCTTTGATGACTGTGTACTCAGCAGGCTGTCACTGAATAGGAGGTGTTAGACCCAGCTCAACCCAATTATAATCTTCTGACTTCTGGTCAAGATGAAACAATTATGTATAATACAGTACTCCAGTGGGAATCCGTTACTTCCCATTATCCTTGACATCTGGTATAACTGAAGCCTAGATTGATGGCTCTGGAATTGGGCCTCTAGGCTATCACTTTCTCACGGGTTTATAGATCTTTTCTGATTTTTCTTTAAAATCCTTCTTAACACTAATCCAAAAGAATGGTCTCTCCTACAGCAGAACAAGTATGTTGTTGGCCAGGTCAGACCATGATAGCTAGAGACAGATATACTGTGTGCCTGGTGTTTCCAACATACAGTCAAGAACTTCCCATGACCACTTACAAAAAGTGGATGGTCCAGAGAGTCCCAAGGTAGCACTGTCCTGAGTCCACCATGGTGCAGCACAAAGCTACACACTTACAGGCCAGCCCCAGGAGGTAGAGGGTCCTCTTGTTAGGGTTAATTGCGTGAATTCAGTGCCAGACTGCTCCCATGCTTGAGCAGTGCTTGATACATGCCAGTTCCTGAGGAGCAGTGAGCACCTTAAGTTGTACATACAGGGATGATGCAATTTTTGCAATACCTTCTCCTGCATGTTGCTCATTCCAGAAGCCAGTAGGTGAGATCAAACCCACAACAGAACTGAACACCTTAATCTGTACCAGACATCTTCCACAGGCAGATGAGGTCTGAGGAATGGGCAGGGCGCAAGGGCAAAAAGGAGAAGAAAGAAATTAGATGGTGGGCACCCTAGCACCAGCAGCAGCAGGTGATGTTCAGCTGTTGTTGCTGTGAGACGAGAGCCCTTGATTAGTGATAAAGGGCAGGGGCATGGGGGGCGCCAGCCAGCCTGGCTTTGCGTTTTGACATGGTGTCCCTAAGTAGTGGCCTTTTCCTCCCATTTGTTTCCCTCAGTACTTGAAAGCTGCTGTCTCTGAGTGAAGGGAATAGCTGGACCTCATGAGCTTTTTTTCTCTCCAGCAATGCCATTTGAATTTGTTGTTATTTCTTGTGTCAAATTGACTGGTAATCCTTATTCAGAGAGTGGCTGAAAGGAAGTGTTGTCCTGGAATGCTGTCTGGGGTAGTCACCTGATTTCAGCTAGATAACTTAGCTTTTAATTAGTGCTCCTTTGTAAATCCTCCATAATATCCTTTATCCTGGCTGCCTGTCAGGACATATCATACGTGACACCACGATTTCTGTTGATGTATCACAGTTTGTTAAAGCAGGTAAATAAGAAGCAGTATGAGAGAGGGAAAACATGCTGGGATGACCAACATAATCAATCCTATGTTTTGTGCCCATTCTCAAATGGTTGTGCTCAAAACCAGGAGTGGGGAGGGACCCAGCATCTCACACAGTAGGTGAATCAGTTATTTGCACAACGGTTATCTACCTGGCTAATTGATGATAGTTAGGATTCTAATTAACGTCAGTAAGGTATGACTTAATTTTGTAATGTTTCAGGCTGCACTGAACAAATACCTGATAGATCTTAGGAGGGATCCAGCTTTGTGCAAAATCTCCACAGTTCATCTCCCCTCAGTGCCATTGGGATTTCTCATTGTTCTTGGGAGGACGACTAAGCACTGATGCAACCACATGAAACAGCAGTGCTGAATGGCACAGGCAGCACCAACAACATAGAAAATTTTGCTGAACATGTTTGTCTGTATTTCCAGGATGTTTGCCCCAGGAGATGGAAACAGCTACTTCCTTCTGAAGTTTGATACTGCTCTACTGGAGCCATCTAAATTTGCCCTATACACTGCTATATTTTTGCACGCAGTTTCCAGCGATTCTTTCCATTTACAGTCCACACAAATAATTACTTATATATTTATTCACTCCCATTTTGTTGAAATTGTCTACTTGAGAGATTGTGATTCTTCCACACTCTAAAACTCTGTATTTTTTTCAGCAGCTCTATTTATTCCAAGATATTTTTCTGTCAATCTTTATTTACACTGCTTTAGTATTTTTTCAAAACATTTGATTAAGTTTGCAGTAAAGTCTGGAATGTGAAAGAGAATCAAAAGAGGCCAATATAATTTTCAGCAACACATATAGAGCCATCCTCTGTTATTGGTACTCTTTACATGGCCATGATTCTCATAAGAAGCCACCCGAAATACTGTATTTATTTTGACATGAGGTTACAGTAGGAAGAGTTAAGAAAACAGATATAAATTTGATAGGCTAGGCGATGGGAGCTGGAAAAATAGATGAGAAAAAGAGGCACTATACCCCACATCTCAGATACATCTTTTAGCAGTCCAAATAGCAAAACAGCCTGCAGATGTTTCTGTTAGCCCTGGAGCAAAGGTGCAAGCATATGTGGCTAACACAAAGATCACCTTTGCTCACAGTAAGTTTATATCACAAATAATCCAATTAAGAAAATGAGAAAACAGGATGTATAGGTAGGCTTAAATATAGATACATCCAAACTTGTGTAAACACAGAAATGAATAATTAGTGCATGGTGTGGCAGTGGACACACTGCTCTGAAAGCTAGACACTGTACGATTGTCTAGTTCCTAAAATCCTGATATTACAAAGATTTAGGCACTGGAAGTAGAACAACAGTTCTATGCTCAAATTTGCCCTCCTGAAAGTCACCATTCGGGATTCCACCTAACTTTCATTGGACCCACAGCTCAATGTTTAGAATTTTCAGGTTCCTTGAGAGCTGGTCCCCTACTCTGCCTGTGCCCAAGACAAGCAACACGTAGCCCATTTTGTGCTTAAAATTGCATAGAACCACAGCTGGACCAAACCCATGCCTAACACCTGTAAGCAACTCCATCCAACAGGAATTTCAGAGCAAGGGGCTGGTGCCCCCTTCCTACTTGGTCTTCTGAATCCACCAAACCAATTAGATTACAGACAACATTGAGCAGTTATAGTCTCCAAGCCTCCTGCTGAAGCTGCTATGTAAAAGCAGAGAAAAGTTAAGTTGTGGTGGAAGAAGGTAAGAAATATTTTGAATGCTAGTAGGAACAGCCCACTCCTGGGATACAGAAGCCTCAACTCTATTCTCCTGACTCATGAGACATTTTTCTTTCCTCATCCAATGACTCAATGGCATGAAACGTAGTCTACCCAAGGAATTGTTTTTCACTGGCATTAGACAATATGTTGCTTAGGTGATGTTGAAAATAACATTTGGTATCTCTCTGCACTTAAGATCCGTAAGTGACCTTGAAAACCAGAACAGTTATAGTTCATAGAATCACAGAATGGTTTGGGTTGGAAGTGACGTTTAAAGATCATCTAGTCCAAACCCCTGCCATGGGCAGGGACACCTTCCACTAGATCAGTTGCTCAAAACCCCATCCAACCTGGCCTTGAACACTCCCAGTGATGGGGCATCCACAGCTTCTCTGGACAACCTGTTGCAGTGTCTCACCACCCTCATCACAAAAAATTTCTTCTGTATGTCCAATCTAAACCTACCCTCTTTCAGTTTAAAACCATTGCCCATTGTCCTATCACTACAGGCCTTGGTAAAAAGTCTTCATCCTTCTTTTAAGCCCTCTTTATATGTTGAAAGGCCACAATAAGTTCTCCTCAAAGCCTGCTTTTCTGCAGGCCAAACAACCCCAACTGTTTCAGCCTTTCTTCATAGAAGAGGTGCTCCAGCCCTCTGACCATTTTTGTCACCCTCCTCTGGACACGCTCTAACAGGTCTATGACTTTCTTGTGCTGAGGACCCCAGAGCTGGATGCAGTACTGCAGGTGGGGTCTCATGAGAGTGGAGTAGAGGGGGAGAGTCACCTCCTGCAACCTGCTGGCCCCACTTCTTCTACTGCAGCCCAGGATACTGTTGGCTTTCTGGGCTGCAAGCACACATTACAGGCTCGTGTCCATTTTTTCATCCACCGGTATCCCCAAGTCCTTCTCCACAGGGCTGCTACCAATTCCTTCATCTCCCTGTCTGTACTGATACTGGGGATTGCCCTGGCCCAGGTGCAGGACCCTGCACTTGGCCTTGTTGAACTTCATGAAGTTCGCGTGAGCAAACTCCTCCAGCCTGTCAAAGTCCCTATGGATGGCATGCCTTCTCCCAAGCAAATCAACTGTGCCACTCAGCTTGGTGTCATCTGCAAACTTGTCACTAGTTGTGACTTCCATTTTGTTAAACCTTCATGTTTACTTTCTTCACCAGCAAAGTCAATGTCCAAAACTTCCCAAGGAGTCCATATTGAATAAGAAGTACAACTAGAAAAAGTCATCCATTTTCTTCCAGTCATCCAGGTAAATGAGAAGAAAACCCCTGCCAAAATATATGCTGCAGGAAGACCTGGCTTCAGGATGAGATCTGGTCTTTGCAGGACAACCACTCCATTCCTACATCTGAGACAGAGACTCTTGGGCCATGTAGTAAATCTACCAGGCTGCTCAGCATTTCCTTTGTCAAAGTGACTGTGAAAGTTGACTTCACAGGTCTGCAATCCCTTCAACACTAATCACTAATAGAGATTAATTATTAGAATAGTGTGATAACAGGCATGGACCTTTATCATTTCTAAGTGGTTACAATTGCAGTCTCACCATCAGCAGCTGCTTCAGCATAAGTCATGCAGGAAATATCAGCATATGACTGCACAGCCTGTTGAAGCAAGTGTCCCTGAGTAAAAAAATACTGTTTGACCCCTATTCCTCCAGGAAACCTACACCAGCAACAGGTATGAATCAGACAAACTTTCTAATAGGTTATGCTATCAACAGAGACAGCTGGAAAATTTAGGGGATGGAAAATGCCAATAGAGCCACATGGCAGAATGATGTGTTGCAGATGTGGGATTCCATAGCAGACCCTTTTCTCAGGCAAAGTGCTTTGGCATGGGGACCCTCAGAAAGACAATGAGAGTTTCTGGCACTGGTGAAGCAAGTCTGCTTTGTGCAGATTTATATTAAGCTGCTTGATAGTGACACAGTACCCTTGCTACAGTGGGTGTCTCATATGGGGAAAGCCGTTGCGAGTGAAGTGGAAAAATAGTTGGCTTTTAGAGCAAAATTTAGGGGGACCAAGGAGGAGTGAAATATCTCCAGGAACTGTCCTCATGGAGCTGGACAGCATGGTGAAAAAGGGCTGCAGCTCTCTTTGACACTGACGTCTCCATGCCAAGATCAATATGAACAGGCTGGCAAGAGTTCAGGGAAGACCAACCTTAGCAGTGGTGCCTGGGAGGATTGCTCTGTGGAGGATGGCCAGAGAAGTCACTTTTGCTTAATAAAACTCCCTGGCAAGGTCACAAGGCAGAACTGATGGTGAATTGTGAGCAATGAATTTTAAAGAAAAACATTGCCATTTGGAGAGGTGTAGGGACACATGTCATGGAAACAATGAAAGAGTTTGGGCCAATCACAGCAAAACATGAGAGCACAAAGTGTCTCAAGAAAAGCATTTAGGTAGAATTGAAGAGGAACAAGGGATCATGAATGGATTATGGTCACAGCATTGCCTGCACTAGATATGACCTTGACAGACTCTGAGACACTCTCACCCCGCGAACAGACAGATAACCAAGCCTGCTAGAGACTGGAGAGAAGGATGCAGGGAGCTTGTCAATACTGAAATGCTGAGATGCTCTATTTGGGACTGTTGGATAGCTGCAAGGCAGCTTCTCCTATTGTAGCAGGCTACATATAGATATCTGATCTACAGAAAGTAATCTCCAGAGACCCAAAGCATAGCAAACCATGGATAGTATGGGCATCTTGAGTGTTTACCATGCATACATGCTGAGGAGTTATTGACCATCCAGACCTCTCTATTAATAGATTTCTTTTGTTCAGTGTTAATGGCATCTTGATGCACCATGCTGTTATACAAATTGAAAGCACTGGAAGGCAACTTATCCATCAGAGGGCTGCTTGGATGCAAGCAGATAAACAATCTTACAATAACAAAGAGCAGTCATCTTCAATGACAGCCATTCTAAGAAACTGATCTTCAGCTGAGCTTAGTTAATAAACTGGGTAAAATATATTATAACTCCTCAATAGTAAAAAAAATATTAATCCACTTTGATTAACAGTAAAGGATTTTCCTTAATTCTTGGTAACTGCTAAATAATTTCCAACCGTTTTTGCCTTGATTTCAATTCCTGGTGTATGAAAAAAAAAAATCAATTCCAGCTTAAGGCTTATTAAAGTATTATTCTATCCAAAGATGTGATTAGACTGAAATGCACAAGGCTGGGTTTAATGGTCTTGCTCTAGTAATGTCACCAGTTAATTAGAATCCCTTGTGGTATCATGGCTGTGCTATCCTTCACTCCCACCAGGAAATACCTCTACAGCAGGCTCCAGTAAGCAATCTAACCATTAGTGATGTGTCTGTTACACTTCAAACTGCCACCTGACTCTACTCATTCATGCATATTGTCCCCAAAATCTTGATTTCTTCCGAAAGATGTATTCCAGACTTAACAGTGCAATAGTTGTCACTTAGAAGCATATGGTCAAAAATTATTTGAGTTTTCAGTGTAACAGTCCTTATTCTTCATGGGGCACAGAACACAGAAAAAGGGTCAGGTGTTATCAACAGGGAAAATGTATTCTCAGAAATCTTGAGCTATCTATTTGTGAGGCAAACAGGAGGCAGGTTGTGGCCTCTGTTTACAGTCAGCAGAAGGCAGAGCCTGTGCAGCCACTGATCATTCTGCAGGGAGCGAAGGGGTGGGCAGAGCCCTGCAGGATGGTCTCCAGCTCACCTGCGTAGTGGTTTCTGTTAGGCTCTGCTCTGTTCCCAATGCAGGACACTGCTAGAATAATCCTAATGGTTTCACTGCCCCAGCTAACTGTATCTGCACCTGTGCCCTTATCAGCTCCCATCATGAGAGGCACTGAGCTTATATACTCTCACTGATGTTTCCTCACATCCCTCTTGGGAGGAGGGATAGTTCTGTCCTTCCTGCTGTAAGATGGGGAAGGCTGGTGAGGGGTTACACAATGTCAGATTTTGGGAGTATCTGAATACATACTGTGGGATTTGATAGGGTCTTTAAAAGCACCTTGCTCAGAGTTACTTGGACTATTTTTAGTAAGGCCTTCTAGGTTATTTTCCCAAGGACCACTGAGCTGGAAGCAGTTTCCTTACTTTGCAGGAGAACGAGGCTCACACACATACCTCAGACTGACACCTGCTACCATGTCTGCCCAAAGTGAAATGCCAGACCTTCTGCCCAAGGTAGAGGGAAAGTTCAGCACTCCGGGACAAGATGCAGAGAAACAAATGCACAGGGCAAGGACTTCCCCAGCGTAGTCAGTAAGAAACACTGAAGAGGGAGACCTAAGCTTTGGTCCTCCTGTGTTATTTCATGCTTTGCTCCTGGCTTCTTCTTCCACTCAGGTTTCTCTTGTGACTTCCTACACTTTTTCCTCTGACTTGTTAGCTGTAACACCCTTGTCCTCTTCTTGCAGTATGTCATGCAGAGCCTGGCTTGGTAAGTGTGTTTGGAGAAGTTGTCATGCACAAGCCCTCGAAGAAATGGCCAGCTGAAAGCTGTTAAGACTTTGATGCCTGGATGACTGCAGCATCACAAGTGGCATGGCCCAACCCATGGTCAGTGAAAGCAATTTCCTGAGAGAAAGTTGCACCCATCCGGCGTATGTCATGACCCAACATAGATAGTCCAGCCACACCAGCCTAAATGAAGACCAGTGCTCATGCTGGTCTGACTTCACAACGTCAGTGCTAGGATGCCTTTTCCCCAGTTGACTCCACTCAGTATCATAACAAGAGAAAGGCAAAGGCTAAGAACACTCATGCTATAGAGAAAACATCTCATCATTCTGTGATCTGGAACATGAGGTTGAAAATCAGGTTGCTTCTTGGGTCCTACCCGTTATCTGAGTTCAGAAAGAGCCTGCTCTCAAACCAGCACTGACAATAGCATTTAAGCAAAGAGGCTTGACTCTGCTCACATATCAGGTTTTCTCTGGTTTTGATAGAATTACACATCATGTAGTCAAAGGGACTAAAACCTGAATCAGTTGTATCATTTGGGTCCAAAATAAGGTTTTACTCAAGTCCTCCTCCTGCTCCTAAATACTATAGTCAAGTTCATCTCAACTTTCAATGTGTTTCTCATAAGAAATGTTAAGCTGGTTAAACTTTGATAAAATCTACATCTAAATAACAGTCTCCTCTGAAGTAAGAAGACTTATGCTGATACATGGAACTGAAGTAAGATTGGCATTTGGAGGACATGAAATCTTTTGGGAAGCCCTAAAATATCCCCTAAGTAGGTCAGTTCAGTGACCCGGATCTGTACTTTTAATACAGGAGTAGCCTATATTTTCTCAAACTGTTTGCTGAGGAACGAATGTTTTTTGGGTTATGGTTTTATTTTTAGTAGTTAAATGTGACCTTTGTAGGAGATCCTATAATAAGAACAACAACGAAGCTGGCCAGGGTGAGTCACACCACATGCTTTGATTTAGAGATGAAGAACACATATCATTTAACCCCTGGTCATTTCTGAACAAAACTATCTTACATGCAATTTTCACTTTAGGAATCAAGCCAATACTCCCAAAAAGAAAGAGATTTCTTGATGGCACCAAATACTCCTTGTCTTACAGGATAACTAATAAACATCACTGGAAAACAGATTTCTTTAGGAATCCAAAATAAAAGTAAAAACCTGGGCAAGGCCCGAGGTTCCCCACTGCCTTGCCAAATCTAGCTCAGATTTCAGCAGCCATCATCTAGGAGTTCTTCAAATCAATCCCAAAATAAGCTCCCTGATTTCTCAACTTTCCTCTTTCCAAAATGGAGTCTAGCCATCTAAGTATGGAAAGGGCTGACCTTTCCTCCTCCTTTGGGATATTTCTTACTCTGAACTAAAAACCCTGGGTGTGAACTCCAATTCACACAACACAGCTATTGTAGAAACTGCAGCCTAGATTGCAAAGAAAAGCTCTTATCCCTGTCTTACCACATCGATAATATATTCACCCAGTCTTCTCTGAGAGTAAATCTGAGTTACCATATGCATCACTTTGGTGATCTAAATTCATATGGGGTTCATGGAAAATGAATATATGTTTGAATATTCTTCAGGCAAGGGATGAAATTAGTCACAAAATATTAAGTAAAAGATATGTCTAATGATAAATGGAATGGCTTCCCAAAGGACATGGTGGAGTCTTTTTTCCCTTCAGGCCTTTAATAAAGATCTGTCTGTCTCCTATTAAACCAAATGTTCTAGCTCAGCTAGCAGAGATAAGAAAGCTGCATGGAACACTGGGTGAAGTGTCTGGCCTGGTCATGCAGGAGGTCAGCCTAGATCTCCATGCTGATCCCCGGTGTTTCCAGTTTAGAAAACTCTTCTGTTGCACACAGGGCTCTGAGGAGCACATCTTCGCCATCATTTATTGCTACTATCATGGAAGACACAGCTACCACCTTTCTTCTTTCTAGAGAAGCAGGATGACAGTGGTTATCCCTTTGCTAAGATACAATTAAACAGGTTGAAATGAGATTAAATCCATCAGAACTACTTGTTTCTTTGAATGACATGGAGTACACTGACACCTGGTAAGTTTGTAAAAGATCATATTGCAAGTCATCCCTAAGTGCTGGGCAGTTATAGCAGATGTGTTTTCAGTGCTATTTAGGGACCTTGTCATTCTTCCCTTTTTCAGCTTTTCTTCTGTATCCAAGAATTTGTCCCTCTTTTCCTGTCTTTTCTTCAATAGCTGGTGTGGTGGGTTGACCCTGGCTGGATGCCATGTGCCCACCAAAGCCACTCTGTCACTCCACCTCCTCAACTGGACAGGAGAGACAAAATATAATGAAAGGCTCATGGCTCAACATAAGGACACCACTCAGCAATTACCATCATGGGCAGAACAGACTTGATTTGGGGAAATCAGCTTAATTTATTGCCAATCAAATCAGAGTAGGATAATGAAAAATGAAAACTAAATCTTAAAACACCTCTCCCCCACCTCTCCCTTCTTCCCAGGCTTAACTTTAGTCCCGAATTCTCTACCTCCTCCCCCTCAGCAGCACAGGGGGATGGGGAATGGGGGTTGCGATCAGTTCATCACACGTTGTCTCTGCTGCTCCTTCCTCCTCAGGGGGAGGACTCCTCACTTGTCCCCTGCTCTGGCATGGGGTCCCTCCCACAGGAGACAGTCCTTCACAAACTTCTCCAACGTAAGTCCTTCCCACGGGCTGCAGTTCTTCACAAACTGCTCCAGCATGGGTCTCTTCCACAGCGTGCAGTCCTTCAGGAGCACACTGCTCCAGCGTGGGTCCCCTGCGGGGTCACAAGTCCTGCCAGAAAACATGCTCCAGCGTGGGCTCCTCTCTCCACGGGGCCACAGGTCCTGCCAGGACCCTGCTCCAGTGCAGGCTTCCCACAGGGTCACAGCCTCCTTCAGGCATCCCCCTGCTCTGGCTTGGTGGGCTGCAGGTGGATATCTGCTCCAACATGGACCTCCATGGGCTGCAGAGGGACAGCCTGCCTCACCATGGTCTTCCCCACGGGCTGCAGGGGAATGAATCTCTGCTGCGGCACCTGGAGCACCTCCTGCCCCTACTTCTTCACTGACCTTGGTGTCTGCAGAACTGTTGCTCTCACATTTTCTCACTCGCCTCTCCTGGCTGCAATTGCTCTTGTGCAGCTTTTTTATTTCCCCTTCTCAAATATGTTATCCCAGAAGCGCTACCACCGTCACTGATGGGCTTGGCCTTGGCCAGCGGCAGGCGCATCTTGGAGCTGGCTGGCATTGGCTCTGTAGGATATAGGGGAAGCTTTCAGCAGCTTCTCATAGAAGCCACCCCTGTACCACCCACCCCACGATGAAAACCTTGCCATGTAAACCCAATACAGCTGGCTAGTGGCTGCTAGAGAGATGATGCATTTTAGGTAATGAGAACACAAAAATAATACCTCTTTCAATGTGTTCCTTCAGTAAAAGCTTGAAAAATGCTCAGAGATGCGGATGCCATACAGCAAGTAAAAGTCAGACAACTCTGCACTAAAAGTTTAGAAGTTCCTTGGAGATGTCAGTGGATGGGTAGTCTGTGTGTACTTGCTGCTAAGCTGTTTGCTGAGACACCAGAACTTCACTGTTGTGAGGTGTGAGTTGTGAGGTGCTTTTGTGAGTCTCCTATTCCTTCACTCTGGTTAGTCAAGTTGATCAAATGGTTGGTCCAGGAGGTAAAGCCCTGGAGTCTTCCCACATCATTTAGGTAACAGTTAAGGACCCAGGCACTTCTATAAGTAGCCCATCTTACGGTGGGAACATCGGTTCCCTATGCAGTCAATGAAGGATCAGACTTGTCTCCAAAGGACAATTCAGATTTTGGGTGAGATGAGTCGCACCTAAGTAATAGGAGACAAGGGTTTGATAAAGAAGCAACAGACAGGAGCAAGCGCTCTAGTGCCTCTGGCTACATCTTCAGAATGGGTCCAGAATACTTTTAGCCTTGCACTGTTCCTGCATGACTCCACTTTGTCCTCTTCTTCATAATGACTTTAAATGGTCCATCAATTATCTGGAAAATTTCGCCCTTCCAAGCTTTGACTTGGAGGAAAAATGCTGATGTATTGATGTTTGTTAATAGAATACATTAGAAAAGTAAATCAGTCTGTTAAAGGGATATTAAATGGGAGAATGGTTTCCCTAACATTTTTAATGAACAGAAAATTCTGAGTCTCTTTAAATGTCAATAACATTATGCAACCATCTGTGTAGTTGACTTCCAAAAATAAATTTATTTGTGTATTTGATATAAATCCATCTTAAAATAATACAACCAAGACGTGCTGGCATCTTGGTTCTCTTTTTGATTTATCTGTGGAAAGACTGACAAAATAGAACCTGAAAGAGGTGATAAGGTGTTTTTTCTTTCCCCCCTCCCCGCCATCCTTTTTTAAGATTTGCCCTCAGATTGCTTTTATCTTCAAAGTGTTCTAGAAATCCAGTGCAATGTCAGAATACAGACTAGATCCCAGGTAAACAAATACAGCCAGAAGCCTGACTTTCATTTATTTATGGCTAGAATGTGCAATTCTTGTATTCATGTTGGCAAGTCCTAACTAGAACACTCTTGCTGATTCCGATGGCAGTAAGCACTCAGGGAATCTCAGTATGAATTGTACGACCGAAGCTTTAATAATAGCATAGGTGAGTAGGGTATATCCATTATCTACCATATTAGGGATGCCTGTGTGTGCAATTATGCTATTTTATTGTATCTATATACCTGAATGTGAAATATTTGCTCCAACAAGCATCTTTTTCTAAGTTAGATTGTAATAGGTACCATAATCTGAAGATGTAACTTAATTTCATGTCCTTCCTTAATATGAAAATTTTATCCTTAGGTATACTTCCATCCCCTTATGCATTGAGAAAACATGGAATAACACTGCGGCTTTGAGTTGAGCCCAATGTGAGGCATGACCCACAACATCAGAAACTGACTTTACGATAGCATTTTTCTTGTTCTTCCTAAACCAGTCACCTTGTGAGAAAAGTGTGCATGCGTTGATATATCTGTTGAACACAGTGTGGGGTTCATCCCACTGTCTTTAGTCAACTAAAAGTTAGGTGTCTTAAGATAGTTTTCTGGGTTCCTCCCACCATAAAACGAGAAAGAAAGGCATCTCCGGAGGACAGCAGAGAAAGCCTTAGGATGGGATATATCACCTTCTGGAGGTGCCCATCTCCTGATTATACCAGAAGTCAGGAGGTGGCTGAAGTCTTGGATCCTGTCTATTGGAAAGATCCTTGGCTTGTGTAGGTGGCCAAAGCTCCCTGAGTTTAAGCCAGTATTTCTTTTCATATGTGGGAAATTCTCTCATTGCTTAGCTTATTTCTAAATTAAATTCTTTGACCTCTGTGTAGGTGGCATGAAGTCAGTACAGCCATTTATTCCATACAGTGGAAGAGCCATAAAGGAGTCATGGCAATTGCTAAAGATCTAAATGCAGTGGATAGCTGTGTTTCTGGACTTGTAAATACAAAACTGTGTGTGGAAATTAAGGGGCAAATTATGTCTCTCTGCTGAATCTCCACGAGGAACAGATTTTACATAATGATTGCACTTTGAATTAGTTTGAATTCGAGAGTTTCAGGTAAATGGGATCTATTTATTTAAGTACATGATAAATTTTTGGGAATGAGCTCAGTTTAAAGTGGTATCTAAATTTAGCTGCAGTAGTAAATAGTTCTAATAATTCCCCAATAGCAATAATTTTCTTATATATTTCACAAACTCAAGGTTAACTGCCTCAGCAGTTCTTTGGATGGACAATTTCTCCTGGAGTTAACGCGGTGACTGCCTCATAACTGTATTGATAGCTATCACAATTACTTATTAGTCTTGAAAGTGGTGAGCAGTTCTAGCAGTAAACGGCAAATCTCTCACAATAATCTGCTGACTATTATCCTGCTGAAATAGTTGGGAAAGTTCCCTTGAAAACTAATGCTGAATTCCAAAACCACACTGTTCACTATGGCAAATGTGACTTTCAGCTGGTTGGACTCAGCCTCTGAAGCTGCTGATAGGAAAGAATCCTAATTAATGGGAAGTTAAAAGAGAATGATAACAGCTGAAGCAGGATTAGTAGTGTGAGCTTTCACCCTTATTTCTCTATGGTCATCCTAGAGAAATAATCTATTATTAGAGCATAAGACATGATACAGGCATTCCAAATATTTCACTTGAATGCTATGATTTGGAGTCTGCTACAAAGAAACATCTGATGGAACAGCTGCCAAAATTGTTGGGGAAATGACTGCCCAATGACGTTAAGCATCCCAAGAGCTCTAAGTATTCAGGACTTTCTCAGCTTCCAAGGTGTTTTCTTCCACAGAGGTGACTGGGAATCTTTTAATTAAAATGAGAAGTGGAGGAATAAAAGCCTTATGGAGTGGTAAACCTTGCAGCTACAGATCTAACATCTGGTACGCTAGGGAGAGAGACATCAGGCACTCAATTTTACAGCCCCCAATGTCCTATGGTGTTCAGAACCAGATCAGATGATTTAGGGACATGAGGTGTCATCATGCCAGATATAATCCTTGAAAGATGTCTACAGTTACTGAGTGCATTTCAACTCCCCTCCCATCCAGGATGGGCAGACTGGTCACTTTACTACCATGACTTTTTTACAGGTTCTGCCTTTACAGAAAGACCTTAAAAACCCACAAGCCCTTCAAAACCAAGGTTCTGCAGTTCCTGAGCACCTTGATACCAGAATTCCCACACAGAAGAGCAGACATGTAAGTCCATCTCCCATGTTCTTCTGAAGCATGTCCACTATATCAAAATGATGTGAGCCCCGCTAGCAATCTGGCAACTGGTAGTCCCAACCGGCAGTGCTGTCATCATCTCCAGTGCACCATGCATAAGTTGTTCCCATCCTGCACTGTATGCACTGGTGAAAGCAGTGGAAGGGATTCTTCTGCACCAAGCAGGCAAGTAATCTACCCTTTAGTGACAGGGCACTTTTCAGAGCAAGCCCTTTGGGTGTGTGCCTTCCAGGAGGGAAATGACCTGAAACTGTTACACTCTAAGGTTTTCTGAAAGCCTCAGTTCCTGTGCTAGCTCTGAGAAGGAAGGGCAGGAGAGTAAGAATTAAGCCTATTTCACTGTCTCTTGTCCAGATTTTGTTGGGGGAAGCTGGGTGGCAGGGAGGGAGGAGAGGGCTGGTGATCTGGCTGGTTTTAAAGACCTTCACAGGTCCTTGGAGTACATGCAGGAACACTCATGTTTATTCTGGATAAATCTAAATAAATAAATAACAAGCAGTACGTAATGACCCAAGGCTGTCTGAGGAGGTGGATTAACAGGGGTTGGTGGTAATAGCCTCCATCTTTGCTTTTTACTCTTGACGAATCTCTGACAGCGGGCACCAGGTCTTGGCTGTGCCTTGAGGGGAGGGGAGTAAAAGGAGGATTTGCCTGTTGCAAAACCTTCTGTCAAGGGAATGAAAGGACATATAATACCATTTTCCTAAGCAAGTAGTGACCTCTTCTATAGGCATCTGAGAGGTCAGATACCTATAGAACCTCTCTCCTGGCCATGCCACTCTCTGGGACATTGAGTATTTGTTTTGCTTTTGCATAGCATTATGAGATGCATCCCAAACCTTAGCACTTACTGCTGGGATTTACTGGATGTACTCACCCATGCAGCACCCAGTG
>JANHGO010000069.1:82872820-82890109 GCA_024606505.1 Aquila spilogaster
ACATGAGCTTCCTTTTACTTATAGCTATAGAAATGGCCTTCCAATAAAACCAAGAAATCTCTTCTGTGAAAAAGAACTGTATGTTGCTAGCAACTTTCAAATCTCTGAAGCTGGAGAAGGAATATGCTTTTCATGCAGTTCCCATTTCACTTGAAAAATGTAAGGCTCAATGAAAAACAAATGGAGAAAACTGAGGTTACTTCATGAAGAATTTGCATTCTTGAGATCTTTACGAGTTACCCATTAGTTACAGTTAGCAGATAATATGTACTTTCAGGTAATCATACATCCAAGCCTAAAACTTCATTCCACATGTAGCATTAAGTTACTATGGGGCTTACAGCTGATTAATAGTATTTAATAAATGTGACTTTTATTGTTATATGGAACTAATTTGTTCCATATAATAATGGTATAATGGAAAAAATATGTATATTGGTTTTGCTTCCAATGTCTCTGCTGTAAAGATGGAGCTCAAGGTTTAATACACTATTAGAATTGCTGAAGCAACAGAAAAGAGGGTCCATTTGAGATCTGAATTGCCAAATAGAGGAGCTTCTTTCTTTTCACTGACTGTACAGAAGAATAAGCTCCTGACTATTAGACAGCCTAATGTGTGAGTAAATTCTCTTGTAATTTTTGCTCCAGATCCGTGGAATTCCCCAGACCAACAAACTTTATTTATTAAGCTCGTGACACTGGGATTCTGGACTCCTTACATAAAACTAGCAATACAGTCTTCTAAAATCTCATTAAAAGATTAACCTCCTATCACAAGCAGCTGGGACATTGCAAAGGAGTCTGCTGAGCTCCCAATATGAGAAGGTAGAGTAAAACCTGGGCAAAATTCTTCTCTCAGCACATTCCTTCAATAAATACTGTACAGCTAGGATGAGACTCAGAAGGGATACATATCACCAAATATTAGCTATCTAAAAACCAGGAGTCTATGTTCTCTCTACAACCCCTTCCAGGTGGCAATTCTGATCTTAGATAAGAGGAATTGTACTTAGAAAGGTCCCATTTTTATCTGCTGACTGCAGGAGGCACCTTGGCTCCTGGCTGAGACTAGACTGGGAACTTGGGCACATTAAGCAAATTCCTAAAGTTCAGCTGTGATCACTCAGATCCTGGTCACTGTCCATTACTGCACAGCCGTAGCTACATCAGGTGAACTTTGTTCTAGCCTTGTCTCAAAAGCCTCCATGGATGGAGGACCTCCGGACTTTATTGGTCATATTGCTTTTCTGCTGTTTTTTCTCTGTCTGCCTGGTCTTAGCTATTAAAGAAACAATTTATTAGATCTGTCATCTCATCTCAGTTTACCTGATAAGTGTGTACTGGCTTTACGTTCAGTATATTCAGTGCTGTCTGAATCCCTGATTTCTTTGTGGAACAAAGGCCAATTTTCTCAAATCAAGAAATTATTCAACTTTAATATTCACAGTTTTCACTTACTTCATGGTTGATCGGTTTAAATTCAGAGGAAGAGCTGTACTATTTCATTGTGGTTGTTTGCACACATCTCCTGATGCATCACTTCAAAACTGCACATGAACCAAGTTTTGTAAGTATTGTGGTACCTCAAGTTCAGCAATGCATTTTTATGTCTTTTCAAACACTGGACCTTTCATTGTCTACTTTCCTGTGCCAATACTTAAAAACAAAGTCTTAAAACTAGCTTCCTGTAACTTCACCTAATAAAAAGCAGGTTACAAGAACACCTGGAAATCTAAGGAAAAATGTTGTCATAAGTACAACCAAAGAAATTTAATTCAACAGTTCAAATAATTGTCTGCAGGCACTTTCTTGTCATCTGTCATTACTCCCTGAGCTAAGTGGCAGCATGTCCTTTATCTGTTTGATCTGAAAAGGACTGGACTTTCTCTTGGGAGAGGTGGTCACACTTTCCAAACATACAAAGTTTTCCATAACGTTAAAGTTAGCTTGGGCAGCTTTTGAAGCTTATGTAAGAGAATAAATCTGTTGTATTTTCCTTATTCTTATCTATTTCAGTATATAAACCATATTAACAGCAGAATCCCAGCAGCATACATATAGTTGTCCTCTTCTTGGTAGGATAAACCACTATATTGTTGTTAAGAAATCTTAAACTCTTTAAGATAATCCACAAACCCTTTAGATATAACAAGATTCATCCAGAAACTAGCATTAGTCATTGCAGTATGTCTCATTTTTTAACTGGATCATGACAAAGTTGGTATGAGTCCCCTCAACGATCGCTGATACACAGTAAGGCTACCAGCAGATAGGGTGAATAATTGGAGGATTTTGTTAAGAGATCATGTGCCAGGTAGCTAGTTCAAGTGAAGAGGATACCAAAAGACTTAAGATAAGTCTTATAAGATAACCTTATCCTAAGATAGCTTTGAAATGATATCCTCAAACCACTTCTCCTTTGTGATCAGTGGCAAGTTACCCAAGTTTAACATGTCAGTAGTACATGCACCTGGGTAATTCTCAGCCATACTAAAAAAAGGACAACGGAATGAAACCATAAGGTAAACTTGAATCTCAAAAGGTTTAGTTAAAATCTTTCTTAATTCTTATGCTTGGACTGCAGTCCCAACAGAACAAGACTTTGAGGGTTCTTAAAATAGTTAATGGGAAGGTAGCTTGGATAACTACTAACTTCTGTGGGATCACCCCTGTCAAAATTGTCTTGTTTCTCCACTGTGCTCAATTTGATAACAGCCAAGCACACAATACACTGGCACTTCAAGTTAAACAACATTTTTTTTTATCCTGAGCATCATAATCTGTATGTGAGTTAAATCTTAGGCCAAACATTCTATTTACATAATCTTTGTGCCTTCAGACAAGACAGACTACCACTTATTATACAGCCATGTTCATAGCATAGAACCTTCAGTCATTTTGGATTGCATGATCAATTTAACTTGTATTCAGATTTGGGCTGGACCTTGAAAGGTCAAAGAAAACAGCTACTCGTGTGACTGAACATCTATCTTGTTCAGTTCCCTAATGTTCAGATGAACTCCCTCAGCTCATTCAAAGGTGTGCTGGCAGTGTACAAAGACACCTCTTCCCTGCAGTGATCCCTATCCCATCACCACGACCATCAAGACCAAAGGCACAATTTTTTCCTCCTGAAGGCTGCTGTAACTGTGCCTCCTGTGAGGACTCATGAACCATGTCTGCAAATTTCCATATCAATAGCCTTTTGGTTTAAAGGCTCTGCATGCCCCTCCAGAAAGCAGACATGCCTGCTGTTTCTAACAGTAATGTTATCTGCTAATCTGGTGGGTGTGAGCTGATGAGCCAGGGCTCTAAACCCAGCAACTATGTTCCCCCAAAGGAAGGGGCTCCTCTTCTGCCCTACCACACCTCTCTGCCTTCAGATTAATGACTTAAAGACCTTTATTCCTACATACTCAGTAGTGGCCTGATGCCTGACCAAAGATTCCTGTGGTTCTGCAGACTGGCTGATAGAAAATATCTTGGGAGATAAAGGACCTGTCAGACTCTGGGAAATGACAGCTGCTAGGTTGTTTGCTGTGTTAGAAAAGCAAAGATGAGAGAATGAAAAGATAGAAGTGTATGAGACTAGGGAGGGAAATAAAGAATTTTAATTATTTTCTTGTCCTCGTTCTTGCTTTGCCGTCCCAATAACATCGCCCTCCAATTTTCCCTCTCTGCATAAGCGCCTTCACTCTCCATCAGACATATGCCTTCATAGCCCTAAATGATGGTGTTGAACTCCGGGAGGAGATGGGAGGTGCAGCATGGCATTGTCCCATAAGGAACTCGGGAAAGTACAAGCAGGCTAGTACAACTTATCCCATGAGCTGATGTGGAAGGGGAAGGGCATGTCTTCTTCCTGATGGTCCTGGTTCCTTTGGGACATGGTGCACCTGAGGAGCAGCCACTGTGCTCCTGCAGTTCCCAGGACTCCAGGAGGGAGACCTGCTTGCATGATGTAGGGAGTTGTGCAGTGGCTGCTTTCATGATCCCCAGACTGGGCTTTAATGGGTTGTTTGGCTAAACTGTGTAAGTTTACACACCCAGTGTCAGTCTATGATCTATTCCACCTCCCACTGTCTTTGCTCTTCTCTGAACCATTCCAAAGAGAGTTCAGTATAGTACTTGGCCTGCTTCTGCACTCACCAGTTTATAACTAGTATTATGGAGCTGTTTTGGTAGTCTCCTGATTTGCACAGGTACTGGAACAAGCCAGAAGCAGCAAGAGCAGAGTCTGAGTTTTCCTTGATCATGGCTTTGGAGAAGGTGGGTGGCCAGAACCATATCTGAGGGAATAGATTTATCCTGCTAAACTGGTGGAATGTTTTAGTAGGAACTATTTTCCACTGCAAAAAAATTAATTTCATTGAAATCTGCATTTAAAAAAAAAAATAAAAAAGATTGACTAAGACTAAACATTCCTAATGTGATTTGAGGGGTTATTTTGGTGTGTCATGTTTCTGGGAAAAGGAAAAAGTAACCCTATGTGCAGCCCAAAGATCCACCATAAACAACCTGGGCATTAGGAAAGGGGAATCTATTGCTGATGAGAAGGGGGAAATGAACCCCAAAACAGTGGAAAGGAAAGGCTGAATGCTGGATTCACTGGCCATCATCTCAGGTGTGAACAGAGGGGTGAGAACCAGTTATGAAAGACAAAGACAAGACTTTAGGAAATAACAGGCCACTGCATTTAACTTTGGGCCCTTGTTAATTGATGAGAGAAATGAGATCAAGTCCATTACTAATATCTAGAGAAAATAACTTGATGAACAATACTATAGGTGACAGTTCTGTCAAACATGAATCAATGTGAATCAAAAACAATTTCTTGAGGTGGATAATAAGCCAGTGGTACTGTCTGTGTGGGTTTGGTAGGGAGGAACACACTGAATCTTTGGTTTAAATGATGCTAGAGAAATGGAAAAACATCTTTTGTAGATGTAAAGGGCCAGTCAGCACAGTATTGAAAGCTGTCTCTGTCCATGACACTAAGAACTGTTTTTTACCCCTCCCTGCTACAGCCAGCAAAGTGAGGCAGAGCAAACATCCCTACACAGCCTGTTGGAGTTCCATGCTAATGCTTAGATCACCAAATCACCTTGGGTTAGACCACAACATGCACATGACCCTGCAGAAAAGAGCCCTGTCCTACTCTTATAGCTCATCAAGGCCTGAGTGCCTGGTCAAATTCCTTTCTTTTAAAGGGTTGCTTTGGGGATGGAGAATTGTCCTTTGGTAACTCAGATTTTGGCCTTGATTCTGGAAGACATGAGCCTTCCTAGCTCATGGAAAATGCCTGTCAGACATACCCAAAATAATTAATTTTATGGCTTGTATCAACCTATTGTATTGCTTTCATCCTTGAAAGACAGGGAAGCTGTCCTGATAATATTGCTCTCGTGTCTCCCACCACAGAAAGTCTGAATGTTCATGGTATCCAGGTGGCACAGCAATGAATTTTGCCTTGTAACTTGTTACTTCTTGACCTCCCTGAGCTCAAAACACAAAGGACTTCCCTTTGAGTCTTACTGTTGATGGTACATTACCTATCTCTCAGCTACATTAATTGCACCAGAAGGGACTGCCTAACTTCAAATGCAAAACTCAACAGTCTGGTGTCTTCTGATGCTCACTGAGGGAGACTCATAGATCCTGTGAGCTGCAAGAGTTTTTGCCTCCTTCTTTCTTTCTCTCTCAAATCATAATCACTTTGCATGTTTAGACAGAGCATCCGGTAGCACTTCATTCCAGTCCTGGTGTAACCTGCCTCTGCATCCCTGAAGAAGTGGGAAAGAACATGACTCACACAGAAGTCAGCTATCTGAAAACTATTACTTGACATTTAAATAACAGGAAATATATCTTCAAAATGACAGCACTGGCTTAAAAATTATGACTATCAAATTCCCTGAGAGGGTTGGTGTATACACTGGCAGGGTTAGGCTGGGTGAATGGCCATCTGGCAATGCCTCTGTCTCCATGAAGTATTCACTGAACAGGGGGAGTAGTCTAGGGTTTTAGCTTGAGTGCCCAAATTTTGACAAAAGCATACTGAGATTTGCCTGCAATCACAGGACAGAAAAACCTGCACGATTTTGAGGCCTGACCTACACCAAGAGACTGGACCATGCAGCACCTTGCCAAGTCCTAAAGATGGTTTTCCAGGTCAGCCTGAATAAATTAGACTTGAATCAGCCTTAACATGTTTGAACACGTGAAACACGTCTGTCTGAATCAACAATGTTGCAGCACAGTGTGGATGAACTTAACTTCCTGCAGCCCTCCCTGCGCAGTGTGTGTTCAGAGCAGGAGTGTAATTTCTTCATCTTGTCTTCTTTAGGTGTTATTACCCTAAACATGTTTGAATCTTTCAGCCTGTCCTCTGAAGTCAGGCTGGCTCCTTCTTGGTTCTCATTTTTTTTCTTTCTGTCCTGCTGGTGGAATTGAAGTGGGATTTTGCTTAACTGACTGTGATGTTGAGCAGTGTGGTCTCGTGCAAAGTGCTCATGGGGTCAATGAATTTGTGAAGCTCTTGCTGGCAAGATCTCTCAAGATTCAAGCAGGGTGCTACCTGCCAATGGGCAGTTTAGACACTGCCAGAGGTGTTTTGTTTTCCTGTTCTGTTTTTTTAAGTTTGGCAGTTTTTAACTGTTTTCTGTCCTTCTACCAGAGACAAAAGGTGATCTCCACTTCCCAGCTACTGTTATCCCATTCAGGCAGTTCTGCTGGGGCGTCTAATTGTAACAGCATTAATATTTGTTCTAGGAAGCTTTGAGTTCAAAAAGTCATCCCTGTGGAAAAGAAAAGGGAATGTATTTGCATTTCTGCAGACCCATACATGTCCTCAGTAGGAATTTGAATTGAATGCAAAATGATCTCACAGCCTATGCAAATGTAATGGACAGATAGCAATTCTGTCCTCATTTCCCTAATGTGGGCAAATCATTTGTTGCCCTATTAATAAATCTTTGTATGCAGGTAGTTAGCAGTGAGACTGTGGAAGACAAATTAAATAAAAGCCCTGATCCAACAGGGACAGACCATACACCACCTTATGCCTTTCTGTATGCTCTGACAAGGGAGCACGATCACTTGCAGCATCTTGCAGAGGTACAAAGCACCTTCTGGCCAGAGATGGGTACAGAGACCATGTGTGGGGGTAGAGGTAAGTGGAGGAAAGGACTGGTGCTGGCCCAGCACATGGGAGGAAATGTCATCCAGATGGCTCACAGAACGGTGCAGGATCACAGCAGGGAAGTGAGCCTTCCCAGAAACAGCTTTTCCTCAAAAAACATAGATATCTTCAAACTAATGCTTCTCGTGGGAATGTAACAATGTCAACACATTCTTAATTGGGAAACATGTCTTGGCATCTAGGTGGAATTTCTCATCAAAAAGTGGAGGGAAGGAGACAGCTGAGACTTGAGCAGAGACTGTTTTTCAAGCCTTGTGGTGAGGGCATTCACCTTCTGTAGAGAACATGGAGGTTCAGTCCTGTAGGTTCAAGCACAGCTACTCCAACCCGTGAGGGAAGGCTGCTGGTCAGGCTGCATTGCTGGAAGTGTTTAAGATGTTTTTCCTTACCAGCTGCTTGCTGAAGTGTGGCCGCATCTCCTAGATACAACAGGAGCCCTGGCTGGTGCCAACCATCCCTCCACCATCTTCTCCATCCTGAAGCTCTTGGTTTTGTCCTGCCACAGAAGTATTTCTGGACCAATTCAGAGAAGGACAGAGTCTAGTCTGACTGGGTCTCATAAAGATGTGCAGAGAAAACCTGGTTCTGAAGGGAATAAGGGGTAAACTTATTTTATACAAATGGTCGGACAAACTGGTTGCAGAGGGACTAGTTCATAGCAGAAATCCTTGCTCCATGGTTTCAGCTAATACCTACACACCAGTGTCTGCATGCTCAGGATAATTCTTTCAGTCCATTTATGGGTAGACTTAATATAAAGCAGGCTCATTTCTTAAGCAGAACACTGATTTTTCAAAAATGTGGGGGTTTTTATTATGTACAAGTTAATGACTTGGCTTTGCTTGGGGCATTTTTAACTTCGAAGAGGTATTCAAAATAGTAATGTGGAGTGATTTGACAGGTAAATCATTGGTGCTAGGATTAATAATACAGGGTTTTTTTTGCTTGTAACCTCCTGCTCAGATCCATGACTTCTCTATTATCTACTTGAAATACCAATCTAAGGGAGCTCTTGAGTTAATTACTTGGTTTTGAGTCTTGTAGAAATGACAACATTGTTATCTGCTATGGTCAGAAATGGATACAGAACACAGTTAGACCATGCTGGTGAATTCATACCCTTTCCAAAGACCTATGAAGCCCAGCACTGAGGATTTAATGGGAAGTTGTTTTCCATTGGTCCAGGGCATTTGTCCTAGCATGGAGTTAGGTTTATCATACAGGAAGCACAAAGCTTTAGATACAATGACAACCTTTAATGTCAGCCACTATCCCACAAAACAGAAGTCTAAATAACAATGTTAGAAGCATCACAGAAACACAGAATCACAGAACTGCTGAGGCTGGAGGCACCTCTGGAGACCTTCCAGTCCCACAAAGCAGGGTCAGCTGGAGCAGGTTGCCCAGGACCATAGCCAGCTGGGTTTTCCATATCTGCAAGGACAGAGACTCCATAACCTTTCTGGGCAACCTGTTGCAGTGTTTGATCATACTCACAGTAAAAAAAGTCTTTTCTTATTTTTAAATGGAGTTTCCTGTATTTCAGTTTGTGCCCATCTCCTTTTGTCCTGTCACTGGATAACAGAGAGAACAGTCTGGCTATGTCTTTTTTACACCCTCCCATCAGGCATGCATACACATTGATAAGATGCCCCTGAGACTTCTCTTCTTCAGGCTGAACACTCCCAAGTCTTTCAGCCTCTCCCCATACCACAGATACTCCGGTCTCTTAATCATCTTCATTGCCTTGCTTTGGACTCACTCCAGGATATCCCTGTCTATCTTCTATTGGGAAGTCCATCACTGGACCCAGCACTACAGATGTTTATCACCGGTGCTGAGCAGAGGGGGAGGATCATCTCCCTCAACTTGCTGGCAGTACTTGGCCTAATGCAGTCCAGGATGCCATTGGCTTTCTTTACTGCAAGGGCACAATGTTGGCTCATGTTCAACCTGTTGCCCACAAGGACCCCCACGTCCCTTTCTGCAAATCCACTTCTAGTCAGTCAGTCTCCAGCCTGAGCAAACATTACTGTCTGGCTGGCAGGAGGAAGAAGAGGTCATCTCAAGCAGCTTATGCAGGTTTCCAGACCCAGGAGACCTCATTGCAGCTGTGGGTAGTGTTACACTTGTGTGGTCCTATAACTCACACAATACCACAGCACTAACCACTCCAGCCTGGGCTGGCTTCTAGCAATACCTTGAATCGGGGGCTGTATGTGTTTCTTTCATCTGCTATGATAAACAGTTTTGGGGTTTTGGGATAACAGTTAACGTGTTAAACAACAGGTCAGCCCCACGGGCTCTGTGCAGCAGGGTCACCTTCTCCACAAGAACATCCAGTGTGTTAATGCACAGTGCAGTCTTAGCAGGGGCTAAACAGTAGTCTGCAAGCCCACCTGGAATCCTAGTAAGCAGGAATCTATCTCAGCCCAGCTCTAGCACTGCACCCTCACTGCCTCTCATTTGTGTCAAAAGTGAGAACAGTCCTTGCCAGCCTGTTCAGTGGCTGAGGTCGGTGAGCTTGAGATGGGTCCATTAGGGGATATTGTTCAATATTTCTCATTTATATTTCCCTCCATTTGCAATGCTGCCTTCCTTTTATTCCACTTTAGTATTCCAGAAATATTATGATTTATGCAACCAAATTTCTTTGATCTTAACCAGCTCACAAAAGCTTTCAAGATGCTTTGCCTTTGCAGTCTGTGAGTGGGAGTTGCAGCAGACAAGTTCAGGGGATGGACGTGCGTCTTTTAGCAAGCTGTGACAGCAGGGTCCTTCGCTGCAGTCATTGCTGGGTAGGTTACTTGATTCCTCTGAATAAGAGCACTTGAACATAGGGCTTTCTGTCACTGGAAATGTGTGGCCTCTGGGGCGGGACCACGAACTGGTTAAGCGGACCTGCAACATTTGAGTATTGCTCACCACAGGAATAGCAATTTTTCAAGAAAGAGCCGTGTGTGTTTAATGAAAGCCCCTGAAGAGATTTGGGGTCATTCCACAGAATGAGTAAGTCCAAACCTGAGAATAAAAGGATTAATTCACCAAGGAGAAAGTCATAACCTTTCACTGCAATAGAGGGACCCTGCAGTACCCCTAGAATGCTAATTAATCTAACTAACTTGTCAAAACAGTGGTGTTAAACAGATTTTCCAACCCAAGAGTGGGCCAAGGTCAAACATCATGAGCCAGGTATTTTGCACTTTGTTTGCACAGAAGCTACACTGCAATAGGATTTTTCCCTGTACTAATGGTACCACATGTGCCGTGTGGCTAAGCTGGAGTTAACCATGACTATTCTGATGAAAGTAAATGTAAATTCATCACATTAATTCCATGTTTGAGATCTAGTTTGGTGACATTTAAGAAAAAGAGAAATATGCAAGGAGGTTCACCTGACTGATTAATACTTCTTTTATGCTATGGCATGTTCAACTATCATCTGTCCTCAACGGTTGTCAGCCAGCACCAAGGTGGGAATCACAGACCTAACAGGTCAGGTTTAAGATTGTGTTGGAGGAAGATGAGATCTGATGTCTGCTTCCTTCAAGGTGTGTCCAGTTCAACAGAAGCTTTAATGCACAACCTCTGTCTCACTTATGCTGCATTACATGGTCCATGGGAGTAAGGAATGCACTGGCCCATGTCTTACCATCTCAAAACTATAAGACAGGTATCCATTGAACTATCTAAGTGTGTTTTGCTTAAATCCTTTCTGTTCAAGGACATATCCTGCTGCGTCCTTGCAGTGAACTTAGAGCTATACTTCATGGTAGCTGCAGGGCAAACGTGAACGTCCAAAAAAATTATAGCAAGAGCAAGGAAACAATGAATATTTTATTACTTTCTATGAGTTGAACAACTGCAAAGGCAAACTAGACCTCCAGACTTCTGGGCTGACTAAAGGACAAAGCAGCTTCTGTATGCAAAGTCACCAATATAGTTAAGAAAGGCATGATCTACTGTGATGTAGAAATTCTATTTTCTAAAAATTTATTAACATTGGCTGAAGAAGAAATTTCAACAGAAGACATCTGAATCTGTCCTCACTACAGGATCTGTCCTAGACATTACATAATTGGTAATAGAAAGTTTTCATGTCAGACTTAATAACAAGTGTGGGGAATAATAATAACACTTCGTGTGGGGAAAGTATAACAAAGTAAATAAATAAAATATTAATGTTCATGTTAATGTTAATAGCAATAGCAATAGGAATAGCAGTAGCAGTAGCGATAGTAATGTACACCAGAAGTCCTGAAGCTGAGATTGCCTTTGAGTCCAATATGTGCTGATGTTCAGACTTAGCAGAAATGAACACTGTGGCTCAAGCCCATTTGACTTAATGCTAATGAGGATATGCCAGTTTCTTCCTTTTGGGCTCCTTTTTTCAGCCTGGTACTTAAGCATGTGCTTAAATATGACTCAGCACTTTCCTGAGCCAAATCCTACTTTTAAGAGAGAGCCTTTATGGTGTCATACCGTCTCCCTAGATTACGGCCAATGAATTTTGTGAAAAGCTCAGTTATTTGCAAAATTGGTGTCTATGGCACCTCAACAGAAAAATAAGAATGTGGGCAATGATCAAAACTAAATGCAAAACATTCTAAAAACTAATAATCAAGTAATTCTGGGGCCTATTTTGCTGCAACAAAGCAGTTTATCTGCTAAGATATGTTTTAGCAATAAGGACACCATTTCTGCCACTTCCTATATGAGTCTCATAATAAATTTCAAATTCAGACTACTACTCTGGACAGCGTAGAGTAAGAATATTACACAGCTCAGTGAGAATTTGAATCCTAGGAATAAAAGATGCTAAATATTCATTCGGTTCCATCTAACTACTGCTGACTACGATCTCTGTTCAAATCCTTGAAGTCTAATTTTAATTAATAGGAGTTATTGCTTAATATTCAGCCTGAAATTTCATTGTGTTTTCCTCTTTCCCTTTTGGAGGTTGTTGAATATTCATTGCCCTCCCTGAATTTGCATTAATCCAGCAGAAGTTTTTCTCTTGAAATGAGGATGGATGTGTGCTACGAGTATCAGTAAGATAGTGGAGCTGCCTCAGGAATCCAGGCATGTAAGTGTCCTCTATTTTCTTCCTTTAGCAGCCCCAGCGCTCCTAGGCCATCTTCTTGAATATCTCTGCATAGGATGTCTGCCACCAGTGGCAAATAGGTAATGACAATCTATAATAGAAGGTGAAAGAAGGAGGCTGGGAGGGTTTCCATAGTGACTAGTCCACCATCAGAGTCCGTGGGTGGAAATGAAATATCTGACATTGTGAGAATTTCCACCACTATGAATCTCATATAGTTATGCATATGTTCAGGTAGCTCCAATACTGGGTGACAATGGGAAAGCTGCTGTGCAAAATAAGAGATCTTGTTTGCTGTATCTCCTCACTTTTGAGTTGTGTTCCACCTCCGTACAACGGAAAAATTGCCAGTGAAACAAGAAACTCTCTGAAGACTGATATTTTGATGTGCAGGAAATTAATCTGAATGGATGAGGGATGGAGGAGGCTTTGAGGCATGGTCTAAGCTAAGTCCCCCTGTTAGATTAGGAAAAGCCTGTCACAGAACTGCCTGCGGAGTCATGGTGATAAGCAAGAAGATCTGTTTACAGTCTCCTCAGAAGAGGAAAGGCTTCAGGAAAGGTAATCGTGTAGGACCTACAACAACTGAAATCACCAGACCTTATCACAACAGGACTCCTTCCAGCTTGGCTTCCTGTCCGAACAGCGGCCAATAACAGATGAGGAACCCCATGGTGGATAATTATCAAATAAAGTGCCTGGGGAAAATGTTCTCTTTGAACTGCATCAGTTATTGGTAGTTGGCTTGTGCTCTGAAAGATAACAGATTATGACCCAGAAATATTTCCCATGTGTACGCACAAGCAAAGTGTGAAGTGGAGCTTACATAAGCTTCCCAAAGTAGTGTATAAATAGGTATATGAATGGACACATGCCATATGTGAAAAGCATCCGTATGTAATGGAATGCAGGCTGCTGGGCTAATAAATGTCACTCAGGTTTTCCTAATTGCCATTTTAATCATAGTGTGCACAAGTGCAGGAGTTTGAATGTGCACGAGTTCTCCTTTTTCAGTCCTGAGTCTTTTCTGCTCTCTGTTACCCTGCATTAGGTGGTTTGCATGGAAATTGTCCACAGAATAATTTCCTTGGAAATCCTTTATCTTGGCTATCCTAATAAAAATGCATCATCTGCAAGTGTCGTCATGAGTCAGTGAGGAGGAATGGGCACAGCTGGGGCCAGGGCAGCTCCACCTGGAAGTGTACTATCCCAGGAGTGGGGATGAGCTCTCTCTGCATGAAATCTCAGGGCAGACATTTCCAGCTAGGGTAAGTGATAAAAGTCTGTATTGACAGCCTGTCTCATGAAACATGATTTGCTGTTCCTTCTAGTTCTGTAAACCTGGATAGCTAGTGCACCTTGGTCAATAAACGCTGATGTTTACCTCAATGATCGTCAATATTTATGCCATTATAGCACAATTCAGGGGTCAATAATTCCGGGTTCTTCTGCAGCTGGAAGCTTTAGGTCTAGAATCAAGCAGGCCTTTCCTGATAGATTTGTGCACTACTAAACTCTGCAGGAGTCTCAGTTATGTAATATAGATAACAGCATACTTGTTTTGCAAATTCTCTTTTTGTATTGGTTGTAAAAGTATTGTGCTTTAATTTACTTTATTGCCTTTAATTCTAAGTTCACATCTTATCTGAACTTAGAGTTTTTATTGTTTAAGGGAGAGACAAGCACATCAGTTTCAAGCGTTCTTCTCAGAAGCAAGCAATAAGCTTTCATCTGCAGGAAGGCAAGTCATGCTGGGACTCACTCCTTTGGCCAGTGTAAAACAGGGTGTAAGCAAAGAAGCAAGGTGGGACCATGAATAAGGATGACATATTTTCCTCTTTAAAATGTTTTCTTATTGCCAATTTCAATTTTCAGACAAAAAGGGATATTTACTTTTTTGCCCAGAAGATGACTTTCAAACAAAAGTCTCTCATTTTCAGCTTCTCAACAGGAATCCACATTTCCTATTATCTGCTCCTGTTGCTTCCCCCATTTCTGAGCAGTACAATATGCAGTAGGCCAGTCAGAGTGAGCTGGGACCAGCACACAGACCTGCCACCGGGGTGGTGACACTGTTCCTCTGTAGACCAGGAGAGGTGGGAGTTCTGCATTTTTCCTGGGATCATTCACATAGCTACTTGCTGATGCATGACATCCTATATAGAGATATGAAGGATCCTTGACATACTGCTTCTTCCTCCTTATCCCTGCAGGTGTGACACAGGGTGTCACCTTAAGACATCTCTTTTTCCTTTTCTTTGGAAATAGTCTGACTTCAACAGAAAATCAGGAGGACAAACAGAGTTTTTCCTCAGCGCAGTTTGGTCTGCTATGCCCCCAGCAGCCCTGGAGATATCCCAAAGCTCCAGCTGTCTGTTCCTTTCTGGTGGTGGACCCTTACAGTTTTGCTGGTTTTTTTCTACATTCTTTTTTTTTGTTTTTTTAATGCGTCTTCCTTCATCTCCTGGCTAATGAGACCATGTTCACCACAGCAGGTAAGGTCACTCTGACAAGACTTTGCAAGGTTCTTTAAGCCAACATGCAGGATGCTGTTGTAGCTGTTCTACCTCACAGTTTTCTAGGACACTGCATAGCTGATAAGGTCACATAGCATAAGCCCAGTCTGTGGGTAGCCAAGCATGGAACTGCAGGTTTCAGGGACATAACCTGTTTATTTCCTATCTCTTGTTGTTCTCCCCCTGTTCCTTCTCTGTCTGTTTTGACCCAAGAGGACACAGGAAAGAGCTTTAACTAAAATTCAAAACAAAATGTTTAATTCACTCTTAAATGCGCTTGTCTGTGGATTTCTTTTTCAGATCTTGGGTTGGGGGGTGGGGGAGGAAAAAAAAAAGAAGAAATATTTCATTTTGGATCGACCCAAAAACCCCATTTTTCAGTTCAGTCAGCGAACTAGATCATCAATTATTCAGCATATTTCACATCAGCATGAGGGAGCCAGTGCTGTGCTGGGTCTGGAGAGGGGTGTGGGAGGCCAGCAAGGTAACTGGGGTGAGAAGACAACACTGAGAGGTGTGAATCTGCTCTGCACTGAAGCCAGGTGGTCTCACACAGCTTTTGCAATGGGTCTATTTTTAACTGCTCGTCTCTTAATCTGGGCCAGGTAGAAGGTGAAAGAGATGAGGTGGGTGTGAAGTTCACAGCACTTTTGTTTGTATTGTGACATTGGTTTGCTACTCAAGGAGAAATTAATCCTGCAGCTGGCCTCAATACTAGAAGAGGTTGAAGCCTCCATCTGCTAAACTGACTAGTTGGTTATATATACATGGAGGCATTTTATGTGCTTGTTTGGGTGTTGGGTCTCTCAGTTTTTGTTCAAGAGGAAGTAATTGAGGAGGGGCTCGTTAGCAGATCCTTTAGGACAGAACATGGTGAGTACTGAAGCTCTGAAGATGTACTGATTTCACCTATGCTGCTTCTTGGATGCTAGCCAGGCTCCAGTCAGTCCTCTCCGAGAAAGAGCCTTCAGAGCAGTGTCCGGGCAGCCTCCAACCATCAAATCATGAGTTGCCGCTGAAACCCCTTCCTGCACTATTTTCTCTTCATGCCACAATGCTGCTTACTGCCTCTGTGTCACTGGAGACTGCTTATAAAGAGACCTGAGCCAAATACCCTGTTGTTCTCCTAACATGTCCTGTAGATTCTGGAGCTGGGGAGCACCCCAGTTATCATCCATTTCTGGGCATGGGAGGAATCGACAGATATCTCTCCTTGGAGCTGATTTGAGCTCCCCATTTCATATTGTGTAGGCATATCTTAGGCACATTCCCATTTCCACCATCAGCACTTCATCCTGACAGGTCTAAAAACTTAAAACCAACTCTCTAGACCGTGACATCCTTGTGGACCATGAGCTCTGATTCCTGAAGGTGCTGCCAATGGGCCAGAAAGTTGCCCAGGAGGCCACTTGCCCTGTGTGTTGCTGAAGTAGGTTAGTCTGTCTGTGATTGCCAACCACTGTCTCCTAGAGAGAGTCGGGGAGGGGCTGTCTCTGCCACACTTTCTCTGTTGATAATTTCCAAGACTTTCTTGGTCCTCAGTGACCTTCAAGATGGGAAATGTTATCATGAGTGGAAGATACTGCAGGTACCATTTCTGCATCCTGAGCCCCTGCAAGACCCCCGCACCAAAATACCTCACATCTGCCTGGTACACTACTGGTAAGATCCAGAACTTATTGCACATGAGGCACTAACACAAAAGATCTCTGGACACTGCTTCTGCTGGGGAGCAGGATCACACAACAAATCTATGGCCATTATGATCCTACTTTGAAAAGATTTTGCCGTTCGTTCCCTCTGATTCTATTTCAATGCCCAGCAAGGGCTGAAATTTCCCTTGGGAAATGGTAGAACAGGAAAACAGATTTTGTCTGTGCTCAATATTGGCTCCAGAATTCATATAGAGCATCAGATGATCCAGGAGAAACAAGCGGGTTATTGTCCGTACAGTTAATACTCATGGAGAGACGCACCTTGCAGCTATCCAGAGACAACAAACTGAGCAACTACCTCTCTGCTGGAGTCTCAGTGTCCTTGGCTGGGAGACAGTACGTATGTTTAAACCCCAAAGTTCCTTGTTTCTCAGGTTATTCAACTCAAAGACTCTCTTTGTTTTGGTGATTTTGGTGATATTTTTAAGAAGTGAATTTATCTGTGCTTATGCCAAGCACAAATACAGGCTGGGAGATGAGTGGATTGAGAGCAGCCCCGAGGAGAAGGACTTGGGGGTAAAGGTGGATGAAAAACTGAGTATGAGCCAGCAATGTGTTCTTGCAGCCCAGAAAGCTGATCACATTCTGGGCTGCATCAAAAGAAGTGTGGCTAGCAGGCCAAGGAGGGGATTCTCCCCCTCTACTCTGCTCTCATGAGACCCCACCTGCAGTACTGCGTTCAGCTCTGGGGCCCCCAACATAAGAAGGACATGGACCTGATCAAGTGGGTCCAGAGGAGGGCCATGAAGATGG
>JANHGO010000069.1:82893414-82916912 GCA_024606505.1 Aquila spilogaster
AGCAAATAATTCAGGTTAATCAAATATTGTGAGATTTCCACTCTGCCTGTCTAGGTATTTGTACATTTAAATCTGCACCTTGGCTGTTACACAACCAGCCTGAAAGGCAACCTTCACTGCAAGAGAAAGACAGTTGTTACAGGAGGGCAGCTCGACCACTTCAGTGCAACTGGATGGCTCCCAGTGAATGGAGGGGTGTTGCTGAAAGAGGAACTGGGACAGGCTGGATGAAGGAGTGCTGAGCATTTCCAGTGCCCACGGAAACCAATAGACACTGCAGGTGCAGGAGTAATGCTGTGTGGTCGGTGGCTGTTGTCAGCATCACTTGACGTTGACAGACTGAAGGAGTCTGTTGGTAAACAAGTCTGTCTCAGGGGATAGGGAAGCAGTTGATACAAGGAAGGAAACTACAGACATGTCCAGGCTGCCCCCCTGCAGGGGAACAGTTCTTAGCAGGAGAAAATCCCTGCCACCACCTCAGAGCAGCTAAGCTGAACTCAGGTGTGCCAAGGGAAGACAGACTCCAAAAAAAAGGACACAAGCTCTGCTAGGTATCTGCTATAGCACAGCTAAAACTAGCGCAGGGATGTACGAGCATCTTGGGAAGTTCATGGTCCTGATGATGCTCTGTCAGTGCTTACAGCAGTGCTGCACACTGCTGGGCTTGCCCTGGCTCTGGCTCTTGTCTGGATTGTCCTGTTTCTTCTATCCTCTTCCTGTGTGGTCCAGGCAGGCCATCCTGTCCGACACTTCCCAGGGCAGTACAGTTTGTCTGCAGGGGAAACCTCTGTGACTGTATCAGAAAGCCACCAATTCACACTCAAAACCTCTGTGACTGTATCAGAGAGCCACCGATTCGCACTCAACATCTGCTGCCCTCTGGGTATGTGACCTAACCTTCAGTGTGGGACCCCACCAACAAACATGTCAAAACACAGAGAACCTGAATTTCATCACAAAATGGGCTGAAATGAGTAAACCTGATCACTGTCTAGCTCCAAATTCTGGAACAGACTTGACATTTCTGGGACTATCGGCACAGAGAGGAAAGATCAGGGCTCTCTTCACCACCAGATTGTCAGTCCAGTCACATCTTTAGACTTGATGATCTTAGAGGTCTTTTCCAAACTTAATGATCTGATTTGATTTGATCTGATCCATCCTGGATCATGCCCATTCACCTGTTTGTCTCCTGGGAAAGAAATTCCAGTCTGACCTCTGCAAGCCAGGAGCAGCAGGTGTGAATTGCTCTGCAAGCGTCTGAGCCTATGGGGGAAGACAAATTGCTGAGGTTTATGAAAATTACCTACTTTCCAGAGTCCTCTCCCAATTTCTTCCTTTCTACAAACTTAGTGAATAATCCTAGCTTTCTGCCTGCAGTTAAAATATTTATTCTGGACAAACATTCAAACTATCTGGATTCCCTGGGAAAGCCAAAAGAGTGTCTTCTCTCTTCTTAGGCACCTGGTTATTCTGAACCACACTGGGGCCATAGCACTAAAACAAATGCTTATCTATTAATGTGGCACAGACACATCTTTTCATCTGATGCCACACCCCACTATTTTCTACTATAACAAAATATTATCTATGTGTAGTTGTAGGACTAGAACTAGAAATATTACTTTTTTTTAGGAAATGGCAATTAATTTCCAGCAGAGTTTAGCAGAGTTTTGCAAGGTTCTATAAAGTTTTGGTTCAAATTACAGATAAAGCATTCCATATACACTTGTTGTATCTTGTTAATTTTTAACACTTTAGTGATACTGTTCAGTGATCTCCAAATTCCTCTCCCATCATTTGCTAGAGGTGGCAAATGATGGTTTCTTGAAACAATAACTATTTATGACAAAATATAATTTTGACAAATCTGAATCACACATTTAAAGGCAAACAATCATAAATTCTTTAAATCTCTCTTCAGATTTTGAAAAAGTTCTGCGGGGTTTTTTTCATTCTAAGTGACATTTGTTTCAAAATTTCACTTACACTACAGGAGAAATAAATGTCTTCAAAGATTGAAAGTGAAATGGAAATGTTGCAAGATCTGTCCCCAATTTCTGTTATCAGCTAGAGTGAATATTTTAGAATATCTTTTATCTTCTGTTTTCAGAAAGGAAAAAACATCAAAATCTCAATATTTCTCATCTAATCTTCACTCCCAACTTCACTTTCCTGTCTCATCTTTTCTCAAAGTAGCTGAAATTGCAAGAAAGCAGCTCTCCATAGCTATAGTGACTACCAGTAAGAGCAGTGATTCCAGCCTGGCTGTCCCATCTACAGAGACCAACAATTTACACCAATACATAGCAGCATTGGAAGTGCTGCTCTAATTAAGATGCCATAATATAAAGTCTGTTTTTATAAGGCCTATAAAATGCATTCTGGGAGTGGACTTGGCATCAGCATGGGGCCAATCTGCTGCTGTTTGTTTATTTTTTTATTGATTTGTCAAGAAAGTAATATATATTGTGTTCTAATTCTGCAATACTGTTGCTGTATAATTGAAGGAAGCATTTCTGGTCTAAGTCCCTATTTGCAAGCAATTATATGTTGCTTTAAAAAATATGTCTCGTGAAATTGATTTTTCATGTCTCTCATGTGTGATGAAATATAAGTTTCAATAAAAAAAGTGTAATGGCCAGTTCTGAAACTACCTAGTTAAAATGTTTTCTCTGCTTTTAACTAATACCAGTTTGGTATTGCCAGGTACAGGGAGTGTGGCACTGCCTATTGCAGTCAAAAAGCTCAGTAGTTCAATAAAAAAAATTAATGGTATTGAATCCAATGATTCTACCCAGTGAAATGCAGCATTATTTCCTGCTGCTTTTTAATACTCCATCTTCTAGACTCTATCTACTCCCTGAGTAACCCAGTTTATTAACAAATAAAAGTTTTCAGTCCTGCTGGCTGGAGAGAGAAGATTAACATACAATATGCACAAATTTAGCAGATTTACACAGTAAGAAAAAAAAAAAAAATTAAAATTGCATGAATTTTGGAGAACAACTTTTTGATGTTTTAATGCTGGGATAAGCAATAAGAGAAAGATACATTTGTTTCTTTTCTGCTCCTTGCATTTCTCCTGCTCTGGCATTCTACCCTGCACCAGCTCTACAGACTGAACTACCTAACCCGGAGAGTTTTAATCACCATCCTTCACAGTAGTCTAATACAAAGTCCAGAATCAAGCTTGCCATTACATGTGTTAGGAAAGAAGGGATAGAAGTGACGTGACTTTTCCTGCACGGCTCAGGACACCTCGTTGGACAACTGAAACTTAGCCTACCCAGGATCATGTCCAGCCAGTATCATTCCATTTGCTATTGGGGCAAGCCATAATTACATTGTGACAACACGTAAATCATCCCAACCACAGGGGGACAGATTATAATTAAAGCTTTTTGCAGTCTGAAGTGATGAAGATGAAATGTGAATCAGACAGTGAACACACACTGGTCAGAACATGGGGTGCTCCTTTTCTTCTACAGACTTTGGGACTTTCGGTCTCCTATGTCTAAGCCCTTTGGGGACAGCATGTCTGTAGATGTACACTTTAGACTCCTCTCAGTCCACCAAAGTCCATACCAGAATCTGTGCAGTAGATATGGTTTGTAGCTGTGGCAAACTAGCTCTGTATAAATCACATTTATTACTCTAAATCCACCTGCTGCCTCTTATGTTACGCTTGGCATGTCAGCTGCTCACAGTAAGATCCCTTTGCCCCATGCACAGCCCTGAGGAAGCCTGTTCCCACCACTCCTGTTGCATCTCCACCAGTATCAGCACCTAGTGCAATACAGGCAATAAATAATATGAGAATTTGCCTCCCTGACACTTAGTGTAACTATTCAGCTTCAGACTGTTTAATCTGGTACATAAAGACAGCAGTACACAATCTATAAACCCGGAGTCAATGTGACTGGGAGGAAAGTTATTTATAAGGGCTTCTCAGCACAGTGCTACTGTATTTTCTTGATACAAATCTCTGCTCCATCGTGTCTTAGCTCTGTGACTTGCTGCTTTCTCCATGAAGCTTTGGCTTTGTTTCATTGCTGCACATATTGGCTCTGGGATACCAAGTATTTGTTCTGAGCTCTAGAAACCTCTTCTGAGGTCTTGAATATGCTATATAAATAATTTTAATAAAGCCATTGCTAATTCCATCAACCTGACAATTCTTTTTTACTCACAGTCCAGGTGGAGGTTTGCTTCCAGGTAAAGGCGGCAAATGCATCACAGACAACTGGGTTTTAAAATTACACAGCCCAGATCCATTTCTGCTGGGTATTTCTATAGCCTTGACAAGATCCTGACCTTTGTGCCATAGGCAGTTAGAAACATACAAGGAGATGAAAAGGTAGGGTTAGTTTATGAAATGCGGATTAAAACTGTCTTCAAGGAACGTCAAGTGACCTGTTCTGCTGAAATATGAAATACCTTTGCTCCAAAGGCCCACCAGGTTTCTGAACATACTTTAAAAAATAGAGCACTGGCTGTGGCCAGAGTTAATCCTGATGTGAACTCTGCTACTCAGACCTTCCTTGAATAAATCTGATTGCTCTCTCTGTTCGAGGCAGAGTTGCAGGAGGCTATTCAAGCACAGACCACCATCAGCAGGGGCTCATCTGGGACTGTTTATATATTTGTGAGGAACAAGGTTTACTTTGATTTTCTTTCTCCGTGTCCTTTTTGCTTCCTTGGTAGGGACATACACCCTGATATTTCTCCAATGCTTCAGTAAAAAAAGATCCAGAGTAAGACTTCACTTCACTGTGAAGACATCGGGTTTTTCCATGCGCTCTACGCCCTGCACAGACATTGTCCACTCTGATCACCACTCCCTAGTTCACCCATGCAGAGCATTTTTGTGCCATTTTTTCAAACTGGCGTTTTTGAATCTCAATCAATGCCCACCTTTAGAGGCCAAGAGGCACATACCCACCTCATACCTCAGAGGGAATTTTATCCAGGCGCTGTCTTCTAGCTCATTTTCTGCATTTTTAGCAATATCTCTGCAGTTCTACCTGACACTTGAGCCTCCCTTATTTCAGTTCAGTTTGAGGCGAAGGATTGTTTTCAATCCCAGTTAACAGTATTTCCCTTCCCCTCCCTACCATGCCCTTTACCTTGTGGTTTTCCTGCTGTGTCCCAGTGAACCCAGCACCACAGATGCCTCCTGCTGCCAGGGGAAAGCAAATTAGAGTTTGTCCTGTCTCATATGTCAGTGATAACTGTCAGGGGAATCCTTGTTCCCATTGCAAAGAAGGCCATATGTTTGGCTCCCAAGCCAGAACAGCAGCAAAATGCTGCCAATAAAAGTAATGTTTGACTGCATGTATTTAATTCCTTTAGTTTTGTGAATAGGTACCCCTAGATAATCCTTTGTGCTTGGACTGCATGTACTCACAGTCACTCCAGTCTTAAAGAACTTGCAGATCAAAGAGGGCAAAGACAGAGTGCAGGGGGACCTGCAAATCACCATTTAGAGAGAAGCAAACTTAGTTGTGTTTTAAATACAGCATGGCCCTATAGGGGTAAGACTCAGGGTTTGATTAATCAAAGCGAAGAGGCTCTTCAATGCAGTCGTGAGCAGGGTAAGCCCCTCCTGCTAAGGTAGCTTAGTTTCCTCTGCACAGCATTGCACTCACTCCTGCTTCCAATTTGGTATCGCGCCTGCAGTTCTGTCCTACTTGGGATGCATGTGCAGTACCACACACCACATTTTTCACCTTTCTCAGTCTTATTTATCTTTCCCCTGCTCCCCATCACCAATCCACATGTGGGAACCTTTGCCACTCCCAGAATCTCTCCCTGACGCAAATCATCATGACCTCGTTGAAATGGTGCAGATTTAAGAGATTATGGATATATAATTTAAAGATATAGTACTAGCAAACCGCCCTGCCACTGCCGCTGAACAGGTTTTTTGGTTTGTAACCACAGTTAGAGGCAAAATATTAGCTGAATATTTGTTACTGAAGCTGAGTGAACCAGTTCCAGGGAAGCAAAGGTGGTTAAAACCAGTAAAGGTCACGACAGGAGTGCACGATAGAGCATTTTTGAAAGGGAAACAGACCCTGCAGATAGAAGGGAAGGTTTGTATAGTAGGATTTCGGTTTAACTTCTGCTTTATACAAGTTTTTTACTTGTGCTAAATCGAGTTAGCAGGATGGCATGCATAATACGATAGAGCATGCAAAATCAGGGAGGCTTGCAGTGACTGCATATAAGGAAGCATGTTTTGTTCCTTGTCTCTAATGAAGCGTTAGTCTTGGCACAGCAGCAAGCAGTAAATGAATTAGCAATGCTACAATCGTTTGTGAACACGCCTATCAAACTCAGCAAATTGCCTAGCATTTGGAGAATTAGATAGATGGGGCTATTCCACATTGTGCTACAAAGCTTTGGAGACCTTGGGAACATGACGGTGAGAGCGCGGCAGCAAAGCAGTCCCTGTAGTACAGTACAACCCAGCCCAGTTCTTCGTTTAGCTTAGGAGGGAACATCCACAGCTTGCATACTGCTAAATGAGCCTGCCCCCGCCTCCCAGTTTACAGGCAGGTGTTTCTGCCCCTCCAAGAAACCTGAGATTTAAAGGTGCATCCACTGATAGCTTTTTCTGAGTTGGAAGATTTTTTTCCCTGATCAGCAGGAGCAGGATTATGCTCTACACTGTGCAGTACCTGTAGGAACAGCTTAATCAGTCATCCCAAGGGCATAAAAGGAGCTGCCTTATCCCAGAGGAGTCAGAGGCTGAGATGACAGGGTCTTTGAGAGTTTGCTGTGGGTGAAGCAAGTGTGTACAGCAGAGCTCAGTGCTAGAGTCAGGAGGGTCTGGGGATTTTAAAAGAAGTGTAGGCAGAATAGAGAGCAGTTTAGGATAAAACTGAGGTGAGTAGGAAAAAAAGAAAAAGGAAGAAAGTCTTTTGTTTGCCCATGAGGCAAGTTCAGGCTGACTACATCCATCCTCACAGTGAATTTATTAAGTTTATTCTGTCTGGGATAAAAAAACAAGGTGTGGGTTTTTTTCATATCAGAACAATAGGAGCATTTTCCCTTGACATCTTCAGAATTAAGTGTTTTGATTTTTAACATTTACTTAATTTGGTTGTTTTGGTGTAAAGAAAATGAAAACAAAAATCTCTGAGGCTAAGGCAAGTCATTTTGTCTGTCGACAATTTTATGTTACTTTCCAGTTTGACCAGTGAGCTGACAGCTGTATTTCTTACCTCTGTAGACGGGTGGGACGATGATCAACTGCAGCCATTGCATTGTGCCTTAAAGTTACTACTGGTCATCCTGGCCTTTGCAGGACTCTTCTATGGCTCTCCTATAGCTTAGAGACAGTTTGAGTGTTTCTTTCCTTTTTGTACTTGTGTGGGAGGCAGTGGAAAAAGGCCAGGTTTAGATCAATTCACGGCTTATTTTCTAGCACCATCTGAGTGTGAAAATTTTTTTCTAAGAAGTCCCTTGGGGAGTAACCTAAGATCACCAATGCTCCATTCTTCTTGGTTTTATCCCAAACTGACTTTCTCACAGTCATGCAGGAAGTCTTCGTACACTTTTTTGGCTCAGTTTTTCCTAACCAGGAAATCTAGAAATTAACATTTTAGTTCTTTTTAACTGAAAGACAAGATCAGAGGTAAAAGCTATAATCATTGCTTTTAAGAACCGAGACTAAAAGCACACCAGATGTAGTGAACCTCTCAATTACATCCCAAGAAGGCAGAGAAAGCAGAGGGCAGATAGCAGGACAGGAAGGGTCTGGAGGCTTCTCCGTACTTTCCTTCACTGCAGTCTGCAGCTGCATTTTCTCCTCTCTGTGGGGTGGGAGTACTGCGTGTGTTTGTGTGGGAAGGAGCTCTTCTCCCACCAAAACTACTGGGAGTCAAAAGCACTGTCCTTAAGGCCCAACACGAAAAAGCTTTAAGAGACATTCACAGCAGAGATGTGTGGTTTGTTACACAACTGTAACCATATGGTGACTCCATAAATCCAATACAAGTATGTTTGCCTTGTGGAGAAGGACAGACCTGTCTTTTTTGCACAAATGACCCAATTTACTAAGCACTCCCTTGAATTCTTCCAGGCTGGAGTTATTTCCCTACTAAGATGGGACCTCCATGAGTAATGAAAGTTGATGTACACTCACTTGCCCGGAAGAAGTAAAAAGGAAGGCTCAGGGTGGCAATGCAGGAGCACTGTAGTCTTTGCAATGATGAGAGTTTCATATACCATGTTGTCTGTTCTCTTTCTTAAATTAATTTGACTGGCTAAAAATGTTGTGCAGAAAATAACAGAAAATACTGAAAGAGAAACACCAAGCCTGAATTTCTTACTGCAGCCTCCATCTCCAGTGGCTTTGAATCCAGCACTGCTCTCCCCTTGGGTTTGTACACAGTCTCCACATGTCAGTTAAAAGCTTTCCTGTGGTTCTAGGCAGCTGGATCTATCTGAAGGCACCAAAATCCCTCAAGACTGCTCTTCTCCATAGGAACATGTCTTGTTTTTCATGTCTAACAAAATGAGTGAGTGATGGGATGTGTTTTCCGAAGAGACCAGTGGGGCAGAAATCCATGGAGTGAGTGGCAGCTGCTGGACATGCAGCAACTCAGAGCAGGACCGTCCTGTGCCTCCACTGCCATACCATGACAAATGCCTTTGGTTTCTTTCTGCAGTTTGGAAAGGTGTTCTCTGCAGGACACAGCTGCTGTGTTTCCCTGTACCTGTGGGGTCTAGTGGGCTCAATTCCCCAGGTAGCAAAAATGCACATCTGTCTTGCACACAAATCAGAAAGGGGTACCACAGTACTGCAGCAGGCAGCAGGACTACAGCTGCTCAGGGAGCAAGACATAACCCTAATAGCCGATGTCAGCAACCTTCAGGTCTTTAACATTTCCAGGTGAATGGTACCTCTGCTATCCATCCCGCACCGATGGTGCTGGTTGCAGCACAGCATCTTTTCTCACACAGGCACAGTCTATTAGACTACATAAAACAAGGCATCCCAAAGCCTCTGTCCTGGTTTTAGGACTAAGAGACTGGGAATATGCAGAGCAGAAATGACACAGGTCTAGATGAGTTCAGAACAGGGTTAAGATCAGGGCTATCCAGGCCTGTTGGCACAGGGACTGGAGACAGAGTAAGTAGCAGCAGCAGAGGAGCTATGGAGCCCACAGTTTGCCCATACACAGAGATCTGTATCTCTGAGTGCATGTTGCAAAACCAAGAATGTGTCTTCTATTCACTCTGACCTGTTCAGTGGTAATGTGGACCTTATAATGGGAGAGAAATCAGCAGAGCAGCAGTGGACCTCATCCTAGCTGTGACACGTTACACTCATGAATGAAATGAATTCTGGGACAAAGCTCATCATCAACATGGCAGTAATTTTCTCTTTCTACAGTGTCAGCTCAGACACTGAAATCTGTTTTCCAGAAAATAGCTGTTATCTAAGAACTCTAATGGGAGACCATAGTGCTCTCACAATCTTCACACAACCCCCTTTTCCAGAGTCATGTCCTCTAAAATAAATCCTTCATGTTCCACAGTGTGTCTTCCCAAGACCAAACTTTTACTTAATCTTTATTCAAAAGAGCTGGAAAGCTATGAAACACCTGCTGATATCCCTTTCACTGAGATCACCTCATTAACATGCAGATCCACATCACACTGAATTGACAGGATGGCTTCCCAAGCTCAATGGACTCTGGACCAACCTCTCACTGAACAAATGAAGCAAATACTCCTCTTCTTCAATATACACTCTAAAAAACGATTGCCTTCCTAATGTCAATTTGTGAAGCTCAGGCCACTATTTATGGCTGGGATTCTTCCTATATATAATCATACTTTATTGTTTTCTAATGAAATGCATGATCTAGTTAAATGAACATGAATAAAAGCAACAGTGCTGTAGACAAGAAAGCAGGAGGGATATATAATTAATGTGATCATTGGAAAAAAGCTGTGTGATATCATTCCATCAATTATCAGCCTCTAATAATTCTGTCACCAAGTAAATGAAAGCATTTTATCAATTAGTGCCAATCGTTTCCCCATAGAGAGCACTGAATACTGCTGAAAGCCAAGTCATAACTGCAACAATGTAGAAAGAAAAGGAGAGAAACACAGGATGAGTATGAAGAGACCTACGCTCTGTATAGCAATGATAGTCACTTAACTAGGCTCCATCGAAGGCAGTGAAAAGATTTGCAGCATAAAGTCTAGCAATAAAGAGGTTTTTGGAGAGTAATCCAGTGATTTGTGTTCAGGAGACCAAACTTCATTTCCTCACTGGCAGAGGTCTCTAGGTTGGCTGTATCATGGTCTGGCCTGGACCATCCAGCTCCATTAGACTTCAGTCCCTGGTTGGAGGGGCACCTGTACTGTGGGAAATGGCACTAAACTGCCTCAGACAAGTTCTCTGTCTTTGTGAGACCGGTGACCTCCCTAAAACCAATCACGTAAGTAGCGTTTCAGGTGTGTGAAAACCTGCAGTTTGTAGTGACAGTGAGAGAAGGATTCTTCTCTCCTCTCTCTAAATGACGATGGCACAGATATCTGAACTACCCATCTAGGCTTCTCCTGAAGCACTTACCTGAAGAGGTTTATCTGCCCAATAAGTGATATTCTTTGCTTCCTCCGTTGTCCACAACTAGCTTGATACGATATCTGAATTGCAATGTCTCATTTTGAATGGATGCCCATCATGGTGAATTTCACACTTGCATGAAGAAGTCTTTGGGACCTTTTGCTCCGACTACCCAAGCCTTGCAGCAAGGTCATAGAGGGCAGGGTCAGCTTGGCCACAGAGGGCAGTGCACCTCACAGCAGAAGAGAACTGTGCACAGGCAGAGAGAGGTACTGACTGGAAGTAAGATGTTGGAATCTATAATTGCATATCCAATGGACTTCACATCCCATGGCAAGCATGGAGGGTCTGCAGCTGTTATTCTCTGGTATAGCCTGAAGTCATGGTTAAGGAAGGACTGGAGTGATGTTTTAACCTGCTGGTGTGACTGCTGCCCCTGCAGAGGCTTTAAGCCCTTCATGGAGATGTTTGTGAGCACTCAGCAAGTAGCTGTCTATTCAGAGGGATTTTCTTTCCTCCTCTCAGGATGGGAGCCTGGTATTTGACTTCATTATCTCCTAACTTAAAGTTCAGGCCATCTGGCATCCCAGTGTGCAAACAATCTTGTAAATTAAAAGGAAAAATATGGTCATGATTCCCTTATGGCTACAGACATGCAAGCTATTAAATAACTGGCGATGTGCAGAATGTACTTAGAAAGAAACAAAGTTGGTTCCCAACATCCCACCCCCAGCAGGTAAAGCAGCATTTTGTGAATGAAGGTGACTTGAAATATAGCTGACCTTCTTGCTCTCTGGTATGTTTTCCTTCACCGATTTATTGCATGGACTACTGATCCTCCTCAAGCTGGATACAGTGCTGATGACTCAGTGTCAAACAGTTGTAATTTTGTAGAACTGTCCTTAGGGTTTTATGCCAGCCTTTTAATATCATTTCCAACAGGTTCACTCTTCAACTTAGTCCAGGACCTAATTTTGCTCTCTGCTGAACCCACAAAACTTTTTCCACTTCATTTTTCTTTAACTAATCTGGAAAACTTTCTTCATAAAAGCTTTTAAATTACCACCCTCTTCACTCCTTTCTTCGAAGTCCTACCTAGTATATTTGGTGCCATGCTGCATTTTTCACGAGACTCCTATTTTATTTAAGAGCATTAGCAATTTCAAAAGATATATAAGGATGAAAGATCCTTGCATGTTTTAATGAACCTCAAAATGAGCTTTAGAACAATTTGATTAGAAAGCTCTCAAAACCTCAAGCGCTCCCTCGGGACTGAGCCATAATGAAGGTAATAATTAGCAAGATCAAATTTTAAAATTACTTATTCCATAAATATATGTTTTACTCCTGGTACTTGGAGCCAGAGCCAAATAGGTAAAGGTCTGGAGAAGTGGAGCAAGGCTACACATACAAAGAAATTAAAGTACAGCTGCCTTGCCTTCACAAGAAAAAATAAAATAAGGTGGTAGGAGAGAAAAGAATAGCTCTGTGCCTACTAGCAAAATCAAAGCTGAGACTGGGAGGAGTGGAGCATCGCATCTTGACCACGTGCTGAGGATACAAACATAGGTTGTGAGTTGGCATCCCCATGGCTTGGGAGAAGCAGGGGGTTTACTGTACTTTCTTTCTCTGTTCTGACTCCTCAGGAAGAACAGAGACAGCACATGTAACAGTGCAATATTGCACGGGTTTGTGCCTTCCCGTCAGTAGCTTCTTATTGAACACCATTTACATTACTGTGATCGGTCTCACCAGGTGATCATTAGGTGACACAAGGATTTACAGTGAGATTCCACTGTAATTCAGCATTAGCTTGACAACAGAGACTATTCTGCTGGGGCAAATTACCTGGTGAGGTCCTTACAGCAAGACTCCTCTCAAAGCAGAAGCCAGTATTTCCAGTCTCTATTACTGTGCCTCCAAGTTCTCTGCAATACAGCAGGGTGGACTGTAGGAGTCACTGTCCTTTGCACAGTCCCTGGAGCTATCCCGGATCATTGCAGCTCCTCCTGTCAACTCGGTAGAGGAACATCCTTTGCCACCCTCTGGGACGAGGCTGGAAACCTAAGCAGAATACTTCATAATTAGAGGCTAGGCTGTACAGGACAAAGATGCCCTCCTCAGAGCCTAGAGGGTCTCAAACCCTTTGTTCTTCCACTGTTGTGCTATGCTTAGCATGCAGATCCAGAAAAATTCCCCCAAACCTTTGTTCTACATCAGAGTTTTGCTCCTAGGACCTCTTTTCTCACTAGGCCGGTGTGATAAGTATATCAAGAGCTGTGATACTGCTGTGGCACTGTCAGGAACACGTAGCCTTAAGGCTGGAGCACCTCTACAGGACAAGCTCCAGTGTGACCCACTGGACCACTCAAGAAACCTCCAGCACATGCTTTGGACTTCAGTGTGCCTGGAGGTGCTCCCTTCTCTGCTCCGTGGATGGCCTCAGAGCTCTGTGCTGAGCCTGGCTACATTCACCTATTTCATCTGCCCGTGCCACCCTTTCATGTGCCCAGCACCCAGACAACATGGCAATCCATGGCCTAGCCTACTTAGGAGGACCCTGACACTGCCTGGCTCAAGGACTTTGGGGACTTGTAGGCGGCCAGGATTCAGGCTGAGCCCAGGCTTTCCCCATTGGTGAGCCCTCCAACAGCAGAAGAACATGCATGCTTATGGGCAGCAGAAGGAAAGCAGCTTGAGAAGAGGTCCTGGCAGCACTGCTTGCACAGCTCAAGCAGGGAGAGGCAGTGCAGCACAAGGAGCAGGCTGCGTGTGGGAATTTCACTTGCTTTCCATGAGATTAGCTATTCCTCTACATATTAGAATGCCTCTTTCTACTAAGCTATTGAATGTGCCACTAATGACAGCAGGTACCAGGATTCTAATAAAGAGCTGCCTTGGGGGAACTGCACTTTGCCCTTTGCTTCCTATTGAAACCTCTGGTGCTTTAGAAATTCAGACCTGCAGCCATCATGCTAACATGCAGTGGCTCTGGCACTGCCTGAGCAGCACAAAGTCATGGAAGAGCTCCATCCCCTGGGCCTGAGACTGCATCTCCATTGCTGGTCTGCAGTATCATCCATATCCCTTAGAAAGCGTTCTGCATGGATTGCTAACTGTGCCACTACTCTGGCTGCATACAAACCACCTTCCTGATAAACAGCAGCCAAACCTGACACTTCTGCTGGTCACTTGGGAGATAAAGCCCACCAGAGTATATGTTTGCTTCATAGTTCCTTGATGCTCTGATAGAGATTAATCAATCATGCCAGCTCTTCAGCTTGCTATGTAATTTAACCATTTGCAGTGTTCTGTGCTACTGCTGTCTATTTTCTGCCTGGTTAAATGATCTGCAGTCTAGGTCACGTGTAGCTTAATGCACTGCCTGAACTTTGTGACATCAATTATTAATATTTTTAACTAACTTTCCAATGGTTTGCTGCCTTGCTATCCAGCTGATGGTGCCAGATAGCCTGTTAATGACTTGCATGCCTCTATACTGGAATGACTAGCCTGTGTTTCTAGCTCTTCAGCAATTCATGTGTTCCAGTTCCAGGCTGGGGTTATGTCCTGTGGCCCGCAACAAGGTTGTTCTGATATGGGAGTTTCTGGGTGTTGTAAGTCCCTAGCTATGGGATGGAGGGAGCCAGCAGGCTGTACAGAAATCAGTCTCACTTATCAGCCTTGCCCCACACCAAGTGCAGGTCTGTACAGGAAGCCCTGGTCATAGCTCAGCTGTGAATTATTCCCAGACCTTCTCCATGGAGCTCCAACGTACGCATGTGGCAATTCCCAGTTGTATGTATCTGTTATGCAGCCCTTAGAGCCAGGTGAACTGACCACTCTGGATCCTGGAAGGGTCCTGAACACAGCTTTCAAGGGAGGGGATTGTCCTTGGAGGCAAATACAAAACTGTATCCCCTTGTCTTATTCCACTTCTACAATTTTCTCTGTCTGTCTTATCACTGTCCTTCTTGACACCTCCCACCTTTGCTGCTGGCAGGTGCCAGTGGGAGACCTCTCTGGTCGCAGACCACCCAGCCCTGTGTGCCTTGTTATTAAGCATGCTGGACGAAGTCTGCCCATTAATAATTTCCTTCTGTTGCACACAAAGTCAGGATGAATGCTCTTTAGAAAGATAGAAATTGTTCCCTCCCTACGAGCAACTGAACCTTGGGGCTTTGTAAAGCCACCTAGAGAAAACGGTAGGGTAGCAGGACAAATGGCAGCCAGGACCTGGGCCAACCAGGGAGAGTCTGGGAAAGACACAGGGGCCAGCTTGCATAGCTAAGCCTCAGAGATGAGTAAAAAAAGGATATTTCTTAGGAATTAGAGTGGGGTTTGTGCAGTCCCGGAACTGACTGAAAATATAGGTCTGGCTATCGCTGTTCCTAGTGCATCACAAATGACCTTCCTGAAGCCTTCCAGCTGGGGCTATGATACTTGCCTCTTCCCAGTGATTGACTTCAACAAAGAAAGAATGACTCTTGCTTCCTGGGGCCTAAGGGAATTTCTTCTTAGTAGCACTGACTTGTGCTTTCGGCACCAAATTCTCAGTTTCTTTCCCTACTGACTACCCTGGCACCTGCACACGCGTAGCACAGATTTGTGAGAAAAATGTAAAAGAGAACAGTTCAGCTACAATCCTCCCTCGCTGGGACTGCTTCATGTAGACAAAAAAGAGGCACTGTTTCAAAAATAGGATGATCAGGTTTTGACATAAAAAGGCACACAGTTCCATCTCGGGTTGTGTATAAAATTATCTTTTTTTTTCCGCTATCCCACCTCCTCATCAGAAAAATCGCACCCCAGGCTATTTTGAAGCTCCAATGTGTTGTTTTTCATTCATACTTTTCAGCGTACTACTGAAACATGTGCACTTCTGAAATTTCATATCTGAAATGTGTGAACTGCTTTCACTGAAAGGAAAGCCTGAATTTCTGAGGACCATTTCCATTTGTTCTGTTTTGAGGTGAAGTAGTAAGGAGAATGCCCAAGGCATTCACAAAACAGAGGAAATATCACAGAATTAAGCAGTGTGCATGAATACGTGGGGATGAGCTCTCTGAACTGCCTTGCAACAGTTATGACTTCCCTTAAGAGGAGTGGGTATGAATTTGTTAATCTGCCATGAACAGGGGAAGAAAATACAAATGCGTGTCTCTTCATTCCTTGGGGTGCCACAGCAAACAGGACAGGGCAGGGACTGCAAGTCCTGCAGAGAGGAAGGCTCTAGATGGTATTGCTTTGAAGACACCCATGAGATTAAAAGAGCGTGCTTCCAGAGAGCCTCAAGGACTGAAGCAGCCAGCCACATCACAGCCACTGTTCAAGCTTTTTGCTGGCTTATTTATGTGGACTCTGATCCCTCATGTCCAAGAGATGCCCTCTGACTTGGCCCTGCTCTTGAACACTAAACCACCACTAAGAGCAACCTGGGAGAGCATTGAAGACTTGAGTGGGACACAGAACTAGAACTGAGGACGGAAACCTGGAAAGCTTTGATGAAGAGGTGAAAATAAGAGGGAGGAAGGAGCTGCCATGCAGAAAAACTGTGAGATGCCAGGGTCAAAGATGCCAGTGACCAAAGTCTTATTTCTGCCACTGGAGAGCTTGGACACATTTTACCAGTTCTCCATGTGTTTCTCCCCACCAGCCATGTGTTGGGACTATCTGTTCTGCAGGACAGGGTATGTCTTTGTGCTGTGTATGGCCAGTGCCCAGCTCAGTCCCAGGTGGGGCCTCTCAATGCTACAGTGACTGTAGTAATTCCACACACATCTCCTCTGGGCTCAGCCAACTAAGCATGTTTGGAGGGGACCCGCATGGGATTTCTTCTGATCTGTGCTTGTTTAATGAGGCATTCCAGTTTTGTAGCGGTTTTTCTTTTGCCAAGGCCACAACAATATGAGGAGGAACACAATGCCTTTGTTAGCAGCGGTTGAAATTTCAGCCTGCTGCTTTCCAGATCTCAGAAACATTTGGAGGTCTTTACTACACAGCATGCAAAAAAGCCAGGTGTGTGCTGGTCCCTGGCACCAAGCCATTTCCTTAAACAGCATCATTCTCCACCTAATGCATTAAAAATACTTTTTTTAGTGATTTAAAAGGAATGGTCTGAAATACAGGACTATTTATGTTACAGTAACCATGGACTAGAATGAGCAGTGTTGCAAAGAGATTGCATAGATTATAAGGCATGTAATCATCTTTAACCTTTCCTGCCTGTTAAATTGGTTCATTTCCTTTCATTCATGTATCTGAATTACTTTTATGTAAATATATACTTTTCTTGGCTTCTTTTCATGCTTATTTTTTTGTTTAAAAACAAAAGCAGCAATTAAAGAATGATAAAGACATTACTAAGTAGATCATATGATGGTTTCCCTTTAGAAAAGAAAGTGTTATCACTTTGTGATTCAAGGGACTTCAGCTACAATAACTCAGAGAGTGAATTAAATGTTTTGTAAGCTTCTCGTATTAAATTTCCTGAATCTCCTATTAAATCCCCAGCACTTCAGCTTCAGGAAAGGGAGGAGTGTGAGTATTGCACAAGACAAGAGAAAGCAAGTTCAGCCCAGGGCTGTGCTATCATATGTGTGTTTGGAGCAGGCAGAGCCCCTGGGAGTGACAAAGCAGTCAGTGTGGAGGCAGGGAGTTCCAATAAGAAAGCAAGAATTTGGGGACCCTCCTGATTTCTAGCAGCAGCCCCCAGGGGATGGAGCAACTTAAAAACTGGTTTGGCTCAGGAAGGGAAAACCCAGAGAAGGAAAGCATCAGGAAAAGCAGTGCCTCAGTTCAGACAATGGATGAATGTGAGGCTGCTAACAATACCTGTTGGCATGGCCAGAAATAAGCACTGGATGGGTCTTGTGTCTATATCCAGCACATGGCAATAGTGCAAACTGTTAGAAGGGACCAGAGGGGACAAGGAGCTGGGAAGCCCCCTCTCCTCCTTTGGGACCTCATGATGGTTTGGTTGATGCCAGCACTTCAAGACTGATGGTGTTGTTTGATACAAGCTCCAAAATGTATTTCCTCAGCTTTCTCCCTCTGAGAGGGCCTCCAGGACCTGCTGCCTGGCACCAGCTCTGGCTGTGACCTCCAATGGCCACTGCAGCCAGCAGCCAGCATCTGCAGTGGGTGTGCTGGTTGCATGCTAAACCGGGTGCTTTGGTCATCTCCACTGCAGGCTAGAAACTGCAGCCAGGGCTGCTTTCACCTTCCTCCCAGGGACAACCCAGCTCCCTTTTGCCATCACTGGTGACCTTCAGGTCACCAAGGTTTCCCCAGAAAAATCCTGCCTATGCTACTGCTTTTCTTTGCTTTGAAGAGGAAACATTTCCTGACATGAATACAAAAGTCTTGTCCTCTTAGCTTTGAGGGCTCAGGACAATGTGAGTAAATGCAGACACCTTCCTTGCCTTTCCCTCTGTCATCAGAGTTTTGGGCAGCTGCTACCCCTGTGGGTGAACCCTGGGATTTCTTGCAGGGCTATGCTGCACAGGGCTTGCAGAGAGAAAGCTCAGTGGACGTGCCATTTAGGGCTCTGTGCACTTGTGCCGTGAGTGCCATGTGTACACAGACAGCTACATCTACATCTGCTGCTTTGTAGCCATGTGCCCTTCCTCTTTTCCCCACCCATGTCTTCAGTAGCTCTTGGGCTAAGTGAATCCCCTGGAAGACCCTAACAGTGTGACCAGAGATGCCCAGCTCTCTTCATTGCTTTCTTTTCTGGAGTTGGAGTGGCTCAGCCCACTGAAGCAGGAAGACTGTATGTTGGTGCTGTGGGTACTAGGACATATATCCAGTGCCTCCTTCTCCCTGTGGCAGAAACATTTTCCTTTGCCTGGGCTTTTGGAAATTTTCAAATGTTTCTCTTGTCAATGCAGACCTTGTTCCCTAGAGCTAGTGGAACCTGTTGGGATGCTGCTCTGCCAAGCAATCTGCTACAGTACCCCCATGCTATACATAGAGGAAGGAGGAAATTATGAAGAGGAGGGAAAAGACGTTTTCCCCAAACTGGCCAGAAATATGGTGTTTTCAGAGACAGCAGCTGGCACTGCTAATTGTTCACCTGACTTCTTCAAGCAATTTCTTTACTGACATAATGGAAAGGCTCCTGAGGATGAGACAGAGAAACAAATAAAGGCTTTACACTGTTCCTCCCTACTGAACACTCATTTATCATTGGCTGCTTGTCAGCCCAGGATGAGCCTGATGAATCCTGCTCTGGCCTCACTCAGGATACAGTGGAGACAGGGAACAGTGTTGACCCTGAAATTTCAGAAGTATCTCAGGAAGTGTTCTGTGACATGTGGTGTTAAACCTCATCACCCACCTTCCTAATACCTGCAAGCTTCTTTCCAGCCTCCTCCACAGCTGGGACTGATCCAGCACCCTCCCTCTTTTGACTGCAGGAGGACCTGGAACTGTCACCTTAGCCAGGGCTACCACTTCTTTGCACCAGAGGGGTCGACAGGTCCTAGGGTCTGCAGCATCTGTTAAAGACTTCCATTGGCAGACAAGTGGTCATCAGTGTGGGCAGGGCAGGACTACTTAGAGTCCTAATTAAAGACCCTGTTCATAACTGATGGCTGCCCAGAGCCTCTTCTGTGCAGATACACCCATTAGAAATGCTAACCTCGCATTGTGAAAGCAGATCTTGGCACTTATTCCCAAGAGGTATTAGGAAGGGTTTGTTGAATGTAATCTACTCAGTGCTAATCAGATCCCCAGGTCAGCAGGATCAGTCCTGATTACACGCTATTATAAGGAGGGCTTGCATTAAATCACTGAAGATGCTCAGATGGGAAGCTGGTGACCAGTCCTAGTTTGTTCAATTACAGGTTATATTCATCTCCAATAGAGAGTGCTTCACAAACTCAGAGCTGGAACTACCTGGCTACATAGCATGGCACTAGGCTGAGTTGCTATCAGTGTTTCAGCTATGTTTCAGTCCCCCATTATTTTAAGGCACAGCTCCTTTCTCTCTATAGTCCATAGTTCTATTTTCTGACTCATTGTTGGCATTAGCAGATAACAGATGTTCTTCAGCTCCAGTGTTACGTCAATGCTGATTTATGGGTTTGATTGGGAAGCTACATTGCAAGAAGTTCTCTACATGGGCTCACCCTGGGGAAACAGGAATGCAGGGTCTCTAAAATTGTCAATGACAAAGGAGGAAGTGAAGACAGATTATTCACACTTTGTCAAAGCATAGGCGTGAGAGGCCACCCAAGGAAATGATCATTTTCAGCAAGAAAACAGAAGCAAGCACTTTTTCATGCAGTGCCTAATTAAACTGTGGAACTCAGTGCCACAGGAAGGAAAAAAAAAAAAAAAAAAGGCAGGAAAAAACAGGAAATTCAAAAGCAGATTAAACAGGCAAATAACCACATGGCAGTCCAGGTACAATGTCAGGTATAGAAATCTCTAAATGCCTCATTATTGGGAGTGGTAGGATCAGCATAGAGACAGGGGAAAGATAATTCTGTGCTTTCATGAGTCTTACATTTTTTTTCTAAACCTCTCCTGTCAAAGGGGAGATACGGGGCTGGATGGGGCTGGATAGGTTTATAGTAGATCTCTGACCAAGGAGAACCATTCCTGTGCTACTAGGACTCAGGGCGTACGGTGAGTTTACAAAAAGGGAAATGCTTTCTGTAAGACCTCAGGAAAACTCAGGTCTTTGTGTGGGTGGTTTGTGCTGACAGCAACAGATCTAAATTTGATGATAAATTCTATATAGAAATCACTGACCTGAAATTACCTTATGCTCACATTCTGGCATATATATGATCCACATTACAGTCAGAAGACAGAAACCTACAGTGAGTTTATAGAAAGAGTAATGTGATGATTGTGTCTTGACATCCACTTACAGATTGAAGTGGAGACTTTTAGAGCTAAAGGAAGCCTGTATGAGCAGGGCACACAATGAGCAGTAACCATCATGCACTGAGTGCATGTGGGGAACTGAAGACACTGCTGAGAGACAGTAGCCCTGCAACATCAGTGCCTCCCTCTTCAACCCTCATTTATTCCACTGGTACCATCAGGGATGGTAGCGCAGGCGGATAGACAAAGTACCATTTAGACAATGTTATCTGACTGGTGTTTCGTTTTGGTTACTAAATCATCTCATGAAGTCACTACTGAAACAACAGTCCTTCTGGGTGCTCAGGTCTCCTAACCAGTTAGGAATTTGGAAAGACAAAATCCACCCAACTATAGTATAGGAAAGCTTGATATTATTCCAGAAATTGTCATGTGGACATGGTTATGGGGCCATTGAATAGTGCTCCTTTTCCACACAAGCACTTCTTCCAGCCTTGGTTTACAAAGTTCCTCCACCCCCTCTGAAGTTCTTGTCATATGGCAACCTACCCTCCAGCCCCACCAGCTCTCCACGTCCCCTGCACTTGGCTTTCACACACACAGGATGGAAGAAAATTAGAGAGATAACTCTGCTTTTTCACATGAAAGTTTGCTGTATGATATGAATTATCCTTGTCACTGAATAAGATATTTGCAATAAACAATTTTTGCTACTCTTCAATAGCTAAGCCAAAACCACCTAATCAATATCTCCGGCTGGGACTTGCTTAATAGCCCATCAAGCCATGTGTCATTATTGCTGTACAAGCCAATGCGGACAGTGTCATTTTGAGAACAATAATCATAGAATATGTATGAATTCCAGTGAAGCACCCCACTAATGAATGTGTCCAGGTTGGAAAGTAAATCACAGAGCAGAGGGACAGACAAGTAGATATTTAAAATAGTCCCCAAAGTACTTAACAGTCTCTGAGCTCTGAAACAGCCATTGAATGGATGATTATAAAAAAACAAGAAGCAAGTAATTAGAGGCTGTCATGATGGGCTGAAGTAACAAGAGCAGGTTCCAGTGGCTGGCCTGTCCTGCATTGGAGACACGCAGATTTTAATTGATTTTGCACATATTGGTAGATTCACTGTTCTGATCACTGAGATGCTTCCAATAACGGCCAGTTTGGGACTCTGCCTATCAATAACAGCACAGACAGTAGTTTGTCTGTGTGCTGAGAAGCCAGTTATACTTTGAGGCTGAACTTCATTTACCCAAACACCAAACTGCTGCCAGCAGCTTGCACAGTGAAAGAGAACTGCTTTCTGTTCGATTTGTCATTGTCCATCTGTGTTTCCAACGGTCGGTGTAGGGAGGATGGGGAACTGGTGGAAAGCCAAACTTCCTGAATAACAGAGCTGAAGTCTATTTCAATTTCTACCTGCATTAGAGGAAACTGGCAGGGGGCTGCCCTGGCCAGAGAGAGGGGGGAGCAAATCCCTGTGGTTGTAAGAGACTCAGCAGTGATGGGGGTGAGTAAAGGAGATGGAACTAGACTCTTCTTATCAGTGCTTAGTGAAAGGATAAGAGAAAATGAATATAAAACTGAAATACATTTTAAACTCAATTTGAACACAAGAAAAGCTTTTCTTCTTGTCATATCCCAAACTCAGCTGGATACAGTCCTGGGGAATCTGTACTAGGTGAACCTGCACTGAGCAATAGAGTGAGACTAGGTGGTCTTCAGAGGTGCCTCTAGTCCTAGTGATCCTGTGTTGCTGTGGCTGGCAGGAGGGAGATAGTTACTAACAAATAATAATTATCCTGGGGTGATGCTGAGTTTATCTTGAGTTTCTGCCAGAGAAGCCATGTTCTCCTCTCCCATTACATGTAACAGAGAGACACTTGCATTGGTCATTGGGGCTGGACAAGGATCAAACTCTCCCTTCCCTATTCCCTCTTATCTCCCACTTCCTTAAGATCAGTTACTCCATTTATCATCTGACAACTGAGATTCAGGATTTCTGAGTGCAATACCTCACAGCAGTGATGCCAGATAACAGAGCTGTGGAATTTTCCTAGCAGTCTAAAGCCCTACTTGGCAGCCCTTGGGGAGGCAATCCAGACAAACTCCCCATGCTCTGGGTTGCTGTGTGACTGGGTTCTGTGCTGGCTATATGAAAAAAGAAAAAAGAGAAAGAAAGGGAAAAAAAAGCCCAGAAGGAAATGGAGGTGGGGCTATGGAAAGCTTCACATGCTTACCAAGCTCAGCCCTTGCTTAGATGCAGAGACTCTAACCTAAATTAATAGATCCTCTGGGGTCTGCAAAACTGGGCTAATATTTTGCAAGAATAGCTCTCCCTTGCTTCTTGCCCTCCAGTATGATGAAGACAAAATGCCTTCATTATTGCAGCATTTAACAGTGTGCAGTGTTTATGAAGAGGCTGGAGGATGTGAAGGAATCCAAACCAATTACATTAATCTCACAGCAAATAAAGCTGCAAATATTTACCTTCACTATACTGCTTTATCTTATTGGACAAGCTCTTGAATTAATCTAAATCCAGTCCTTTAACCTTGCTAGATGGATTGTTCTCTCTGACATCAGGAGGTCACCTAGACTTTACAGTTGGTCTCCACAGGCAGACACCAGCTCATCTGTAAATTACACTTTGGGCATATAAGCTTTATTTAAATCTCCTTGATCTATTGTAGTCCTCACAAGAGAAACTTTCCCTGCCTCCATCTAGTTACTTGGTGTTTCAACATGACACTGCAGTGCACAAGGCATACAGAACAACCCAATCAAATGATTAACAAACAATACAGCAACATTCAGATTTTTTGCAAGATTTTACTCCTGGAATGACGTCAGTTCACCACTATGAAACCTTTTCTCACAGGAATCCACTGATATAGGCAAAACTTTCCTTAAAATGATATGCCTCAGGAAAGTCCCTATTCTACTACAAGTAAACTTAGTCTGGAAAGCTTAGTTTGTTGGGGGGGGGGGGGGGGGGGGGGGGGGGGGGGGGGGGGGGGGGGGGGGGGGGGGGGGGGGGGGGGGGGGGG
>JANHGO010000069.1:82917012-82946429 GCA_024606505.1 Aquila spilogaster
ACAAAATGCCTTCATTATTGCAGCATTTAACAGTGTGCAGTGTTTATGAAGAGGCTGGAGGATGTGAAGGAATCCAAGCCAATTACATTAATCTCATAGCAAATAAAGCTGCAAATATTTACCTTCAGTATACTGCTTTATCTTATTGGACAAGCTCTCGAATTAATCTAAATCCAGTCCTTTAACCTTGCTAGATGGATGGCTCCCTGACATCAGGAGGTCACCTAGACTTTACAGCTGGTCTCCACGAGCAGACACCAGCTCATCTGTAAATTGCACATTGGGTATATAAGCCTTATTTAAATCTCTTTCATCTATTGTGGTCCTAAGAGAAGTTTTCCCTGTCTCCATCTGGTTGCTCAGTTTTACAGCGTGATAATGCAGTGCAAGAGGAATGCAGAATAACCCAATTAAATGAGGAACGAACAATAGAGGAATGTTCAGATTTCTTGCAAGCTATATCAGTTAACCACCATGAAGATTTTTTCTCACTACAATCCACTGATATATGATATAGACAAAATTCTCTTTGTGACGACATGCCTCAGGAACCTCCTGTGCTACTGCATACAAGCCTAGCCTGGGAAACTCCAGCTTTTGTATCTTTACTTTTTCTTACGTGGCACCAAATGCAGTGCTTTTGGGTGGGACTTCAGCAAATATAAAACATTTAGGGTGTAAGCAACAAATTTCCTTGTGTTGCACACTGGACAGAAGCACTCAGGTCATGCCAGGGACAGACCATGTTGGTCCGTGGTATGGAACAACCAATTTATATACTGTTCTCCCTGCACCCTTCAGTTCTCTTTTCAATGACAACCCCTCCTCAGATCGCATTTCTTTCACGTTGCCACTACCTATAAACCCAATTATTTGAGCTCATTTTCGCATACTTGCCTACAATGGCCTTTGCACCCAGCCTGCAGCAATGGTGGTGGGTGTGCTCAGCCCTAGCAGTGCTTGGTAGAACACTCAGACAGAAGCTATGCAGGTTCAGAGAGCACCTACAAATAACATTAAATTAATAAACCAATTATTATGTCTGATCAACTTGACAGGTTTTCCCAACAGGCAGCCCACTATGATTTTTCCTATTACCAGTGGAAGGCACCAGGCCTTCTTTTGAACTTACAGCATAGGATCTCAGGACTGATATCTTAACTTCCCTCTGCCTGAGCTGCTGGATTTGTTCTAGCTGTTATAACAGCACAGGGATTGTGATTTGCTCTGGATTCACTCTGCTCTGGGACCAACCCATGGTGAAGGCTTGACAAAGCCAGGGAGTGCCTGGATACAAAGAACAGCCAGGGGACAATGAGGGGAAACAGATAATCACAGGAAAATGCATAAAAATAGCCAGAAGCAGACCCAAAACAAGGAGTGTGAAACAGCCACCACCAGCACCAAACTCCTTCAGGAGGACTAAGGATGCTGATGGTTTCTTGTAACATCGCTTTTTCTCTTTCTTAAGGAAGGAGGGAACTGCTGCTTTTAGGATCCTGCATGAGATGGAAGGGATGAGTCTTATTAAGGTGTCTTTCCTCTCTTAGACAATTTGGACAATTTGGACTGTTTAAAACATTACATGAAATGATGAATTCTGAGCTCCGCATATATATAGTGTATATATATCCATAGCCCTGTTTCAAACTCCGCAGATGTGTGCAGCTGTATGGCAACCTCCTGGACTGCCTTTGGCAATACATAACAGGTATATCCACAGGGCAGGGCTCAGTGCACTTTTGCCTGAAGCCTATTAACACAATTGTTCAGGAAGACATTGCTTAAGAGTTGGGGAACATAAGAGCTTGCTGTAAGTTCTGGTTTCCATCATGCTGTGCATATCATCCTACAGCCCCTGCAGGGTTTTGATTGATGCCGTGTAAACACTTTCCATCTCCAGATCTCGGGGATTGGCAGTTTATTTATTTACCTTCCACTCCCTACACCTGGGAAGAGCATTTTGCTTACAGAAGAACCAAATCAGAAGAGTGGAAAAATTGGCAAATAAGTCAATAACTCTCCTGTATTTGCACAGAGGCAACACTTTTTCACTAGCTGGTGGAGCAGTGACATGTAGCACATCCAGTCATGATGCACTCTGCACACACGGACTGAGCTGGGATCTCAGTAGGCAGGAGACCGGTACCTGAGCTCTCGGTAAGGTACATGTAAGGAGGTCTCTACAAGAAATCAGGAAGTTTGTGTTTTGAAGAGGAGATGTTGATTGAAGTAGTATTCCCCCAGGAGCTGGTGCTGAGGAGAGGGCATTTGGTCTCAGCAACCAAATGCAAACTTGGCTCTTCCAGGAGCCCTCCTATGTCCTGTGCGTGATGAGGCACTGGCACAAGGTGCCTGGGGAGATGGTGGAGTCACCATCCCTGGAGGTGTTCAGGAACCATGCAGATGTGGCACTGAGGGACATGGGTTAGTGGGCATGGTGGGGATGGGTTGGCGGTTGGACTAGATGATCTTAATGGTCTTTTCTACCTTTATGATTCTGTGATTCTATGGTTCTGTGATAACGCCACTTTCCATTTAGGCAAATTATAGTGAAACTAAATAGATTTAAGTAAACAAATCCATTCTTTTCACATTTTATACCCCACACCAGCTTATTCCCCTCATAAATTGAATTTACATACCAGAAATTATACAAACTCCCTGAGCATCCTGGGAGTTTAACTGAAGTCTCATGTGAGAGCCACAGAAAAGCTTGTTGGTATTATCAAGATCCAGATGCAAACCGAGTTGGAAGAAAACTGCAATCTCCTGCTCAGTAATGATCCTGAACTACTCTTTCCTTGGCAGAGGGTGCACATCCCGATGCCCACCAGTCTCTGCGTATGGGGGCACGCAGTGGTGCCACCTGCTCTGAGAGAACACCATGGCCTGGAAGACACACACACTGAGTGAGAAACTTGAGCTAATTGCTTAGGAGTTGGCAAGGGCTGCCCAGAGAAGCTGTGGGTGCCTCATCCCTGTAAGTGTTCGAGGCCAGGTTGGATGGGGCCCTGGGCAGCCTAACCTGGTGTCTGATTTAGTGGCTGGCAACCCTGTTGATAGCAAGGGAGTTGGAACTAGATGATCTTTGAGGTCCCTTCCAACCCAAGCCATTCTATGATTCTGTGATTGATTCTATGATTCTAATTTATGGTATTTATCAAACTGAAAGAATTACTGTGAATCAGAGTTCACAGATATCTACACAGATAAAAGACGTAGTATGGAGACTCTTCTGTTGAGTAGGGAAAAGGTGGTTCAGAAGCCTTTGGAACCTGAAATCACGCATTTCTACAAGTAGGGTGTAAATGAACACAAATGAATGAGGTTCAACTACGTACAAGTGAAGGAGACTCAGAGCTGGAATAAATCATCTGAGAATGCTGTTGAGTCTCCATCAGATGAAGCCTTTAAATCTAACCAGATATTCATACAGTATCCTGATTCCAGCAAACTATGGCCTTGTAGACATTACAAGCAGAGATTATTCTGGCTGGTATGCAGGGGCTCAGATTAGATGGTAAGGGCTGTCCCTTTTGGAATGTGTTTGGAACATGTTTGGAAATGCTGATCAAGCACAACTCCAGAGGAAGCCATGGAGGTTCAGACAGAGCCAGTTGTGGTGCAGCTCACCCAGCCCTGGTGGCTCAAGGTCAGCCTGACAGCACGCTGCTTTCTGGAAAGAGCACAGGGAGCTCTGAAGTATTTGATTTACTATTTTATTTACTTCCCTAGGGCACTGGGTGTGGACTTTGAACTAAATTGCAATCATTGCTCGCAGCTCTCCTCAGAGATTTCAGTGCAAGGTATTCTCTCTAACTTCATTTAGAGATTTAAAAACAGTTCTTCCACCATCCCAAGGTGACTGCGTCCTATTACCTTGCCAGAAGACCCTGGGGTCCAAGAGCTCCAGGTCCCAGCATGTCTCACAAGGTCTTGCAGCGCGTCCATTTGAGAAGGAGGTTCCCTGTTTTATCATTAGCTATTTAATGCTGTTGTCTGAGTATGATTACTAACACAGAGAGATGCTGAAATGCTGCATGCTGGAACTGCTGAGTTTATTTCTTCATGAACTGCTCATGAACATCTGCCAGGAAGGCTTTGCCTCTTGGGTGGTTGCCTGGATGGCTGGGCATCCATCACACCACCCAAGGAGAAACCAGGGCTGCCAGCCCAATGACCAGGGCTGTGGCTACGCTAACTGAAGAGGATTTGGAAAACTGCTCAAGAACGCATGAGGAATGTCTGGATGTGGCATATAACAGTGTGAGAAGTGACAAAAATTACAGATAGCCCCATGAAGGTCAAGGGTACATGATGTGAGAAACAGCCCGACTTCACAGGTCACTGGGGGGAGTCTTGGGGGCTTTCGGGCAGCACAACCATGCAAGGTCAACAGCATCAGTGTAACCATGCTGCCAAGAATTCCTAGGTAACTCAAGCAGAAATACCAAATTTTGGTGTGGATGTTGCAAAACTGATTCTAATGGTGGAAGCGTTAAGTGGGGGAAAGCTCTTTATCTGGAGAAGGCCGGGGTGAGTGTACAGAGGTACAAACATGGCAAAAAGGATGCTGAAAAATTCAAAAAAAAAAAAAAAAGGAATAATAAATAGTGCAAAAGATGTGACTGACTCTGCTCAGGGGTGCCGGTCAGGCAGTGACCTCGTTTGGCCATTCCAGAACCACCAGGACTGTTCCTGTGGTCAGAAGGGTGGGAGAGGGGTGGGATGCTTCACCCGGCTGGCAGGAAAATACCTGGATGGACGGGCTGAGCATCTCAGTAGCGCTGTGCTGCTGCATGTTCCCAGCCTGGTGGCACAGGCAGGTACCTGTCACATCATAGCAGAGGTGCGATGACAGATTGCATGAGCAGAATTCCCCGAGTATACCTGATACTTCATCATCATTTTAGAATAGCTCTTGCACTTCATTTCCCTCCTCTTGCAGGTGATCAAACAATATAAAGAAGGGGAAACGGGTTTTCAAAAATCACTCCCTGAATTTGTTTCCAGTCTCACTGACTTTAAGGATTACACAAGTGTAAAATCACTGCCTGCTCAGGAGAAGTTTGTGATTGATACTACTGTGAGAACGATCTCCTCCCCCTGCCAGGATTGCACAGCCACAGCCATAGTGCCTCCCGCATCTGCTGTATCTCATCATTCTCTGCTGAACTACTCCATGAATGCAACTCGAAACAAAAGGGCACCCATGAAACTGGCACATCCACTTCTCTGCAGGACTGAAAACCCACCCCTGTGGCTCCAACACGTCACCAGGAAGGAGCTCTGAGAGGCAGCATAGGAACTGAGGGTCCAGAGCTAAGGAGCAGAAAGCAGGAAACCTGCTCAGGATTTTAAAAGCAGCTCTGCTAAGGTCAGCGGGGCTGGCAGAGTCCTGGATGGATGCAGTACTTTGCAAGTGCTTTAATTTTGTTGCAAAAGATGTGGCAGAATCTGAAATATTTTATTAATTCATCTCAGTTTTGCTGAACTGTCTGTTTAAGGAAAAGAGAAGCAAACAAGCAATTCCAGATGAAATCTTTCATTTTGACATACTTCAAGGGAAATCATTTAGGTTTTCATTCCGAGCTAGCTCGTTAGGAAACATCCTTCAATTGTCATTTGAAGGAAAATCTTGAACTGGAAACAAAACATATCGTTAAACACTCAACAAAGGGCTCCATCTGAAAGTGAGCAGCTGATTGCCTGCCAGCAAACAGGAACCCCATCCCAGTACATCATCCAGCTGTGCGGGAGTCCCTTCTGCAACCCCACCCGGGGCCATGATCCAGAAGCAACACTGACACTCCAGTAAGAACCCCTCCATGCAACTGTGCGGGCTTTAAGGATGTATCAGCATCCAAGAAGAGATTAAATACAACAGGGAAAATGCACGGAGCAATAACCAAGGCGGGACACTGTAATAAGCCTGGGTTCTGGGTCATTAATTCCTTGTTATCTGCCTTCATTCAAATGCAGTGCAGGTACACGCTGCTGCCCTGTATTTTACTGAATCCAGATCTTACCCTGAGGTTCCCACTTGCCGTTCACTTCAAAAGACTTTTTGGTGCAGCACCTCCAATGAGTTGTATGTTTTGTGGGGCTCCTTGTATGTGTTCTGTTTTGTGGAGATGACGCGGGGGTGCAGCTATATGCCCAGGGCTGACTGCAACAGGCTATGCCCAGATACTGCAGCCTGAAAGATGGACAAACACTGTCAGAATCACAGATGAGAGGGAATGGCCTCAAGTTGCACCAGGGGAGGTTCAGGTTGGATGTTAGGAAAAATTTCTTCTCCAAAAGAGTGGTCAGGTGCTGGAACGGGCTGCCCAGGGAGGTGGTGGAGTCACCATCCCTGGAGGTGTTCAAGAAACATTTAGATGTTGTTCTGAGGGACATGGCTTAGTGGGAAGTATCGGTGCGGGCGGATGGTTGGACTGGATGACCTTGAAGGTCTTTTCCAACATTGGTGATTCTATGATTCTATGATTCAGACTTCTACACTGCAGGGCAGGCAGGGATGCTGCTCTGCACCGAACCACAGAAACCTCTGGGATAATCACACTGAGCTTTCCCCAGCAAAAGCGTTCACGGACATCAGTGAGGCATTTGCTGTGCAGGTGGGATTTGGGGAGCATACATGGGTGCGAGCTCTGCTCATGGTAACATGCCTGGCTTACCAATAAGCAGATGCTTTCATAGGAACTGGGGAGGAGAAACAGAATCACAACCCTTCTGTCACCAAGGCTTAAACTGAAGCTAATGAGTTAATGGGATCACACTGATCACTGACAGCAGCCGCTTTACCCACCTAGATCAGAAAAGATGCACTTATTAGAATTCTAATTGCTACATAAAAAGGTGTCAGAAATTCCACCTTCTTTAGAGATACTGCAGTCCATGTATGCTGTTTGCAGCATGTAGTTCGACCAGCTCTGCAACCCCCCCGTGCACACATAAAAAAGTGCTCAATTTTAGAATGACTTTTGCTTTTCAACTGCCCAATATCTGTGTTTTATGTACCAAAAAATACAATTCATTGAACCACAATAAATATCCACGAATCCTAAGAGACCACAGACATTTGGATTTGACCAGATCTAGACAATGAATTTCAGTTCAGTATTGCAGTCCTATTTGTTTTGCTATTAATTCTAGTGAGGACAATTGATCAATTGTTTTAATTTTAAATCAGAGAGCTAATATCCCACTTTGGCTTCCCTTGCGGTCTTCCAGATACCGCCTCTGAGAGTGAAAATCACTTTTGTTTCTTTCTCTTTCCTGTAGTTAATTCAGCAGCCCCATACGAAGAAATTAAGCTGCCCTTTCCCCATTCCATTGGAGATGATACCGTTTCTGTACTTTTAATTACATTTATTAAAAACAAAACAAAACCCTGAACAGTAATGTGTAACTCTATGACTGTTCTGAAGTTCAGGGTATGCAGACTCACAAATGAGCACAAGGTTGAGCAGAGCCATTGTGAGAGGTCTGGAGAGGCTTTGAGTTCTATACATATCCATTGACTTGTCTTCCCATTACTGTAATATTTCTATTGGCAATACCTGTGCAAGCATAGACTTGGGAATACTACTACTAATACTACTACTTGCTACTCTACCTCTCTCCCTATCAAGCTTGAGAGTACCTGGGGTTTCTCTGGCTGTACTGTGGCTATCACTTCTCCATCTCAGGGTTGTCGGAGGTCTTCTGCCCTTCCTCCCTCCTCTTCCTCCCTCCTCCTCTTTTTGTTTTTACATCTTAACCTCGCAGCAATCAGCCCTCTCTGTATTTAGATCCAGGTTCTGCCCCAGAGCTCACCTCTGCAGATCTGAAATTAGGGTCTTGATTGAGGGTGACCTCCCCTCATCCCTGTTTTTCGTGAGCCTCCAAAAAGTCTTTTTTTGGAAGTAAGGATGTTCAGCAGAAATAAATGTGTTGAGCTTTGTTTGCTGTCTTCCTCTTTCAGAATCAATTATTCCTGCAACTCTCATTTGTTCACAGATTTACTGCTTTGATTTCTTACTGCATAACGATATCCCCAGCTCTGGTCTCTCCAGGCACCCAGAGTGGTGGCAAATTGCATTTGTAGTTTATGGGTCAGAGGCTCCAGCTCAGATCCTGGTGGCAGCTCAGGAAAGAGGCAAGTTGTGATTTCATTTTAAGTTCTGCAAATTAGCTGTGGTTCAGCCTGCCTCTTCCCTTGACACTTTTGGTCTACTCTAATTCCAGTCTCTGCAGATCTGCTCTGTTCCCACTGAAAAGCTTATTTTGTGAGCTTAATTTAACTTGACTCGATGCTCCATAGATCATTCTGCAGCCAGAGCACACTGTGCTCTGTGATCCTGCTGATCTGCACGTGAAAAACCAAGCCAGACCGGGTCATGGTGTGTGAGACCATCGGGACGCCGATGCTGCTGCGATCAGTGATCTTAACTTGCTGGTCTGTGCTGTAATAGGTTAAGTCATTGGCGATGACTCATAGGAAAATGGCTGGGATGGCTCTCACCGGGTCATCTATTTCACCATCCTGCTCCGAGGCACTGATCCTACCTGTGTTAATCCTGACACATCAGCTTAGCCCAGACTTAGCAGCTGGACTGCTTTGGTCAGATTTATTTCCCTGTTCTCTGTGTTAAATGAAAGGGTACAGCTGCTGTGGGACTGGGAGGGCTCTGGGATTTCTGTTTAGAAGATTATTCCACCATTCCCCAATATGCTTTCATTCCAATTTTAGCAGAGTCCCAGCAGTCACCCTTCCTCAGGAACGATGCTGACAGCCCATAGAGCTCCAAGGGCAGGTGATAACCTTTAGGTCACAGCTTTCTGCTCCCTTCAGCCACAGTGATCACTTCTGAGAGCAGTCTAGCACAGCTTTGCTGCTCACCCAGGGTCTGAGAGCTCCTTCCCTGCACCCATAGGGCTCTGGCCTTCTCTCCCAGCCTAAGGATGCTGTGGTACTTTCCTCTGTTTAAATCTGTGATTGCTTTGGAAGTCTGCATCTTCAGGCTGAACTCAGGGCTTCCTGCCTGCCTGGCCTTTGGTTCCACGCTCACAGCTGGCACTGCTTCCTTGCGGACTGGCAAAGGAGGGTGGCTTAGCAACGTTCTGGATGTCTGGGGCTCATCCCTGAAAGCCAGAGCCCCGATCTCCAGCTCCACGTGGACAAGAGTGGCCACAGAAATACAGTCTGTAACAACCCCTACGTATGGTTCAGCTTTATAAGCTGGCCATAAAAGCCCCACTTACACATAGCACAAGGGCAGGGGTGTGAATACACTGGAACAAGGGATTGACACTTTCAGCTACAGCCAAGGAAAGGCTGTTGCGAAGTAGTTTCGATCTCTATAGATCCTCCTTTAGAAGGCAAGGAGATACATCACCGAGATCCTTATGCTGCTTGTGCAAACCTCTGGGCACAGCTGTCTGCACTGCCCCTCCTGGGGGCACAAGGAAAAAGCAGTGAGCGATCCAAAGCTGTGCTGGACCTGTCTGAGGGATGCAGACTACATTCCCGTCTGTCTAAAGGGGCTGTGAGGACTTGTTTGGCTTCTTAAATTCTTCATTGAAGAACTGAGCTCATCTGATAAATGTGCTTCTCGCTCCCCCGTCTGTCCCACCCACTGCTCCAGCTCACGCCAAACACTGTCACCGGGTTTGGAAAGCTGACACAGGATCTGAAGTCTTGAACGGGTGGACAAAGGAAAAACCTGGTTATCTAATGGATTGTAGGATAAGGACACGCTGATCACATCCATCTTCCTCCCTGACAACCCAATGAATGCTTGGTGCAAATGGGAGGTGATGAGGACAGAAAGCAATGACGGAAGCCCTGAACACAACAGAGATGCTGCTGAGGGTGACAGCTGCTTCCCTCTGTCCCTAGAACTGAAAGCTTTCTACAGCAGTGTGTATTTATCATAACCCATAACACAGAGAAATGGGAAAGGGGCCCAGGGCAGGAGACGAGCACTCAGTTTGTCTGCACTGCACGGTCCTGCAGGCGGGAAGGTGGAAGCGATGAGGTAGAGAGGAGATGTATCGTCTGCTGGGCTCTCTCTTTCTGTGTCATTAATCAGCTTCTCTTCACAGGTCATTTGTATACAGTAGAACTTAAAGCAAAACAAAGCCTGTGGAATGATTTGTGCCCTTATGAATTCTTAATTCAAGCGGGACAGCAGATAATGTCCCTCAAAATGTTTCTGCTGTGCTTTACAGCAGTCACCAATTAATTACTGCAGGGATGGTGTTTCAGGGCCACCTCCTCCCCTAGATAAATATGTCCAGTGACAGAGAAAGTTCTTATTCCACACACATAGCACACAGGGGCAGCTCTGCAATGGCAAAACAACTTTGTCTACTGTAGCAGAGGGATTCTGACACCGGGAATGACCTAGACACTGTGCAATACTTCCTGCTCAGGAAATCTGTGTAGCTCGCCCTGCAGGCTGGGATCTGTGCTGGTGGGAAGCAGTGGTGATGTTGTGTCTAAAGGCAGGTTCCCAGCAGAGCAAACCATGCACATTTGCAATTAGCAGAGCTCTAGGAAAGTTCAGCTCCAACCAAGGCATCCAAATACCGAGTAGGTTTCCCCATGTCCTACAAAAGGCCTTGTTACAGCTATTGATGTGTAGCAGTAACTCTACCCGTATTACCCTTGGAGTCGATACACGTTTGTCATTATCTCAAAGCTCAACAGAAACTGAAGTCTCTGGTTAGTTTTACATCTGTTTGTTTAATACCAACACCTTAAGGGTGCCCAGCTCCTGGCAATCAATGAAACAATGCAGGCAGTGGTTTTTGGGCTGACTCCTTTCAACCTTTCATGTTAAGTCAGGTATGGAAATCCATCTGCAGTTTCCCCGTAACAATTTTTTCTAGAACAAAACAAATAAAAGAAAAAGGTTCTACACTGATTCTAACACGTAATTCTCTCTAAACCAATTCTAGGCTGAAAAACTTGCTACTCAGGGATTCTGTAGGCATTTATTTAAGACACAAATGGGGATTAATGAATAACCCCTCCCTGCCCTCCATGGCAGCTGGGTGCCCACGTACTCAGTGCCTTTGAAAGGTTTCAGATGAACGAAGGCTGACTGCAGTCAGAGGCAGTCGCTACACTAAATGCAGAGGATTTGGGATCGGAGCTGCAAGGAGAAAGACGACTGTGAATAACAATACAGCAGCTGAAAACTCACTGCCTCTCCTAGCCTGCCTCCTCTCTGGTGCTCGGTGCTCATGGATGAATTACATAAGCCTCCCAAAACTCTTCGGTGGTTTATCTGTGCATCTGCTTTGCAACACAGTAAATTGCAAAATGGAGAGGTCAAACCCATAAGTTTTCTCCAGAGCAACATGCAGATTGCTGGGAGATGCAAGAGAAGTGCCCAGGGGTCCTGACTCACTTCCAAACGAGAAGAACGAAATAATGAATGGAAAGAATCAAGATCATAATAAATCTTGTTCTGAAGTCTTTAATAATGAAGCTTTATTGTAAATCCATCACAAAGAAACATTACACGGAACCACCAAATAGGTCAGGTTAATTACATCATCTGAAAATGGTGTGATACCTCGAGCCGTCATAAAAAAAGTAATCAAATCCCCTAGGAGTGAGAGATGACTTTTTTAATTAGTGTAGCACTAAAATCTCTGTGCTAACACCTCACAGTGTTCCTCCAGCTTAGCCAGACAAAATATGACATTTACAAGGTAAGCAGCAAATAGGACTCCTTATCTGTGTGCCAGCTTGCATCCTACATGCTTAGCCCTTCGTGATGTAACAAAAAACCTCTCTGCTAGCCCTACAGGCCTGGTGCAAAAAGACATTTGCACTGAGCACCTTCCCTCATTCTGCTCTGTATGAGCAGCCTGTGACCTCCATTCCACATTTCGTACTGAAGCTGGCACAGAATCTGATTTTGGCTGGAACAGATCTCAAAGCCCATCCAGGTCCAACTCCTTGCTATGGGGTGGGGACACCTCCAAGAGATCAGGCTGCCCAGGGCCCCATCCACGAGGAAAAGAAGCATCCACAGCTTCTGTGGACAATCTGTCCCAGTGCCTTACCACCATCGCAGGAATTCCTGTATCTAATCTAAATCTACCGCCCTTTTGTTAAAAAGGTTATCCCCTTGTCCTATCTCCACACACCCTAGGGAAGAGTGTCTGCCCATCTTTCTCAGAGGCCTCCTATAAGTACTGTAAGGCAGCAGTAAGGTCTCCCTAGCCTTCTAAGTTGAATAACCCCAAGCAACATGACCACCTTTAATACCAGGCAGTGTTGGTTCAGGAGTTGGGGAGGAGAGCTCGGAGGTATCCTCAGCCCTTCCTGTGACTCTCTGGGTGATGCTGGGGAAGACTCTGAGCTATTCCTCACCTCATTCTGCAGCTCCAGTGCTGGAAGACCCCGTGTTTGCAGCTCACATTCCCTCTGTCTCCCAGACTCTCCCCAGCCCTCCATTTTCAGCAAAATCCCAAAGCTCACAAATTCCTTGCACTTACCAAACCAAGGAGGACATGGTCCACGTTCTAGGGATTCCAAGCTGAGGGGGCACAGTCCACAGCTACGGATGCGCCAAAGACGTAGCTCCATCTATATGTCCAGCTGATGCAGTTTTAACATTAGATACCAATGGGAACATATCCAAAGCTTGCTTTGAACAGAAGCACTCCTATCTCCTATAGATTGCGCTGTGCTTGGGATCAGTCACAGTTCCCCTTTCCAAGTCCCCTTTGGCTTTTTCTTTTTTTTTTTTTTTCAAATGGAGCCATCTGTACAGGGTTTGCCAAAAATAGTGTTTGAAGGGAAATCGTCCTTCCAAAAGGAACACGTATTTCCCTTGAAGAACTGAATTCTTTTCGAAACATTCTGCTCGTAGGTTTTATGTTTTGAAAACCTGAAGCATTTTTCAGTTCTCAAAACAGGATTTTTCCCACTTTCCACCCCAAAATACCCTTCTCGCAGGAACCGTTATTATATTATTACAGTATCTTATCCTCATCTGTGAAGCATCAGCGAAGATCTGTATTACTGAGTTATATTAAAACATCTATTTATATTTTCCCACTTGAAGCACATGGTATTTTTACCAGCCCCACTGCGCATCCCCCAGCAGCAATCCCAGCGCACTTGCACTCTCGGTAACACTGACAAGATGCTAATAGCTTCACCGAGGTTTTTGCACCCAGAGAAGGTATGTTTAAAGCTTCGGTAATTGCTTTGAGCTCCACAGACTAATAATTGCCAGGCAGGAGAGCTGTGAGTCACCGAGGCACCTAATTCTGTGACCCGCACAAGCACCTGGAGGAGGCAAAGGTTATTTAAGAAAGCAACATTTCTCCTTTCTGGTTAAATTCAGTGTCTTTGTGTTGCTTTGCCAGTCAATGTGTAGTTGTCTAAAGAGTGCAGAGTCTGACATATGAAAGTGGTAGGTGTTACTACTAAGCATATTAAACTGACATGAAAAACACAAGGCTCAGAGACGGCTGAAAGGCACTTTGAAGTCTCACCAAGAAAAACAAGGCTGAGACTTAATCCTTGACCCAGGATTGTGCAAACGAATCTCAAAAGTCTAAGGAGAGCTGAGGTTCACGCTGTAAAAGACGGCCATGGAGGAGGACTGGGCGGCTGTACGGAAGTTGAGTGTTGAAGAAAATGAGTTGAAACTTAAGAGGGCTCTGAGAAAAAAATGAAATAAAAAAAATCGTTTTCTATATATAAACCCGGAGAGGGAAAATGCTGGGGAGGGAGAAGATCCAACAGACAAACTTGGCACAGGAACAAGAAGTGTACGCTGGCTGTGAATAAATTCAGGCTGGGAAATTGAAGGAAGTTTTCAGCCATCAAAGGAACAAAATCCCGGACCAGGCTTCAATGAGGAGAAGGAGGAGGAAGAGAAGTAGCTGGGTGTAAGCTGAAGGGCAAGAGAAAGGCATTGAGAGAGCAAGTTGCTTCCCGGGCACACAGAGAACTTGTGCTCCTGGTCCTGCAGAGCGACCGCATCCCCATGGCTGAGAGCCTGGGTGCTGCAATGGCACCATCTGCAATCCTGGGGCACCCTGCTATTGCAGGCCATGAAGGGAGACTGCAGGAAAGCTGGGAAGGGGCTTTTCATAAGGGCATGTAGTGACAGGATGAGGGGAAGTGGCTTTAAACTGGAAGAGGGTCAATTTAGATTAGGTATTAGAAAGAAATTCTTTACTGTGAGAGTGGTGAGACACTGGAACAGGCTGCCCAGAGAGGCTGTGGATATCCCCTCCCTGGAAGTACTCAAGGCCAGGCTGGATGGTGGTCAGCCTCCTGGTCCAGTGGGAGGTGTCCCTGCCTATAGCAGGGGGGGTATGGAACTAGATGATCTTAAAGGTCCCTTCCAACCCAAACCATTCCATGATTCTGTGATCCTATTATTCTATGACATGGATGTGGACTCAGAGTGACGTGCCCACAGCAACTCGCCCATCCCTCCCCCATCACCTCCTTCAAAGGCTGACGTGATATTTCTTCTCTGCCATTTCATTTCCTTTATCCACTGGGTCAAGGAGCACTTTGGTAAGGTCACAGCAGCTCTGATTGTTGCTGTTTTGAGCTCATTCTAATGACATCATTGTGCAACACTGAAGAGCCTGACTGCTGAATTCCAGGCTTAGAGATGGTCAGGTTTCTCCAGAAATGAGGTTTCTCGCAGAAACCCTGGTCTCCGGCTTATAGCATGAGCTCTGCCTTCAGGAGTGCTGCCTCAATTTCATATCTGCATTTATCACACGGCCTAGGGCAACTCTTCTCACCAATGTAATGGGTCTAACGAAGTGGGATTTTGGAACAGTGGGTGTTTTAGTTACTTTTTTTTTTATTGTTGGAGAATGGTAGGAAAAAAAGTTAACAAGAAAATCATTTTGCTGTGATCTGAAACTTTTTTTTGTTCTAATCAGGGACAAATGAAAAAGCAAAAGATGTCCAGGGTCAAATGAAACACGTATGGACTTTTTGGGTATTTTAAACTAACTTGGGATTGAAGCATTTCAAATGAAAAATGTGACTGTTTTTCAAAATAGACAAAAAGAAGCGATGTTCTTCATGCTCCCCTACACCAGCCCTGGTCTATCAGACTGCTCTGCCTGACCACTGACATTTTTCTCCACTAAAATACATTGGCACAAAGCCGTTTTCCTAGCTCTTCAGAATCATTCTGCACAACTTCAATGCAAGTCTTCCACTCTACAGGAGAATCATGAGCAGAGAGTGATCCTACGTTCCTTTTTAATCCTTTCTACCCTCCGTATGACTGGGGAGAACTCCAAGCAAGTGGGCAACCGTCCTCCAACATCTGCCAATGCCCATAGGGATAGTGACATGAGGAGCACGTCAGAAGATCCAGAAAGTAACACTGGAGACGTGAAATCAAGCTGCTCTACCTGGGGAATCTACCTGGGGTAACAGGAGGAAGAATGCAGCTATGGGATCTCCAGAGATGGTGGGCAAAGCAGTATGCGGAGGATATGATGGTCCTGATGGACACCATGGTTTCTGAGTTAGGACAGATACTTTCCAACATTTGGAAAGAGATTTATTGACTCCCTGCATAAGTCTGGTAGCTCATCTGGCTTACTTTATTTATTATTATTTATTTCATCTGGCTTAATATATTTATTAACACGTGGCTGCTTATGATTCATCAGAAGAACATGGATACAACCAAAAATGCCCACTCAGAGCTTGCACAGGGACACAGAACATTACTGGGTTGGTCCTTTGCAGATGAAGACTGGGTTTCTTGGGACATGCCAATTAGGGACATGATGGGGTGGTTCTCTTAGATATACAACAGAGCAGAACCAAATTCCAAGCCTGAAAACTATGTCCACAGATCACAGATAAAACCAAGCCTATCACCAAGTGAGTCTGGAAGTGGCTGACTCAGTTAATTTTCAGTGATATGGAATTCATGCCTGGCATCTGAAAACCCTTTTATTTCACAAAGCTTTTGCTTTGAGACCGAAAATGAAATTGAAAGTAAAATACTGAAAATAAGAAGTGAAGTGAGCATTTCAAAAAGAGACTGAAAGAAATGTTTGTGTAACAGTCAGCAAGAGACAACGCTTGGCTTTTTGCTCAACCACACTGCTAAGACTCATGCAGAGCTTGATATTAGAGACTAGGTTAAATAAACCTCAGAAATAATGCTAGATGTTCACCATGGGACTGGTAAAACGTGTTGCTTTTCTGCATAAGAAAAGACTCCTATTTAAATGTGCAGGCAGCCTTCAGCTCAATTTGCTGGTATAAATTGGGCAGCTCAGAGTCAGAGTGAACACAGAAAATGTCTTCTTATATGCAAATGGAAGATGACATTTTTTTTTTGGAAGCATCTATAATAGTTGGAAATTAGCAAATGTTTCTAGATCCTTGTTAACAGCAAAGAAGAAAAAAAACACCTTAATGTAATCTTCCCAGATGAAAATGACATTAATTGAAAGTTTGATTCTATTCTCTAATAGTTTTCCTGTTGCATTGTGATTAATAACTACTTACACCTAAGAGAAGTCAGTATTCTTTCAAATTAGGGCATTACTTACAAATGCGTTCATGTCTTTAACTAGTTCTTAAGGATGCCATGCACTGCCCTCCCAGCAGCTGCCAAGGTCACACTAGCAGACCCTTGCTGGATGCTGCAGCAGCTGATTGGCACGCTAAGAGCTGAGTCCACCCTCTACCTGGAGCCCTCTGAAGGTCAGGACCCTATGACACATCTTCATGGTGACTCAAACACAGCAGATCTTACTGTCCTTCTACAATAAGGCGTATCTCACAACTCCACTGAGCCTCAGTATTTGCCCAATACCTGCCACGTGTTTTCAATGCCAAGCAGGATAGATGGAGACAGATGTGCCAACCACAGGGCACCCAGGCCCATCCTTCTGCTGTTGTCCTCTGGGCTACTTGCAAGTCATCCCAGAGATGCTCTTGAGGGCAACAAAGTGGATGGTCCTGAGCCACACTTGACCTCTTAACTTGGCTGGAGGCTGCTCTGAGCATCCAGCACACAGCACACTTGCATGCCTCCTGAGACACTCTAAAAAAGGCTTCAAAGATATTTTTTTCCCCTTGCTCCTGGTAAAGACAGAAAGGCAAGGGAACGCAAACACTGCAAGCTGACATGTGGACGCACCTTCCTGCACAGGGCTCTGTCACTGTTCCCACTAATGCAACACACACCCACAGCCAGGGACGGTGCTTACAGCATCGGGCCTCGACGCGTGCTGCAGGATTCAGGCCAGTTACCATCAAAGTCAAGCTGATTATTTTAATTAGCTTTGTTTCCTTCCAGCCCCCTGACTCTTTACTCTGCTTATTATGGTAACTGATTTGAATGTTAAGCTGTTAACCTCAATCACAACCCAATTAAAAAGTCCACCATAAAATAGAGTGGTTTAGCCATCTTGACTCAAAATAATTAATGCAAGTGATAGAAAAATAACTCCTACTCATCATACCTGTCTGGGGAATGCGGCACAGAAGTGGGGACCGTTTGCCAATTGGGATTGTCACCTACTAATGGCACCGACTGTTTTTGCACCCCCACAGGCAGCACGGACACTGGGGAGCCCCGAGACCAGAGGACAGGGAGCTGAAGAGGAGGTCACTGTGGAGTTACATTATGCCTCTAATGATTCCAAGAGGAAAGCAGGCTTCTTCACTGCAGAAGCCCTGGGGGCTGATGCTTCGACAGGGACATGGTGGAAAGCCTGGAAGCCTCATCCAGAAGCTGAATGGAGGCTGCTCTTCCAGCCCTGGGAGAAGGTTGGCATCAAGTCCTTGGTGGAAAATGACTTCAAATTCAGAAGTGGTTTGTTTTTTTGGGTTTTGGTTTTATTTTTTTTTTTCATTGCTCCAAAAACCTCATCAGAATTGCATTCTACTGTTACAGAGCATTAGGATCACACTTTCCCTTCTGTCACAGAGAGAAGAGAGTTAAAGAAAATTTATTTGCAATTGGCCAATCCCTCATCCCGGGAACTGAAGGCTTTTTCTAAAATGCAACTTGCTGCAGCCTTGGGCTACACCGAGCAGGACTTCTGTCTGCCAGTACCTCCAGATCAGCCTTTCTCTCCTTCCACTATCCAGAAACCCCCTCAAATTTCCCTGCTCAGAAACATCCCTCAGCCATCAGTTTTCCTCCCCATGACAGCTCAGAAACCCACCACAAAGCTTTTTGCAATGCAGCTCATATCGAAATCCCTTATCCCCACCACCATGCACGCGCACACGCTCACGCTCCTCTATTTACAGATTGCAAATTGCCTTTGCCGCATGCACACACACAAATCTCGACACAGCGGGGACCTGGGTGCGGTGTCAGAGGAGCAGCAAGGAATGCTGCTGGTCGCCATCGGTGTGTTGATAGCTAGGGCGATTCTGCGGCTTGTTCTCCAGGCTGCAAAGCTGGGGAAGTGCTATATAAAACGCTGGGCATGGACGTGTGCCAGGAGGTAGTAAACAAACTGGGAGCTCTGTTTTTCCTCTGGCTTTCACTCCAGAGCCTTGTCTGTCTGTGGAGGAGAGTGCCCGGCTGCACTGGGCAGGTTTTTCAGATTCTAAAACCGGCACTTTTATTTATTTTTTGGTGATGGAGAGGAGGAGGAATAATTAACCCTGCTTTGCAGAGAGCCAGGTGAGCAGCAGGGAGCTGCATGGACTCTGGATTCAGGCCAAAGGCGGCAAATGGCACGAGAGCAAAGTTCAGAGCTGCCTTCAAACCTCTTTCACATAATGAAAGCGTGAAAGCAGATTCACACGATGGATGAACATGAAAAGCCAAACATATCGATCACTCCGTACATCGCTGGCAACCAGCTGTTCTGGCAGCAGTCTTACAAGGGCTTTGCTGCAGTCAGACACAAGATAATGAGGAGCAAGCAGAGGAGCCTGGACCGGGTGGGTTTTCTTCCCAGGGAGAAGCCCTGCTTGTCCCAGCGTCACCTGCGCTGCTCTGATGCTGCTCGCAGTGACCGTGTTTTCTAGATGGTGGACTCTGTCCAGCAGACGCGCTTGCTGTGTGCCTGCAACCTGCTGCACAGAGGCAGAGAAGCAGTGGCAGTGCTGCAGGGAGCACCGGGACGGCAGAGCTGCTTGAAGGGCCCAACCATCCCAACCCTCTGCCTCCCTTGGGCTCTGCTCCACGACTCCCGAGGCGGGTGGTGCTCAAGGTAAGACGGCGTTTCACGTTCATTCTTCTCCGTGCTATTAGGCAGAACGAGGCCTCTGCGCAGGCAGGGCTGGCAGACAGGGGAGGCAGCAGCACGGGGCTGCCTGCAGCGCACAGGCACACAGTGGTGCTGAGGCTGCCGTGGGCAGGGATGCTGGCTGGAGAGCTGGGGACAACAAGAGATTTGACCTCCACCATTTTCTCTGCCTCCTCATGCTGTTCTGTCTCAGCCCAAATACTCCTGCTTTGCACATAGGATGCTTACCAGCTCCCTTCCCAAAACCAGCAGCCCTTGGGGATGCTCCAGGCCTGTGCCCCATCCACCTCCCCCAACCTGAGAATCTGGAAGCCACAAGGAGGTGGTGACCTCCAACTGTCCCTGAGCACTGACTGTGCACTTGCAGCCCGGAAAGGCAACTGTACCCTGGTCTGCAGAGGGGTGGCAGTGGGCAGGGGGAGGACTGTCCCCCTCTGCTCTGCCCTCACGAGGCTCCGTCCGGAGCACTGCATCCAGGCCGGGAGCCCCCAGCACAGGAAAGATGAGGAGCTGTTGAAGCAGGACCAGAGGAGGGTGACAAAGATGCTCAGAGGGCTGGAGCTCCTCTCTTATAAACACAGATTGAGAAAGATGAGTTTGTTTAGCTTGGAGAAGGGAAGGCACTGGGGACACCTCACTGTTGTCTTCCAGAACTTGAAGGGAGCTTATAAGCAGGAGGGGGACCGATTTTTTACGTGGTCTGATAGTGACAGGACAAGGGGGAACAGTTTTAAACTAGAAGAGAGGAGACTAAGGATAGATATTAGGAAGAAATTCTTTACTCAGAAGGCAGTGAGGCCCTGGCACTGCTGCCCAGAGAAGTGTGGGTGCCCCATCCCTGAAGGTGCCCAAGGCCATGGATGGGCCCTGGGCAGCCTGAGCTGGGGAGGGGGGGCAACCAGCACACAGTATGGGGGTTGGAGCTCAATAATCTTTAAGATCCCTTCCAACCCAAGCCATTCTATGATTGTCTGATTCTGATCATCCTCTGGGAGCCGATTCAAGAGTTCAAGAGGCGCCAGAATGAGGGAGGGACACAGCAGGACATGGCCACCTGAAGGTCCCCCGGAAGGAGGCCTTGGTCTACCGGTGGCCAAAAGCACCAGGCCCTGCACTCAGTGCTGCCGCCCATGGAGGATGGGCTGTGCACCGAGAGCCCCAGAGAGGGCCCAGCAGCTTTCCCCATGGGAACCATCTTCCCAAGGTACCTTTTGGCCCATTCATCTGTGAAACTGTCGAGATAGAGAAGGAAAAGCACGGCTCCCACAACAGCACTGCTCCTGCCTGGGTGCCCAAGCCTTTCCTTAGAAACATCAAAATAGAGATAAAAATGAGACAGTGCAGCATATCTCATCCTCCACGACAAGGACTGTGGCTACGCCCTTGTCCCCTGAACTGCCTTTTGTAGAGCTTCCATCTCCTCCCTTGACCTTCTACTGCAGATGCAGGTCTTCTTCTGGACCCATCCTTGTTCATTTGACCTGGCTCCCAACCTGCAGGGATGCTGCACAGCTGACTATCCATGCCCTCTTTGTATCCTTCACCAAAGCTTGTATTACTCTCTGTTGATAAAGTAAGGGTTAACAGAGCCTCTGTATCATCCTGATCCCCTTCTCATGCGGGTTCATACGGTTTCTGATGGGGAAAATATGTGACCTGCATGTCCAGGTCCTCAGGACTCCAGGCAGCTGCACTGGAAAGCGTGGTTTGATTCCGTGGGCACAAAATACCCTTTTCTTGAATGCTCTTTTCTGTCCTCATCGTGCCTGGGGTTTGAGATGTCTTTTTCTTTTGTGGCAAAAAAATTGAAGGAGAATAATATCAGAGATCGCAGGGAGAGAAAGATGGCTTTGTGTTTAAAGAACTGGATGCTGTTTTGAAGACCAAGGTTCTGTCTGTTTCCCAGCATTTCTATGAGATGTCAGGTGAAACCACATCCTGCTCTGGTCACTTGTTTCCTGTTTTCCAGGCTTTGGGATTTATTTGCCAATTCCTTACTGCTTGCAGCTCTGCCTCCTCTGAGACTGTGTTTACACCCCAGCAACTCTAGACACAGGATGGGATTCTTTTTCTCTTGTAGATGCTCATTTTCCCCCATTAATTATACAGACTGTCTAACCCACTCAAGCAACTAACTACCTGACAGTAAAGGCAGCAAGATGCATTTTACTTGGTGTGCCAATTTGGGAATGGTTTTGTGTTGTTTTGCTGTTTTTTTTTACTTTCATATTCTGCAGCCTTATTGTCCCTTACTGTCACTAAATCATTATCCCTTCTATGCCAGGGTTTTCCGACTCACAGGGTACAGTTCACTGAACACCACAAAGCTCAAAAAAGCCCAACAAACCAACCCCAAACCTGAATAAAAAGGATGATCAGAATTCAGGTCCAGAGCTGGAAGATTTTAAACGCAGCAGAACTGTGGCTCATGTGAACTGAACGTTCTGTGAGCAGAGCTCATGTTTGATTTGTTATTTATCAGCGGCCAGTCTCAGTGCTACAGATACATTCAGCAGCAACCATGGGGGATTTTAGGAGAGCGGGGAAGCCAGCAGAGGCAGCAGACAGGAAAGGCAGTTCTGTAGTGTGCTAGAGCCCTCCTCTCTTCTACATCCCTTTGTAATACAAAACTCTCTGCTCTTTACAACTGTCAAACCCTCTGCTGTTGTCATGCGTAGGATTAGGTCCGGAGGGAATTATTATTTTCACGATTCCCTTCTTTTTGTTCCCTTTTTTATACGTTACATCTGTAGAATCTGTGAACAATAATTGATCTTGATTAATTTGCCACAATGCTGTGCACTCCCGAATGCGCCCAAATGTCTTTCGTTTATAGACGCTCAGAAAGAAGGGCACAGAAACATAAAAGGTAAAGAGATAAAATGAATCCTGGGAGAAATGCCTTATGAAGTTTTGGAAATTATGCTTTCCAAAATAAGAAACAGAATTAAGATTGAGGCCTCTGTCTCCTGATGTCTTAAAGGATGGTGCCTCATTATTTTGATACATTTGTGTGCCAGTTTAATGTGCTGTGCAATGCAACTTCCATTATTCATACCATCTAATGTAAGGTAAATTACAGCATCCTGGTTTGGATTTGCTTCAACTTCCACTAGTAAAGGAGCCCAAGAGAACACGTCATGCTGGAAGAAAATCAATTCCTATAGACTTTTCTAAACCCTCTAATGAGTCTGATAGTAAAGCAAGAACTAGTTTTGCTGTGAAGAAGCCCCATGCATTTGGTAACCTTAGCTAGTTTCAGTTATCTACATAAATGTGGAAAGCAACAAAAGCTGGACGTCTCTATAAAATCTCAAGAACTAAAGGCTCAACAGCAAAATATTTTTTTGTATCAGGATTCAGGACTATTCTATATTCAGGAATATACAAATTATGAGACTCTGAAATGTACGCATTACAATAGAAACCAAGTGGATTTGCATAATTAAAGGAAAACTGTGCCTCTGTTCCACTAACATGTTTTAAAAATGCCTGGCTGGGAAGTAATCTGGATTTACGTCTTGTAGCACTAGGAGGTGACGGGATGACTGAACACCTGATAGATACATCTGGAAAATCTGCCCCTATACGTGGCTGTGTCTGAATTAGATGAAAGCACAAAGCCAGGAGAAAGGATCAGTGACTCAGGAGGAAACATCTCAGGGGTCTTCTTTCAACCTCATGAGTGTGAGACTCTTGAAAGACCTACTTAAAACAGCCGTTGTGTGAGATGGAAAGAGCAAAGATGAGGATCACAAAGGCATGTGATAAATCTACCACCACAAGGTCACACATCATATAGCTGCACTTTGTGCAGATGCCACATGGATCACTGCAGGGATGAACAGAAGAAGACATAAGCTTCATTCTTTTTCTTGCCTGTCCCTGGTAGAAAAGACTCAGTAAATTTTTTAGTAATTGGTCATTTCCTCTCTCCAGAGAAGACTGTACAAGAGAAAGAGTTAATGCATAATTATTCCATATGAGCTAACAGAATATGCCTGTTCCGGCAGAAGCTTACGAGCAGCTTCTGATGCCACATGGGAACCTCACTGGCTTTTCAGACTCAAAGGGACTTTGCTTAAGTTCCTTTCCAAAGGAAACGGCTTCAGCTCATTATTTGCAGACAGCATCTGTCACTTTTCTATGCCAGTGGATGCTGATCGTCCTCAAAGAACATTGTACAAATGTGCAGACTGCTGTGTGTTGAGAAAGGACTGCTATTATATCAATTTTCCACTTGAAAGCAGCAATAACAGCAAATAAAGCTGGAGCCACATGACTCTGTTGGATCTGGGGCACTTTCACTGAGGCATTCACCCTAAGTGAAAGACAAGAAACTAAACAGGAAGGTGTGGACTGCTGCAATGCTGCCAGTAAGATTACTGAATACTCCCTGGTAGCCCTGTGAAATGCGGAAAATGGGTGCTCGTGGCACTGGCAGACAAAGCAGACCTCATTTGGACCTGCTGAAGGAGCTTCTGCACACTGCAGCATTGGAGAGTCACATGCCATTGGGTTCTGTCCAAGCTCTCCTGGAGCAAAAGCTGCTACGAAGTGCAGATTCTGTGATTTCTGGAGCATTTGAGGTGCCTATGAGATCAGTAAGAGCTGAGTACATCAGCTCCTTTCCTAGGTCTGTTCAAGAGATATTAGCTGTTTCTCGTGTTCCCATCAGCAAGCACAGCAGACACATGGAAGCTGCAGGGAGATGGAGTGCTGGTTCATCCATCCATCCCTCCATCCATCTCGTTATGCAGGCAAGTAGCACTTTGTTAGCAGTGCTCTGCTGCTGCACACATCCACCTGCCACCTTGAATGCTGACTGTAACGTGGGAAGCTCCAGGTTCCCTCTTGTCAGGGGCTGTATCCCAACCATACAGACTCATTCTCTCCCCTCCCTTGTACAACTGACAATGCACAGGTTTCTAGTGAGGCTGACGCAGTGTTCTTTTGTTAACCAGAATGTCTGGCATGAGCTGACTTTTTCTGGAGACATACAAGCAATATTTGTCTGTACCAAGTAGGGAGCAGCGGAGGAAACAGCAACCAGTTACTGCCCTCTGTCTCTGAGCGGCTGCAGCTGTACCCAGCCATACGCCGTGGCGGTGTTGGATGACAAACATTTGCCATCAGCCCTTGTATGAGGACAGGGCATTTAAGGACAGTTGCCATCCTTCTAAGTTTCATGGCAGGCCTGTGACTCTGGGACATGAAGACGCATTTATTGCATGGCTGCTGCCACATTCATACCCTGAGATTCCTGCAAACAGTTCGATCGAAGCATTTTGGGCAGTTATTTGAGGTGGTTTCCTTGCGATGACCAGTGAGGAACCAGGTGCCTCCTGGATGTCACAGGTGAACTGAGGTGACCTCCCTCCCTTGAGTGCTAAAGCAAACGGAGAAACAAGTGGAAAATGTCAAGCAGCAGGCATTCCTTGGCATTTCTTGACTTCTCTTACTATGATCACTGCACCTCATGAGCCATGAAATCTCCAGGAGAATCTGGAAGGCTACCTGGGAGACTTAGGGTACAGTTGGAGTTAATGGCAAATGTGCCCCTAATTTTAGGAGAAGATTTTGCTGTCAGTAACTTGTTAACTTGATCTACCGCATCTGCAAGTGTAGCACCCCAGGTGAACCCCTGAACTTCCATAAGACAGACTTTTGAGCACCTGTAGAACAGGTAAATATCATGATTTTAGCTGCTGCTTCTCCCCAGGTCTGGGCAAGGAATGAATTTTGAAGAGAAAGAAATTACAAAAGAATTACACAAAATGCCCTGTTTGCAAGACGAAGCTTAGAGAAGAGCAAGATGTAATATCAAATTAAAAGGGGTAATCCCCACTGTGCCCTGCGAAGGAAAGGAAGTCGGACTGAAGGGTCGTGCTCAAACTCCTCCCAGGGTTTTACCAATGATGTAAAAAAGGTGATGTTCTGAAACATGTCATCTCACTTGGATGACCCAGATAGCAAACCTGGCAGCTGCTCTCAGGATATCGCTGTTGGTTGTTGGAGCTACAGCCATCAAATATTCCCAGTTTTCATTTTAAAGGACAGTGTTTCAGACCCAGTGGACTTACATTTAAAAGCACCTGTAGAATATTTTGAGGAGGTGACTTTGATCAAAATTTGAATATTGCATTTCAGCATTCATGCCCAGAACACATTCCATAGAACATTCCAAGTGCATTCGTTCACTCAGAAAAGCACCTTTAAATATCATGATGTTTTCTGAGTCCTCAAAATTTCTGTTTCCATTCTATCACTGCCATTTTTTTTTTCATTTATTAATTTTTGCTCAATTTTGGGGGTAAAAATGTTGTCATTCTCCATGGACTTCTGCAGCATTCTAATACAAAGCGTCAGAGTTTGAGAATACATATGGATTTCAGGGAGCAATAATTCCTTCTGTGTTTTATTAGAATGCAAACAGCTACTTCGTACACTGGCTGTCCTTCAGAAGGGCTGGGATTTAGAATGAGATGGAATATTTGAAACAGCCTGATTCTTATCTCACTGGTGTTAACAGGATCTCACACCAGAGCGATGAGCTGGAACACCAGCACTGCCAGATCAGCATCTTTTGTCCCAACAGGTAAGCTGACATCACGCCTTTTTGCAGCTCTCCAGCAGGTCCTTGTGTTGCAGAGCCACGCAGCGAGTAGTTACGTGTGATGCTTTCAGCAGGTAATCCCAGATTTCTCCGAGACAGTGTTTTAGCAGTCTTACTGCGTGCCACAATTTGATATTGAGGTGAAACAAATCCTTTCTGGATCTTAGCTCCTTGAAGCGGGGTGTCAGCAGTGGCAGACTGAGCAGTTGCCACTCGCAGCCAATTTACTTGAGCAAGGTTTTGAAATAACTTTGTGACAACCTCCTAATGAAAGCGAGGACAGCACTGTTCTGAGAAGTCTAATTGATTGCAAATGTCCAGTGCTTCCCAGTCCCGGGGAAAGCATTGCAAGAGCCATAAATAAGCACTGTAGCTCAGGGCTCATACATCATTTTAAACATTCCCCTTTCGGAAAAGATGGGAAACGGCAAAACAAACAGAGGCTCTAATTCTGGTGGTTTAACCACGTCGGATTTATTAAATAAAGATGTGTAGAAAAGTCCGCATCTCTTCCAAAGACAATGTGTGTGGCATAAAAGAATGAGTGAGGCAGGGTGTATATGTGCGGGTCTGCATGAACGTAGTTTGGGAGGAACGAGGAAAACAAGGTGGAAATATGGAGCTGTGTAGGAACTGACACAGGCACAGGCATTAAGAACACTGGGAGTCCTACCAGTGCTTCAGCAAGTCTACTGAAATGACCTTGAACATCCCAAGGAGCACAGATTTGCTACTGAAGCTTCTTGAAGACAAAGATAATGCTGCTATGTCTTTTCTAATTAGATTTTTAAGTGCTTCAGGGTGAGGACTGACTTTTCACCGGGGATACAACGGCATCCAGCAGAATGAAGCTCTGAAGCACAACAGAGCATCTGACTTTATTATTTGAATAATGACCAAATCATAAATAGCATAATAATAAGATGAAAATGATAGGATGGAACAAGAAGTAACACTAGTAATATGATAATAGCAATAATTACAGCCATGTTATTAGTTATAATTATCTGACTGCATTCAGCAGGTCTGATCAGAGGGTTGAACTCAGCAGGGGAACGTGTCCAAATGTACCAGGTCATGGCACCCACGTGCAGGGAGCCCCAGGGAGGAGCAGGGGGCTGGGGAGGTTCCATCTCTGTGCAACTTGTCCCCACATGGCTGTGTGCAGTTGGATGTCTCAGTGTCACAGCTCTGGATAGGAAGCTAGCAGCTGGGAGATGGGGTCAGATTCTGGTGTCTGAATCAGAGGTGTGGGTGACTCAAATGGGCCACCTCGGGACCCTTCTGCTAAGTCCACGTCACCTCTCCAAGGAGACCAATCCAAAGAAGTAATTTAAGGTTCTTTGGTTGTAGCGAACAGAAATGGGCACTTTCAAGCCTAATTCATCAGATACAAGTGTGTCTGAACTTAGGCCACGTGCCTAACATGCCTCCTGTGCAACCTGGAGCAATGGTAATCATTTTTTTGTTCCTGCACTGGCCCGCCATGGTATCACCCAACTCTTTCTTCAGTAGGACTCCGGACCTACTGAAGTACCATTCATCTATAATAACAATAATTACAAACAAAGCCTTCCTTAGATAAGTACTGAGCAATCCTGCCCTCTGGTTTCATTTAAAGAATGTCTTTTAAGCTTTATGTTGGCAGTAGATAAAATAATCTGCTACTGATCTGTGAGCAGTGGCTGCAATTTATATCTACCAGTGCAGAGGTTGGTTGATCACTGATACAGGCAGTAACCTGGCACAGCTGGAAAGTGTGGAATAATGTCAGGTTAGATATTATGAATAAATTCTTCTCAGAGAGAGTGGTGATGCATTGAAACGGGCTGCCCAGGGAGGTGGGGGAGTCCCCATCCCTGGAGGTGATCAAGAAAAGGGTAAATGTGGTACTGAGGGGCATGGTTTAGTCAGCATGGTGGGGATGGATAGGCGGCTGGACTCGGAGATCTTAGTGGTCTTTTCCAAGCCCAGTGATTCTATGATTCTATGAACTGAGAGTAGCTTCCTGAAATGCTTCCTGTGCAACCTGAGGCAATGGTAGTCATTTTTTTTTCTCCTGCACTGGCATGTCATGGTATCACCCAACACAGGGGACAGTGATGGGATATTTCCCCTTCTGGAGAGCCTGGGAGCTGCTTTTTTCATGTTGAATTACTGGAAACTCATGTTGAATTACTGGAAACAAAGAAGTGTCAGCCACGAACATCCCTCTGTGAAAGTTACAGCCGGCCACACCTTTATTCCTGTTATTTTAGTTTGGATTTTTAGCTGAAAAGTGATTATCTTAAAATACTCGGAGACAATGAGAAGTTTTCAGAAGACTCTAGCTGGCTTGGCACTTCCTACTGTCCTTGTAAGAGACGGCAGTAAGGTGTATTCTGTTAACTGTATGGGTGGGAGCATGGCACTTGCTTCTTCAGTACAGATCTTCCAGAATCTTCAAGCACTTGCACTTTGCTGGACAAATGGGAACAGCTGGAGGTGGAATTGTCTCCTCACCAAGAGACTGAAGGTGCTTCAGTGTCAAGTGCCACTGTCGTGGTGGGGTATGGACTGATGCAGTAGCATCAGAGATGCTGCACTTGCGTTATGCTTCTCAGACTTGCTGTGGAGTGTCTGCCACCAGTAGCATTCCCCATACAAAGCTGAAGAGGAATCAAGGATGAGGCTAGCAAAACCATGACCTGTAGATTCCTTTAAAAAGAGTATTTTTAGGGGGTGCATTTTCAATCATTTTTACCACGTGAAACTCACACAGAGTCAGTGCGATGGCTGCCTGGGCAGGAAATGGGACATAAAATCAGCTGGACTGTATCCTAGGCTGGCAAAAGTATACTTGTCCTCCACACCTCCACAAAGCAGGCATGAATCTTCATTTACATGCAGCTCCTCCATTAAGAAGCCCATTGCCCAGCACTTACTGCAAAGTAGATGTACACGTGGATGCACATTTACCTTTTGTTCTCTGTTCCTGCATTGAGCAAACACTGACTTCAGACCAATCCAACACAGATTTGTAGTCTCTACTTGGAGACCACTAACAGTTAAACTTACTGAACGTATGCTGGTACCCTTCGATAGGCTGATAGCCCTTCTCCTCCCTGGCTGCACAAGAAGAGAGGAATTGGGACAGATGAGCAGCCTATGCTGGGGTTCTGTAGAGAAAGGCTACACTGGAAGCCTTGGAAATTGGGAAGTAAAATCATGTATGATACAGAAAATACTATGGACAGGCATTCTTTTTCATCCAACAATAAATGAAGACTTTGATGAAAGAAATATTCATATATTTTTTCAAAAGTGTATTTTAGATGAAAATTTGGAACTTTTACATTCAGAACTCATTCTGTTTTCAGTGATTTTATGCCCTATGTTTTCCAGTTTAGTAATTTTATTCAGAAAGCTGCATTTGTTTTGTGCTTGTGTGCACACGTGTATTTGTGAATAACTGATGCTGTCTAACTGTGATTGTATGGCTGGTGGGTCTCCAAGAGGTTCATCTCCAGGTGCGTGTAGGAATTTGGATACCAATGGTACATAGATGGGGGCT
>JANHGO010000069.1:82946529-82982069 GCA_024606505.1 Aquila spilogaster
TCTTGAAAGCTTTTTTTTTTCCCCCCCCCCCCCCCCCCCGCAATGTGACACCAAATTCAGTGCTTTGGGGTGTGGCTTCAGCAAATGTAACAAAGCAGCAAGCACTAGCGGGTGGGAGTAGCAAATGGACTTGTGGTGCCCATGGGACAGAAGCACTTAGGTCATGCTAGGGATGTACTTGGTTGGTCCATTGTGTGAAATAGTCAACTTGTTTGGCCTACACCTCTCAGTTCTCTTTTCCATGACAATCCCTTCTCAAATTGGAGCTTCTTCACCCTACCAATATGTATAACCCCAGTTTCTGAGCTCATTTTATCCTACTGACCTGCAGTGGCTTTCTACTCTGCCCAAAAAAGAGGTGCTGGGTGTGTTCAGTCCTAGCAGTGCTTGATAGAACATGCACTATTAGACAAAGCTCTGCAGAAAGCCAGCTACGTAAGTTTGGAGCCCACCTACAAGTCGTATTAAAGAAAGGAGTTCTCTTACATAGTAAAGCTATTTCTATCAGTGTTTCCTAACTGGCAGACCATTAAATATAATTTTTCCCATTACCAGTGAAAATCCACAGGCTTTCTCTTGATCTTCCAGCATGGAGTCTCAGGACTGGTCTGGATTTGCCTGTGCCTGAGCTAGTTTTGACTTATTCTAGCTGTTACAACAGGACAGTGACTATGACTTAGTAAACATATCCTGGATTAGCTCTGCTCAGGGACCAGTCTGTGATAATGGCCTGACGAAGCCAGGTAGTCCCTAGTGACAAACAACAGCCCTCTGTGTTACTGGAGCCTGGGAAGGCTCCTGGGCAACTGTCAGGCTTTAGCTGGGGGCTGATGAGAAGGAAGTAGGTTGTCATAAGAAAAATGTATAAAAATAGCCAGAAGCAGACCCAAAACAAGGAGGAAGAAACTGCCACTGTCAACACTGAACTCCTCCTGGAGAAGGACTAGGACCTCTTCTACTCCCTTTCTTGAGGAAAGCAGAAACCATTGATTTTAGGACTCAGAAAGACATGGGAAGGGTGAGCACAGCACTAGAGGACAGAGGTACATACCAGGGAGCTTCTATTTAACAGTTTTAACTGTTTTATTAATTAGGATTTTCTCTACTATTTAGACATTTTGGACAATTAGACTGTTAAGAAATCGATTGAAACAATGAATTCTGAGTTCCATGTATATATAGCAAGTTCCTTTTGCCCATAACAACATTTCAGTGCGATACTACTCTGGCTGGGATTTCAAACTCTGCAGATGTGTGCAGTTGTGTGTGGCAATTTTTAGGATGGCCTTTGGTGATAGATACTGGGGTACATTCACAGGACAGGTCTTAGCATACTGTTGCCTAAAACCTATCAACACGAGTTGTTCTGAAAGATGTTGCCTGAAGGTTCAGGATTATAAGAATTTACTTAAGTTCACCTCTCTGTCATGCTGTGTATCTCATCCTATAACACCTGCAGGGTTTTTTAGTTATTCCATGTAAACACTTTCCATCTACAGGTACAGGCAATTGGTGGTTTATTTATTTAACTTCCCCTCCCTACACCTTGGAATAGCATTTTGCTTATAGAAGTCCTGAAGCTGAAGAGGGAAAAATTTGCAAGGAAGTCAATAACTCCCGTGTCTGTGCTGAGGAAATATGCACTCCCTGGCTTATGGAAGCAGTGACACATGGTATAACCAGCCATGACACACTTTGTGTCTTCCTATGGCCTTCTGAGCTCTTCTCAAGCTGCCTGCTTCTCTCTGTGCACACAGGTTGAACTGGGATTTAAGTAGGCAGGAGGTAGGTACCTGAGCACAGAGTGTAATATACCTGCATGGAGGTCTCTACAAGAAATAAGGAAGTTTTGTGTTTCCAGGAGAAGGTATTGATTGAACTTAGAGTCTTCCTTCATGAGTTCATGCTGGTGAGAGAGCATTTGGTCTCAACAGTCAACCAAATATGAACTCAGCTCTTCCACAAGTCCTAGGTGATTAAAAGGTGCTATATAACACCTCCTTCCTTTCCATTTAGGCATATTATAGTGAAACTAGATAGTTTTAAGTAAACAAATCCATTCTTTTGACATTTTATATCCCATAGCAGTTTATTCCCCTCATAAATTAAACTTAGATACCAGAAATTACACGAATTCTGTGAATATCCTGTGAGTTTCATTGATGACAGAAATACCATGTCAGAGTGACATAAAAACTTCTGGAAATACCAAGAAGATCCAGATGCAAAATGAGTTGGAAGAAAACCAGTAACCTCGTGCTCAGTAATCATCCTGCTCTATTCCTTCCTTGGCAAAGTGTCCTGGGCAGCACATCCCAATGCACACACCCCCTTCTCTTGTTGTGGAGGGTACGGTATGAGACCAGGCCAGTGTGCACAGCGGTGCCATCTGCTCTGAGAGCACACCATGGTCTGGAGGACACACTTCTAGTGAGAAATGTGAGCTAAATTACTTAATTTATCCAAGCAGAAGACTTGTTGTGAGTCAAATATAGTCTGCAGACAACTACACAAGGAGAAGAAATTGGTAGTGGGGACGTGCCTTTGTCAAGTAACAAAAGGCTGCACAAAAGCCAGCAATTGGAACCTGAAACCAGACATGTTTCTGCAAGTATGGTGCAAATATACACAAGTGAAGGAGACTCACTGCAATAAATCATCTGGGTATGTTGTTGAATCTCTATCAGATGAAGCCTTTAAATCAAAACCAGATATTCTTACAAAACAGCTGTCCTCACTCCAGCAAAGCTACAGCACTGTTGCAGACATTATAAGGAGAGATTTCTCTGGTTTGAATGCAAGATTTCAGACTCAGTGGTTAGTGTGGTCCCTCCGGCCTTCTGGCAGGCAGTGCTTGGAAATGCTGATCAAGCACAACTCCAGCTGAAGTCGAAGAGGGTCAGGAAGAGTCAGTTCCCAGCATAGCTCACCTAGCCCTGGTTGCTTGAGGACAGCCTGACAGCATGATGTTGCTGAGATTTCTGGAGGGAGCACAGGGAGCTTTGAAGTATTTGATTTAATATTTTATTTACTTTCCTGAGGCACTGGGTGCGGACTTAGAACTAAATAGCAATCATTGCTCCTGGCTCTCCTCTCTCAGAGGTTTCAGTGCAAGGTATCCTCACTGATTTCACTTAGGCTACTGTGATATATAAAAGCAGTTAGTCCTCCATCCCAAGGTGATTGCATCCCATTACCTTGCCCGAGACCCAGGGATCCCAAACATCCCAGATTACAGCATGTCTCACAAGGTATTGCAATATGTCCTTTTTAGAAGGATGTTTCCCCTGGTCTACAAGCAGCCATTAAATACTATAGTCTAAGTAAGATCACCAACACAGGAAGATGCTAAACGGCTTGCTGCTGCAACCAGAAAGTTTTTCTTCATACTCTACTCATAAGTGTCTGCCAGGGAGCCTTTGCCTCCTGTGTAGTTGCCTGGATAGTTGTCCCTTCATTACACCATTTCAAGGAGAAGCTGTTAGGGCTTCAGGCAGAAGCCGGGGCCATTGACTGGGGCTGTGGTTACACTAACTGAACAGGATTTGGAAAAGAGCTGGCCATCACATGAGAAATGGCTGGACATGTTGGATTACTGTGTGAGACATGACAAAATTACAGGCAGCCCTGTAAAGGATGGTTGGATTTCAGGCATGTTTAAGGGGAAATGATATGAGAAATGGCCAGATTTCACAGGTAACCTGAGGGGAGTCTTGAGGAGCTTTTGGGCAGCACAGCTATGCAAGGCCAACAGAATCCACATAAACAAATTGGCAACTGTATATAAGGCCAAGACTACCTAGGTACCAGTATCAGAAATACCAGATTTCAGTGGATATGTAGCAAAACTGGTACAAATGGGGAAATAGTAACAGGTAGTAACAGGGGCAAGGCTTTTTATTTGGGAGGATACTGGGGTGGAGGTACAGAGGTACAAGGGTGCCAAAAAGGAGAGTCAGGAAATGAGAAAAAGATAATAAATAATGTATGCAATTGATGTGATTGTTTCTGCCCAGAGGCACCTGTTGGGTAACCCTGCACTTGATCACGACTGGAGCAGAGCAATACCCCACCCCTCCTTGTTCCAGCTATACCATGACAGTCAAGAGTATTTCTGTGGTCAGGAGAATTGAGGTGGGAGCAGGGTAGGGTGCTTCACCTGGCTGTCAAGCAAGCATCTGGACGAATGGATTGAGCATCTTGGTAGCATCGTGTTGGTACCTGTTCCCAGCCCGATGGCACTGTCAGCTACCTACCACTTCATAACACAGGTGAGATGAGAAACTGCATGAGCAGAATTCCCTTAACATACTTGATTCTTCACCATCATTTTAGAACTGCTCTTGCACTTAATTTCCTCCCTCTTGCAGATGATCAAAGAATATAAAGAAGGAGAAATAGCTTTTCAAAAATCACTCCCCAGATTTGTTTCCAGTCTTACTGACTTTAAGGATTGTACAAATGTAAAATCATCACTGCTAAGGAAATATTCCTGATTTATACTACTACAAGAATGATCCCCTCCCCTCTGCCAGGGAAATGCACAGTCATTTAGGGGAACCACCAACCATGCCTCCCACATCTGCTGTATCTCATAATTCTCTGCAGAACTACCACATGGGTACAGCTCAAAATGAAAGGGCACTCTAGTCCTGCTTGTGCACCCATGCAGCTGGGATACCATCTTCTCCCTACACTACAGAAGATCTGAAAAGCTCACCCCTGTGACTCTAACAAGTCACTAAGAAGGAGTTCTGAGAGGCAGCAAAGGAACTGGAGTTATGGAGTTGAGGAGGAGAAGGGAGGAAATGTGTTTCAGATTTAAAAAGCCCTAGGAATTATCTTTGTTAAATGCAGTGGAGCTGACAGGATCCTGGATATTTGCAGCATTTTGCAAGTCCTTGAATTTTTTTGGGAAAAAAAAAAAAAAAGGCAGAATCAGAAATATTTTATTAACTCATCTTAGTTTTGCTGAACTATCTGTTTAAGGAAAAGAAAAGTAAACAAGCAGTTCCCTCCACTCCAGATGAAATATTTCATTTTGATGTCTTTCAAGGGAAATCATTTATATTTTCTTTCAGAGCTAGCTCATTATGAAACATCTTTCAATTGTCATTTAAGGAAAAATCTTGAATTTGAAACAAAACGCATTGTTAAATACAAAACAATAGACTTCCAACTGAAAGTGAGTAGCTGATTGCTTGCCAGTGAGCCGGAACTCCACCCCACCACACGGCTCCCATTGTGTAGAAGTCCTATTCTGCAACCGCATCCAGGGAAATGCCAATTCAGAGGCAGCACCTGCGGTCCCGGCAGCCCAAGAACCACAGCGCACATCCTCTTTAAACATGCAGACTTTAAGGATGCATCAGTATCCAGGAAGAGATTAAATACAACAGGGAAATTGCACATAGCAATAACAAAGGCGGGACACTGTAATAAGCCTGAGGTCTGGGTCATTAATTCCTTGTTATCTGGCTTCATTCAAATGCTCTGGAGATACACTCTGCTGCCCTTTATTTTACTGAACCCAAACCTTACTCTGAGGTTCCCTTTTGCTGTTCACTTCAAAAGGCATTTTGGTGCCATATTGCCAGTGAGCTCCATGTTTGGTAGGATTCCTTGTACGTTATGTGTGTTTTATGAGAACAACACCTGGGGTCAGCTATATTCCCATGCCGAGCACCATGCTGAGGCAGGGGCATCTGTCTGTGAAGGGCCATGCCCCAATGCTTCAGCCTGCGAGAGAGACAAACACAGGCAGGATCCCAAGACCAGGAGCTATAGTGACAGCCTGGTAGCACCAAGGTGGAGTATTTCACTCTCCGGAACAAAACGATAAAGCAGGAAGCAGGAATTCTACATTATTCCATTTTAAAGAATGTTGCATTTCAGGTGATAAAAGAACAACATGAGATATCAAGTACTGAAAGTCTGGGTAGTCTATTTCATTGTACTCGGAAGGGTGACCACTGACCACGATCATAAGGTGTTCTGGGAGGGATTTGGGAGCCAAGAGCAATACTGATGTTGGAGCCACAGTGATTCCCACCGGATCCTACAGGGATCCTTATCTAAAGCAGGGCTTTCAAATGCAAATTAATCACACATTTTCTACAAGCTACAAATGTGCCTGTGCCTTTATTCCTCCCTCTGTCCCTTTGCAAAAGCTGAGCAAAGTTTTCAACCACATCCCCATTTGCTATGTCAAATGCAGCAGTTCTCAGGTCGGGCTGGGAAGCATATGCTGGTGTGAGCTCTGCTCGTGGTAACATGCCTGCACATACTGGTAAGCACATACTTTCATAGGAACTGAGGAAAAGAAATGCAATCTCAACATTTCTGCCACCAAGGCTTAAGCAGAAGCTAAAGAGTGGTTGATCATGCTGAACACTGAGAGCAGCTGTTTTCCTCACCTAGATCAGAGAAGATGTGGTTTCTTTAATTTTAATTGCCACATAAAAAGCTGACTGAAATTTCACCTCCTTCTTTACAGATACTACTGCCCATTTTTGAGTATGCTGTTTGCTGCATCTAGTTTGACCAGCTCTGGAAATTCCTAATTCACACACACACACACACACACACACACAGAGCCAGCTTCTTTTTAGAATGGCTTTAAGTTTTCCATTGTCCAATATTTGTATTTTATGTACTAAAAAATGCAATTCATTCAACCACAATAAATATCCACAAGAGTCCTGAGAGACCCCATACATTTGGATTTGGCCAGATCTAGACAATGAATTTCAGTTTTATAATGCAGGCTTATTTGTTTTGCTATTAATTCTAGCAAGGACAATTGATCAATTGTTTTAATTTTAGATCAGAGAGCTAATATCTGACTTTGGCTTCCCTTGTGGTCTTTCAGTTCCTGCCTCTGAGCTGCAAAGATCACTTTTGATTATTCTTTTCTGTAGTTAATTCAGCTACCCCTTATGAAGAATATAAGCTGCCCTTTCCCCATTAGGCTGGAGATGATGCAGTTTTCTTATTTTTAATTATATTCATTCCAAAAAAGCCTAAAGAATAATGTGTAATTCTGTGTTTGCTGCAAAGTCTGAAGGTAGGTAGAGTCCTTCAATATCTGAGAGCAGGCAGACTGTGTAAAGCCTCTGTTTCCCAGTTGGTAAGTTTTTGAGGTTTTGAGATCTTTACATAGTCATTGACTTGTTCTCCCCTGTTATTAGAGTTTTTCTACAGGCAATGTCCATACTAGCACAGACTTTGGAATAAAGGTCACCTAATGCACTGTCTCTGTTTTCTGGAATCATCTGCTACTTTCTCTCTCCCCCTTTCATTTTCCCACTTTCCTCGAGTTTCTTTTGCTGGCTGTATTGCCGCTTGACACTTCGCCATCTCAGGTTTGTTGGAGGTCTTGGGTTCTCCCACCACCTCCTTCTCTTCTTCCTCCTGCTCTTTTTTCCCATCTTCATCTCTTAGCAACCAGCCCTCTCTACATTCAGGTCCAGATTCTGCCCCAAATCTCACGCATCTTTTGCTAGCTCCTCTGCAGATATGAAAATGGGGTCTTGGTTGAGGGTCACCTCCCCCCCCATTTTTTTTCATGAGCCTCCAAATGGAGGTAAGGATGTTCTGCAGAAATAAACTTGTTGAGCTTTGTTTGCTGTGTTCCTCTTTCAGAATCAATTATTCTTGCAATTCTTATTTGTTAGCAGATTTATTGCTTTGATTTCTTACTGCATACTGATATCCCCCATTCTGGTCTCCCGAGGTACCTAGAATGGCGGCAAATTGCATTTGTACTTTGTGGGTCAGAGGCTCCAGATCAGATCCCTGTGGCAGCTCAGGAAAGAGGTATGTTGTGATTACATTTTATGTTCTGCAAATAAGCTCTGGTTCAGCCTGCCTCTTTCCTTTACACTTTTGGTCTGGTCTAATTCCAGTCCCCACAGCTCTGCTCTGTTCCCACTAAAAAGCTCATTTTGTGAGCTTAATTTAACTTGAGTTGATGCTTCATAGATCATTCTGCAGCCAGAGCACATCGTGCTCTGTGATCCTGCTGATCCTCACCAGACAACCCAAGCCAGACTAGGTCATGGCACACAAGACCATCAGGAAGCCTATGTTGCTGTAATCAGTGATCTTAACTCAGTGACCTGTGCTGCAACAAGTTAAGTCATTGGTGATGACTCATAGGAAAATGGAATGGCTTTCAGGAGGGCATCTAGTTCACGCCCCTGCTGAGAGGTACTGACCCTCCCTGTGTCAATCCTGACACATGTGTTTAGCCTGGATTTAAATACCTCAGAAGCCTGAGAAACCTGTTAAAACTGTGGGCTTGATTGCTTGTGGACATATTTATTTCCTCTGCTATCTGTGCTAAATGGTGACAGCTATTGTGGGAATGGGAAGGCTCTGTGATTTCCATTTAAAAGGTTATTCCACCATTCTGAAATCTGTTTTAATTCCAGTTTGGAATAAAAAAGAGAAAAACATTTTGAAATTTCCCTCACATCTTTTTTCCCCCTCAAAAATGTTCTGGGTTTGGGCAGTAAAAACATATACTGGTGTCAGCCTAAAATTAAAATTAATAAAAACTTGCAGAAAACTCATCAGTCAAAACTTATTGTTCCTATGCTTGAAAAGCTTCTTTAGTAAACAAACAAACAAATGAAAAGACATTCACTGAAATTAATTCCTGTGGGGGGAAAAAAAAACCCACAACTTTGACAGAATTATGTTATTCATAATGAAACTGTCCAGCCATTTCCACCCAGTGCTCTGTCCAGAGCCAAGACCAGCAGTGGCATTACACGTTTCTCATCCTCAGCCCTTGGGCAGAGTCCAAGCCCTGACTCAGCAGCACTTACCCCTATACCAGGTGCATTCCTGGTCTTCCCTGCAAAGCTGGAGGATGGTGTGGGACAGGTTATAACTGACAGGTTATAATTTTCTGTTCCCACTGACCATGTCAAACGCCTCTGAGATCATTCCAGGATGGCTTTGGCCAGGGGCTGTGAGCTTCTTCCGATATCCACAGGCTATACCCCACTCTAGGGATGCTGTGGCACATCCCTCTGTTTAAAACAGTTATTGCTCTGCCAGTCTGAGTCTTCAGGCTAAACCCAGGGCAGAGGCAGCTGCAGCAGCTCTCTCAGGCACACTTCTCACCCTGGCTTTTTTCGTATGCTCACAATGGACACTGCTTCCTTGCAGGCTGGCAAAGGACACGAGGCTAGCAACTTTATGGTTGTTCAGGGCTGGTCCAGGAAAGGCAAAGCCCCGATTGCTTCACTGGCCCTTGGTGGATACTGTACCAACAGCACTGGGCAAGAGTAGCCACAGACACATGTTTTGTAACAACCCTCATCCAGTATTATGCCTTAGGATTACCAGCTGGCCTGAGCGCTACGCTACCGCCTTGCAGAGGGTCTGCAGTCTGCCCAGGGTGTCAATACGCTGGTACAAGTGATAGCCACTCGTAGCTGCAGGCAAGAAAAGGCCACGCAGCTCCAAGTGTCACAACCTCTATAGATCCTTCTTTTGAAGGCAAGGATATGCATTAAAAAGGTCCTTAGGCTGCATTTTGGGCATATGCTTGTGCAAGCCTCTGGGCACAACTATTCATGTTGCCTCCCTCTGGGAACACAACAGAAGGAGCCATGAGGGATTTGGAAAGGTGCATCTGACATTTGTATTAAGCTGTGCTTGACCTGTATGGGAGACGCAGAGCACATCCCAGTCTAACAAGGCTGGGGAGACATGTCTGGTTTTGTAAATACTTAAATGAAGAATCTAGCACATCTGGCAAATGCATGTCTGACTCTCATGCCACTTCTGTCCCATCCATTGCTTCAGCTCATGCCAACCACTATCACCATGTTTGGAAAGCTGAGATAGGATCTGAAATCTTAAAAGGGGGATGGGGGGGGTGGGAGGAGGGGAGTAAAAATCTAGTTATCTAATGGATTGCAGGATAAAGACAAGCTAATCACATCCATCTTGCTACTTGAAAATCCAGTGAATACCTGGTGCAAATGGAGGGTGATTAGGACATGGTAAAGCAGCCTCCTGCTGTGATGCAAGTACTGAACACAATAGAGATGATGCTGAGGATGACAGTTGCTTTCCTCTGGCCTCAGAACAGAAAGGTTTTTACAGAACTGTGTATTTATCATAACCCCAGTAAGACACAGAGAAACAGAAAAGGGGCCTGGGGCAGGAGTTTGAATATTTGGATTGCTCTCCACTGCACTGTCCTGCAGGCAGGCAGGCAGACTGGAAGGTAGAAGAGATTAGATAGAGAAGAGATGTATTGTCTTCTGGGCTCTCTTTTTCTGTCATTAATCAGTTTCTCTTCTCAGATAATTTGTATACAGTATAACTTAAAGCACAACAAAGCCTGTGGAATTATTTCTGCCCTTATGAATTCTTAATTCATGCAAGACAGCAGATAATGTCTCTCAAAATGTTGCTACTGTGCTTTACAGCAGTAGCCAATTAATTACTGCAGGAATGGTGTTTCAGGGCCACCTCATCTCTTAAATAAATCTTCTGTGTCCAGTGACAGAGAGAGTTCTCATTCCACAGACATAACACAGAGGGACAGCTCTGCGCTGGAAAAGTAGCTTTGTCTACCATAGAAGAGGTATTCTGATGCCAGGAATGACCTAGCTAGACACTGCAGAGAGCACTTTCTGCTCATTAAATTTGTGTTGCATGTTACACTGTTAGTCTTGCCTAGCATCCCTGCTCCATGTGCTCAGGCTATGGAGGAAACAGAGTTTGGTACTTGGCAGCACCTGAAAAATTTACTGCTTTGTCCTGATGGCTGGACTCTGTGCTGCTGGAAAGCAGTGGGTAATCCCGTACCTAAATACAGGCTCCCAGTGGACCAAACAAAGCACATTTGCTGTTAGCAGGTCTTTAGGAAAGCTCAGCTCCAACTGTGGCATCAAAATATTGACTACGTTTCTCAGTGTCCTACAAAAGGCCTGGCCACAGCTATTGATTTGTAATAGTAACTCCATCAGTATCACCCTTGGGTCAATAAACTTTTGTCGTTATCTCAACAGAAATTAAAAACTCTGGTTAGTTTTACATCTGTTTATTTAATACCAATACTTTAAGGATGTTCTGCCCTTGGCAATCAATGAAACAAAGTATGCAGTGGGGTTTGGGCTGATTGCTAACTTTTCAAGTTAAGACAGGTATAGAAATCTGTCTGCAGTTTCCTCTGTAACAGTTTGTTCTAGGAAAAAAAAAAATTGAATGTTATGCTCTGATTCTAATTCATTCTAAACTTATTGTAGACCAAAAAAACCCCTTACTGCCGAAAGAAATGCTCAGCTCGGGGATTTTATAGGTTTTTTCTTTAAGATACAAATGAGGATTAATGAATAACCTCTCACTGCCCTCAATGGCGGCTGGGTGCCCAACCGTACGTGGTGCCTTTGAAATTTTTCAAATTAACTAAGGCCAACTGTAGTCAGTGGGAGTTGTTCTACTAAACACAGCAGATTTGGGATTGGAACTGTAAGAAGAAAGATGACCATGAATAACAATATTTACCAGCTGAAAAACTCACAGCCTTTTGCTAGCCTGTCTCATCTCTGGTTCTTTGTGCCCTTAGATGAATTACGTAAGCCTTGTGAAACTCTTAAGTGGTTTATCTCTGCACCCACTTTGCAATGCAGTAAATTGCGAAACAGAGAGGTCAAACCCATAAGTCTTCTCCAGAGCAGTGCGCAGATTACTGGGAGGCACAAGAAAAGCGCCCAGGGGTCCTGACTCACTTCCAAATGAGAAGAACGAAATAATGAATGGAAGGAAACAAGATCATAATAAATCTTGTTCTGAAGTCTTTAATAATGAAGCTTTATTGTAAATCCATCACAAAGAAACATTAATATGGAGCCACCAAATAGGTCAGGTTAATTACATCATCTGAAAATGGTGTGATACCTCCAGCCTTCATAAAAAAAGTAATCAAATCCCCCAGGAGTGTGAGAGAAGACTTTTTTTAATTAGTTGAGAATTAAAATCTCTGTGCTAACACCTCACAGTATTCCTCTAGCTTACCTAGAATGATACATTTTACCTCCCGTTTGACAAAATACGACATTTACAAGGTAAGTAGTAATTAGGGCTGCTTATCTGTGTGCCAATTTGCATCCTACATGGTTAGCCCATCATAATGTCATGGAAGACCTCTTCACTGTCTATAGAATCTTTGCTGCAAAAAGACATTTAAGGGACTTGCAGTGAGCACTTTCCCTCAGTTTGCTCTTTATGTGCAGCCTGCGACCTCTGTTGCAGGTTTCATACTCAAGCAGGCATGCTGAACAACACAACCACCTTTAATACAAGCCTGTGTTGGCTGGGTTTGAGGGGAGGAGAGAGATGGGATGTGTTCTCAGCCTTTCCTGCAACTCCCTGGGTGACACTAGGGAAGATACTCAACTCTTCTTCACCTCACTCCCTTGGTCCAGTGCTGGCACCTCCCACGCTTGCAGCTCAGGTTCCGTTTGGCTCCCAAACTCTCCCCAACCCTGCATTTCTAGCAAAATCCCCAAATTTGCAAGACCCTTGCACTTCCCAGATCCAGGAGAACACGGTCCATGTCCCAGGAATGACAAGCTGAGAGCATAAGGCACACAGCCAGAGATGCACCAGGGATGTAGCTCCATTTTTGTACCCAGCTGATGCAGCTTTAACATTAAACACTAATGGGAACATATCCACAGCTTGCTTTAAACAGAAACATTCCTATAGATTGCGCCATGCTTTCGGTCAGCCACAGTTCCCCTTCCTGAGTTTCCTTTGGTTTTTCTTTTAGACACAACCATCTGAACAGGGTTGGCCAAAAACAGTTTTTGAAGGGAAATCATCTTTTCAAAAGGAACAAACATTTCCCTTGAACAATTGAATCCCTTTTGAAATATCCTCCTGGTAGGTTTCATATTTTGAAAACTTGAAACATTTTTCAATCCTCAAAACAGGTTTTTCTCACTTTTCATCCAAAAATACACTTTTCCCAGGAACTGGTATTATATTATTACAATATATTATCCATCCTTGTCTGTAAAATATCAGTGAAGATATGAACTACTGAGTTATATTAAAATATCTATTTATACTTGTCCACTTCAAGCAAACAGTATTTTTACCAGCCCTAGTGCACATTCCCCAGCAGTGATTCCAGCAGACTTGCACTCACTGGCAAGATGCTAATAGTGTCACTGAGGTTCCTGCACCCAGAAAAGGTTTGTTTAAGGCTTCAGTAATTGCTTTGAGCTCCACAGACTAATAATTGCCAGGCAGGAGAGCTGTGAGTCACCAAGGCACTCTAATCCTGTGACCTGCAAAAGTACCTGGAGGAGGCAAAGGTTATTTAAGAAAGAAACATTTTTCCTTTCTGGTTATATCCAATTTCTTTGTGTTGCTTTGCCAGTCAATGTGTAGTTGACTAAGGAGTGCAGAGTGTGACATATAAAAGTGGTAGGTGTTATTACTAAGCATATTAAACTGACAAGAAAAAACACAGGGCTCAGACACAGTTGAAAGGCACTTTTAAGTCTCACCAAGAAAAACAAGTTTGTGACATACTCCTTCTTGACCCAGGTTGTACAAATGAACCTCAGAAGTCCAAGGAAAGATGAGGTTCACAACTCTAAAAGATGGCTAGAGAGGAAGGCTGGACAACAGTCCAAAAGTTGGATTTTGGAAAAGTGAGTAGGAACTTAGAAGGTGCTGTGAAAAAAAAAAAAAAAGAAAAAAGATTGCTTTCTATAAATAAATGTGGGCAGGGAAAATGCTGGGGAGGGAGAAGATCTAACAGACAAACTTGGCACAAGAACAAAAAGTATACACTAGCCATGAATAAATTCAGACTGGAAAATTGAAGGAAGTTTTCAGCCATCAAAGGAACAAAATCCTGCAACAGGCTTGCACAAGGAGCAGCAGGAGGGAAAAAAGTAACTGGATCTAAGTTGAAGGGCAAGAGAAAGTCATGGAGAGAGAAAGCAGCTTCCCAGGTCACACAGCGAGACTGTGGCCCTAGTCCTGCAGAGCAACCATGTCCTGGGGGTCTGAGACCTTCTAGTGATGCCATGGGACCACCCTGGTCCCAGGGGACCTCGGTATTGGGGGAGATGCATGGGGACTTGGAGTGATGTGCCCACAAGAACCTGTCCATCCCTCTTGAATCACCACCCTCAAAGACTGACGTGACATTTCCTCCCTGACATTTCATTTTCTTTAACTACTGGGTCAAAGAACACTTTGTCAAGGTCACAGCAATTCCAGTTGCTGCCTTTTTGAGCTCATTTTAATGACATCAGTGTGAAATGGTGATGAGTCTGACGGCTGACCTCCAGGCTTCGATATCAAGATGTTTCATCAAAAAGAGGTTCCTCAGAGAACCCCCCGTCTCTGGTCTATAGTGTGAGCCTTACCTGCAGGGGCGCTGGCTCAGTTTCTTTCTATTCTCATTTATCCCATGGCCTGGAGCACCTCTCCTCACCATATATAATGGGACTAATGAAGACTGATTTTTGAACTGTGGAATGTTTTTTATCACTGGAGAAAGTTCAGGGAAAAAATAACAATAAAGATATTTTGCAATGATCTGAAACTTTTTTTTTTTTTTAAATCAAGAATGAACAAAACTGTTCACAAAAATGTCTAGGGTCAAATGAAACATTTATGGATTTTTCTGCTTTAAAAATTGAAATGAACTTGGGATTGAAGCATTTCAAATGGAAAAAATTTAAATACTTGCATTCAAATCTGGAAAATGAAACATTTTGACCTGTGTTTCTTAATGCTTCCCTCCCTCCTGCCTCAGTCTACCAGACTGTTTTGCCTGACCAGTGCCATTTTTCTCCATTAAAACAGGTTTGCACAAAGCAGCTTTCCCAGCTCTTCAAAATAACTTTGGACAACTTCAAGACAAGTCCTCCATTCTCTATGAAAATCATGAGCAGAGAATGATCCTAGGTTCATTTTTTTATCCTTTTCCGCAAGGTTTAAATATCCACTCCATGCATCTGGGGAGAGCTCCCATCAAGTGGGCACCCTCCCTACAACATCTGTCAAAGCCCACAGAGACAGCTACTTGAGAAGCACACCAGAAGAGCCAGGAGCTAACATCCAAGATGTGAGATCGAAGCTGATCTACCTGGGGGATCTGTTTGGGGTGACAGGCAGATGAACACAGCAATGGGCTCTGCAGAGGTATTGACTGAAGCAGGGCTTGAAGGAGACTGTAGTCTGCATGGACACCCGGACTTCTGAGTTAGGACAGCTGGTGTCACACTGCTGGTAAACTTCACTTCAGAGATTTCTTGAATCCCTGCATAAGCCAGGTGGCTATCTGGCTTGCTCTCCTTTTTTGTGTTCCCTGGCCAAGATTACTAATGAAATGATGATTAGTGTTAGTTCTGGGGTTTTTTTAATACAGCTGATTTATCTGATGTTTGTAACCACAATAAACATGCAAATCTGGGAGACAAAGGATTTGTATGAGATCCTCTCAAGTAGGGTGCAAAGGGAGTTTTTGCCAGCTTTTTTTTTTTTTTTTCAAATGTGGCTGTTTAGGATTCATCAGAAGAACACAAATATAACCAAAAAGATCCATTCAGAGCTTAGATAGACATGGAATGTCACTGGGTCAGTCCTTTGCAGCTGAAGATCAGGCTTCCAGGGACTTGCAGATTAAGGATGCTGTGGAATGGCCCTCTTAGATATATAAGCAACAGAGCAAACCCAAACTCCAAACCTGAACAAAATGTTCACAGATCAGAAAGAAAACTCAGCCCACTACCAAATGAGTCTGGAGGTGGCTGATTTGTTCAATTTTGAGTGATACAGAATTCATGCCTGGCACCTGAAGAGTCTCTGTTATTTCAAGCAGGTTTTGCTTTGAGACTGAAAATGAAATTGAAAGTAAAATATTTGGAACAAGCAGTGCAGAGAGCATTTCAAAAAAGACTGAAGGAAATGTTTGTGTCACAGTTAGCAAGAGACACCACTTGGCTTTTTGCTCAGCCACGCTACTAAGACTCATGCAGAGCCCAATATTAGAGACTAGGTTAAATAAACCCCAGAAATAATGCTAGATGTTCACCATGGGACTGGTAAAATGTGTTGCTATTCTGCATAAGAAAAGACTCCTCTTTAAATTGCGCAGGCAGTCTTCAGCTCAATTTACTGATACAAATAGGGCAGCTCAGAGTCAGAGTGAATACAGAAAATGTTTTCTTATATGCAAATGAGAGATCACATTATTTCATAGAAGTAACTATAATAGTTGGAAATTAGCAAATGTTTCCAGATCCTTGTTAAAGGCAAAAAAAAAGAAAAAAGCTCATCTAATGTTCCCGGATAAAAATGACATTAATTGAAAGTTTGATTCTATTCCCTAATGAATTTTCCTGTTGCATTGTAATTAATAACTACTTACATCTGAGAGAAGTTGGTATCCCTTCAAATTAGGGCATTCCTTATAAATATGTTAATATTTTAAGACTAGTTCTTAAGAATGCCATACATTGCCCTTATAATGGCTGTCAGGGTGAGGAACATTAAGAAACCATTAATGGATGCTATAGCAATTGTTGTGCAGGATACTGTTGTGAGCCAACTAAAAGCCTGAATCCATTCTCTACCAGGAGCCCTCTAAAACCAAAGACCTCATGCCATATCTTCATGGTCACTCAAATACACCACGTCTTACAGTAGCCACCAGTGGGGCATGTTTAAGAACCACACTGAGATTTGGTATTTGTCTGATACCTGCCACATTTTGTCATTTCAAGGCCAGGCAGGATAGATGGAGGCAGCTGTGCCAGCCACAGGGCACCTGGGCTAGTCCATGTGTGATTTCCCTCTGGGTCGTCTCCGAGTCATCCCAGAGATGCTCCGGAGGGCAACAGGGTGGACAGTCTTTGGCCACACCTGACCTCTAAACTTGTCCTTGAGGCTGCTCTTATAATATAGCAGATATATCACTTGGATGATGCCTGAGACTCTTTAAAAAGGGCTTCAAGGATATTTTTTTCCTTGTTCCTGGTAAAGAAAGAAAGGCAAGGAAATAAAAACATTGCAAGAAACAAGCCAACACGTGAATGCGCCTTCCTGCGCAGTGTCTCTGTCACTGTTCCTGCTAATGCAACACACACCCACGGCCAGGCTGTGGATGGTGCTTACAGCATTGAGCCTCAACGAGTGCTGCAGGATCCAGGCCAGTTCCCATCAAAGTCAAGCTGATTATTTTAATTAGCTTTGTTTCCTTCCAGCCCCCTGACTCTTTACTCCAGTTATTATGGTAAATAATTTGAATGTTAAGTCGTTAACCTCGATCACAACCCAATTAAAAAGTCCACCATAAAATATCATGTTTTTGACATCTTGACTTGAAATAATTAATGTGAGTGGTAGAAATATAACTACCACTCCCACTCATCATGCCTGGCTGGGGAACATGGCACAGGAGCAGGAACCACTTGCCGTTTTGGGATTGACACCTACTGATGGCATTGACCCTTTCTGCACCCAGCACAGGCAGCATGGATATCTGGGGAGCCCTGAAGACCAAAGGAGAGAAAGGTAGAGAGGAGGGGTGGATGAGTGGTCCCTTCATGCCTGTAATGCTCCCAAAGGGAAAACAGGTTTCTCCTGCACAGGAGAAACCCTGGGGGCTAACACTTTGAAAGGGGCATGGTGGCAAGCATGGAGACATTGGTCAGCAGCTGGATGGAGGCTACAGTGCTGGCAGTGTCAGTGCCCAGGACTGCTGGCCCTAGAAAAGGGCTGGAGTCAGGTCCTTGGTGAAATTGGTTTTAAATTAATGAGTGGGGTTTTTTTCTTGTTGTTACTTATTTTAGAATTACATTCTAGTTTAAAAAAGCATTATGGTCACATTTTCCCTGCTGTCACAGGTACAAAATGGTTACAGCAAAAAATATTTTTAATTGGCCGCTCCCTTAACCCAGGGAATGAAAGTCTTTTCCAAAACACCACTTGCTGTGAGCCTTGGGCTACATCTAGGAGAACTGGTCCTGTCCATCCGTACCTCTGGATTAGCCTTTCTCTACTTCCACTATCCAGAAATCTCCACAAATTTCCCTGCTCAGAAGTATTGCTCTGACGTCAGCTTTCCTCCCCATGATAGCTCAGAAACCCATAAAAGAGCTTTTTACAGTGCAGCTTGGATTGAAATCCCTTATCCCCCACCACCACACACACACTCACACTCTTGTATTTACACATTACAAATTTTCTTTACAGGCATGAGCTGCATACGTGCATGTACAAATCTCAGCACAGCAGGGTCCTGAGTGCTGTTGCTGGAGCAGCACGAAATACTGCTGGTAACTATCGGTACGTTGATAGCTAGGGCAAAACTGCCTCTTGTTCACTAGGCTGCAAAGTCTGGGAAGTGGTATATAAAAAGCTGGGTATGGATGTGTGCCAAGAGGTAGTAAACAAACTGGGAGCTCTGTTTTTCCTCTGGCTTTCACTCCAGAGCCGTGTCTGTCTGTGGAGGAGAGTGCCTGGCTGCGCTGGGCAGATTTTTCGGATTCTAAAACTGGTTCTTTTGGGGAGGGAGATGAGGAGGGATTGTAGTTAACCCTGCTTTCTAGAGTGCCAGGTGAGCAGCAGGGAGCTGCATGGACTCTGGATTCAGGCCAAAGACAGTAAATGACATGAGAGCAAAGTTCAGATCTGCCTTCAAATCTCATTCACATAATGAAAGCATGAAAGCAGATTCACACGATGGATGAACATGAAAAGCCAAACATATCGATCACTCCGTACATCGCTGGCAACCAGCTGTTCTGGCAGCAGTCTTACAAGGGCTTTGCTGCAGTCAGACACAAGATAATGAGGAGGAAACAGAAGAGCCTGGACCGGGTGGGTTTTATTCCTAGGGAGAAACCATGCTTGTCCCAGCGTCACCTATGCTGGTCTGATGTCGCTCACGGTGCCTGTGTTTTCTAAATGGTGGACCCTGTCCAGCAGACGTATTGCTGTGTGTCTGCAACCTGCTGCACAGAGGCAGTGAAGCAGTGTCAGTGCTGCAGGAAGCATCAGGACTCCAGAGCTGCCCTGGCCGAAGGGCCCAAACGTACATAGCCTCTGCTTCATTTGCGCTCTGCTCCACGATTCACAAAGCATATGGCGTGCAAGGTAAGACAACATTTCACATTAATTCTTGTCTGTGCAGTTAGGCAGAATGAGGCGGCTTCTGCGCCAGAGAAAGCAGAGGCCTCCACACACCCAGGACAGACTGATGCAGGCAGGGGAAGCAGCAGCACAGGGCTGTCTGCAGCTTGTAGGCACGGAGCGATGCTGATGTGGGCAGGGATGCTTTAAGGAGAGTGGGGGATGCCAGGCAATTTAACCTCCACTGTTTTGTCGGCCTCTTCATGCTAGTCCCTGTCTCGGCCCCAACTCCTTCGGGTTTGCACGTCGCACGCTCCCTCCCAGCCCCTCCCTGGCTCCCTTCAATCAGCCCCCTGATCTGGATGCCCTCAGGGATACTCTCAAACCTCTGCCCCATCTGTCTGCCCAAATCAGGAAGCCAAAGCCCCTGGCAGAAGGAGACGGTGGACTTCAAATTGCCCCTGCAAACCATCCTCTGGGAACCCATCCACTAGTCCCAGTGGCACCGTGATCAGGGGAGGGCAACAGCAGGACACGTCTATTCAGAGACCTACTGGTAAGGAGGTCCTTGGCCTACCGGTTGCCAAAAGCACCGAACCCCCCTCACCCTGTGCTTCAGCCCCACAGATGGAGGGCAGCGTAGTGAGAACCAACTCCTAGAGGCTGCCCACCAGCTTTACCCATTGGAATACACTTCCCAAAGTCCCCTTTTGCTCATTCATCTGGGAAACTGTACAGAGAAGGGAAGGAGAAAGCAAATCATGGTTCCTGTGACAGCAGCACTGTTCCTGCCTGGGTGTCCAAGCCTTCCTTTAGAAACACTGATATGGAGATAAAAATAAAACAAGACAATGCAGAGTATCTCTTCATCCATGCCTAAGGCTGTGGCTAAGCCTTTGCCCCCTGCACTATCCTCAGAGCCCTTTTTTAGGGCTTCACAGGCTCCTCCAGCTACTCCCTTGACTTTCCATCTGCAGATGTATAAATCTCCTTCAGAGTCCATCCTTGTCCCTTTGATCTGGTTCCCTACCTGCAAGGATGCCTTGTAGCTTGTTATCCACGTCCTGCTGGCCTCTGGAGCCTCACCGGAGCTTCCACTCCTCTCTATTGCCCAAGTCAGTGTTAAACAGCTCCCTGGCTCTGAATCAGCCTCTTCCCATTCTCGTATGATTTCATGCAATTTCTTCTGGGGAAACATGTGACCTGCATGTCCAGATCCTGAGGACTCTATGCAGCTGCTGTAGAAAGCAGGTTTTAATTCCATGGGCACATAATACCCTTTTATAGAACGCTCCTCTCTGTCCTCAAAGTGCTTTGGGTTAGCTGTGGCTAGGAGATGGCTTTTTCATTTGTGGTGAAAGTTTGAAGAAGGGTAATAACAAATGCAGAGATTGCAGGGAGAGAAAGATGGGTTTGCGTTTAAGGAGCTGTTTTGAAGACGTGGAGCCTGTCTCTGTGCCAGCGTTTCTATGTGATGTCAGATGAATCCTCACCCTGTCACCACATGGTCACTTGCTCTCCACTTTTTCAGCTTTTGGCACCTACAGATTAATTTGCAAAGTCCTTAGTGCTCACAGCTCCATCTCCATTGTGTGAGATTGCGTTTTCACCCTAACTATTCTAGACCCAGGATGGGATTAATTTCTTTCTTGGAGGTGCTCATTTTTCCCCATTAATGGTACAGGCCTGCCTACCCAAGTCAAACAACTACCTACCTGACAGCTAAGGCAGCAAGATGAATCCTACCTGGTAAGTCAGTTTAGGGATGGGGATTTTTTACTTTCTATGCTCTGCAACCTTATTGTCCTTTCCTGTCAGTAAATGATTATCCCTTCAATGACAGGGTTTTCCATCTCACAGAGTACAGTTCATTGAACAACACAGAGCTCAAAAAAACCTACAGCCCAAACCAACAAAAAAAAAAAACCAACAGCAAAAAAAATCCCCCCAAAACCCAGACCGAAAAGGGTGTTCAGCATTCAGGTCCAAAGTTGGAAGATTTTAAAGGCAACAGAACTGCAGCTCATGTGAATTGAATGTTCTGCGAGCAGAGCTCATGTTTGATTTGTTATTTATCAGCAGCTACTCTCAATGCTACAGTTATGCAGTAACCCTTGGGGATTCAAGGAATACAGGGAAGTCAGGAGAGGCAGCAGACAGGAAGGGCAGTTCTGTAATTTGCTGGTGTTTTCCACACCTGACTTCGCAGTACAAAAGTCTCTGCTCTTTACTGCTCACACCACTATTGCTGTGCATAGGATCAGGACACATACTGTGTGATGATCCCTGTGACCCAGTTGTGTTCTACAGGGAATTACTATTGTAAGAGAATACAGGATCCTGGTTTCTTTTGTTATATGTGTTTCATCTGTAGAATCCATCATAATTATTAGTATTTATTAATTTATAATAACATTGCACATTTCTAAATTTGTCCAAATATGCTTTTCATCTATAGATGTGCAGAAAGAAGAGTACACAGAGATAAAAAGTAAAGAGGTAAAATGAATCCTGGGAGAAATGCCACATAAAGTTTTGGAAATAATGCTTTTAAAAATAAGAAACAGAATTAAGATTGAGGCTGTGCCTTAGCTCTATTTCCTGATGCCTTAAAGGATGGTGTGTCATTATTTTGATACATTTGTGTGTCGATTTAATGTGCTGTGCAATGCAACTTCCATTATACATACCAGCTAATGTATGGTAAATTACAGCATCCTACTTTGGATTTGGTTGGACTTCTGCTACTAAAGGAGCTCAAGAGAATGGGTCATGCTGGAAGAAAATCAATTCTTATAGACTTTCTAAAGCCTTTAATGAGAGTGATAGTAAATCAAGAGCTATTTTTACTGTAAGGAAGCCCCATGCATTTGGTATCCTATTGTAGATTCAGTTATCTACATAAGCGTGGAAAGTAACAAATACTGGATCTCTCCTTCTAAGACGTCAAGAGCTAAGGCCCCCAGAGCAATAGGCCTTATTTTATTATCAGGATCACAAATTACAAAACTCTGAAATGTACATATTACAATAGAAACAAGATTTGCCTAATTAAAGGAAAACTGTGCCTCTAGTCCACTAACAGGTTTCGAAATATCTGGCTAGGAAGCTTTGAGTCCTTAATTTTCAATAATTTGGACTTACTTCTTGTAGCACTATGAGGTAATGGGATGACTTTGAACACCTGATATTGCTCCATCTGGAAGAGCTGCTTTTGGCACATGACTGTGTCTGCATTAGATAAAAGCATAAGGGAAGGAGAAAGGATCAAAGGCTCAGGAGGAAACATCTCGGTGGTCTTTCAATCTCACAAGTGTGAGACTCCTTACAGGCCTAGATGGTTAAAATGATTTTTGTGTGAGATGTAAAAAACAAAGATGAGGATCACAAAGGCATGTGATATACTTTATGACATGATTATGGATCATACAGCTATACCTTATCACTATAACTTGTGCAGATGCCATATGAATACTAGAGGAGTTAACAGAAGAAGCCATAAGCTTCATTCTTTTTCGTGCTTGTCCCCAGTAAAAAATGCTCAGTAAATAAGTAATTGGTCATTTCCTATCTCCAGAGAAGTCTGTATAGGATAAAGAGTTAAAAAATAATTATTGCCATATGAGCTAATAGAATATGTCTTTTCCGGCAGAAGCTTACGAGCAGCTTCTGAGGCCACATGGGAACCTCATTGGCTTTTCAAACTCAAAGGGACTTTGCTTAAGTTCCCTTCCAAAGCAAACGGCTTCAGCTTATTATTTGCAGACAGCATCTGTCACTTTTCAATGCCAGTGGGTGCTGATTGTCCTCAAAGAGCATTGTACAAATGTGCAGACTACTGTGTGTTGAGAAAGGACTGCTATTATATCAATTTTCCACTTGAAAGCAGCAATAACAGCAAATAAAGCCTGAGCCACATGACTCTGTTGGATCTGGGGCACTTTCACTAAGACATTCGCCCTAAGTGAAAGAGGAGAAACTCAAAGGGAAGGTGTGGACAGATGCAATGCAGTTAGTGTATTACTGCATACTCCTTGGTAACCCTGTGCAATGCAGAAACTGGCTGGTCCTGGCTGTATTGGTGGACAACGCAGATCCAAGGAGATCTCAGCTGTGTCCTTTTGTGGACCTGCTGAAGGAGCTTCTGGTTACTGCAGGGCTTGAGACTCACATGTCATCTGGTTGCATCTACTCTTTCCTGGAGCAAAACCTGCCACAAAGTGCAGTTTCTGTGAGAAGGTGTGGCGTAAAGGACAGAGCCATACCTTCACCAACAGAGCATTTGAGGTGCCCTCTCCTGTGAAATCAATAGGACCTGAGTACATCAGCTCTTTTGCTAGGTCTGGATGAGGGATGTTTGCTGTGCTGTGTGTTCCCATCAGCAAGCCCAGCAGATACATGGAAGCTGCAGGGAGAAGGGATGTTGATGACATCCCTCCTTCCCTCCAGTTATCCTGGCAAATACCACTTTGTTAGCTAGGTTCTGCTGCTGTACAAGTCCGTCTGCAATTTGGATAGCTGATAACGTGTTAGCTTCCAGGTCTCTTCCTATCAGGGACTGCTTTACCAACCAGACAGACTCGTTCCTTCGCCTAGCTTGTCAAACAGGCAATGCACAGGTCTGTGGTGAGATCAGCACAGTCTTCTTCTTTTGCTCACTGGTAAGTCTGGCACAAGCAGACTTTTTCTGGGGTACTACAGCAAACATTTGCCTATAACAAGTAGGGAACAATGGAAGAAATAGCAACTGGTTGCTGCCCTCCAGCTCTGAGCAGCTGTATCTGGATGTACCCTGTGTAAATGTTGGATGACAGATACCTGAGGACAGAGCATTTAAGGCCATTTGATTCTGACTAGGATCAGCAGGTGTTTCGTTGTGAAAGGGCAGGCCAGGCTTTTATGAGGGATGAGCACAGGTCACCCAGAGATGTCCTTTGTAACTTGTCCTATAAGATCATGTGGAGGGATAAAGATGGATCAAATGGCAGCTCTTTTTCATAAGCTCAGGGCAGGTCTCTGAAGCAACTATACAGAACGATGACTTCAAAATAAGAACATTGAGTATTTTGCTGCATTAGCATTTCTTTCTGTGCCAGTTTCACAGGGCATCTCTGTCAAGCGCTGTCAGAGCTCATGGTGATAGGTAGTACTAGGGCAGCAAGCACTTCTGTGGGCACCAGGTTTATTTCAGGAACCATTTTTTGTCCTCAAGATTGGGTTCTGGGGCTCCAGCTGCATAGAATTTCTATAATGCAGCTAGGAAATGCTGCAACTTAGCCAAACTTACCACCACTCCTTCAAGTTTTACAGCAGGTCAGTGACGCTGGGACATGAAGAGGCATTTATTGCATGACCGCTGCCACATTTATGCCGAGACTCCTGCAAACAGGAGCAAGAATCCTGACTAGCGAGGGATGAAATCAGAGGCTAATCGCAACACATGCTGCCTCTTCTGGTTGCTAGCATTGGGGTTATTTCATCCCTCTAATTTAAACCATGCACAAGTTAGATGTCTGCACTCACCTAGTTGCCTGGACTCCCTTATTTGGAGGAAAGAGGAATCTCTCATACTTCATTCTGTGCATTTTAGGCATTTTAGGTGGCTTTCTCCCAGTGACTAGTGAGGAGACCAGGTGAATCCTGCATGGCTGAGGTTAAGAGAGATGACGTCCCTCCCTCAAGTGCTAAAGTGAATAGAGAAATAAGGGGAAAATATCAAGCAACAAGTATTTCTTGGGCATGCCCTGACTTCTCTTACTAAGACCATTTCACCACGTGGTCCACATTCTCTAAAACCTCTCCAGGAGAATCTGGCAGACTACTTGGGAGACTCAGAGTACAGCTGGAGTTAATGGAAAATTTCCCCCTAATTTGGGGGGAAGAAGATTTAATTCTTGGTAACTTGATCCATCACACCTGCATGTGTGCCACCCCAAGTCAATTCTCAAACTTCAGTAAGACTAAGGCTTTTGAGAAGCTGTAAAACAGGCAACTATCATCATCTTGGCTTCTCCCTCCTTCCAGGCCTTGGCAAGGAGGCACTTGCAGATATACTGGGGAGGAGGTTGAACAGCATCACCCACCAACAAGCTCCACAGTCTCCTCTTTGTGCTTGTTTCCAAGAATCTGTTTGCTTCAACGTAAGACAGACAATACAGGCATAATGGGAGGACAGCAGCCTGTGCCAGACCTGCATCTAAAGGAAGGACAAAATTAAATAATCTGCTCCTATGGAAAGGATGCTCAGTGGAGAAGGTCAAAGAAAATCTGTGTGAATTCTGACCCAGGTGATGTGCAGGACTTGCATGGCATGTGAAAAATCCCCACATTCCCCAGAGCAAGCTACAGATTTCTCAGTGTGATCTCTGAAATTCAGACATGTTTTCCCTGTATAAGAAAAATTGGAGCTTTCACAGAGAAGAGCCATTTCAATTTTCATCAGTTAAAATTTGGATTGTTGAAATAATGGTCTTGCAGCAGGACGAATGAACCTTCTTCCTCTGACAGCAAAGTGAAAACAAGTGACAGTCTGTCTCCTGCCTTCTTATCAAGCCCCCCAAACTGTTTTTCTCCTTGAAATACAGGAAAATGAATTTTGAAGAGCTGTTGATAAGATTACATTAAATGCCCCCTTCGCAAGAAGAAGCTTCAAAATGAGCAAGATGTAATATCTAAGAAAACCCAGACGAAGGATATTCACTGTTACCCCAGCAACTGCTTAGAAGGGAAATGACTTCCCACAGCGAAGGGAGAGGTGTGAGCTTATGAAGAAACCTCTCTTGGAAGCTGCTTATGATTGCCCATCTACACTTGCCCCAGGAGCAACTAATCCGCATCATGCTCTGAGAGGAAAGGAAAACAGTCTTTAGGGACATGGTCAGAGTCCTCCCAGGTTTTTACCAATGATGTTTATAAATGGATAACCTAGAGAGCAAACCTGGCAGCTGGCAGCTGCTCTGGGCGTATTGCTGTTGGCCTTTGGAGCTACAGGCCAACAAAATTTTTCAAATTTGATTTTGAGGGAGTGTGTTTCAGACACAATGGACTTACATTTTTAAAATGCTTGTAGAATATTTTTAAAAGGTTACTTTGAAATTTAAAAAGTGTATTTCAGTGTCCACATACCAAATGTATTTCACAAAACATTTCAAGTTCAAAAAGCCTTAAATATCTGGATCTTTTTTAAAACTTAAAAATTTCTGTTTCAGTTCTGTCAAAGCTAATATTTTCCATTCATTATTTTTTGCTTAACCTTTTGGATAAAAATGTCATCATTCTCCCTGGGCTTCTGCAGCATTCTAATAGGAATTGGCAGATTTTGAGAATATATATGGATTTCAGGGAACAATAATTCCTTCTATGTTTTATTAGAATGCAAATGGCCACTCCATATGCTGGATCTCCTCCAAAAGGGTTCAGATTGAGAATTAGATGGTATCTTTTAAAAATGCAGCCTAATTCTGCTCTCACTATAACCAGTAGCAACTGTATTGCTGACTTCAGCAGGAAAAAATTAGGACTAGTATTAACAGGATCTCACACCAGAATGATGTGCTGGAACATCAGCATTATCAGATCAGAACATTTTGTCCCAAAAGGTAAGCCATAAGTGACATCACATCTGAAAGACACCCTTTTTACAGGTCTCCATCAGGTATTGACATTGCAAAGCCATGCAGTGTGTATTTACATGTGATACTTTCAGGAGGTAATTACAGATCTCTCCTAGCCAGTGTTTTAGCAGTCTTATTGCATGTCAGAATTTAATATTGAGGTGAAACAAATCCTTTCTGGAGCTTCGCTCCTCAGGGCTGAGTGTCAGGCAGTGGCAGACTGAGCAGTCGCTGCTCGCAGCCAATTTACTTGAGCAAGGTTTTGAAATAACTTTGTGACAACCTCCTAATGAAACTGGGGACAGGGCTGTTTGGAGGAGTCTTATTGATTGCGAACGTCCACTGTTTTCCAGTCACAGGGAAAGCTTCGCAAGAGCCATAAATGAGCACTGTAGCTCACGGCTCATACATCATTTTAAACGTTCACCTTTTGGAAAAGATGGGAAACGGCAAAATAAATGGAGGCTCTGAGTCTGGTGTTTTAACCACATTTGAGTTATTAAATGAACATGCAGAGAAATCAAACAGAGAGCCTAGGCTGTGTCTGCGCAAAATAGCCAATTGTTGACAAATTTTAAAGCCCTTCTGGATGAGCATGGCTGTGCCGTGAAGGTGAGAGCATGCAGGAGTGGCTGGAGGCAGGGCCACGGCTGTCCTTGCTGCTGCTCCTCTCCTAACGAGGGTGAGCCTAGCGGCTGGGGAGTCTGCACCCCCACTGCACGGGGGATCCCTGCCGGGGGGGGATGTCCACAGCTGGCCAGGGCTGCTCCCCCTGGGTGCAGCGGTGAGAGCGGCCAGTCTGTGTATCTCTGTGCTTGTATCGCGCCAGCACTGCCGTACCCGAGGAGTTCCCAGAAACTGTAATGCCAGTAACAGCCTTCTTTCTTCAGCAGTAGGTTAAGCCGTTTATTTACAGCTTGGGATTTTTAAAAATTGCTTTTATGTGAAAGAATACATGTCTCGGGGAGACAATGTGTGGGGTGTAAAGGAATGAGTCGGGGTAAATATCTGCATGGGTCTGTGTATGTTGTTCAGGAGGAATCAAGACAGCAACGCTAAAACAAGGTTGCTCCTAGTGCTCTGTATTAGCTGGTGTTGGCACAGGCATCAAGAATATTGGGAGTTCTACCAATTCTTCAGGAAGTCTAGTAAAGTGACCTTGAATATCCTGAAGAGTGGGGGTTTGCTACTGAAGTTTCTGATAGATGAAGATAATGCTGGTATGTCTTCTCTAATTAGATTTTTAAGTGCTTCAGGGTGAGGACTGACTTTTCACAGGGGACATTACAGCATCCAGTACAATGAAGCTCTGAAGCAAGCCAGAGCATCTGGCTTTATTATCGGAATAATGGCCAAAACATAAATAGCATAATAATAAGATGAAAATGATATGATGGAACAAGAAGTAGTACTAGTAATATGATAATAACAATAATTATAGCCATGGTATTAGTTATAATTATCTGACGGTGTTCAGCAGACCTGATCAGAGGGCTGAGTTCAGAAGGAGTATGTGCCCAAACGTAACAGGTCACATCATCCATGTGAGAGGAGCCCCAGGGAAAAGCTGGTGGCTGTGGAGGTTTGTCCTCGGTGCAGTTTGTCTCTGAATGTCTCAGTAGGCAGTTGGATGGTTTAGTGTTACAGTTCTGGATGGGAAGATAGGAACCTGGAGATGGGGTCAGATACCTGAAACAGGTCATCTGGGGAGAATTTCTCTGCCCAAGTTGCCTCTCTGGCAATGAGAAGCCCCACATAAAGTAGTAATTTCAGATTCTTTGGTTGTAGTGAAGAGAAATGGGCACTTTCAAGGGCAATTCATCCCATCCTGAGAGGTGTGTCTGAACTTAGACTACATGCCTAACTGTTTGGCAATTTATACTCTCAGGGCTTCACATCACCATGTTTAAATTGGGTGTAATAGCACTTTCTTTGTCATCTCCATTGAAACTGTCAGCACTTTGGGAAGCAACTCTTTCTTTTCCTGCAGCCATACAACACTAATGCAACAAAGTCCTCATCTTACTTGGGATATCCTGCTGAAGCACCATTAGTCAACAATAACAATAATTACAAATGAAGTCTTCCTTAGATAAGTACTGATTACTCAGTAATTATAAGTACTTATAATTACTGATTATAAGCAGTCCTGCTCTCTGGTTTCTGTTGAATAATGTGTCCCAAGCTTTAGGATGGCAGGAGATAACGTACTCTGCTACCAATCTGTGAGCCTTCAGCTGCAATGTATATCTATCAGTGCAGAAGTCAGTTGACACTGTGCCCCACTACTGATACAGGCAGTAAACCTGGCATAGCTGGTAAGTTTGGAATTGAGGGCAGCTTTCTAAAGTACCTCCTGTGCAACCTGTAGTGATGGCAATCACTTTTCTGCTCCTGTGTTGGTGTGCTATGATGTCACCAACACAGGGAAGAGTGATGGGAAGTCTCCTGAGATATTGCCCCTTCTGAAGAGGCTGTGAGCTGCTGAACTATGCTGAACTACTGGAAACAAAAGTAGTGCCAGGTAGGAATATCCTCCTGCACAAGTCACAGCCAGCCATAGCTTTACTCCTGTTAATTTTGTTTAGGATTTTTGGCTGAAAAGGGATTCTCTGGTAAGACTGGAGACCATCAGAGATCCAGAAGACTCCACCTGGTGACCCACAGTTCTCCCGAGCTGGCTTCGCACTCCTCACTCTCCTTGCAAGAGAAATCAGTAAGGTGTGTGCAGTTAACTGTATGAAAGTGGGGACATGGCACTCACTTCTTCAGACCAGACCCTCCAAAATCTTGCCTTAGCACTTGCATTTTACTGGACAAAATGAGAGTGGCTGGAGGTGGAATAATCTCTTCACCAAGAGCCTGAAGGTGCTTTACTGCCAAGTGCCACTGTCACTGAAGGGATGTGACTGGTGGAGCAGCATCAAAGATGTTGCACTTGGGTGGAGTCCTCTCAGACTTGGCTGTGGAGTTTTTATCACTAGCAGCTTTCCTTGTAGAAACCTCAGTAGACATCGAGTATAAAGCTAGCATAGTCATGACCTACAGATTTCTTTAAAAAGGTTATTTTTATGGGCCAAATTTTCAATCATTTTACACAGAGAAACTCACATAAGGTCAATGTGATGGCGCTCTGAGCAGAGAATGGATCATAAAATCAACTGGACTGTACCCCCTGCTGGCAATAACACATTTGTCCTCCACAAAGCAGGCATGAGTCTTCATTTATGTCTGACTCTTACATTAAGTACCCCATCACCCCATACTTACTGCAGAGTAGATGCACACATGGGTGCACAGTGGATTTTCCTCAGCCCTTCTCCCTTGTCTGTTCCTGCCTCAAGTGAACTCCACTGACTTTAGATCAATGCATCAAAGATTCATAGCATTTCTTTGAAGACAATTAACAGTTAAACTTACCAAAGCTATGCTGGTATTTCTGATAACGCCTTTCCTCCCCTGGCTGCACAAGAAAAGCAGAATTGTGGTAAACTAAGAGCTTATGATGGGGCTCTGTAAGATGGGCTTCACTGGTAGCCTGGGAAATCAAATAATTTATGATACAGGACATACTATGGATAGGCATTTTTTCCTTCAACAGAAAATTGAGACTTAGATGAAAGTCAAGCATTTTTCTTGCAAATTATATTTTCAATGAAAAATTGGAATTTTTTATTCTGAACTTGTTCTTATTTCAGTGGGTTTTTTCCCCATGTTTTCTGGCTTTGTATTTTTATTCAGAAAATTGTATTTGGTTTTTGTATGTGTGCGTGCATGTGCGCGCACATGTGTATGTGTGAATAATAGATGTTTTCTAAGTGGGATTGTTCATTACTGTCAGGCTCCTTGGCAATCCTATAATTTTGTCATAAATATGTTTTTCCTCTATGCTAAATTGGGTTGACCCTAAATTAGTACGGACCAAGGGTAACTTTGGGACTAAACTGAATGATGTCTCTGGAAATGGAGAATATATTAGTTATGTCAGTGGACAGATTCCCTGACAGGAGCTTAAACTGAGCACTTAAGAACTGACTTCAGTATCTTATTGTCTCTGATGACATCATGATTCAGACTAGTTGAGCAGTATCTCAAGTATGCAAACCCACAGGGAGTAGAACTGGCTCCAAGGACAGCATTTTGATGCATTGGTTAGAAAAGAATTCAGGTTTAATTAGCTTGTCTCTGCCAACCTAAAGAAAATTGTCAAATAAGTTCACAAATGGGGGATAAAGACAGCCATACCCAGGTATACTACTCAAGCCACAGACAACAGTGACCACACAAAAACAAACGCTGCTGTCAGATGTAGCCAAGCCATGGATCTGCCAATAGATTCACCCAGTCAATCCTCCCTTCCTTCCCCCACCAGTCCTTCACTGTGCAAGCATGCACCCACCAGGGAGATGCCTGCTTGACATGCAACACAGAATGTTGCCACGGCCACACTGTATTTACCATTTCTGATAAATTAGCCAAGCTTTACCACAGGTCATATTTTGTTTTTTTGGGCTTCACATCCTTGTATCCTACAACCTTGCTCTGATCTTGGGTCCCAACCAGTATCTTAGGGTTGCCCAATTTTCAGGTTCTCCTTCCAGCCCACATTTGGCTGGTGTTCACATTCAGTTTTTTATTTCGGTTTTCAAGCTGTGGTTTTCAAGTTATTGTTCTAACTGTTTTTGGATGATTGTAACCCGAAGAGAATGAACCATCCAGACCTAGATAGAGTTTACAATGTTGACCAGTGCTGCCAAGTTACATCTGCAAGGTGCTTCATAAACCCCTGCTATTTGCAAGAAATCCATGCAACTAGTAAGTGTTCACATATATATTAGGTAGATCTGGAAAAACAGAATTTTAGTGACATTTACAGCAAATAGTGTAATGGATTGAGCAATACTGCAGTGCAGAATTCAATCCATGGCACAAAATACTTGTGAGAAAACATTGCATATAGCCCCATGCTTCCCCATGTGCTGGGTGAGAATTCTTGCAGAGAATTCAGAAATCATTATGGTCAGTTTAAATGCCAAGGCCTAAATGTAAGTTTGTCTAGCATCTTCTGTTGTGAAAATCTGTTTCTAGGTGATAATGACTTGAAAATTTGAATTAATTGGGCTGAACCCTTCCATGCTAGATGTGTTTCTCAAGGTTGATTTTTCTTCCTTTTTCTTTCTTAATTTTCAGAAAAAAAAAAAAAAATTATTCTTTTCCAAGTAAGAAATATCAAGGAAAGGATTTGCCTGTACTTTAATAACTTTACCTATCTGTTTTGAAGCAGGGCTTTGAGGTCTGGTAGGGCACTCAGGGTGGCAAGGTGTCTCATTTACTGCCACTTTTTAGCCTTATCCCAAACAGCAGAAGTTATGAACATCCAAAACTTGCAGTTCAGACTTGCTCAATAAAATTCCTTAAAATGTATATAGCTAGATTCTCTAAGGCTGTAATCTGTCCTAAGGATGCTCTGTCTCCCTCAAGCTCCTCCATGCTGACCAGGCTGTCACTTGCAGCATCCTTCATATGGCCTGAGATATTGCTTTGTTACAGGGATGCAGACACTGAGAAGGACATTGGCTCCCAAGCCTGTGTCACCAGGCACCAGATCTGCAAACAGAGGGCCTGTCTGTCCTGGATTTTCTATGTCCAGTAACTGCTTTTCTTGCAACTAACATGCAAAGACTGAAAAATTGAAGTAAGGCACAAAAGAAGAGAGAAAAGGTATCTAGGAGGGGTCAGACACAAATTAAAAAGACAGAAGCAAGGGTAAGAGGAAAAGGAAATGAAGGGGTGGAAAGGAAGGGCTGAGAGCAGAAGTTGGATGTTAATGGCACAAGAGACAGGGTAGGAAAAACAGAGTTAAGGCAGAGAGAGGCAAGAAAAAAATTTAAGATGGGAAGATAAGGATAAAACTCATTGGGATGATGGAACATGCCCATCCATTGGGGGGATGGGATTATGAGAAGTACCTGGGAACCAAAACACAAAAAGGACAGCACTTGCAATAGAAGGAGAACTGGGAAATAACAGATTTAAGCAAAGCCAAAGGTGGCTAAGGAGAGAAGCAGTGGGGACAGCAACTGGAGACATACCAGGAGGAAAGCAGAGATTAACATAAAGAGGTAAAGGTTCAGATCTCCACAGAGCAATGTGGAAATCCAGAATTGAACCTCATATTCCCAGACTTTAATATAGTTGCTTGCTGAACAGAAGAGCTGTGTGGATCTGCCTGCTTGTAGTGCCAGGTCCCTACAGATGATGACAATGCATTGTGGGACCGAGTACTCTGAGTCTAATTCCTAGGAGATATGCTGCGAATCTAAAGGTCCAATAACTGCTGATTGCCATAGCAGGACCAATAACATCCTACAGGAAGGAATATATTTTTCAGTTTGTTTATTTTCTTCAAATTGCACTATGAATCCAAATCAAAGAACCTCAGTAAAGTTGCAATCAAGTTGTCAGGTCAAGATGCCAAAATTAGGCCACTGCAAAACAAAGTTGCTCCTCTTCTGCATTTGCTCCATGCCACACCATTCTCTTGCAAATGTCATACAAATTTTGAGAAGGATCCTCCATCTTATTCAATGAAGAGCGGTATATGCATAAACCTCAAGCAGATCTGAAATTCCAGGAGCAGAGCTACAAAAACGTTCTGCTCCCATACCTACAGCTGAAGGAAATGAGGAAGCAACTCTGAACACAAGAACTGCCATAAAATGCTAAAAGCTGAATTTTCTGCATGAACTGGAATATTTGACAGCATAAAGAAAGGAGTTGGTGTAGGGAACTTAGCTAATAAAAGAGACATAAGACTATTAAGAATGAAGGTCTGTAATTTGGCATTAGTAAATTGGCTATACTGACAACTTTGTCTTTAATCTGACCATGGACACCTAGTTGTAATAAAAGTATCCCCCCTTCTCCTAAAAATGGTGTGAAAGAAAGTAAGAAATATTATGAGAGAATTAATATACTCTGAGCAACATAGAAAATACCATGAGGAAAGTGGTATTTCTGTGTTTAGTGCAGACCTTGGACAGCATACAGTAAAGTATGCCTGGCATCGCAAGTACATGGAGATCTTAATGAAATACTGAGCAGGTACCCAATCAGAAATAGCATCTGTCTTGTGCCTAGGATGAGACCAGAGCTGTGTGTGCAATCATGTAAAACCTCAATCAGAATATGTACATATAAATGAGCCCATCTTAGAGTTATCTCAGTTCCGTCACCCTCACTTGGAATTACAACTTTGATGTTCTTTTAACGCAGTGATTTTGGGGTGAAAAAAAATCACATGCTCAAGCCACTGTGCACCTTTGCCTGGTTTCACAACATAGACTGCATGTGTCTGATTCTGGCTGCTTTTAAAAGCTGAGAATCATAGAATCATAGAATCATTTAGGTTGGAAAAGACCTTTAAGATCATTGAGTCCAACCATTAACCTAACACTACCAAGTCTACTACAAAAACATGCCCCCAGTGGCCACGTCTACACATCTGTCAGATACCTTCAGGGTTGGTGACTCAATCATTTCCTTGTCAGCCTGTTCCAAGGCTTGATAACCCTTTCAGTGAAGAAATTTTTCCTAATATCTAACCTAAAGCCCCACTGGCACAACTTTAGGCTGTTTCCTCTCATCCTATCACTTGTTACTTGGGAAAAGAGACCAACACCCACCTTGCTACAACCTCCTTTCAGGTAGTTGTAGAGAGCAATAAAGTCTCTCCTGGGCCTCCTTTTCTCCAGGCTGAACAACCCCAGTTCCCTCAGCCACTCCTTATAAGACTTGTGCTCTAGACCCTTCACCAGCTTTGTTGCTCTTCTTTGGACATGCTCCAGCACCTCAATGTCTTTCTTGTAGTGAGGGACCCAAAACTAGATACACCCTGACCACAAAGAGCACGTGGCTGGTGGCAAGGAGCACATCTAGGTCACTTTATGGAAATTCCAGATTCAGGTTTTGTTTTCAGGAACCAGTTACAACTGAGTTCCTAAACTGACCATTGACCATTCACCTAAGTCCCCAGCACTGCTAAAGCTTGCTGATACCTCTCCTTTGCATTTAAAACATATAATAACTGCTTCCAAGCATTAACTGTTGCATTTCATTGCCCCTTCTTATGCTCAGCTAGCCCAAGCACAGGTCTTGCTGGCCTCCTGCAGCAAACAGTCTCTACCACACTGAATATTAAGGGAGCAGGAAGAAGATCTCAAACGGGATTGCTTTGACTTCTGTGGGTTGAGTGTCTTGTTGCACAAGAAAAGTGGTGTGAAGGTTTCCTCCTTTTCAAGGGAAAAGGAAACTGAAGATAAACTGGGTCTTGTGCTTTGTGTGAGATCAGTCATGAAAGTAATATCCACCAGGAAAGTCCTCAGATGAAGACAAGCCTCCCCTATTCACATGCTCTGGGCTTCTCTAGGATTTTTTAGTCAGTAATTCCATTTGCCAGAAGTAACATTTCAATTTGGCAATTCTTTTCTTTTTGAGAAAAATGTAGTGGTAATTATGAGTGTCCATGCTGGTGGTATCATGAAAGAACAGGAAAAAAAATCAGTAACAAGAGGAGAAGGTCACTTAGGCTGCTGTTTCTTCACTGCTTCTCACCTTTATTTAAATTGTCAGTGAAGATAGTTGGCATCAAATGGGATGCCTAATTAGAATCATAGGATCATAGAATCATAGAATGGTGTTGGATTGGAAGGGACCTTTAAAGATCATCTAGTTCCAACCCCTCTGCCATGGGCAGGGACACCTTCCACTAGACCAGGTTGCTCAAAGCCCCAT
>JANHGO010000069.1:82989365-83001020 GCA_024606505.1 Aquila spilogaster
TGGTGCAGGGAGATCTTTAAGCAGGTGTTCATAAATTGTTGTAGTTCTGCTTCCACTGCGGGGGCTAATGAAGCCCTCTGGGTTGGCGTGCAATGAAATGCAGACTCCCCGTACTCCCCATGTGCGGAAGTGAACAAATTCAGATTCCCTTTTTACTCTCCCAGATAATAACTCTTTTGTTTTAACTAATCTTTCACTTTCAGGGGTGATTAGATGGTTGAGCTGAATGAATCTTATTACTTAAAGCTTTTCCTGCCTGTTTCTCAATGTGTGTTCTGACTCATGTACCTATTTTGATGTAGAGACTATTTAGTAAAGGTATTTTTCCTCCACCTTTAAAAATAGCAGCAAGCAGGTTTTTGGACTAAGCCTTATCTGTGTGCACGGCCAGTCACTGGTGCCAAGCAGAGCAAAAGACAGGGATGCTAAAACGCCCTTCCAGATGATATCTGACCACCGAATAAGAGAATGTGATGGAAATAAGGATTTTTGAAGTATCAGGAAATGGATACTAAACCCAAGTGTAAAGCCCTAATGCAGCAGAGCATTCCCTCACATCCTCAAGCTTGCACTCACTGGATTTAATGGAACTGTCCCCAAAGGAGCACAATGTGGTGTGGCTGTGGGGCACGTGATGGGGGAGCACCATGTGCCAGAGCAGAAGAGAAACTGACACTCTTCCTTCTTCAGCTCCCAGGAAATAGGTGCTGGGATCCAGCTCATCCGATCATGGCAAGGGAGAGGCTGCAGTCACAGCTGAGCCGGGAGCAGAGTGTGCCACGTTCTTTAATATAAATACCACTAACGCATGTGCATAGTATACATTTTCATTGAGTTCCCCAAGTACGATACACCCACATACTCAATGTGAAGCCATTACCTCTGCCTCATTCTCCCAGTCCAGCCTACGCTCCTATTTAACTTAGTGCTCCCTGGCCAAGATGCTTCTTGAATTCCTTATTCTCCCTTCAAGCTAATGATTTCCTGGAGCACAGTCCAGCATCCTCCTGACATATCTTTCTCCATGCCAGAATGTCTGAGATTCAGCTGCAGAAGTATCCACATGAACCTGGAGTCAACTTCCAAAAAGATGTTTTATAAAAGAAAGCAGATACGAAGAGAGCGGGGAGGGAGCAGGAGCGGCAGCCAGCAATTTTCCTGCGCCCGATGCAGGGGATTTATCTGCATTTCAAGTTAATAAAAGACATTAATTGATTCACGTGCTTTACGGCTGCACACAGAGCTATTTCTGGCTGGGAGGAGACACTCTTAAATGGAATGAGTCAGACCAGACCTGTTATGTCACCCTGGGACCCTGGGAAGATTCGTTAATAGCTCTGAACAAATCAAGTTGCTTCGCAGGGCTATTTTCTTCTCAGACATCAAAAGGAGAGGGAAAGTATAGCAATTCTGAAGGCTGAAAATAATTTTTTTACATGGTCCTTTGCATTTGGCAAATAGCAACAGGATAATCAAAGAGCTCTGCTCTCCACAAGGCACTTGCATAGAAATCTCAGCAGGATTTATCAGCCCAGCCAAACCTAATCTCCGGAGACATGGCTCTTAGCTGAGGAAAGTCCATGCAGGTCACAGCTCCTCAATTCACTTCCAAGGATTTCTTCCAGATTAACTTTGCAAATCAAATGATTGCACTGAGGGAGTTTCACAGGAAGGGAAGTCTGTAGTTTCTACGCAGAAAGCACATTCTCCCTCAAAGCCACCTCCCCGCAATTTCCCATCTTCTGTTTTTCCAGACAGCAGTAAGGCTTCCTTAAAACCCAAAATGGTGCTGGTAATGAAACCATTTTAAATTAGAACTTGTCTACAGCAAAGAACTGAGCTGCAGCTGAGCTGCTTCATGTTCCTGTTCTCCCTTCTGGGCCACAATGCCCTACCAGATGACACCTCCAGGATGTACGCAGCTGAGATGTTCCCCATGGGAAGGAGTCCAGCCAAGGACTCCACAGATACGGTGACCCTAAGTGGCGAAGGGGATATAAGGAAGCCCAGCTGTACTTTCAGCCCTTCAACTACATTTCCACCTTCAGTTTGGAAAGTGAATCAGATAGTTTTGAACTGAGAAAGATCTATGCTTTGTTTTTCACCAAAAGACCAAAAATATCCATGGAAAATGTTGACAAATGGAAAGCATTTGTCATTTCTGCTTCTGTTTCCCTGGTGACAAAAACAACAAAAAAAAGGAATTTCCAACAAAGACAAAGCCTGCAGCTCACAGTCTCGGCCAGTTCATCCCATATTTGCCCTTGCCCTTACCTTAATTGTCCAAAATAGCACAATGGTGGCAAAAGCCTGAAAAATGGCCCTCATTTGTCTGCTAAGCTGGAGCTTGTTGGCCCTTGCTACTGCCTGTCCATGGCTGTTCTCAATGGGATAAGTGCCCGCACTGGCCTCATCCTATTTAAAAAGTGGTAGTTGTACTTTGTTGTCATGTCAGCTCTTGCTAGGGAGACAGCGTTGCTCTTTGTGGTTGATAGGACATGTTTTCTGTTGTTTTTTTCAGACTTTTTTTTTGGCTTTGATGTCTTGAATATTCACAGCTCTTGGACATCTGAGGCGTCCATCAAAGGGCTCTTCTCTTTGTTGTAGATATGCAAAGCAGAAGCCTGCGTGTTTCTTCTGAACTTTCCTCACACTGGGTGGTGAGAGTAATTTAGTAGCCTAGGGTTTGTAAATCTGCATGCAGCCCTGATGAGACGGAATTAGCTGATTTAAAAGGGGCGAGGGGGAAGAACAGGCACGTTCACACCCTTACAGTTCAGACCAATCTGCCCCCAGCCATGCTAGCATTGCCATCTTTCTTATGGAAAAAGCATGCTAAAGAACAAAGATCCTAAGTGATTTCCTTCGAAGTCACCATTGCCACAGAGCCTGACAGAGGATGGCTTTGTGCACCATTTGCACAACTGCTGGGTTGCAGCTTTTTAGTCCTCCTTCTCTATATTAGAAAGAGAGCGAGGATGTATTTGGAGAAAGACACCCCTTTGTGAGAACAGCTTGTGTTGACTTATGCAGATAAAGAAATTCAGTCTCCGTGTGCTCCAGCACCTCAACACCTTGCAAATCCCCATTCTCCAGGTGGCTTCAGCCTGCTGGCTCCACAAGCCCAAATTTCCTATTTTCACACAACAACAAGGGATTTTGCTGTTCTGCATGCTATCAGTGAAGGCTTCCATTAAAACACCCTGGAATCCTTAAAGACAAGAAATTACTGTGGTACAGCAAGGATCAATATAAGCAAGATAAATACAGCTTCTGTTAGCCAGAGCTTGTACTTCATAACACGAATCTCAAAATGTGATGCCAGCTACAAATCCAGGCTAGTCGTTCTATAAGGCCATGCTCTTTCTGTAATGCACTGTGTTGTGACTCTACAGAGTGGGCTCCAACTCATGCTGGAGTTTCATATTTGTTTTAAGGAGTGATGCTCCTGACACAGTCGCACCGCTCCTCCCCTGCCCTTGGCAACTTGCTCCTTGCCAAGTCTGTCATCCAGCCAGCACAGCATCCAGGGAGACACAACAGGAACTGATTCGGGTTCAAATCAGTCTGGGTTTGGTTTCATCCCACTTGAAGTCTCCAACCTGACCCACTGTGTGGTGACACCAGTGTTTGTGGTGACACTGGAGAGGAAGAAGGTGAGCAGACAGGAAAAAATATCCATCCTAGATACCCTATTGGGGGATGCAATTTTAAACTGCAGCCAAATCCCCTGGTTTTATCTGTAAAACTTGTACATATTGTCTTGTTAACCATCCATGCTGCTGTGTGTGCAGAGAAACAGATCTATCCCACTGAAGAGATGCCCACCTCTAACCATGGACTTTCTGAAAGCCTACGTGATTAGCTTGGGCTGAGAGCCCAATTTTTAACTGCTGCTGTAAGCAAGATAATATAAATCCCATATCCATGACCAATATAGAGGACTCCAACATTACTGCGAGACACGGGGCCACCTGAGAAAGGAGGGTGCACTGGAGTATTTCATCTTTAGAGAGCCCTGGGGGCCTAATGTTTGGGACAAGGGTCCTGTCTTGGCAAGAGAACCAGTGGGCAGACACGGAATGCAACAGCCTACTCTGCTTTACTTCTGATGCATTCAGTTCCTGCAGAACAAGCCTGCAAATAGACACAACTCTCATGAAAAATCTGAGCAGTCGGAAGCTGATGTACTCAGAAGGACAGCAGCTCTTTCTTTGGGGATATTATTTGTCCTTTCAGAACAAAGCTATAAAGACTCAAATAATCCATCCTTCTCTGGGAAATTGCCCTTTATTCTACTCTCATCAGGCACTCTGGTTGCCAGCACAGGGTTATTACAGAAACATTGTCCCTGCTGGGCTCCAAGCTTCCTCTCAGTGCTCCTAGGTTACAAAAAGGGAACCAGAACTGGAAGGCTGCCATCCTCTGAGCCTTGTTTCATGAATGCTGGGACATAAGGCTCCTTCATGGACCGACCAAGCTCCATGCTGCAGAGCTGGCACGCTCATCTCAGCGCATACCCATACACTGACTGGCTGACTGTCAGAGAGCTTCACAGCTCTGACCTTCAAACCTCCTGGACTAAACTTGTCCATAACCAGTCCTCATCTGCTTCTCTTTGTGCTGGTATTGTCCTCTGTTTTGCACATGTTTTTCTCTCACAACTATTAAACACACTGCTGTGCTTATGTAGGATGTCCCCCTGTCTCCCAGCTTTCCTTTCCTGGGCTAAGCAAGCCGCACTCCTGCAGTCTCACCTTGCCCGACTGGACCGCTGCTGCTCAGCAAACCCTCTTTGTGCCACGGTTTTGTGCATGCTTGAGATTGAACTAATCTTCCTTTAAAACAGTGGACAAAAAGAAGCTGCTCAGTGACTCCCGCAAATTCTGTGGGTGATTTCTTACCTGGAGAAGACTAAATAATAGCTCAAAGGTATCAGATTATTTTGTTTTTTGTTTTTTTTTTCCCTCTTTTCTTCTTTCACTGCAATAAAAGACAGTGGACGGCCTATGTCATTCTGAGGACTGGAGGCTTCTGTCTTAAGGTATCCGATCAATGCTAAGACTATGTATTTATCAGAATCAGTAGAGTGCTTCAGAGTGGACGTATTAGGGAGGTATCTTCTTGAGTTCCTGGGGAGCTACAGGCCAGTGAGCCTAACCTCTGTGCCTGAGAAGGTCATGGAGCAGTTCCTCCTGCAAAAGATGCTGAGGCACATGCGAGATGAGGAGGTGATCTGAGACACCCAGCATGGCTTCACCAGGAACAGTTCGTGCCTGATCCAGTGGGATTGGAACTAGGTGATCTCTAAGGTCCCTTCCAGTCTAAGCCATTCTATGATTATATGATTCTATGTCCTACACAGCAGGATCCCCTTCTCCCCAGGCCATATTGAGGGAGACTGAGCAGCGAAGTCAGATGGAGACGCCACATTGACTCTATTTTGTCTTTGCTGCCTGTTTCAGAAAGGAAAGAGGAATATCTGCTGTGACTCGCATATGCCTGGGAAATCTGCACGAGCAAATGTGCATCCACAAACATGGGCTTCTCCCCTAGCCAGCATCTTAACCTGGCAGGGGTCCTAGTCCCACTCCAGCAATTTTTCTGCTCATAACTATATCTGAATTGACATTTGTGCAGACATGGGGCTTCTGCTGGGAATCGTCTCTCTCAGTCCCCATGGTGCAGGATGATGAGAGGAAACCTGAAAAGTGAGCCCTGGTTATGCTCTCTCACTTGCCCTCAAATGCTGCCGAAGACTTGCTGCAAAATCCATAGGAAAAAAACAGTCACTATCTCAGCTTCACCAGTACTGTTACCAGTGTACAGAAATCTGTATCTGAAAGCCTTCTGGATGAGACTGTCCTAAAGCCTGGGTGGCAACGGGTACCTCAGCGTCCTCCTGAAGAAAAGATGTTCACTCATGTTGGCATAAGCAAGCGACCAATGGAGAAACTGGATGCCATCAAGTCATGAGGATAATGCAAACCTTGTTGTTTTGGTGCAAGGACAATCCAAACAGGTCCATGACTGTCCCACCCATGCTGACTGGGTCATCCTCAGCATATTACAGACCAGCACCTTTCTGATATGGTCTGAAAGTCACCTCAGTTGTGTGCTGGTCATGACTAATGTACCATGTAGATACTGTCACTGTGTCTCCTTCTGTCACTCAGACTTCTTCCCCTCTGTTCACCAAACTTCTTTCCTGATGGCTGCATCATTTCAGATACATTTTCTTGTCCTGTCTCTGTTTCCCCAGTTTCAAAACTGAGTTAGTAATCCCAAATTATTTGTTGGGTTTATTGGGAAAAAAAATTACAGGAAAATGCTTTGCAAATGGTTAAAATTCTTTCTACTTTTGCCATCCATCCTCCCTGTTCAGTGCCTCTTCTACAGTTCAGCCTAAATATTTCAAGGTACTTCCTTCTTATCTGCATATGAAAAGAAGCCAGCAGCTCTGAAGGGCTTGTTTAGAAATTCCAGCAGCAGCTATCTATTAGGTTTTCGCTTGCTCTATTCAAATCTTTGTTCACATCGAAGGGATGAAAGCTCCATAATGAGAATGATCATGAGAGTGCATGATACTCCTGAGAGCAGGAAGAAGAACTTTTCTTGGTGGCAGCTTGGAGGGAGATGAGTGATGAAGGCCATGATGGGACCTGGACAGGCTGTCCCAGTGGCTGCTTGACACCTGTTAGCTATGGCTCTCTGCATCCCTCACACACTGTCAGGGTCTGTGCCCCTTCTACTTGCACATGGAAAATTTCAGAAGAACCACCAGACACCTCAGGAATCCTACGAAATAACACTGAAGGCTCGAGATTTTCCAGGCAGCTTCTTTGAGAAAGCCCCTCACTGGAGGAATGGCAGGAACTCCTATCGCTCACCAATGGAAAAGTCAGAACTGACTATGTCCGGTCATCAGCTGCTGCCCTGTTGAGTCATGGAAGGATGCTTCAGCAGTGAGATATGGAGGCGTTGGGCCATGTGTGTGTTTTACATGGCAGAATTGGTGTCAGGATGTTCCACAAGACATTGATGGTGCTGAAGGATGCTGAGCTGAGGACCTGACTTGTTCTCTGCTCTATGTTCAGAGGGCATAAGTGGGAAGAGGACAGCTTGGCACCCTGTGGCTACCATGCCCCCAGCAAGGTATGTCATCTGCAGCTGGCCTGGAGGCAGGGAGCAGGGCTTAGGTAGGGCTTGAGGTGCAAGACAAAGTGCTGGGGCTTTGTGGGTTCAAATGCATACATCCCTTTGGGCTGCATTCTTACTGGAGGCCACTGGAGAGTAGGCCATGCATTTTACTTTCTCCTACTCCTTTTTTCCCTGTGCACTGCTTAGACTCACTCACTGGTGACTTGTGCCAGCCCTATTCTAGACCAGACACAGCTGCATCTGGTGATGCCCGACCTCAGTAATTTGGAGACTGTGGGAAGAGAAAAACCTCCCTTTTAAGGCTGTGGGGCAATCAGTAATCCTTCAAGAGCTTAGGCTGGAGTGATGTCAAACAGAGGTATTACTAGTACTCTGTGGTAGACAGTATTAACTGTTTTGCAGGATGAGGCCCTGCCATGGGCACTTTGGGGACACTGTGAACTCCAGCAGGTTTCCTCCAACCCCCACAGTATGAGGCACTCCCCAGCTATGGATACTGATACCGTTCCCTCATTCTTTTAACGCTTGCAGTAACTTTGCCTACCTCACTAACTGCACAAGTATCATGGTCTCTGTTTTATGTTTGCATACTCTTGATCCCAACAGCATTCTGTGTCTGTGAGATTCACAGGCAATGATTACACTGAGTAAAAAAGCATTTCTTGCTGTAGCGCTCAAACTGAGCACTTTTAAACAAGGTGCCATGCAGGCACAGAGGATGCACAGTAGTCACCAAACTATTTTCTCTGTCCCAAAGCTATTTTATAAACTTCTATCCACTGCTCCTCCAAAGCACACACACTTTATCAGGCACTTTTACGTCTTCATTCATATGACGCTTCCTAACATGAGTCTCAGGTTATTCTATCACCTATATTTGAACTGGCTCTATTTTTAGTTTTCTAATTCAGAATGAATATGAGGACGTGCCTTTTATAGGCAGTACACTCTTAGTATCTGAGCATATCTTGAATTAATAGCGGTAACATATACATTGGCATAAAATGTGTTACATTTAAACAATAGAGGCAGGGTGATGACATAAGAAGAACAGATAAGAGTATAGTACCTTAATAAAACTTTGAAGGTTTGCATTACCAGAGACAAATCTGCGAGCTGTGTGCTCAGATACAGCCTCACATAAAGAGCAGATCTGCTCAGAAGCAGCAGAATGAGGGTTTCTACACTGCAGACGTGCATCTTGCTGTCTGCACTGGCGTTTTTGTTACTGCAGCTGGGAGGGCAGGCCCTCGAGCTCATTCCATCTCTATGCCTCATCCACAGAATTTGAGAGCAAAATCCAGTTTGATGCCTAGAGCCAGGGATAAATGTCCAGCCTGGACAGTAAACTCCTTTTTGTTCATATTGTAAGCACATGTTGTCCAAGCACATCTAAAGAAAAAGACTCTTAATACGCTGCTTTCTCAGAGGGGAAAATGTACCTTGGGAAAACAAACTCAACACTTTTCTCAAGATGGAGAACAGGGCAAGTGTGCAATAGCAATGTGGTATGGTCTGCACTGGCATACACAAGTGTATTTTCTTCCACAGATCCAAGCCAATGCCATTGAAATCGATTCAGAAATACCAGTCATTAGCAGCGAGTGGGCTTGGAATCGGCTCTTTAGTTGAGGAACTAGGCTGTGGTCCAGAAATTGTATGTCAGCTATATGAACTCCTGGCAAGATCCCAGCTTCTCTATTCATTCACTTAATGATACGACTATCCAGGAGTCAGAAAAAATGCCATGAATAGATCTATTCCTGCTTGAAGGCTTCCTGCTCCATGCACCTTGTTTCTACAGGGACTGTCTCACCATTTGCCTCCAGCTGAAACACAGCTGCTAATCTAGAAAGAAAGTGGGTGAAAAAGAGATGCTTCTTGCTCTTCACCTGTCAGATAAAAAATTATAGGTTCAATATAACAACCATTCTCAGAAATTGTTGCAGACCCAGGTTCTGCGAGAGCACCAGCACAGCCTCAAGGCACTGAATGGAAACGATACCCTCATCTTGAAAATCCTTCAGAGAAATCATCATGACTTTCTTTATACGAGAAAATGGGAGCACACGACTACGGTAAGTGAGTTTGGTCATCTATTTTTAGGAGCACAATGGACATCGCATGAGGGATTTCCAGACCCTGGGGAATTTTAAGGCCAATACCTCCAACAGTATGCAAGGCAGAATGGGATTCCTTGAGTTCTGAGAAGAAATGGAGATGCTTTTGGAAAGGAAACGTCTATCCTAGCAACAAGCAGTAGCTGAGCAGTGGGAAGGGTCTCAGCTCTCCAAAAGGGATGCTTTCTGGCAGAGCTGTGGGGGACTAAGTACAAACTCTCATCTCATTTCCAGTGTTTCTGGTCAGCCCCAGACCTGTAACCTTCTCAACAGACCATAACTTCTATGGCTTCTGCTGGTCTATGAAAAGAGGCAGGGGGCTTGATATGGGAAGTATGAACAAGAAGAAAAAAGTCTGTCCCCATCTCTCAGCCCACAGCCCTACCCAGCACCCCGGTAAGATCCATCCTTAGAATCACAGAATCCTAGAATAGTTTGGGTTGGAAGGGACCTCAAGGATCATCAATTTCCAACCTCCTGACACAGGCAGGATTGCCTACCACTAGATCATGTACTAGATCAGGTTGCACAGGGCCCCATCCAACCTGGCCTTGAACACCTCCAGGGATGAGGCATCCACAGCCTCTCTGGGCATTCTGTTCCAGCACCTCACCATTCTCTCAGTAAAAAACTTCCCCTGACATCTAATCTAAACCTTCCCTCCTTTAGTTTAAAACCATTCCCCCTCGTCCTATCACTATCTACCCATGTCCTTTGGAGCTTCCTGCTCCTTGGGACCCCTGCAATTCTTGTAATGGAGAACAGTAGCAAATTTTGGAATCCACAGACTTCCCCAGCCTACGGAAGAGGTACGTCACAACCTGATTCCATAACCTAAATTGAATCACAGCAACAACACTCTGGCATGTGGGAAACTGCTAAGCTCTATGTCTCCTTGAACGCCCAAAAAGTAGCTCAGCAGTTAGAAATGTCTTCCAGCTGAAGCAGTACCCTTCATGTATGTGCCAGAGATAAACCACTCCTTCTCTGGAATGGTTCTGATTTTTCAGATCTGGGCTTCACCATGAAAATTTCTTAGCACTCCCTTCAGTGTCTGCTGTGCCAACTGATGAAAGCACTGGCTATCCACTTGGGAGCGCTCTATCTCTCGCTAGCCCAAGGCTTCCAGCAGCCCACGTTACATGCTGGCACACTGCGAAGAAAAGAAGCCAAGTGACAGCCATACAGGTCCTGTTGGTGACCTCAGCTCTGAAAAAGTCTGGGGCCACAAAGTGATGCTATAAGCTGTGAAATCTAACGTTCCTGCTGTCCTGTACCAGGAACTGGCCTCCAGGTTATTGTCAACAGGTACTCAGACAGAAGAAAACATTTGGTGTATGACTCTTCCTGGTTTGTCCCCACGTAGGAATTGTGGTTCCCATCCTCATCCTGTGACTTTTAGACAGCACCACAATGTGAAACAATCACAACCATGGGCCCATGCACCGCCAACAGATGGAGATTAATCTGTTTCAAAGACTAGAAAAAGTCAATAAACGAGCGTAAGTCTGTCTCTCAAAGACTGTCTGCAATTACATTTATGGCATTTGTTGTTTGCAGCTCCTACAACTGCCCACCGTTTCATACTGACTACTGAAGGGTAAACTGAAGCTCCTGGGATCAATTTTCCTATGAGTGAGTATTAGACCTGGAAAGCAAATCTGGAAAACAAATCTAGGGCTCGTGTCTCCAAAGACACTTCTTAGATGATGAGCCAATGCTCCTTCCACAGGCATTAAGAAGATAAACTGTATATAATATACTGGCTTTGCTGTAACAGTACATATTTGGCATATCCAAGCTGCTCACCTGCAGAACTCTGACTATGGGACTCAATTGTTCTGAGGAAACGGGAGAGATCAGAGTTACAGATTCTGCTGCTGAGTCCTCCATATGCCCCCAGGAATCACAGTTTTTTTTCATAGTACTTCAATTCCTTATTTACAATCTGCAAACACATTACAATTGATGTTGGACTGCTAAAGAAACAGTATTCCAAATCCAAAGGTGATTCCTAATTTCACTTAAAAGCCCTCTGCGAAGAGATAACCAGCCTGAGGTGCTCAGTAACATTGTAGTAGAAAATCGTAAGGTTATTTTATACTCCAATTCTTGATAATAAATACAGAGAAAGACATTCTTCAAAGAGAAGTTTGCAGCATGCAGCTGAAGCTCCCTGTTTCACAGGTAGCTGGTCTGTGATTGCCAGCTTTGCACCAGCCTTCAGCTCAGCTTTCAAAGGTACCTGCCAAAACGTTGCAGAGAGCTGACAGACTCCCATTGAAAGGGCATCCCATAGGCAGGGCTTTTTTCTTCTCCTCTCAGCTATTGCAATTTATTTTGATATACTGCTGGCACACAGCAGAAAGAAGAG
>JANHGO010000069.1:83001120-83018515 GCA_024606505.1 Aquila spilogaster
TCTGCATTGGCATACATAAGTTTATTTTCTGCAGCAGATCCAAGCCAGTGCCATTGAAATCAATTAAAAAATACCAGTCATTGGCAGAAAGTGGGCTTGGAATCAGCTCTTTAGTTGAGGAACTAGGCTGTCGTCCAGAAACTGTATGTCAGCTATATGAATTACTGGCAAAACCCCAGTTTCTCTGTTCATTCACTTGGTGCTAGGACTATCCAAGAGTCAGAAAAACTGTCATGAAGAGATCTGTTCCTGCTTGAAGGCTTCCTGCTGCATGCATCTTCTTGCTATGGGCACTGTCTTATCGTTTGTCTCTAGCTGAAATGCTGCTCTCTTTTCTGCAGCCACTAATTTAGAAGGAGACTCAGTGAAAATGAGGTGTTTCTTGCTTTTCACCTGTTGGACAAAAAATCACAGGTTCAATCTAACCACCAATCTCAGAAACTGCCACAGACCTGGGTTCTGGCAGCTTTACTCCATGGAGTCATGCCCTCATCCAGGATAACCTTTGGAGAAATCATCATGACTGCCTTTATGTAAGGAAATAAGGGCACACTGCTACAATAAGTGATTGTGGGCATCCGTTTTCAGGAGTGTGATGGCCACTGCATGAGGGATTTCAGGACCCTGGGGAGTTTTAAAGCCACTACCTTAACAGTGTGGATGACAGAACGGGTTTACTCCAGTTCTGACCAGAAATGGAGATGCTGTCAGAAAGGAAACAGCTGTCCCAGCAACAGCAGGAGCCAAGCAGTGGGAAGGGGCTCAGGCCTCTAAAAGGGGTGCTTTCTGGCACAGCTGCTGGGGAACTCAGTGCAACCCCTCCTCTCCTATACAATGTTTCTGATCAGCGCTATGAGTGTATTCTTCCCAAGAGATGATAACTTTTACGGCACTTGCTGGTGCCTTAAAAGAAAGGCAGGAGGAAGAGTGCAGGGCTTGTTTTGGAAAGTCCAAGCAAGGAGAAGATGCTTTACTCATCCTTCAGTCCATAGCCCTCCCTCACTTCCCAATATAATCTGCTCTTCTCTTAGGGTTTCTTGGAGAACCTGCTGGCCCTACCACTTCCTTAGAACCTCCAGGTAGCAAGTTATCTCCATCTTCAGGAAAAAGACAGATGAGGGCTGCCCATTCCTTCTCCTCAAGTCCTGAGAGGACTGTAGCACTTTGACTCAACTGCCTACCCACTGCCGTGGCAGCAGAAGCAAGTCATGCCACAGGGGACTGTAAATTAATTTCAGCCTCAAAGAAGTTACAAAGGACAACGTAATGCAGTTGCTCACCTTACCTCCTCCCTGCTCCTTGGGAACCCTGCACTGTTTGTTCATGGAGAACAGTAGCAAATTTTGCACTGCACAGACTTCCCTCACCTGTAAAAAAGGTATGCTACAATCTGATTTCATAACTTAAACTCAATCACAGCAATGTCACTCTGGCAGGCGGGAAATTGCTGAGCTCAGACTCTCCCTGAGAGCACAAAGAGTAACTCAACAGTTAGAAATATCTTCCAGCTAAAGCAAGATCTTTCACATGCCAGAGAGAAACCGGTCCTTCTCTGGAGCAAAAAATAGGCTTCTGGTTTGTAAAACCTGGGCTTAATGGCGCAAACTTCTTAGCACTTCCTCCAGCATCTGCTGTGGCAATCCATGAAAGCAGAGGCCTTACACTTGTGAGCACTGTGTCTCCTACAAGCCCAAGGCTGCCAGCAGTCCACATTGCATCCTGGCACACAATGAAGAACAGAAGCAGGGCAACAGTCATCCTGGTCCTGGTGGTGACCTCAGCCTGTGGCATCAGGATCGATGAAATGCGCAGGACCTCTCGCTGAGTAGAGAAGGATTTTGGTGCCTAGCTGAAAGTACAAGCCTGACTTCAAGCCAGAGATGGTAGGAATCAGCTGGCTTCACTACAGACCTCTGAAGTGTCCTTGCAGCCCCATGAATGGAAGATTAATGGTTCACTGACAAATGTCACCAGCATTAGTCACTATGAGACAATCTAAACGGAAGGAGGTTCTCAGCCAACAGGCTTTGCCCTTTCCTGGAAGAGTAAAGCAGCCCTGCTTGGATGCAACTGCAGCTGACAGGACAAGAAAAGGATGAAAACATCTACATCTGCTGTCTCTGAAGCAGAAGAGCAATATGCTAACTGCAGCAGGCCTTACACAACAGCAGATTACAGTTCAGCTTCTGTTATTTCAGCTAAGGCTAGATTAAGGGCCCAACACACTGAAAGTCACAGATTTTGTGCTTAGGCAAAGAAAATTTTATTATCCTTTTGACTGCAAAACAACTGCAGTGGGAAAGCCCTCACTCAGCTGTTTTACTATGCACCTCTTAGAGCATGGACACCAGACCTGTAGCAAAGTTGTGGCAGTATTAAACAAAACTGACTTTGGAATAATACGAAGAAGAATTCCTCCAGCTGACGAACAGAACAGGAACTAAATGACTAGATAACCACAGCTCTGTAAAAGTAGATCTGGGACAACGAAGTGATGTTGTAAATTGTGAAACTTAACATTGCTACTTCAACAGATATTCAGCTGTTGCACACCTGTAAATCCAGTACAAGAAGGAATAAGACATCCAGGGCATGTCTCCCTCTGGTTTGTCCCCATCTAGGAATCATGGTTCCCATCTTCCACCTGTGCCCTTTAGACACTACCACAATATAAACTAGACACAGCCAGGGGCCCGCATGCTGTCAAGAAATGGAGATTAAACTGTTTCAAAGAGTAGAAAAAGTCAATCAGTAAGTTCAAGTCTGTCTCTCAAGGACTGTCTGCAATTACTTCTGTGGCATTTGTTGTATAAACCCCCAAAAACTGTCCACATCTTTATACTGTCTATTAAAGGATAAACTGAAGCTCCTAAGACCAAATAATTTCCCTGAGTGAGCACCACGTCTAGAAACTAAATCTGGAAAGCAAACCTGCGGCCTGTGTCTCCAAAGACACTTCTCTGATGATGAGCCAATGTTCCTCCCAAGGAACTTTAGAAGATAAACTGTATATAACATACTGGTTTTGCTATAGCAGTAGATTTTTGGGTGTGCCCAAGCTTTTCATCTGCCAAACCACAAGATTCAGTTGTTCTGGTGACATCAGAGATGCTTCAGAATTACAGATCCCTCTGCAAAGTCCCTATCTGCACCCAAGAATCTCCAATTTTTTCATAATATTTGAATTTCTTATTTACAATCTGCACACACAATTAAGACTGAATGCTGACCTGCTAAAGAAACTCTAAGGGTGATTCTTAATTTTAGTTAAAATCCCTGTTTGGGGAGATAACCAGTCTGAGATGCTCAGTGACACTGTAGCAGGAAATCATTAGGGGTTTTATACATCAGTTCTTGATAATAAATATAGAAAAAGATATTCTTCAAAGAGAATTTTGTGGCATGCAGCTGAAGCTCCCTGTTTCATAGATAGCTGGGCTGTAACTGCCAGCTTTTCACCAGCCTTCAGCTTAGTTTTCAAAGGTATCTGCCAAAACATCATGGAGAGTTGACAGACTCTCTGTGAAAGGGCATCCTATAACAGGCAGGGCTTTTTTCTTCTCCTCTCAGCTATTGTAATTTATTTTGATATACTGTTAACACACAGCAGAAAGAAGAGAAATCCATTCTAGAGTAATAGATTATTGGAAACCATCCCTGGGAACTCAGCAGATTGCTGGATACAATGGAGATTGTAGGACAAGGAATTGGGAGCAAAATAATTCACTGACCACAGACAGAGAACGAGTTGAGTGATAACTTCTGTGATTTACGCTGACATGGAAACATAAGGCCCTCAGTAGTGGCAGTGGTGAAGGCTAGTCCCAAACTCCTGTGCATGCCTGGGTCTCTAAAGGGGACCACATGCTGAAGTCAAAAGCCAGAGATGCCCCATGACCTTTTGCAGAGTGCCGGGTGCATGTTTAGCTCCAATATTGCATGTTTCGGTACTAGTTGCCAAAATACATTGCTAATCCCAGCCTGAATGTGCACACCTGGAAAGGCACACGGTGGTCTTTCCCTGGCTTAGACACAAGATTCTGGGTTTAACTGTCCTTCAGAGAGAAAGAAGAGGCAACCCAACCTGGCTGGCATCCTCTCTTCCCACCTCAGTCCTGCCTGTGTCCTCCAGGAAGCATGTTGATCAGGTCACATTAAAAATGCCATCGATTGGCTGAGGTGGTGAACAATATGCTCTCCAGCTGACAACAAGTGTCTCTTCACATGCACCAGTGAGGCTGCCCACAGGGGAAGCTTGCTTTCTTGCTGCAGGAAGCAGTCTCCATTTATTAGCTGGCTACAGAGCAACTGTGGGCTTCTTGCCACAGGAAGCTGAGTCTCCTGGCTTAGCAGTGAGATATGTGCTCTGTGCCCTGTTTGTGGTCATTTTTCTGCTGTTTCCTTAATAAGCTCGAGGAAGGCTCTCAGATTAGCTGCCAATCCTCCTTCTGCTACTTGCTCGTAGTGTGGTACACACTAGCTTGGAGAGCCACGTTCCAAAACAGCCTCTCCAGGTTATGCTTCAAGCCAGGTTTGTGGCCGGTTTGTCTGAAGACAGAAGGACATGAACCCATCACCTTAGTTATTTCGATTTACTTTGCAGAAGGTGACCCCAGGGACTGAGGTGGTTTTGCTCATATTCACCCCATTCCTTGCCTACAGCAGTGGCATGCTGCGCAACTGCTGCAGGGATCGGTGTGGTTTCTGTGACCTCCCACTCTCCCACTCTCCTCCCACCCAGCTATTCAGAGGACTATAAAAAAAAAGAGCTGTCCAGACTCTGCTGAGAAATGGACGGTTGCGTCTGAAGTTGATTAAATAATTCAGAGCGGATTGAAATGCTCTATTGCGTAATGGAATCTTTCTGCAAAACCGTGAAGCAGTTTCCACATCCCAATGATCCTATTTTCAAGTCAATACAATTAAGTGCCAGAATATGCAATAGTTGAAATTAATCTGGAATCAGAATGCAAGTGATCTTTAACACACACACTGCAAGGCACCATCAAAATAATTCGATATTATCCAGGATGAACATAAAATGATTCATTGGGATGCAGCGGGCTCTGGCTTGACATCTCCCCATTGATATGAAATGTCTAACAAGTGTTTAATGAAAAAAAAGACTCAACATACCTAACCTTCAATTTTTGCATAATCTATTCATGGCATATTACAGATGCAGGTATGAAAAAAATGACCCTTAAACTTCTCTCTTTCCCTGTATTAATGAGTCTACTGCAACTGTGGATTACTAATGATGGGGGGAGGCAGTAAATTCCATCTTGGAGCTGATTCACTGCATGTTTTGTAGCTGCGTTGGGCTAATGCTGGTTGCGACAGATGTAATTCAAGACTCCAAAATAACAAATTAAGGGTATGAACCAGCACTTTGGGAAAGAAACTGGAACACAAGGCTGCCAGCCAAGTGACAGGGAACCAGCTATGACAGCAGGGAACCAGGACTGGAGAGAGGAAACCAGTGTTGGAGAGAGGAATCAGAATCCTCAAACTGCTAATGATGATTAAATTAATAAATCTCTCTCCTACTATTCACATCTGAATCATATTTACATGCCAATGGACCAGTAAAACTGCTGGTTCCTGCGTTGATGCTTGCAAAAGGGGCTCAGTTCGGGGTCTCCAAAAGGAACAGTGGTGTGCGTAAAAGGGGAATGCATACAATGTGCGTACAAGAGGAGGAAGCAGTGTCAGCCAGTATGAATACCTGATCCTGTTTTACTATGTTGTATCATGTTTAGTCTGTATGCAAAGCTTGCAGCATGCTGAATATTATAAATCCATTGAGGTGTCTGCATAAAGATTAGTTTGCATGCAGGTATGTCATTTATAAAATACAGAGCCTGTCACAGATATTCTTCAGCTTGCAGAAAAACCAATGAAGGTGGGAAGAATGTGCAAACGAGGGAACACAATGGATGGGTAGATCAAGACATTTCAGGAAGGAAATGACCTGATCCTCATATTGACACAGGATGTCCCACAGCCCTATCTATCATCATCGACAAGCTTTTCTAAGAGTCACAGAAACATGAACTTGGCAATGCTGTCTTGGGCAAACATAGACTTAGTTGTGAGTCATTTACTCTGTGCTTCCTCTCTCCATACAGAGGGAAGGCATCACCTTCCAGCGGGAGCAGCAGAGACACGGTGCTGGGAAAGCTCTGGAGCTCCCTGGGAAGAAAAAGACGAGAAAGTGGAGCTGCCGCCCACCTCAGCTGGCTGAGACACTGAAGCAGCTCAGGAAGATCTTGGTTGCTAAATATGATCTAGACCTGCATTTGTCCTCTTTCGTGTTTGCCTTTGTAGGAGGTTCTCTTATAAACAAACACAAATGTTAAACTGTCAGATAAAGCAAGCTGCTGCTTTACTCTTGAAACTGATCTTGCAATAAGCCTGAATGACCCTATTGACATCAAGCCCTCCATCTCCCAGTACTGGCCTGTGGGGTGACTATGGGAGCACAGTGCACTCCCCAGAGTGGTCTGAATCCCCAGGAGGCTGCAGGGCACTACCCAGTGAGGTGAAGGTCTGGCCGTGGACTGGCAGCACAAGGTGCCAGGTCAGTGATGAAGTAGCTCCCACAGCTTCTCAGAGTCCACTGACAGACAAGAGAGTGAGGAGGAGCTGGGACACTTAGCTGCTACCTCAAGCCTGTCAGCTCACCCTCCCATCCTGAGATTACCTTGTCTCCTCTCACTCTTACAAACCCCTGCAGCTTCCAAACCTTGAACCCATGTGGTAGCCACCTTCCACTGCTCTGGCACCATGGGGTATACGGTCTGTCTGTCCTCAAAACAACTCATGCACATGCATGTGCACATGGCCTGGGTGAGAAAGGTGATCATTTTCTAAGGTGGGACTAGACTGAGAACAATTTGCTTCTCTTGAATAAGCACAAAAACCAGCTGATTTGAGGGAGATATTTTCAACCATGAAAAAGCAAGAAGTCAGCAACAGCTGACCTCTCACTTTCCCCTCTGCCTGTACATGGATGCTGTGCATCATTTCACGTAACAGGGAGGGGGATATTTATCAGGACATGGCAAGGGGTGAGGCTGTATCTGGGGAGTATGATGTCTAGCTGGGTGTAAGGTCCTGCTAAAGGACATATACCATGTTCCCACCATGAGTCACATGCGCTCAACCAAAACCAGCTCAGACTGGACAGCTGTACCATCAAAAGTGTGCCGTGAGCCACTTTGCGGATGCATGAGGTACAACCATGCTGCAAACCAGTGAGAACAGAGGCCCAGGCAGGCAAATCCCACATTCAGGCTGTAAATCTTGCCATATCTGCACCAAATATTACAAGATAAAAGGCAACTCTGGGTAGCTTTTATTGCTCAGTCACCAGGCTGGCTTCTCTACACCAACATAATTTTCACATTGCCCACACCACAGGATGCTGCTGCAGTTCCACAGAGATGCCAACAGCAATGTAGTCAGGCTTTAACAGCCACAACACACTGACTTGGATACATGGTTCATTTTTTTTCCTGCCTACTGGCACTGCTGGAGAACATCCTAGGTGCAAATTTTAGTGCGATACTTAAAGAAAAGAGACTCTTGCAGATGCCCTAATTCAGAGCACATCTCCTAGTGAATCCAGGAACGGTAAAGATTTGCAGCCTTGAACCAAAAGTGAGAGGTTCCATTTCTGAAAGTGTTATTCGGCAGGCTGTGAGGACACTTGACTCTTCCTGAGTTTTCCACACATGCTTTTCAAGTTGCAGCCCTACCTCTGCACCTCCTGAAGGATCTGGCATAAACTTAGAAGAAACCAGGAGATTGTAGGAAAAGTCCTGTTTTTCCCTATGAGATGACCCTACAGTAGAGGAGTCTAAAATGCCATATTCCTCTTGCTTCACTGTTCCTTGACCCCTACCACTCAGTTCAACTGGGAAATTATGCTTTTCCAGAAAAAAAAAAAATCACTATTTTTATTACTGTTGCAGTTACTAGGAAAACAAAGAAGTTGTTTAGTGACAAAGTGAGATTATCATCTGCTCTACAGAATTGCTACTGCTGTCACAGACTGGTGAAATACAAGAGGTCCAATTCCAATCAGAAACTATTTTCAAGGTCTGAGCCTGATAGTAAAAAAAACCAAATAAAAAATGCATTTTTACCTGAAAACTCAACAATCATGATCTGGAGTATTTAATCTGGAGTGAATTTATTGCTCTTCAAGACTTGTTCACTCACTGTGGTTGAATATCCATGCGGGTGCTTGCTCCATGTTGTGTTGCAGCTGTGTAAGTTTCTACACCAGCCTGCGTGACTGAGCAGAGCTCTGCAGAGCCCTGGCAGGACAGTGAGTATGGTCCATGTTAGGGTAGTCTCAACCTGGGACATCTGAGAGCAGCAAGATGCTCAGAGAGAGACTAGGTTGAAGAAGCTGTTTTTAAAATTAGGTTAGTGCACAGAGGGATGTGATAGCTCCTGTCTTCAGTGTTCCTACTTGTTTCACTGGAGCACTGAACTCTTACAGCAACTGCCACAGCAATTGGAGCAATAGTAGCTACTGCTATATAAGCAAGTGCAGGCAGGATTCATCTGCCTTCCTCTGATGGCTAAAAGACCTAGCCTGCCATGGATCCCCTCTTGCTAGAGGAGGGGAAGAGGTGCCTAGTGCCCATCCAGTGAATACTTATTTAGAGGTGCTGGTATCACCCAGGTGTCTCTACATGGAATTGAAGGCTACTACCCCAGAATAAAATCTCTAACTTCTAGATATCTAACGTCAGGTGAGATGCTGTGCGTCTCACCATGGAGACTTTCTATGGCCTAAAGACTTTGGATTCATTCCTAGATCATCATGACAGACTGACAGCGAAGTCTTTTACCATGGTTTGAAGAACACACTGTGTAGTGATTTTATAGACTTAAATGCCAGGCAGTGATGCATTGCACAATGGAGTGTCATATAAGAATCATAAATCACAATCTTGCAGGAGCTTGTGGATGTCAGACATGTGAATATTCTGATTTGGTATCCATGGTAGTTTGGCATGTCTCACATCTTTGTCTTCTGCCCAAAATAGATCAGTTCTTAAATATTACTCAGCACTTGGAGTTCTGCCAGCACTGAAGACAGTTGAGAAAACACCAAAAATGTGTCTCCCAGTGCAAAGAAATATTGAGATAAACTTCATTGGCTTTGTTCAGTCTAAAAGCAAAACCCTCCTCCATGTAAACAACAAGGCAGGGTGAGGTTATTTGGCTAATGGTAGCTGGGGTGGAGATTTTAACACATGCGCTGGAACTGAAATAGGACAAAATCTGAGTGTGAAGCTGCTCAGCTAAAGCTCAGGACTGTAACCCTTGCTGGAACACCCCTCTCTCCTGTCTACAACTGTGTTGCCAGTTCAAACCGAACACAGGAATTCTACCATGTAATATTTCCAGAAATAGTCAAATGATGTAGAGCACAATCCTAATGATAGACCCCCCAAGACATTTGTTACATCCAAAGTTCCTGCTTTCACAGCACAAATAGGCAATCAAATCATATCACAGACAAATCTACACATTTGTACAAGCAAACAAGGCAGTTTGCCTGCAGAATGTGTGGAGATGTTAATCCCTTGCACCAGTCATGAGTGGGCATGTGAATTTACCGTTAAGAAGTAAGAAGCTAACATTATGTAACTGTTCAAGTAAAATGTGAATTTACAGGTAGCTGAAATGTAAAGTCAAAGGCCAATCCATTCTTTTATGTCCATAAACAGCTAAGATGTAGTTTAATTTCCTCAGATAATGAAAGTCTTTTACTCACTTTGGAAAGCACCGCCCTATCTGATGGCTGTTGGAAGAGGTGGTATATAAACAGTCTGGACTCCCATTGCCCATTCTCCCACCTTCCCAGGGATAGGAAACATGCTCTGGGGGGCTTCCAGCAAAGTCAGTGGAAAAGGTGTGAAAACCACTGGCCCATCTACAGAAGAACAGAGCCCCCAAGACTTTTCAGTTAAAGAAGGAAAGCAGGTTTTATTCTTATCTGGGAAGGAACTGGGAAAAATATATTGTACAGAAAACTGCTTGAAGATAATCCAAATATCTGAGACAGTGGCAGGTTTTACAGCCCTGCCCAGGGTTATCCATGTGCTTGATGAAGGCTATCTGGACACACCGCTCTGTAGACCATGCCTCTACTAGGGTACACTTGCTATCTCATCCTAACGATACTGTCAGGCCTGATGTGGTATGACATGACCGTAAAACTCCTTTTGGATGGGGAGGAGAAAGGGAGACCTTGTGTGAAATGCCATCCATGAGTCTTTCCTTGAACCATTTCAGTTCCCAGCCCACCCAAAGGTTCATGGTGGTTTTCTCTGCTTTCCTCCCACCAGTGCAGTGCCAGGCTGGAATTGCAGGGTATTGTATTACAAGTCCCACGGGTGCTGCCTCAGCCTCAGTAAACTTTATTTAAGCACACACAGACATACACAGACAATATACATATATTTGTTCTTCTCTGACAGTTCTACAGGACCAACACTGCTTTGGATGACACTCGTGGAGAAGTTGAAAAAGTGCAGGAAATGTACGAAAAAATAAAGGTCTTTTAATAATTTGTGAGTCATGGTCATCCACAGAAACAACACAGGTGCATTCAACCAGGTGAGCACATGGACACATCTCCACATACAGTACATTGTGTCTATATAGGTTTCTCCACATACATTGTGTCTATATAAATGTACAACAGTCTCAAAAGTCAGCAAGACACAAAACCAGACGAGTACTGGCATGGCACATGCTTGCACTCCCAGTGTCGCAACCCACTGCCAGTGCACCAGTGTGACTCAGTCAGGGTGTGGGTGTGAACAGAAAGATGCTCCAAACATAGTCTCACTGTACACTATAAAAACTCACCAAATATGCAACAACGTCATAAAAGAACATTCATCTGGGGTTCTGGTGACCAGCTACTTTGAGTCAGATCTCACAGTGTTTGTGTCACCACAACTCCTGGGATATATGGTTACTTATCTAATATAGCTACAACTGTCTCTCAACATATATTTTATATACAGTACATATACACAGAACATACACAGAGCAGTATATGTATATTTTTGTGTTTTCATGTTTGTACATTATATCACAGATTATATGAACACATAAAATATACGTTTTTAGGACCTAAAAAGAAATAATTTTATAAAATATTCATATTACCCCCCCAAAAAAAGCCCAGAAGTCAAACAAAAGAAATCCAGAAAAGCACTCTTGAAGTGTTAACTGCCTGCCCTTGGACAGCATTACACTCCTTCCCCTTCCCTTTATAAGTACAGCAGCACAATGATGGTTTGCAACCATGCACCCAGGAAAACACAAAGCAGTATAAATTGTTGAACTGCAAAGTCAGAGTGGAGTCTGGAGTCTGGCTGTCCAACTCTACACTCTCCCACCGTCTCCCTTGCTAGGATTTAAAAGGTTCTGCCAGGAGCACAGTATTTTACCTGCAGCAATATTTTCTAGACTAAATCTACTGACTGCAGTCCAATACTGTTATCTCATAGCACTTAGAACCCAGCTTCTGAGTTATAGCTTTTTTATTTAAAACAATCTTTTTATTTAGCAAAAAATTGTTTCCACTGTACCCTTCGTGTGTCCTCTTCCTAACGTGACAAACCCGGAGGAGATGAAATTATGGAGATCTGGCCCTCCACTTCGGTAAACATCCTTTCCATAGTGACCTGCCAAGGAAAAGAAAACAAAGAAACCTTTATTCAGTGTGTGTGTGTGTATATATATATATAAACACACATATATGTTATACAGCCTGGCTGTCACTCTCATATATGAGTAGCGAGGCCCCACCACATGGTTACATTATTAATGGCAAACGGAGGGTATAATAGAACATAACAGCTATAACAGCATCAAAGTCTTATTGCTTTATTGTCAAAGATTTACAAAGAAGAACAATCACGTATTTTGATAACTGCCAAGGAATTAACAGATTCTGATAGGGGAACCACTAACGTGTCAAACCAAACCCCCCAATAGCCGTGAAATTTGATCATCACTGGCTCAGATTTAAGTTTGCTAGGAGCAGTACTCCCACAGAACTGGTCTCATTCAAACCTACAAGACTAAGGAGCTAAAGGATATCAGAAGAGATGTGGCTTTGATTCTTCCCAATTCCAGCCAGACCCCTGACAGCATTCATGTCCCATTGGTAGAGATTTTGCCTCAGCACAAAAGCAAAGGTGCAAATATGACTCTTGTCCAGGCTGGACCCAAGTCCCCATTAACAGTACAATAGCAAATTTTGTCTTTTAGCTTTGATTAGCTCTGGTCCTTGAATGGCACCCCTGGATAGTTTCTCAAGTGCAATAGTGTTCTGCAGAACACTTCCTAGGAGCTTCCTCAGTCCATGACAACAGAGTAGGTTCAGGAGACACCCAGCCTTTTAATATTTTAATATATTAATAAAGAAAAAGGCCTTCTGCCTCCTTGTTACCATGCAAAGCTCTGAAATGAGGACATAGATAATTTTTCAGATACTTTTTATCATCTCCTCCCTTTTTCATGTTGTTAATTTTTCTATTCCTTTTATTTTAGAAAGAGGCAAAGATAAGATAGGTGCAGGGGGATGGAAGTAAGGCAGCCTCAGGGGCTGGGAATGCAGCTCCCTCCTTGTTAAGTCTCCATCTTCCCCATGCCTTTCTGCACAAGCCCGTGATGCATCACTGTTCTTCTGAGCCATGGTGGCTGGAAGTCCAGCACAGCAGATGGTCCAGTGCACGGCAACTCGAGCAGGAGAGCTGAGTCAGGAAGCTATGGGGAGGGCCAAATGGGCATCAGGGATCCAGGTGGAAATGCAGCCTGGGGCCATGTTCTGGCTGGCTCACATTGCCTCTGACAGATGCTATGGCCCTTTACTATTTTTCAAACACTGAGACCAAATGTCGTTTGTTCTTGTATACTTTCAGGCTCTCTGGCAACACTGTGAAAACTATAGGAACAGACACTTTGAAATCTCATCAGTCTGCAAAGTTTTCCTCTTTCCTGTTTAGCCAGTCGTCCTCACCCCAGTATCCCAGCAGCTACTACTGGTTTTGCAGGCCATTACTCCTGTCATCAGAGTCCACCTTGCATATGAGAGGGCTGAGGGTAAGCACCCCCCCAAGGTTTAAATTTACCCAAAATGTCCCACTGTTCTGCTCTGCAATGGATCTGAGCAGGCTCCAAACCCCACTCCTCATTCAGGGAGGACACCAGCAACTCTCTGGTCTCGGGGAGCATAGCACAGACTTTGCTGTCAGATTAGCGTGTTGAAGATCCTCAGAGGAGGCTCACATATGGCAGGCAGAAGATGCTGAGACTTCTAATAGAAAAATCATCCCACTCCCTTCCCTCACATATTTTTTCTGGTCAAGGTCAGTCAAGTGCTCCCTGTAAACTTCTCAAAACACATATAAATTGTTTCTGCAGGTTTGGGAGTGTTAGCAGCAAGACAGTTTTCTTCTTACAGTTATAGTAATGCAAGGCAGCAGCAAAACCCTTCAAATGTGGAGGCATCCACCCATAAATTGGCTGAGAAGAGAGTTTCCAGAAAAAAGAAAGAAGGATTTTCTGCTTCCACAGGAAATGTCATGGGCTCTTTCTCTCTTCTTCCTATGTAGGTCTTGCAAGCTCTGGCTGCTGTGTTCCTGGAAAGGGGTGGCAGACATTTGCCTCTGAGTCCCTGGAAGTTATTCTTGCTTCATGAGATGTTTGTTCTTGTCCTGAGAAGCCTGCAGAGATGGTTTGTGGCTGCAATGCCCAATTTGCTTTCTTTTTCTCTATCACTTTTCTAAAATGTGCTGCATTTTTTCTTTCCAGTAAGCCAATTTTTGCTCATATACCATCAATTTCTATGCTCTCAGGGCCAGCTACTCTGGTGACTGACACTGTATCAGTGCCATAAATCTACCATTTTAAACAAGGATAAAAGAAACACACAAATATGTGCTATTACCTCTAGCTGAAATCAGCTGTCTTTTATATGTCCCTTTGGAGAATCTGTTTAAGACACAGATCAAGAAGGGGAAGTATATAAAAAAAACCCAAACATTTACTGGCAGATTGAAGATTGTTCATCAGCCATTTGCTCTGTGAACCTTGCTCTGCCCCTTCTTATAGTACATAGTAGTTAAATTAAAACATTCCTGTGATAACAACCCATTAGTATTTGAACAGGAGTTATGTTTTCCCATGAGAAACTTGAATTTGTAGACTTCAAGTAGCATGAGTTTTCCTTTTTTATGGATACATTATAGGCTGCTATGTTTGGTTTATATGTTTTTTTATTCCTGCTCACTCGTGATCATTTCTCTTGGCTTTTCAGTGTAAAAACGCTGGTACATGGCTTTTACTTTTAGAAGCACCTTGGGGGCTGCTGGTGAACCAAGCTCAGGTGCTGTTATTCAGACACTTTTTCATAATCACTTCTTGACTGAGATGTTTCACACTGGAAGTGAATGCTCCCTTGTACCTTATCAAAATGCATGTGTCCCATAGCCACAGCAGAGCTAAAGAAGCTCAAGTGCAAGTAGGCAAGGCTGCAGAGCAGTGGAAGCACAGACAGAGCTATGCCAGACCAGAAAACATCCCTGTTTCTTTCTCCATTGGGGCTGTTTTCCTCCTTCCTACCTTCAGCTGGGTGCTCGCACCTAGCTGTTTGGAGTCCTTCCACAGTTGGTGGAGAGGGATTGGCCCTGCCAAAAAGGGGTTCGGCCATGAGCTGAGCTGAGCTGAGCTGCTGATGGTCTGTCTCGTGGGCTAAGAAGGAGCCCCTGGAACTTATCCAAGGTGCTCACTTCTAGTAGGCTGTAGCTGGGTGTTTCCCTCTGTCCCATGGTGAGAAAGCTAAAAATGGCCTAATTCCTTGAAAAACAAGTGTAAATGGACTGATTTTCATTTCATTTAATTTCAGACTTTGGGGATTTTTACTGCCAATCAACACCCAACCAACAAAACCCTGCCACTGCAGACAGAAAAAGCCCCTCTTTAACACCCTGCAAGGTTCCCCCAGGCCCTTCCTGGTGCTGGAGGCTGCACCAGCCCTGGCATGGTGCGTGCCCCCTCGCCGGGTTGTCCTGTAGGGCCAGGGTGCAGGCACAGAGCTGTTGCAGAACCCCAAGCACACAATAAAATGGATATCTCTGAACTAAATCTGCTGTGTAAATGAGGTGGGGACAGCTCGATGGCTATCTTGTACCTCCTGTCCACAGGCGTTATTCACATTGCTCTCCCTCCTCCCCCAAGCGCGATCACATCAGAGCAAAGCTGCCTTTTGGTGTTGTATTTCCCTGGGAGCACCCACAAGATGTTCTATGGGCTGCAGCCATCAGGGAGCTGAAACCCAGGACCCAGAGGCAGCACCCAAGACCTGAAAGAAGTCACATAGAGCAAGAGCAAGAGCTCAGTGTTGCAAGCAAGGCAAGGCAGCACAGCCCAGCATACTCATGTCCTTGGGCTGCCAGCACACACTTTTGCTTTTTTACAGCTCCTGCTTTGGGTGGAATTAGCTGCTGTCTGCCAGCTTTCCATATCCAGGTGTCCTACCCAGCTAGCACACGATAACACTCTCTGGGGCTTGCTGGTGACTGCGTAAGATCACACCCAGTGTCATCATTCTATCAGCCACCAAGCAGGCCAGCAGAGAGGCTGTGTCCCCTCCACGTGCCTCTGTGTCCCTGTTTGTAAAGGGATTTACTCTGTCTGCAAAGCACAGGGAGGTCTGTGAATGAAAAGCGCTCTACAGAAGCCAGATTTGATTACGATGGAGTCTCACAACACTCACTACTTCCAAAGCAAAGCAACCACCCACCTACCTGATCTCATGGCATGGAACATGCTAGCTTTTAATACAGTATTTCTCTAGACATTTTGCATCTCTAAGGTCTATTTCTCATGGTTAGGATAAAATTTAAAATGCTGCTTCAGAGCACCATGTCTGACTCCCTGAAAGAGGCTTTTCCTGCTCTCGCACTCCCTGTTCTCGCTTACGCTCATATCCATGTGCTCTAATGCATGTAAACCCTCAGATGCACACAGGCTCGCAGGCTTTTTTATTAAAAGAAATGAACAGGACTCCAGCAAGGCTGTGTGTTAGTAAGGCAAATGAAGACTAACACTTACACAACTTAAAATTTACAAAAGAAATTAAAACAAGGTGAAACATGACTTCTTTTTCCTCTTCTTTGGTTATAAGGCACAGCAGAGGCAGAGAGCAGATGAGTGTTTTGCCTGCCACACAATAAAGGCATATTCTTTAGGGCATACAGCTCAAAGAGGGAACATTTCATTATAATGGCATCCTGCATAACACACATATGGAACAAACTCAGTCACAAACAGCAATTACAACCCCAGCTCTGATTTAACAGAATTATTAGAGCTGAACTAAAATGCTGTTATCCACCTCTCGGAAACGTTATTACTGAGTACAGATTACGTCACCCTGAGAAGGGCAGACAGGGACTGTCATGGAGAGCCTTTTGCATGATACACTCTGGGATCCTGGCCTCATCCTTGCCACAAATTTCCGTGGGAGAAAACCTACACCCAGAAAGGAGTCCCCACATCCAAACTCCTCAGCACAAACATTATTCTCAGACAGATCTCTGTGGCGAAAAAAAATCTTTTTTAGGGGGGGGAAAAAACCCCACAGCCTACGTGTCTCTGATGCTGCTCATTTCTTCTGAACTGATTCTTTTGGAACTATTTTACACATATCAACAGACCAAGACAAAGGGCACAAGCTGCCAAAACGACTGTAAGGTATTTGCTGAGCACATGGCAGACTGCTCTGCATCTCTCTGTCTATCCTGTCAATCAAATACAATCATCTTTGAATGCAAGGGGAGGCATGGCTCCAGACCCAAAATGAGGCATTCTTGGGGCCAGAGTGGCACAGGGCAGCGAGCAAGCACACAAACCATCTCAATTTGAGGGAAGTCTAATTGCAGAAATTGGTGGGTGTTAGACATGGCTGTGAGCTACACCACTGAAGGAAGTGTTTGCAGGCAGGTCAGGCATCTTGGTATTTTAGCACAGCATGGGGTGCAGATTAACAGAGATTACAATGATAAGAAGGGGCACCCAAGGGATGTCACCGAAATATTACCATTTTCTTTCTTAAAAAAAACCCCAAGCAAACATAAGCCAGCTGGCACCTCTCACACTTGTCAGAATAAAGGCACAGTAAGGGCCACCGCAGTGTGTTTTTTCTGGTTTAATACCATAGTTCTGGGATCAGGTCAGATCTGTCTATCCTAAACATGCAAATGTACAAAAAAAAAAGAGACTGGAAAGAGTTCAGTGGTACTTAGGGTGAGCTCTCAGCATTGTGCAGCCAGACATGGACAAG
>JANHGO010000069.1:83018615-83036381 GCA_024606505.1 Aquila spilogaster
AGGCAGGGCTTTTTTCTTCTCCTCTCAGCTATTGCAATTTATTTTGATATACTGCTGGCACACAGCAGAAAGAAGAGGAATCCATTCCAGAGCACCACGTTATTGAAAACCATTCCTAGGCACTGAGCTGAGCGCTGGCCATGGTTGGGTCTGCAGGACAAGTGGGCAGCAAAATAATTTGCTAATCACCAAAGAATGAGTGGAGCAACAGCTTCTGTGCTTTACATTGCCATGGAAACACAAGGTATCAGCAGGGGCAGGGTGGTCTTTTCTTGTTGAAACATAACGTTTTGTTTTAATGTTCACTCGGTAAGAAAGAAGAGGTGACCCAACCTGGTGAGCAGCCTCCCCTCCTGCTTCAGTCCCATCTGTGTCCTTCAGGAAGCACACTTCATGAGGCCAAGTTAATAACACCACCAACAGGCTGAGGGGGTGAGCAGTGTGATCTTCAAACGACAAGTGCCTCTTCACACGCACCACTGGGGCTGCCTGCAGGGGAAGTTTGGCTGTTGCTGCAGGAAAGCGGCTCCGTTCCATAGCTGGCTGCGGGCTTCTTGCCCCAGAAAGCTGCATCTCCTGGCTTAGCAGTGATGTACATGCTCTGTGCCCTGCTTGTGGTCATTTTTCTGCTGCTTACTTAATAAGCCCTCAGATTAGCTGCCAGTCCTCCTTCTCATCGCTCACAGACTGGGGGACATCAGCTCGGAGAGCCGTGTTCTAAAAGCCTCTCTGCACTGTGCTTTATTCTCCCTTTGTGGCCAGCTGATCAGGAGACAGAAGGGTACCAGCCCCTCACCTTATTTCAAGGCACTGGCCAGGAAGTGACCCCAGGGGCTGCTCTGAGTTCACTTAAGCCCATCCCATCCCCGGCCTACGGAGGTGGCAATGCTGCACAGCTGCTGCAGGCACTGCTATGGTTTCAGCGACCTCCTGCTCTCCTCCCTGCCAGACATCCAGAGGGCTATAAAAAAGAACTGTCCAGACTGCTGAGAAATGGACGGTCGTGCCTGGAGTCGGCTAAATAATTCAGAGCGGATTGAAATGCCCTCTTGCGTAATGGAATCTTTCTGCAACGCCGTGCAGCAGTTCCCACATCCCAATGATCCTATTTTCAAGTCAATACAATTAGGTGTCAGAATATGCAATCGTTGAAATTAATCTGGAATCAGAATGCAAGTGATCTTTAGCGCACACGCACTGCAAGACACCATCAAAGTCATTAGATATCATCCAGGATGAACACAAAATGATTCATTGGGATGCTGCAGACTCCGGCTTTGACATCTCTCCATTGATATGATATGTGTAACAAGTGTTTAATGAGAAAAAGGACTCAACACACCTAACCGTCAATTTTCACATCATCTATTCATGGCGTGTTAGATGTAGGCATGAAAAAATGACCCTTAAACTTCTTTTTTTCCCAATTTTAATGAGTCTGCTGCACACGAGGATTACTAATGACAGGAGAGGCAGTAAATTTTACCTTGTAGATGCTTCATTGCATGTTTTGTAGGGGGGGCCATGCTGGGTTATAGCAGATAGCCAAGACCCTCAAAGAACAAATTGAGGGTAAGAACCTGGGCTATGGGAAAGAAGCACAAGGCTGCCAGGATGGCAACAGGGATACAGCTCCAACAGCAGGGAAGCAGGAGAGTGCTGGAGAGAGAGGAGTCAGAACCCTCAAACTGCTAATGACAAATTAGTTAATAAATCTATTCCCCAAGCACACTCATCTCTGATTGATATTTACATGCCAATGGGCCAGTAAAACCACCGGTCTCTGAGCCGCTGCTTGCAAAAGGATCCTCCTGTATGCTGGGTTCTCCAAAAGGAACAGAAAAGTGTGGCAAAAGGGAATGCACACAAGCACATGTACAACGGGAGGATATGGTGCCAGGAAGCATAAAAACCTGATCCCATTTTGCCCCATGTTGTATCACATCTGGTGCCTAAGCAAAGCTGGCAGCGTGCTGAATGCTATACATCCCCGGAGGTGCCTGCATAAAGATTAGTCTGCATACAGATATGTCATTTACACAATACAGAGCCTGTCGCAGATACTCTTCAGCTTGCAGAAAAATCAAGGAAGGTGGAAAGAATGTGCAAATGAGTGAATGCAGCGGATGGGTGGATCAAGACTTCTCAGGAAGGAAATGATCTGATCGTCACGTTGGCATGGGAAGTTCCACAGCGCTGTCATTACCCACACGCTCTTCTAAGAGTCATGCTAACGCCAACTTGCTTTGGTGTCTTGGGCAAACCGACACAGCCACGAGCATCCCCTTGGTGCTTCCCATGCCCACCCAGCAGGAGGGCGGCAGCTCACCGGGGGAGCAGCACAGACACAGTGCTGGGAAAGCTCTGCAGCTGCGAGGGCAGAAAGAGATGAGAAAGTGGAGCTGCCGCCCACCTCCGCTGGCTGAGACAGCAAAGCAGCTCGGGAAGATCTTGGTTGCTAAGTGTGATCTAGAGCTGCATTGTCCTCTTTTGTGTTTGTAGGAGGTTCCCTTATAACAACATGAATGTTACTTTGTCAGAAGGAGCGAGCTGCCGCTTTATTCTTGAGACTTGTCTTGCAATAAACCTGTATGATGACCCCGATGACATCAGGCCCTCCACCTCCGGGTGCTGGCACAGTGCGTTACTGTGGGAGCGCAGTGGAATCCCTGCAGGAGGCTGCAGGGTGAGGGTCTGCCCATGGACTGGCAGCAGATGGTGGCATGACACCTCCCTCAGCTCCTGCTAAACTGAGCCCAAGGGAGGAGCAGCCACGAGGCTCAGATCAGCTCTCCCCCCATCTTTGTCTCCTCTCACTCTCACAAACCCCACTGTTTCCAAACCACAAACTCACACAACAGCTGTCTTCCACTGCTCTGACACCATGGCACGCACAGTCTGTCTGTGTTTACAACAGCTCGTTCACCTGCATGTGGCCTGGAAAGAAAAGGAGATCATTTTCTAAGGTAGGACTCCTTCAAGGACAATTTTCTCCTTTTGCAGATATGACTGCATGAGGTATCAAACATACTTCAGGACACCGAGAACAGAAGCCCCATCAGGGAAATACCACATTCAGGCTGTAAATCTTGCCACATCTACACCAAATGTCACATGATAAAACCTAACTGTGGGTAGCTCCTATTGCTCAGTCACCAGCCCCTACACCAACATCTTTTTCACATTGCCCACACTGCAGGATGCTCCAAGGCGATGCCAGCAGCACAGTCAGGCTTCAGCAGCCACATCATGCTGGCTTGTGTACACGGTTCCATTTTCTTTCCTGCCTTCTGGCACCGCTGGAGAACAACTTTGGTGCAAATTTTAGAGTGATGCTTCAAGAAAAAAAAAGATTCCTACAGGCATAAGCTTACACGAAACCAGCAAATTCCAGGAAGAATCTTAGTTTTGTCCCTGAGAGATGACTCTGCAGTAGAGGAGTCTGAAGTCCCACATTCCTCCGGGCTCACTGCTCCCTCACCCCCAGTGCTCAGTTCAACTTCTCCTGCGAAAGCCTCGCTATATTTAACATTGTTGTAGCACTATCGGGAAAACAGAGAAGTGTTTCAGTTATGAAGCGAGCTCATCATCTGCTCTACAGAAGTTCTGCTGCTGGCACAGATTGGTGAAATACAAAGAGCCCAATTCAATTCTGAAACAATTTTTAGGGTGTGAGGCTGGTAGTGAGAAAATGAAATGAAACAAAATAAAATGAAATAAAATGAAATAAAGACTACATTTTTCACCTGAAAACTCAACAATCTTGATCCGGTTTGAGCTTACTGTTCTTTAAGACATATGGGCTCACAATAGTTCAGAATCCCCATGGCTGTTTGCCCCACGTCATGCTGCAGCCAGATGAGCTTCTGTATCACCCTGTGTGACCAAGCAAAGCCCTGGCAGGACTGTGAACGTGGTCGCTGTTGGGATTGCCTCAACCTTGGACACCTGATACTATCAGGATGCTCTGAGAGAGACTCATTGAAGAAGCTGTTTCTTTAATTAGATTAGTGCACAGAGGAATGGAATAGCTCCTGTCTTCAGTGCTCCTGCTCATGTCACTGGAGCACTGAACTCTCTTAGTGACTCCCATAGCAATTAGAGCAATAGTAACTATTCCCATGCTAGCATCTACAAGTGGGATTCAGCTGCCTTTGATGTTACAAGACTTAGCTCCCTGTGGCTCCCCCTCTTGCTAGACTGGGAAAAGAAAGACCTCTTACCATCCAGAAGATATCTACACTCATTTAAAGGTACATGCCTCACAGTACATGGAACTGAAGGCTACCATTTCAGAATAAAATGTCCATCTCCTAGCTAGATGAAATTAACCCCACTGTGTGTCTCTCCACAGTGGCCTTTGGATTCATTCTGAGATCACCGTGACAGACTGACACTGAAGCCCTTTACCATGGTTTGAAGAACACACTATGCAGTGATTTTATAGATTTAAATGCCAGACCGTGATGCAGTGCCCAGTGGAGTGTCATATAAGACGCATAAATCACAATCTTGAAGGAGCTTGCAGATGTCAGACGTGTGAATATTCTGATTTGGTATCCATGGTAGTTTGGCATGTCTCAAATCTTTGTCTTCTGCCCAAAATAGACTACTTACTAGCTTTTAAATATTACTCAGCACTTGGGAGTCCTGCTACAGCACAGAAGACAGTTGAAAAAACACCAAAAATGTGTCTCCCAGTGTAAAGAAATATTGAGATAAACTTCATTGGCTTTGTTCAGTCCAAGAGCAAAAACCCCTTTCCATGGTGGGGTAATGACGACACAGGATACAGTTATGTGGTTAATAGTAGCTGAGGTGGAGATCCTCATTCATTCACTGGAGCTGAAATTAGATGAAATCTGAGCACAGAGTAGCTCAGCTAAAGCTCAGGAGTGTATCCCTTGCTGGAGCACTCATCCTTTCTGTCTACATGTCCAACTGTGCTGCCAGTTCAAGCGGAATATGGGGAATCTATCATGCAGTATTTCCAGAAATAATCAAATCACATAGGGCGCAATCATAATGACAGAGACTCTAAGTCATTTACTACATGCAAAGCCCCTTCCTTCACAGCACAAGTAGGCAATTAAATCAGATTGCAAAGACAAACCTACACATTTGCTCAGGCAAACAAGACAGTTTGCCTGCAGAATGTGTGCACACGTTAATCACTTGCACCAGTCAAGCGTGGGCATGTGAATTTACCATTAAGAAGTTAGAAATTAACACTATGGTACAGTTCAAATAAAATGTGAATTTACAGGTAGCTTAGAAGTAAATTAGAAAGACAATCCATTCCTTTTAGTACATAAAAAGCCAAGCTAGTGGAATTTCTTCAACTAAAAGCCTTTTATTCATTTTTATCAGATAGGGTGGAAAGCATTGCTCTATCTGATGGCTGTTTGGAGCTCTGATACATAGACAACTTGGCTCCCATTGCCCATTCTACCATCTTCCCAGGGATGGGAAAGGTGCTCTGCAAGGCTTCCAGCAAAGCCAGTGGGAAAGGTGTGACAACCACTGGCCCATCTATGGAAGAAAAAGTCCCCAAACCTCCTCAGTTAAAGAAGGAGAGCGGGTTTTATTTTTATCTGAGAAGGAACTGGAAAAGGTATGTTGTACGAAATCTGCTTGAAGATAAGTGAAGTGTCTGAGAGAAAGAGGCAGGTCGTAAGGCTCTGCCCAAGGTTACCCATGCTCTTGACGAGGCCCATCAGAACACACCACTCAGTAGACCGTGGCTCTTGCTGCCTTCCCCTAAACACGCTGTTAGGCCTAACGTGACGGGACATGACTGTAAAACCTCCTTTGGGTGGAGAGGAGAAAGGGAAACGTTGTGTGAAATGCCATCCATGAGTCCTTCCTTGAACCACTTTAGTTCCCAGCCCACCTGAAGGTTCATGGTGGTTTTCTCTGCTTTCCTTCCACCGGTGCAGTGCCAGGCTGGGATTGCAGGGTATTGCATTACAAGTCCCACGGGTGCTGCCTCAGCCTCAGTAAACTTTATTTAAGCACACACAGACATACACAGACAATATACATATATTTGTTTCTTCTCTGACAGTTCTACACGACCAACACTGCTTTGGATGACACTCGTGGAGAATTTGAAAAAGTGCAGGAAATGTAAGGAAAAATAAAGGTATTTTAATCATTTGTGAGTCGTGGTCATCCACAGAAACAACACAGGTGCATTCAACCAGGCGAGCACATGGACACATCTCCACATACAGTACATTGTGTCTATATAGGTTATCTCCACATACATTGTGTCTATAGAAATGTACAGCAGTCTCAGAAGTCAGCAGGACACAGAACCAGAGGCGTACTGGCGTGGCACATGCTTGCACTCCCAATGTCACAACCCACCGCCAGCGCACCCGTGTGACGTGGCCGGGGTGTGGGTGTGAACAGAAAGGTGCTCCCAACACGGTCTCACCGTACACCATAAAAACTCACCAAACAGGCAACAACGTCATACAACAAACGTTCCCCCGGGGTTCTGGTGACCAACCACGTGGAGTCAAATCGCACAGCTTTTGCGTCACCACAACTCCTGGGATATACGGTTACTTTTATCTAATATAGCTACAGCTGTCTCTCAACACATATCATATATACAGTACATATACACAGAACATACACAGAGCAGTATATGTATATTTTCGGGTTTTCACGTTTGTACATTATATCACAGGTTATATGAGCACATAAAATATATCTTTTGGACCTAAAAAGAAATAATTTTATAAAATATTCATTATACACCCCCTCACCAAAAAAGAAAAACAGCCCAGAAACTAAAAGAAATCCAGAAACGCCCTCTGGAACTGTTACTGCCTGCCCTGGGACAGCATGACACTCCTTCCCTTTCCCTTTGTAAGTACAGCAGCACAATGGTGGTTTGCATCCATGCACCCAGGAAAACACAAAGGAGTACAAATAGTTGAACTGCACAGTCAGAGTGGAGCCTGGAGGCTGGCTGTCCGACTCGACACTCTCCCACCGTCTCCCTTGCTACGATTTAAAAGGTTCTGCCAGGAGCACAGTATTTTACCTGCAGCAATATTTGCTAGACTAAAGCTACTGACTGCAGTCCAATACTGCTCTAGCACTTAGAAGCCAGCTTTTGAGTTATATCTTTATTATTATTATTATTATTTATTATTATTTATTTAAAAGAATCTTTTCTATTTAGCAAAAAATTGTTTCCACTGTACCCTTCGTGTGTCCTCGTCCTAATGTGACAAACCCGGAGGAGATGAAATTATGGAGATCTGGCCCTCCACTTCGATAAATATCCTTTCCATAGTGACCTGGCGAGGAAAAGAAAATAAAACAACTTTATTCAGGTGTTTAGATACGTGCAGATATATGCCATGCAGCCCCACTGCCACCCTCGTGCATGAGCACTGAGGCTCCCACCACACAGTTACTTTATGAATGGTAGACAGGGAATATAGCAGAACATAATTGCAGCAAAACCGAGTGGGCAAAGGTTTAGGAAGAAGAACTGAGCATTTTGACACTTCCAAGGCATGAACGGAGCCTGACAGCAGAGCCAAATAGCCCAAATTTGCCAAGCAAACACCCCAAATTCCAGAGGTATCACACAGGTCCTTGGCAGTATGTGCACCTCATTGCAAAAGCTTTTCACAGCCCGAAAGTGAAGTTGGCAGTTCTCTCCTGTCCAGGCTGGGCCCAAGTGCCCATCAGCAGTATGACAGCAGACTTTGCCTTTTCGCTTTATTTGCTCTGGTCCTTGAACAGCATCCCCAGATAATTTCTCAAGAGTGATACTCTTCTGCAGAACACTTCCTAAGAGCTTTCTTAGTCCATTGCAACAGAGTGGTACCAACTGTTCACGAGTCATTCAGCTTTTCAAGGTTTTCATACATTAATAAGGAAAAAGGGCTTCTGCTTACCATGCAAAGCTCCAAAATGAGGACATAGATAATTTTCCAGACACTCTTTATCATCTCCTCCCCTTTTCATGTTGTTAATTTTGCCATCCCTTTTATTTCAGAAAGAGGCAAAGATAAGATAGGTGCAGGGGGAGGGAAGCAAGGCAGCCTCGGGGGCTGGGAATGCAGCTCCTGCCCTACTAGTCTCCAGCTTCCCATCCTCTCTGCACAAGCCTGAGGTGCACAAGCCTGAGATGAACACACTTGGGATGCATCTCTGTTCCTCCAAGTCCCGTCAGCCGTGAGCTGAGCACAGCAGATGGTGCAGCGCATGGCACCCGAACAGAGAGCTGAGTCAGGAGGCAGTGGGGAGGGCAAAATGGGATCCCGGATCCAGGTGGAAATGCAGCCCGGGGCCATGTTCTGGTTGGCTGACTGTGCCTCTGACAGATGCTACAGCCCTTTCCTGTTTTTCAAACAGAGACAGAGTGCTGTGTGTTCTCACACATACCCAGGCTTTTCGGGAACACTGTGAGAACTAAAACGCACTTTGAAATCTCAGTAGTCTGCAGTGTCTTCTTTCCCTTTTTGCCAGTGACTCCCACCATAGTGCCTTGATAACTTCCAGTGATCACAGAATCACAGAATCATTAAGGATGGAAAAGTCTACTAAGATCACCAAGTCCAACTCCAACCCACCCCCACCACAGCCACTGACCACGTCCCTCAGTGCCACATCTCCATGGTTCCTGAACACCTCCAGGGACGGTGCCCCCACCACCTCCTTGTGCCAATGCCTCACTTCTCTTTCTGAGAAAGAACTTTTCCTAATATCCAACCTGAACCTCCCCTGGCGCAACCCAAGGCCATTAGCTCTCAATGTTGCAAGCCATTATTCCCATCACCAGAGTGCACCTTTCATACGGGTGGACTGAAGGTGAGCATCTTCTCCAGGTCCAACCTGCCCCAAAATATGCCCCCACTCCCAACTGCCACGGAGCTGAGCAGCTGCCAACCCCACTCCCCACCTGTGGGACTGTGCCACCCCGGGAGCACGCTGAAGATCCCCGGAGGAGGCTCACATATGCCGGTGGCAGGAGATGCTGAGACTTCTGAAAAACTGTTTATTCCGATCTGCTAGAAAAAGCATCCCACTCCTTTTCCTCACATGGCACTGCTGGTCAGGGTCAGCCAAACGCTCCCTGTAAGCTTCTCAAAACACACACAAAGTGTTCCTACAGGTTCAGGAGAACTAGCAGCAAGACAGTTTCCTTCTTACATTTATGGCGATGCAAGGTGGTAGCAAAAACCTTGAAACGTGGAGGCTTCCATCCATAAATACACCGAGGAGTTCCAAGGGAAAAAAGAAGGATTTTCTGTTTGCAGAGGAGAGGAGCTGGGCTGTGCTCCTGCTCTCCCCTTCCCACCTCGCTCCTCAAGCCCTGCGCGCCATGTTGCAGGGTGAGGACAGCACAGTTTGAGTGCCTGGAAGCTACTCCTGCTTCATGTGAGATCTGCTCTGCCGTGAGAACCTGAAAAGCCGCTCTGTGGTCACAGTGCCCAATTCTTCTCTTTGTCTCTATCGCTTTTCTAAAATGGGCTGCATTCTCTCTTCCCTTTAAGCCGATTTTTGCTCAGACACCATCAACTTCTGTGCTCTCAGAGCCAGCTACGCGGGCAGCTGACACTTCATCGGTGCCATCACTTAGCAGTTTTAAATGAGGATAAAAGAAACACACAAATATGTGCCATTACCTCCAGCTGAAGCCGCAGCTGTCTTTTATATATCCCTTTGGAGGATCTGCTTAAGTCAGAGATCAAGAAGGGGAAGTATATTTAAAAAAAAAGGCAAACATTAACTGGCAGATTGAAGATCATTCATCAGCCATTTGCTCTCTGAACCTTGCTCTGCCCTTTCTTGCACTACATAGCAGTTAAATTAAAAGATTCCTGTGATAACATCCCATTAGCATTTGAACAGGAGTCATGTTTTCCCATGGGAAACCTGAATTTGTAGACTTCAAGCAGCACGAGCTTTTCCTTTTTACGGGCACATTACAGGACGCTCTGTTTGTTTTACAAGGTTCTTTCTTCCTGCTCACTTTTGATCATTCCTCCTGCCCCCACCATGGCCAAGTGCTGGTACCAAGCTTGGTAGGAGTGCCTCGGGGGCTGCTGGGGTTGTGCCTAACCAGAAAGCATCCCTGTTCCTCACCGGGGCTGTCTGCCTCCCCCATACTGTGTGTGATCCCACCTTGGGGTCAGGACTGACCTGAGTTCAGCACGAGCTGAGCTGGGCTGAACTGATGGAGATGAGTGTCCCATGGGTCAAAAAGAAGGCCAACTAAGGTGTTCGGTCTTTCCCTCTGCCCCATGGTAGAGAGCTGATGGCCTGATTCCTTGAAAAACAGGTGCAAACTGATCTGTTGTCAATTCATTTTAGACACCTGAGATATTTTTGTTGCTGACCAACATCCAATTGAGCAAACTGCCATTCCAAGACACAAAGGATCTCACTTTGAAGCCCCACAAGCTTTTCTCTCCTCCTGATGTGAGAGTGCATCATGGCATAGTTCCTTTTGGAGGCAATGTCCCTGGGACGAGATGTGCCATGGGCTGCAGCTATCGCGGAGCTGAAATGCAGTACTGGCAGCAGCTGAAGGTCACAGGCAGCACTGCCTGAGCAGCCACAGGGATGGGCAGTGGGGTGTCCCCTCCTCACGGCTCAGCTCCATGCACTGAAGGGAGCTCCTCTGTCCCTTGAACAGGACAAGGGATAGGAGCCGGATATGATTCTGATGGAGCCTAGCAGCACGCCCTACTTCCACAGCCACAAAACCACCCAACGACCCAATCTCAAGACATGGAGCGTGCTATCTTTTAATACAGTATTTCTCGAGCAATTTTGTATCTGCAACACCTATGGTTGAGATGGAGTTTAAAATGCTGCTTCAGAGCACTGCATCTGAGTGCCTGGAAGAGGCTTTTCTTGCTCTGCCACTCCCGGCTCTTGCTCACACTCGCATCCGTGTGCTTTAATGCATGTAAACTCAGACGCACAGGGGCTCGCAGGCTTTTCCATTAAAAGAAATGACCTGGAGTCCAGCAAGGCAATGTGTTACTAAAGCAAATGAGGACTTACACAACTTAAAATTTCCAGAAGAAATTGAAACAAGGAGAAAACACGACTTTTTTTTCCCCTCTCCTTTGCTTATAGCACATAGCAGAGGCAGAGAGCAGGTGAGCGTTCTGCCTGCCGCACAACAAAGACATATTCTTTAGGGCATACAGCTGAAAGAGGGAACATTTCATTACAACCGCACGCTGCATAACACACATATGGAACAAACTCAGCCACAAACAGCAATTACAGGCCCAGCTCCGATTTAACGGAGTTATTAGAGCTGAACTAAAATGCTGCTATCCACCTTTCAGAAATGGTATTACTGAGCACAGATTGCATCACCCGCAGAAGGGCAGACAGGGACCGCTGCGGACGGCCGTTCGGATATGACACACACCGCAATGCTGAGCTCATCCCCGTCCCAAGGTTTCCTTGGAAATAAACTACACACAGAGAGCAGCCCCAGCACCTCAACACAAAGGATGTGAACAGCCAAAATGACTACAAGGCGTCTGCTGAGGACACAGCGTAGGTTGGATGGGTCCTCAAAGATCATGTAGTGCCTAGCCCCGGCCATGGGCTGGCTGCCTCCACCAGCTCAGGCTGCCCAGGACCCATCCATGGCCTTGGGCACCTCCAGAGTTCCTAAGCCTCTGCCCATCTCACCCTCTGGCTCTCCACCACATGTGGCTGCTGACCACAGCGACCTGTATGAGGTCTTAAGGACAGCCTAGGATCACTTCCAATGCAAGGGAGAACTTCAGGTTCGGAACAGAACAAGAGGATTGTTCGACTTGGAAACTGGAAGATCCTTATTCTTCCTTTTCATTTTTTTCAGGGCAACTTCTGTCTTATCAGCTTTCAGAGTGCATTTGCATCACATCTTCCAGCCCGTTTCGCAACCACAAAGGGTGAAAGCTTCCTATTCACGGCAGTACTGCAGCTCTCAAGTGAAATGATTAGCCAAGAACTGGGATTTTTGGAAAATGACTGAAATGACTGAAAGACTTCTCCCAACACTGGGGGAACGGGGAACAGCTCCTGGCACAGGGTTTGTGTTCGTCCCAGCCAAGAGACGTGCCCCAGAAATGCCCATTTACTGCACAGCAAGCCAGGCCAAATCCAGCGCAGTGAGCTGCACAAGTCCTGGTCGTGCTCATGTATTTTTCTGGCAATGTAAAAGATGAAGAAAGCAAAGTTAATAGCTGTGCTAGATTTCCCGATTAGAGATCGAGGTAATATCTCCTTCTGTTAATTGTTTTTTCTACTCACAACAGCAGCTGTCCTTGGTTTTGCAGCCTCCCTAGAAGTCAAAAGAAGACACTCAAGGTTTCAGAAAATATCAACTTCTGCTATTCTGTTAACTTAAAAAATGAGTATCTGTGAAAGGAGTGCAGCGCTGGAGGGTCTCACCCGCAACATCCACCGGAGGTGACACAAATACAGCGATGAGCTCAGATTCAGCTGAAACATCCAAATAAAAACACCTTCAAAGAGAGAGGATTGCACGGATGGAAGAACAAAACACAGCACCTCACCAAGGCTGCACACGCGCACGCTGGCTCGCGGAATAACTGACTACAGCTCCTGGTTTGTGCAGGAAGCAGCGATGCTCACTGTGGTCCGCTTCCCATCAGCACACAGCTGCATGCGGGCATGTGGTGGGGTGTGCCCTGCAGCTCCGCAGAGAGCAAGCACCCAACCCCTAGCACCCAGCAGGGACCGTCCTTCCATCAGCAAAGAGACGTGATCCAGCAGACGGGACTGACCCACAAGGGACTCACCCAAACCACAAGCAAAACCCAGCAGGCTGATACCTCCCTAGGAAGCAACTCTGGACGCAGCCCTTGCCCAGTGAGTGCAAAAAAGCCCACGCCAAAGACGTAAGCAACCCAATGTGCTGGGAGCACCGGGCAGCCACGTGCCAAGAGATCCTGTCACAAATCAGTGACGAAGCAGCCCTTCATCTTTCTCTGTGTCCTTTACCACACCCTATAATTGCACAGGATGCAGAGGCAGCTCACATTCTGTGTGACTCAGGAGGGGGAGAAAACATTATTTTTTCCTGTTTTTTTGTTGTTTTTTTTTTTTTGTACTTTGCTTTTTAAACAAGGCCATGAATCAGTTCACATCTCCCCAGCACACACACAGTCATGCTTAGCACATAACACCCTCTCAGGGAAGCAGAGCTCGAGGACTGCTTTATCAGCCCACTGCACTCCCCAGCAAGGAAACAATTGCTGCGGGTTGATCTCAACTGTTCTACACTGAGACTATCAGTCCTGATTAAACGCTGCAGGCTGGCACAGCCATGTGTGCGTGGCTTTATCTGGTTAAGTGGCCAGCCCACTCCCCCAGCTCTCAGAAGCAGTATCTTTAATTTCCCTCCTGCAACACAGCACTGGAGGCTTTGCCTCTGCCTTGACGGTGAGCATCTAAACACCTATGGCTCTTCTGAACCCAGGAGGGTCCATCCAGTCCAGGCTTCTTCTCCAGATCCCTGCATGCTGGCTGATCTGTGAGCAGGGGAATCTAGTCATGTCCAGAAGTACCCATAGCACCAAACCCCAATCCCACCTGAGAATCACAGAATCATTAAGAGACCTTCAAGACGACCAAGTCCAACCCAGCCCATCCTCACCATGCCCACTAACCATGTGCCCAAGTGCCACATCTCTACATTCCTCGAATACCTCCAGGGACAGTGACTCCACCACCTCCCTGGGCACCCTGTGCCAGTGCATCACCACTCTTTTTCAGAAGAAATTGTTCCTAATATCCAATCTGAACCTCTCCCAGCACAACTTGAGGCCATCACCTCTCATCCTATCCCTGTTACCTGGAAGCAGAGGCTGACCCCCACGTCACCACAACCTCCTGTCAGGGAGCTGGAGAGAGCCATAACATTTCCCCTGAGCCTCCTCTTCTCCAGACTGACCCATCCCAGTTCCCTCAGCTGCTGCCCATAAGATCTGTGCTCCAGACCCCTCACAGCTCCATTGCCCTTCTCTGGACACACTCCAGGGCCTCCATGTCTTTTCTATAGTGAGGGGCCCAAAACTGAACACAGCAATCATCTGTTGGGAGCTGTCTGGTTTCAGTAATTCTCTCTGTTTCCACCTACTTCACAGCATTAAAAAAGAAAACAAACAAACAACCGAAACCACATAAATAAAAGAAAAACACAGAACATCCCTTGAAGAGAATCTCCAGGGCACAGTTGCCAGGTGTGACAGAACAGAAGGTGGCCATCATACATCACCAAGTAGCCATCAGCCCCATGGCTTCACCCCATGAAGCCATGTTGGCTGCAGCAGTGCCATTTGTCACAGGGATCTGTCCTTCTCTGCCTCAGAGGATGGGCCCTGGGCAGCCTGATCTGGTGGGAGGCAACCAGCCCACGGCAGGGGTTGTACTGGATCCCTTCCAACACAAACTATTCTATGGTTCTATGAGTATGAAGTTTTATATATCCATTTTAAGGGCACTACAAATGAGCCTTTCTGTATTAATTTGAGCTAGTATTGTTGTAACTGCTGTGTTTTGATTAGAGTGCTAAGACACTAATTAACTAACCATACAAATTCAGCTCCACACACAAGGTGATCTCCTGTGGGCTGTGCAGGATTCTGTGTGTAACACTGCATCCATGCAGCACGGGCATAAATCTGTTTTCTTTCTCCCAGCACTAATTCCCAGATGAGTGTGGAAGAAATTCAGAAGTTTCCAGCCAGAGAAAATGCCAACTTAGACGCACATAAAGCCTTCTCCATGACACATTTACAGAATCCACCTTAATTAATTATCTCATAAATATCTCGGCTGCTTTCCCCATTGCAGTGTTAAAATTCCACATCTCAAGAGCTCTTCCCAGCCACGGTGAGCAGGAGGAGCTGCCCCATAGCCCTGGCCAGACACAGCGTCCTGCTGGTGTCACACCACCACGCTTTGATGTTTGCTCAAAGCTTCCTGCTCGCCCCTCATTGCCAAACCACTGCAGGCAATGCAGCCCAGCGTCCAAACCATCCTTCCTATGTGCCAGCTGGGCTCCTCACTTGCAGTTAGATGCACAAGCTTCCCCTGCTGAGACAAGTTTCATCCTTCTCTCCATATGGGGTTGGGTGCGCCTTGCCCTGCTCTTGGACAAAGCTACGGGTACCTCAGGTGAGCTGGATGCTGGGGTTACTCACGAATCAGCTGTTTTTGCTGTGTTACGAGAAAGGACTGAACCTCTGCTCCCCAAAGACAGCTCACACACATGGGGATTCACGTGGGGATTAGAAGTAAGGGAGCACTGATGGCAGCACCTGTACTGGGCTCAAAGAGGAGGTGATGTATGGGAGCATCCTGTCCTAGTCCAACCTGTAGCCACTGCTGCTGTGCTATTAGGATACAATCTATATAACATGCTTTTCACGTTCCTTCTCTAAAGGGTTTGGTCTGCCTTCAGCAGCCAGTGTACAAACACAGCAGAACTCCAACGACGGTGACTTTACCCATTTCCCCCCAAAGACAGCAGTGGGCACCTCCACTCCCGCAGGCACACATGCACAGCTCCCTCAGCTCGCTGCCCCTCAGCTCGTTGCCTGCCCTACAGCCCCTCACCCCCAAACCACGCTCCCACTGCCTCCCTACGGGAACAGCAGCAATTACTGACACGGAAGAGTAACCCGGGGGAAGTGTCGAGTGCTTTTCCAGTTGTCTCTAATCTGCGTTCTGAAGGGGAAGCAGCAGGGAAGAGTGACTGCTCCTCTACAACAGGTGCTCAGAAATGATGTCAAGAATCTACGCGCTACTGAAACGCACTTCTGCAAAGCAGAAGAACGAATTACCAAATTATGCTGGGAATGGGAAGTCTCCAGAGGGTAGAAGAGGTGATGCGATCTCTGAATGAAACCGCAGCGTTCCCTAGTCTTGCTCTGGGATTGTGTTTTGTATGGACTTTTGCAGCTGTGGCCCTTCATTTCCAATAACGCTATCTCTTGAGATAGCTGGTGAAACTGGTGTGTGCCGACACGATCACATTATTTTAAACCAGGCATTTTGATAAGAAGATAATCGTTTCAGAGATGCTTGAAATGACGGCATTTACAATAACCACTTTGAATAAGAAAGCTACAGAACTCCAGGAACAGTCCTCGGTTGCATTGGGCTGGTGAGGTTGTTTCTGAGCAAAGGGAACTGCTGCAAACACACAGGGCACATATGCTGACCCTTCAGCCTGATGTTTCTGCAGTGACTTCCAGGGGAAAGCAACAGTAATGACTACTGAGTAAAGCAGTTAATGAGCTCAGTGAGCTCGGAGAAGGTGAGTCCTGAAACCACGTCATCTCAGGAAACCTACAGAACACCTCATGGGATGAATGGAGAGGAAATACCTCTATGTACGTCACAGCCTCAGTGGCCTTCTGAGAGGCCTGGTCCTGTTGGTGGGAACAGAAAGGGCAGAAGAGCTTGGGTAAAAGCACAGTGTAAAATGATAGAGAGCATGGTAATAGTGCAGCCAGCAGAGCAGGAGGTGATCGTCCGCTGTACTCAGCTCTGGTGAGGCCGCACCTCAAGTGCTGGGTTCAGTGCTGAGCCCCTCACTATAAGAAAGACATGGAGGCCCTGGAGCGTGTCCAGAGAAGGGCAATGGGGCTGTGAGGGGTCTGGAGCACAAATCTTATGGGCTGTGACTGAGGGAACCGGGATGGGTCAGTCTGGAGAAGAGGAGGCTCAGGGGAGATCTCATCTCTATCTCCAACTCTCTGACAGGACGTTGTGGAGAGGTGGGGGTCGGCCTCTGCTCCCAGGTAACAGCGTTAGGACGGGAGGTGATGGCCTCAAGTTATGCTGGGAGAGGTTCGGATTGGATATTAGGAACAATTTCTTCTGGAAAAGAGTGGTGATGCACTGGCACAACTGCACAGGGAGGTGGTGGAGTCACCGTACCAAGAGGTGTTTGAGGAACGTGGAGATGTGGCACTTGGGCACATGGTTAGTGGGCATGGGGGGGTGGACAGACAGTTGGATTTGATGATCTCAGTGGTCTTTTTCCAACCTGGAAAATGAGAGCTGGAGCTCTGCTCACTGCATCAGGAGCACGGGACACAAGCACCTGTGTGGAGCACCGTCCCTGAGCTCTGAGTGCGATCTGCATCCCCGCACTGCTAACAGGGAGCTGTGCCGATCATTCCCCAGGACTGCAGATTCCTAGAGGTAGAAGTCGGTTGTGCTGGTGCCATCTGTTTACTTGTTTAAATGCTTATGAAGAGTCGCTTCTGGGTATTTGATCTGGTTTTATATGATAATTCCAGTGCTTTCTCATAACAATCTCCATAGCTGGGAGGAATGCTGGTAAATAGCGCTGTGCAGGGCTCCGCAATCAAGTTACGTCCTTCTTTACTGGGGTTAGATATGCGGGGATATGACAGGGAGACATTCCCCAAGCACAGCAAAGCAATCTAACAGCACAACGCTAATGAGAGGCACAAGGCCACCAACTCCCTGCGTCGCGCTTTGAAATTGTGCCCTGGAGTGCCTTTCAGCACGGGTTGCTCCAAGTCTAATTCAGAGACACGGCTGTGTCTCTGAATGCTGTACGCAATCACTGGAGCTGAGCAGCTGCTTGGGAAGTGAGCAGCATCAGAGCCAGTCAAGCTACGCTTCTTCTGCCGGAGATTTGCTGATCTAATTTAGAGAGGGCCTAATATTCCCCTTCTAATTAATTTGTTCTGTTCGCCTGCGACTGAA
>JANHGO010000069.1:83036481-83078415 GCA_024606505.1 Aquila spilogaster
TCCCTTCAAAGAAAGCAAGCAAGTAGCTTTTTATTTACCTGGGAGAACCCCTAACTAGCAATTCTATGCACTTCCACGTTAGATGCCATTTTGTTACACTGCCCCTCTATTGCACCTGTTGTTCCCTTGGTGGGAAGGTTCAACCTCTACTACCGTATCACCAACATCTGCTTCTGAAGTTGTGGGCAAACAGCAAAAAACAAGAGACATTACTTTCAAAACAGCCACCATGCGTTCAGTTTTCAAAAGATCGTTATCTCAGTCTGTAAGGGTTGGAATGTTTCAGCATTTGAAGATGACTACCAGTCAGCCACTTCAGGCTTCTTTTTTGTAGTCAATGGAACTAGTTAAGGACCTTGATTCAACTCTTCCAAAGATATTTATCTAACATAAGGCATACAAATGGCCCTCTAAAGTTATGGATTTCTTTCCAGATATAAAATTTTCAAGGGCAAAAAGTCAGATTTAAATCCTCAACTGTTTGTATTTTCCTCTTGAACCACCTTGCTACACGTCAGCAATTTCATACATTATTCATATGAAGACAAGTATATAAAAGCTATTGAAGCCACTGACTGCTAGTGATGATTATGAACAATAAATTCCAGTTAGTAAAGTAGCAGTAGTACATCCCTTTTTGATAACAAAGGCTTTCTCCTTTGGATGGCACTCTTCCTGATAATCCTGAGATGCTCAAAACAGCTTACCACTAGCTTTTATTAAACGTTTTTCTTGAGATGGCTTTTTTTTTTAAACTACAGCTAGTTGACACGTCCAGCAGAGACAGAAGATGCTGACTGATTCTATGAGTAACATCCTAAAATGGTCATTAGTAACTCTTATTCTTGTTACTACCTAAAGAACAAACAGGCATCACTACACAGCAGAGAAGTCATTCTTTTATTCAAACAGATCCAGAAAATCCTGTACATGCAAAACATAGCATGCTGTACAAAAAGAGAGAGGTTGCAATATCAGTAGTGAAGCTTCCTCCCCGAGAGTAACATGTTCACAATAACTTATCTGCTATCTGTTTCAACATATTACTGACAAGATAATACCTAGAATTTACAACCTAGTAACGTCAGAATGAAAAACGCACTTAGTACTGCGAATGGGAACAACAACACCTCCAGCCCAACACAAATGTTGAGCCTGATGGTACAGATGCGCACTCCCATAGCTTTGACCAACACCATTGAAGTCAAAAGTAATTTTGCAAATCGTTTCAGTGGAAGCAGAAACAGCGCTAACAATGAGATCTGCAAGGAAGAAGGGAGTCCCTTCCATATGAGTAAATACACAACACTGATACAATTTCAGAAGGCAAAGAAAGGAAAGATTGATCTGATTACATGCAAACTACTTTAAAACGGGGAACGAAAACGTCTTACAGCTTTTTTGCACATTTCCTTTTCCAAACAGAGAATGTCTCTTCTTCGAAGACAGCTGTCAAACTCTTCTAACACTTCCTATTACCGAACGGATTGTACTATTTGTTAGGAAAAAAAGAAAAAAAACAAGATGGATGAAGAAACTCTACAACAGAGCATTTCAAATGGGAATCAAATACCTATTCATCAAGCATTTAAAAATGTATTTCAGAACTGAATTTAAAAAAACATAGCATTTTTCATGTCTTACATTTTTTTAATAGTCACTGTAATTATAATTATTTTGGATATTTAAAAGTGAAGAAGGGCACATTATATGTGTGCACGCACACAGATCTGAAAAAGTATCCATATATTTGCAAAAAATAATGAAAGCTTAGTCATGTAAGAACATGGCAATTAAGTCTTTTAAATGGATGATTAATTTCTGCAAAAAATGTATCTGTGCTCTTAAGAATTAGCAATATTCAACTGAACTATGCTCTGAGTTGGGTGACTCTTCTACAGTAAACATTCTATTGCAAAATACACCATGCTTCTTGGGCAACACTAGTATTATTTTCTTCAAAATGTGTTATTTTGAGAACAGAAACCAAGTATTAAAGAAGCAGATTTCAAAAGGTTTCACTATTATTTTAAATATGTTTTTCATTCAAAATATCACAAAAGTTAAGTGGAAATATGCTCCCAACCCTGAATTTTTGAGAATTCTTCAGTAGAGTCTCATCCAGTTCAGCCTGGAGGCTACCATCTCTATCCTGTCTCCTCTGACAACAAAAAGAGAATGCTATGTTCGCAAAGAGTACGTCAAAAAAATGCCTGATATTGTTTCTCTAAATAGTTCATATGAGGAACCAGTGGCCACTTTCCCCTAAACAAAGATGAAGACTAAGCAAGCAAGTCTCATAAGTTTCTCACAGTATGAATATCCATCACAGAATCTAAAATCCAAAAAGAATAAAAATGGAGACTCAGGCAATGCTGAACAACCGGTTCACCGAGACTGTAATTTAACTGGCAGGCTGCAAGAACTGTGAAAAAAAATTGATCCCCTTTATAAGATTAACCTTACTCAGAAAGGAAAGGCTAAGGAAAATACAGTATCCTGCAAACATATCTATTTCAGCATTTTACTTGCGGTGGTATTTGTAGTATAGCACTTAAGATAAGAAAAGACCTGTTTCAGTCTCCACTGAATGTTCGCTCTTCTGGTGAAACATTTAATAACAATTAAGCATTCAGGTGCTTGTTCAGTATAGCACTGTCTTTCATCTCAAGCATTTAACCATTCACCTCTGAAAGCAGCATGAAAGGTTTTACCAATTTCATTTGACTACAGATCAGGTCCCTGGTCTATCACAGACACAACAAACACAAAATAAAAGTCCATCTCAGCTTCCTAGAAAACTTCCCCATAGGAAAATTAATCTTAATGAAAATAAAAGCTTCTGGTAACAGAGAACAGTTCATCATAGGTGGAAGATAAATAATGCTAATGATTAAGGATTGAAATACATATTTTTAAATCCCTTTTTCTTTTGCATTTTAAATAACAGTTCATTAACTACTCAGAAAATGTAGACATTAACCTGTAAAATTATGAAATATGGTAAGATCAATGTGAGAACATAGTCAAGCATTTTAACATTACATTTGTTAATGAGATTTTCAAAATAAAACCTTGGATTTTCTCTCAAAAAACAATTCATCTTTTCTTTCACTTTACAAAAGAAAAATAATTTCAATCTTTTACTTTTGTAGGCTCCTCTACTATTTAAAAAACAGAACCCAATGTGATAAATGACATTTGAAGCAGTACCGACAATCCACTGGGCTGCCCTATCGGGCTCTGATAAAAATGGATTCATCGGGAGTTGAAGTGCAATTCTCTTTCTCGGTAACGGTCTCTACTGTGCCTGAAGCAGACACAATCACAACAGTTTTAGCTTCTGAAAGAGCTTTCTCCTTCTCTGCAATGGCAGCACAGACTGCCACAATTTCATCACTTTCAAAATCATAGTCTGGGATCGATGCTTGTGCACTCTCTTTTCCTTTGGCCTGTGCTTGCACTGCCTCAGTCTTTGTTGCCTTCTGCTGTTCATAGAGTTTTCTTGCCCAAGAAAGGTCCTCCTTCCATACTTCAGGGTTCATTGGAAAGATGTGTAAGGATACCTGAAAACTCCTGATTGCCTGCAAAAAGAATAGGGAAGAAAGAGAGATTGGAAAGTTTGAAGCCTACTTATTTCATCACAGAAATTCACAGGAAAAAAAAAAAAACAACTATGTACATCATTCAAGCAAAGCAAAAAATGATTTTACTACAATCTGACTTCAGAGGAATATTCTCTCTCAGCTTGAAGTTCAGTAGCAGCATTATCCCCAAACAACACTGCATGCAAGTGTCTGAATATGCCAGGAACATGAAAGCACAATCAACAGACCAGGTATTTGGCAACAAAGGTACAAAAAAGAGTTCATATGTCAAAAATGATACTGTAATAAAGTAAAAGCCAAAATTATTGCACTTGTAAAAATCAGTACCAGTGGATGTGACCCACTGTTTTGCAGTTGCTATGATGGCATCGTTGCTGAAATGCACCACTTGTCTCCATAAATATTCACAAGTGTTAATGAATGTCAGTGGGTGCATTTTTTTCTGTATGGAGGAATTCAATTCCACCCCCTTTGCTTCATGTGCATTTCCATGGCAAACATCATTGTGTCAGACTGCCCCTCTGCTACCACCTCTCACACAGAGACAAAATGTAACCGGATATTGGTGGGAAGGTTCAGCCTCTGCTGCCGTACCACCAACATCCACCTCTGAAGGCTTGGGCCAACGTAATAAAATAGGAGGCATTACTTTTGGAGCAGCCCTCATATATTAACAGTGAAAAGGTCAAGACTGACTTCACCTACTATGATTTATAGGTATGTACACATAGGCACATATATATTTCACACTTATGATTCTATGGTCAGTCATGGAAGTGGCCACCTGAATGATCAAATTCTTAATGATGAAGCACACAACCCTTCCCATGGGGTGGAAAATCAGTGATTATACTGCTGGTAATATTTGGGAACAGTTCTGACAGCTTGCATACAATGACTATACGGACAAGAGCAATTATCCAATATTGTGTTCATTCATAATTTATAAATACAAAAAGAATGCAAATTAATTTGAAAAATGACTACTTCTCATCTGAATTGACAGAAACCGCCAGTTCATTCTTCTCCTGGCACACAGTAATATACAAATTCCATACGACACGAACTCAGACTTGATACAAATCAGATCTTATGAAATGCTGATTGTGCTATCAGTATTACTGCAGTTGTAATAGGCAGCCTTTCAGTTCCAGGAAAAAAGACGACTTTATAACTGGTCCACAGCCAGACCTGAAGGAGCTCCCACAGCAGGGAGAGCAGCAAGCTAGGGAAGGGTCCCCATGGCGCTCAGCACTAAGACCTTTGCTCCTGACCTTTGCTAGGGCCAGCTTGTCCTGGAGCTTGGAAAGCCCTGGACCTCATATCCCAGTTCTCAGTGGGAGAACAGAGTTACCTGAGGTGCTAAAAGTGAAGGGAATTCAGCAGTGGGGCATCTAGGTTAAACTTCAAGAGATATTCTGCAAAACTGCACAGTGCACCAGTGTCTGGTCACCGCAGCCATGACCCCTCTGCAATTATTATTCAGAGAAAAGTAGTGCAATGGCATGAAAGGGAAACAATAGCAAAGTAAAGAAGAGAGTGGAGAGAGAGAACTGGGACAAATGAGAATGTCTGATCACAAGAAATTGTTCTGTTAGACTCTTGGAAACTGCTGAAAGTCATACAACTGAAGATATTCATTGATATGAGCACCCCCCAGGTTGCAAAAAGCACAGAGAACAAACTCTTCCACACTTGAAGAGTACAAACTCTTGCACTTCAAGGTACTTGAGTAGCAGTGATGCTCAAGCAGCCTGTGCCAGCAGATCCCCTATGGATTTAGGTTCCAAAGCAATGGGAGAGGGATGGTTTCAAGGCCCAGATGTCTGTGAAGCCAGAGATACCCAATGTTGTATCAGTTTCCTATGACGAGGATGGCTGCAGCCTCCTGGCCACAGCACTAACTCAGGGACAGGAAAGTTGTCACTGCAAAGGAAAGTCAGTGGACAGAAAGGTGGCAGAGGATTTGTCTCTGCTCACAGAGCAGTGGGACTCTCATGTGAAGATGCATCAGAGATTCAGGAAGAGGTGCACAGACACAAATCTCCTGGAGATGGTCTTCTGGGCTGCACATTCCTACCCAAACAGCATCATAAGGATAAGTAACGGGAAATGGAAGAAAACCGTGTTAAAACCTTTTGCCTTAAACAAGCTGGTTAAAGCACTGGCACTCAGAGCCTGCCACATTCCTAGAAACATCTTTTAAGGCTCAGAACGCTAAGCCTTGCTCTCCTTAGGAGATGCTAACACATCCAGCTGACGCCCAACCACATGGGATTATGACAATAAGAGACTAGAAATAAAAGAAGTTTTGTGGCATCTTCTGACACAGTTGGATCTCACATCTCTCCCAGTCAACTGCAGCTGGTGCATGGGCTATGGGATTGCATGCTGAATTGTGATTCATGATTACAAAGCAAGAACAAGAGTACTGGCCACCAATTTCATGACAGCAGAACACATCCTGTGCTGTTGATTTCAATCTACAGTCAAAGCTGTGTTAATTGTTGTTTAAATTCTTCAGGTGGAATTGAAATGGTCTCTGATTTTGCCCCCCAGCATGCACCATTCTGACCTTTTCCAGTACTTACAAAGGTTCTGGTCATGTGTATGAGATTTAATGTAATAAACTTGCTTTCCAGGGAGAGAGGTGTGAATTGGAGAGAACATGGCAAATTGGGAAGCCTGGAAAGAATGATTTGACATTGATTGCTAACAGTATATTAAACTGTCCAGTGTGAGTTGTATATTCGTTCTGCTGTTCCCAAAGGCTATTGGCTGTTTGGGTTTTGTTTGTTTATTTACTAGTTTCACAATTTATGGCTGTTGACATCACGAGTAGAGCAAATCTGACACAGCTCTGACAGTGGTGATGATAATGACCAACAACGATCTCTTGAGATTAATGTCTACCACCACTCTTGTGCCTGGCCTGTGTTGCCCAATACAGTGACTTACAGTGAGTTACAGTGACTGTGTTGAAAAAGAGGAACAGGCTATGGGAGGGAGAGCAATATAGATTGCATTTAAGTCTGAGGAATATTTCAGTAGTGTTATGGCATGTTTTAGGAGGAGAACAAAGGTAGCCTGTGGTACTTTGTGTCCCCTCACCAGTCCTCACTGGTTTTTTTCCACATAAAGCAGTACTGTGACACTCCTGAGCTCTTCTAGCCCACATCAAATGCAGTTCCTCCCATTTTACAGCTGTCTGCAGCTGGAACTTGGACTCCCAAAGCAGGGGAGGGGCAGTATGCAGCCAGGCAGTCTGCTGGGAGGAACCACAGCCATGCATGGTGACCTTCCTCCATGACGGGATGAAGGACAAAGACAAATCCCAGGACATGGTGCTGTGCAGCTGCACCCAGACTATGTCATGCCAGGTCAGCATCCCTCCGTGCTCAGAGAACTGGCAGCATGGGCAAACCAACACATGACATATTTGGAGATCAATGTTTCTACATCTACATCAGGTTTATGTGACGCCTAGCTGCTGAACACAGGAGAGACTGACTTCATAGCAGCTGGCCCACAAGGAAGAAGGGACCAGAAGACATTGGGAAGACTTTTTGCTTTGGAGATCTCAGGCAAAGCTGGATGGAAACTGGGGCTGAAATTGCACAAAACTGCACAGCCTCATCATCACAAATTAAATAAGACATTCTATAACTTTAATCAAGCATTTCACTTTAGACTTCCATTATTTTTATACCGTTTTTAAGACGAGAAGCTGTTGACGTTACAACTTGTTTTGTGCAGGAAACCTTGTCTTCTTCTTTTGGAGAATGTGAATGTTAAATGCATCAGTGTGGTAGAAAAGGAAATCCAAGAAAGGATGGACACTGAGAACTATAAAAATATCCTATCTGCTGCTCATAGGGACGGTCACCCTCTGGAGTAAACTCTAAGGGCATGAGCTAGAAAAGAAACACTGTGATGCTTTGCAGATGAGATCTGGAGAGTGCAATAAGCCTAAAATACTAAGGAGAATTGCCCTGGGAGTCCCAGGGTATCCTGAAAATAGCTGAAACTAACCAAAGACTTCAGAAGAATACAGCAACCTGTACTTTGTAAACTCCATGGGACAGCTGGATGATGCTCCCATGAAGGCAGACTGTCTTCCATCTGCCATGGGGTGGCTTTGCACCTTCCTGTAAGGGAGAAGCTGGCCACTGTCAGAGATCAGCACAAGTCAAAGCTGGAGTCCCTTGATTTCAGTATGTTACTCGAAGGAGAGGAAAGACAAGGAGATGGGTGATACAGAACTTCAAGTGCGAGTGCTGCTGAGCTGTGAATGAAGAAGAGCCCAGGAATGAAGCCTGGCTTGCACATACCAGAAAGCACTTGGTGCTGTGTAGGATCACCCCACAACACTGATGTGCACTCGGTGTAAACCGTTGACAAGCTCCCAAAGCATGAAATAACTAGAGCTCTAGATGTGGCATCAGTGTCACGACAACCGCATTTTAAAAGCAAAGAAACCGCAAAGAACTACGGGCAGCTTTCTCTTGCACCGCTGCAGCTGCTGCATCATGCTGTGCAGCCATTGCTTCACCCCAGCGTGCTCCCAGCCCTGCTGCTGGAGGAGGAAGGAAACGAGTCCTCGGGGAGCCTCAGCCCTTTAATGAGAATCTGCCAGTAGCAACGAGTGCTGTTCAGATACACTAATGAAAAAAATGTTCCCTTCCCAGCGACAAAGCTTCCTGCGCTCCCTAGGCACACTGCTTCCAGGAGCCAGGGAATTTCAGGACACGCAACGAATCCTGAGCGACACGGACCCTCCTCTTTCTAACAAATGGCCAGGGAGTAGTAGGAAAGACAGAATGGGAGACATTGAGAGACACAGAAGGGATGAAAAGGAACATGGGGAGGGAGAAAGGTGAAGAAGAAATGAAGACAGAACGGGGATGGATGCAATTTAGCCAGAACTGTTAAGAAGGAGTAGCCCTGTGCATTCAGGTTAAAGATTGGCCTGAGCAGTTCCTGAAGGGAACATGGCACGGGAAAAGGGCACTCTACAGCTTAGAGGAGGGGGAGGGGCATAGTTAGAGGACTATGAAAGACAAGCAACCAGGGGAAGTGTCCCACACCAAACCAAGAGCCTTCCCATCCCTATCCCAGGCTCTGTCACTGGGGAAGGGGGGGTCAGAAAATGAGGCTGCTAGAGATTTCCATGTTCATGCTGGTAGGAGCAGGCTGAGAGCAAGTGCTTTCCTAGGAGTCAAACAATTCAATGTCCACATCTAAAATATTGGGCTTTTTTCAAGCTCACTGCAGGTTTACATCACTTTGTATTTGGGATGGGGTTTGGACCAAAACTATCTCACCTCAAACACAGAGATCCTATTTTCTTCTGTCTTCAGGAAACAAAGGAGTTTTTTTACAAAACCCTGCCTGTTTCTTCCAAGAACCAATTCCTGCACTGCATTTCCCCCAGTTGTACAAGCAGGATCAGTGCTGAGCACTACTTCTCTTCCTATTCCTACCAGCTCTATATGGAGCTGTCACAACGAGCTCCATGACATGAACCCCAACTGAATCACTTTCTGTGCCTCCGTATTTTTTTGTGCTATTTGTGCCAAAATTCAACACAACACACTTCTAAAATCCAGAAGGATCCTTGACAATATCCAAAGGATCCCCAAATGTCAGTATGAAGGGAGAGATATAGTTTTTATTGCATTTCCTCACACTCCAGCCCAAGCATTACGGTCCTGCCTCTGCAGTGTAATGCAGCCCACTGTGGTGGCTGATCTAACCCAGCTCAGAAGGCACTACACAGAAAAATGAAAGTTCAGCCTCCTACAGATTCATTTGCAGTAACTTAGCTCTCAAGACATCCAAGTCTTCCCCTGTCCACTCCTTTCTACATTCAGTGGGAAGAAATGAACACCTTCATTTCAAGGTAGCTCAATAAAACCATCTCCAAGGTTGCCTATTGCCTCCATTTCAGCAGGAGCCCTGGTGATCCATTCAGCCTCAGAGGTCTGAATGCAGCTATCAGAGAGGTGGTTCTTGGATGTGAGAGCCTCTGGACATGAGAGGCTCTGAAGACCCAAGCATCACAGGGACTTAATGAATGTCAGCCGCTCTGAGACATTATTAGGAAAATAATGTCATTTAACTTTACTGGATTGGTTATTATAAGCATAACTGAAACGCCCCACATCCTGACTTGCCACCAAACCCAAGATCATTCAGAATCTTCCCACCAGGGTGGTGGTGGTGGTTAAAAGCAGCACTACGAAGAAAATGAACGTTCACCCACACGAGCACAGCGGTTGGCGGCACTGCTGAGCGTAGGAGTGGTGATGGAAGGGGACACAGCAGCAGTGGTGGCTCTGATGGACGGAAAGCTGACAGTTGCGATGTTAGCCTGCCTGGACTCTTTGGACAAGTTATGTCTCCTCCTGTGCTTCAGTCTGACAACTGGTAAACAGTGATAATACTTATTTTCTCAGCTGGGCTTTGGGATGCTCCTTATTAATATTTATGAACAGCTCTGTTTATAATTGTGAGTAAATAAATGGAAATTGACAGTCTAAGGATACGAGTTGTCCTCTTTCACACACTAAATGCAGCCACTTCTTGTTTCTGTTTAAGCAAGGAAGTTAGCAACAACATCTTCAAAAACTCTCACACCTCAAGCAGAGCCCCAATTAAGAAGGAAAAGAGACAAATCCCACCAACTTCAGGAAAGACTCAGGAAAGCTCTTGCAGGTACTTCAAGTGCCAAAAGATGCAGACAGGTGCCTGCTGAAGTTTATGAAACGCTGAAGTATTCTATTCTTCTCTTATATCACTTTGAAAGGGAACATGGTGCACAAATATTCAACAGCATTTGGGATCCTAACACCCACTCATCTTCCCATGGTATCTGTAGTAGTTTCCCTCTTGCATCTTCCCACCCCCCCTTGTCATCAGCCTGTTCTTGACCCTGTCCTCATCCTTGTTTCCAACTCAGCAGACAGCTGCTAGCGCACTTCCCTAAACTCATCCCTCCTAAAATCCACTGTTCACGTAATGGTGGAGCTCCTTGAGCCTCAGGTGCCTTCTACTACCATGGTCTAAACAGAGTCCTTCCACATGGTGGTGCTTTCATGCACTTTTCACTCCTTCCTCTACGCAACTTACTCCATAAGGACCAGAAAACAAACTCTTGTTTTTCTGAAGGGAGTTGCCCTGAACAGTGCTTTTGGCATCCCAGTCACTCATCAAACACTCACCCACCTGCAATAATCCCTATGTAACTCAAGCCATGGATCCAAGGACTTGAGTTTAAGGACACTGCTTCTGAATGCAACATATTTCACGTGACAGATATCAATACTAAGGCTTAGAAGACCTGTCTACTGGTTCTGGCTTGGCTTCATGATGGCCCAATGAATTTGGGGAAATGGTTGATATTGCTTCCTGTCTCAGTTTCTCCATCTGTAAAGAAATCACGGGTGTCGAATCTCTCTATCATTAAACGTGTAGAAACATGCTAACAACAGCACTTAAAAGTAACTTTCTGGAAAGAGAGTTAGCACTGCTTTGAAAACCGCTTTAGAATAACAAGGATGTCAGTCCTGCATGACTATCAGACGTTTTCATTGATTATTAGTTGACATATTTTCACCTTTCCCTGAATTACTGGACTAAGCGACCCTTGAAGATGGCTCTATCCTCTATCATGAGAGGTTGTACTGATGAGCAATGGATGACTGTGGCCCTGTGCAGCTACTGAGATGCTGCCTGCCAGGGGGCCATGATTCAAGGGTCTTCTCCAAAGGGACTGTTAAGAAATCCCCCCTTCACAACTCGGGGAGGTGGCTTCACAAAGCGACTTGCTTCCAGACCCGCCATGTATTTTAACTGCTCATGATAATGTGCTATGCATATCACAACAGAGAGCTGGTAGCATGTTTGTGATCACGAGTTAAATAGTCTGAACGCATCACTGACACCTCAAATGCATTTCATCCTTGACATTCACTGCTCCAAGAGGTTTTAGAGATGTTTGTAGAGCTGTCTAGAGTGGGCTGGAAATGGATGAACAGAAACAAAGGCAACAAATATCTATAGACAAGCCTAAAAAAAGAGTGATAATATATTAAAAAAAAATACCATAGGAAAGCCAATGGTAAGTTATGAGGCATTGAGAAGAAGAGAATGGGCTGGAGAAGCATCCTGGAGGTGTTTGATAGGATGCTGGTGCTGAAGGAAGAGACTGGAGAGAAATAATGGGTGGGAGGCTGACATGACACAGCTACCCTGCTTTTGCCTCTCTTTTCCTTCCTGAGCTGCAGCCCGAGGATGTGGACACCAAAGGGCTCGCACCCATTAAGCCAGGTGCCAGCGCAAGAGACTTCAGCACCACACTTGGGATCTCTGCAGATCTCACAGGGTTCTGGTTGTTGCTCTTCACCCACGTTGTCAAAAGCCCGAGTTGATGAATTGCTGTGAGCAACAGCACAGCACTGACTTTGCCTCAGATCTGCCTTCACGCTGTCTCCACGCAGTGCACTCCTTTCCTCTCTCCCTGCTGGGATCTTCTCTCTTTGCTCCACACACCAGCACCATTCCACCACCCATGGATCCTTCTGTTCAGCACAACGGGCAGCTGGAAAAAGCACTCTGGCACCTGCCTGCCCTACATTAGCATGGGAGTGCTTTAGTGCCCACGCTGTCAGGAGATGTCACAGAGTTAAATTGCACAAGACAGCCACTGATGGATTATGGCACCCAAAATTAACAAGAGGGATATTTATATTTTCGCTGCCGAAGCCCTGGAATGAGTCCCTTTTTGTTTGGCAGCACTCCCCCAGAATTGCATTAGAAAGCTGCTGAAGGCTAAGGCAGATGCTTGCAGAAAGCGAGTGCTGGCTTTGTTTACTAGGTAGTTACTCTCACACGGAGGAATTCAGCCAGCAGCTTTGATCTTAAAGGTGACACCATTATTTTTCTGCCTCTCTCGAAAGTGAGCTCAGCTTTGGCCCCTTTGTCAAATAGTTTTATTTGAGAACAACAGTTTTCTTGGGCTGAGTCACTCTGAGCCTGTCTTTCACTAGTCCTGGGCCACATTTGCACAAGATTTTGGTCATTTCCTATCTGGAAAAATGCTGGCAGAGCTCTCTGGTGGCAAAGTCTTAACAAGAAAGTACGTGGTGGCTCAGTAAAATCACTGTGGTGCCATATGTGGAAGGATGCTGAGAGCAGCTTGCGGAGTGGGGGCTGCATCAGCAGCTCGAGTCTGATCAGCAGCCTGGTCTGTGGGATGGGCAGAGCCATGGGCAGTGACACCGGGCTTGTTCCTTGTGACCGGAGCTGGGAGATGTGACAGCCACCAATGAGCCAGCTCCTTGCATCCAGCCTTGTATTATCTTCCTCTCCTGCTGCTCAAAACAAGAGCTCAGCAGGCATTTTAATTTTAACAAGCAACTGTAAGCAAGAGTCGCTTTAACCCGTGAATTTGCAGCTTGTGGCAGACACTCTCTCTGGCTTCAGAGAGCTGCAACATGAAGCTGCAGAGCTGCTCACAGACCTGGTGACCTGGAGGACTTCATATTTCCCATGAGCAGGACCCCATGTCCCCATGGACAGAACACCATGTCCCCATGAAGAGGACCCCATGTCCCCATGAAGAGGACCCCATGTCCCCATGGACAGAACACTGTCCCCATGGGCAGAACACTGTGTCCGCATGGCCAGGACAAACCTTTGCCACCTCCCTCACCTGGGGCACTTCTCCCACCCACAGGGCTGGTGTTGGTTCCATCCCTGACCATCCCTTGGCAGTCAGCAAACAGCCCTGGGGGCAGACACCATGCCACCTTGCTTGTGGGACTATTTTCTATTTGGCTGAATTGCTAATGTCATCGTAATTACTTAGGAAAACTCCTTAATCAAAATCACATTTATGGAGGTAATGAGCAAATAGGTCAAGGAGAGCAATGTCTGCTGTATAAACAGGAGCCGCTTCCTTGAGCATCTGCAGAGCTGGCTGCCTTGAAGGACCATTGGGGAAGGACGGGGCTGTGGTCCAAGACACATCAGAAGTGCAAAGTGCCCCAGCAGGAGTGCCCTCCTGGGAGCTGCATGCACTGGGGATGCTGCAGCGCACACCTCAGAGCACTGACTCACACAGCACACAGTACTGCTCAGCCATTCAGGAGCTCATTGCTTCCAAGGAGAGGCCACACATCCCTGAACAGATCTGGCCACCAGCTACGGTACCCAGAGGTCTTGGTGGAGAGGTAGCTGATAAAGCTGTCCTGATCCTCGGAAAGGTGAGATTGGTTGGAGACTTGGACAGCCTGAACCACTGCAAATACAGAGCACGTGTTCTGCAAGACTTCATATTTTGAACAACTAAATACAAAGGCAAAATCGGAACTACTGCAGCATAGATCCCTATGGGGTGCTCAGCATTCCTGTGCCGTGGACCAACAGGATGGTCTCCCTCTCCCTCCTGGATATATTTCTGCTGGGTGATAGTCTCCATCCAGTTAAGTCCATGCTGTCAGCTTCACCTCTGAGAGCTCAGAATAAACCCACATCACGCACAGCCTTTTGTCACCACACTATACATCTTTTCTAGATCACTCAATAGTACATTGAACAGCATATATCCCCGAACAGATCTTCTAGCACTTCAATAACAACACTTGCCCCATCTAAAACCTGACGGGCTGTTCTCATTCACTGCATTCTATCCTTTAATCTCTTATTAATTCTTGAGGAGACCTTTCCTCCTATCCCGTGGTGTTTGCAAGCACTGTTGATGAAAGACCTCGCTGACAGTTTCTGAAGGAAAACGTCTGCGCTGCATTGACAGAACCACTTCCATCCACCTGTCATTCGATTCCTTCACAGCGCCAGCAGACTCACAACGTGCGCCTTCCTTTCACAAAAGCCATCTCGACTCTTTTGCCTCGTTTTATTGTAATCCCTCGCAGTGCACCTGCTCTACCAGCTCATCTTTCACGTTCCCAGCATCATCTCTAAAGACTTTCTATAGACAAACGTTGCCTTTGCCACCTTCCACTCATCCAGCACAAAGGCTGATTAAATGGTTAGACTGAACTGCGGCTCTCCTTAAAAATCCCTTCCCCTTCTATACAGAACATCACTGACCCTTTAGTGTTATGGAGCCCTTCAGAAGCATCCCCTGCACCGTCAGTACATGGGAATCTCCTGTCCCCCGCTGCAAGGAACTTCAGTTCAGATTTCATCAAGCCATTTGCCAATGGTTTTGTCTTCCTTGAATATCCTCCTGTTTGAAGACGCGCACTGCCTTAGTACTCAAGCAATATCGCATGCCCCAAACATGTTACTCGCTATAAAATCACCGTGTTTTGCTTTTGGGGACAGTTCTCCCAGCATGGCATCAGCAACACTTTGACTAATCACGAACTCTGAGAAAAACCTGAGAAGATTCTTGGCGTCCCGTTCCTTTGCAAAAACTTCTTTGGGAGCCCCCTTGGTCTCCACTCCGTATTTCACTCCACCTGGCAAAGGTAACCCAACACACAATTAAATGAAACACACACACATATTTCTGGTATAAATCCTCCGTTTGTCTGGCAGAGGGTCAGTCCCTGCATCACGTATCAGAGCTGTCTGGGGACAGAGCTCCCTGCAGCAGAGCTGGAGGTACTATCCTGACCTCAACGCTAAGAGCAAGCCCACACTGGAACCTCTCCCACACTGATGGTAAGAAGGATTCTGAGGTGGGAGGCCATGGGTTGGGCCAGCCTCCATCTCCTGGTTGCTTGCCGTGGATGCCCACACCAGCAGGGCGGAGGGCTTCTGCTAATTAAAAGTGCCCCAGGAAAGCCTGAGTGCCTGATTTATGGAGGGCAGTGCAATTAGCCTCATACACAATTCAAGACTGTAAATCATGAAGGGCTGGCTGGCAGCAGACAGTGAAACATTAATGATCTTACAGCTGCTCAAAGGTAAATATTTCATTAGCTCCACCAAGTACCATTGTGACAATTATGTTAAGCCCATGTTCACAGGTGTCATCCTGCAACTTAATGCAACGTTGGGACCACGTCTGTGTGAGCAGAGCTAAATCCCCCCGGAGTGACCGGACAGTTGGAGTCTGTCAGCTCCTAAAAACGCACATATGCCTTTGGATGTGGACACACGCAGAAACGTGTGCATGTGGTGACAGCAGAAAGGTGAGAACCAGAGGTAAAGGAGCAACGTTCGTACTTCTGTGCAGAAAGCAGCACTCCCCAGGCAGCCACAGGATGTCCCTCAGTGCCAAAGGCAGGGAAGCAGCTCTTCGCCTCGAGGTTATGAACACTGAAGAAGTCCAACCACGGGAGATCCAAATGCCTCAAAATCATGGGGTTCTCCTACAGGAAAGGAACCAGACCTTTGCTGCTGGCCCCCTGCTCCTCTGGCTACTAAGCCGCACAAATTAATAGCAGCAGGACCCGCTCATTGTGCCATCTGCTCACTTCTCCAGATGGAGCATGCTGTCTGGGTATCGCTGGTGCTGGTGCTCCTCACCTGCCCTGCCTTGGGCACTTGCATTCCTTGTTCATATTGATCCTGAACCTGTGCTGAGTGTGGTGCTCACCCCCTGAGATCCCGGCTGAAAATCTCAGCGATCCTATGCAAAATGTTGATTTTTCACATTGCATCCATACAAAGTATGCTCAGAGAAACAGAGACAGACAGAGGAGCTGACATGACAGTACATAGGGAAGTAGCAATGAGAGTGCACAAAGGGGAGATGAGGAGGCATCTGGGAGAAACCTGATCAGATGAACACTAATAGCAGTGTGCTGGGGCTGGAAAGCCATGGGGTGTAGTCAGGAGTGAGTGACACAAATGGCTTTGCCTGGAGCCTGGAACAAAAGGAAGCAGAACTAGAATTCTGGTGCCGGACACGGCACAGGTAGCAGAGGCTGCAGCAGCAACACAAAAGGGGAAATTGGGCACAACGAGCTCCTTGGGAGCGCTCCTTGGGAGTGCTCCTTGGGGGAGGTGCAAAGAAAGGTGTCCATGGCACTGAGCACCAGGCAAGGAGGAAGAATTCAGTAAAAATCCACGGGCAAAATAATAATGGAGATGTTGAAAAGGAGGTTAGTGTAGGACCTGAAGCCTGCTACAAGCCTGCACAGTGGGACACAAGTTTCAATAGAAACCTTTGTAATGTTCTCGGTCGTACACCACTGAGAAGTGCGTCATTTTGGGAGAGTTTAACTCCCACCTCCAGAACAGAAAAATAATGCCACTGATAACAGGAAAGCCCAGGTTTTTTCTGCATGCAGCAGCTGACACATTTCTCCATCAGGCAGGAGGACCACCAGAGGTCATGCTGGTCATGCTGAGGGACTGGGGCTTGGCTGCATCATGCAGACGGTCTAAATAGACTCCAACTGAAGTATAGGAGTAACGTGGTTGTCTGGAACATCAACAGACTAAATGGGGGTTCTGATGGATGATAAACTGGAGATGAGCCAGCAGCGTGCTCTCGCAGCCCAGAAAGCCAATGGTGTCCTGGGCTGCAACACCAGCGGGGGGGTTTAAGCTAACGGAAGGAAGACTTAAGTTAGATGTTGGGTGAAAATTCTTTACTCAGAGGGTGGTGAGGCCCTGGCAGTGCTGCCCAGAGAAGTGTGGGTGCCTCATTCCTGGAGGTGTCCAAGGCCATGGGTGGGCCCTGGGCAGCCTGAGCTGGGGAGGCAGCCAGCCCACGGCAGGGGTAGGAAGTAGATATCTTTAAGGTCCTTTCCAAACCAAGTCATTCTGTAATTCTACGATTCTGTGATTAACCCAGATTCTAGTGCTGCCCTCTGCCACAGCAGAGACTGAGGGCAAAAAGGAAAGGACGCTAAGGTAGGTACGTCTGACAGGGAGGCTCATCTTCCACCTTAGCATCTTCAGTCAAGTAGCACCTGAGTTTCTCTCGGTCATCCCTGGACTTCTCAGATGCTTACTGAGGAGCATGACCCACACAGCAAGCAGCCTCAGAAGGATGAGGACATCAGCTAACGCAGCGCGCTGCAGCTCTGCTAGCACCAGGCACTGATGTGATGCAGAGACGGCAGTCAGAAACCTGAGAAGTGGGGTGAAAAGCTCTGAGATCCACAGTGCTCAGCCCCAGGGCAGCTGGGGGATGCCTCGGAGATGGCGGCAGCTGGAGCCACCTGAGTGCCTCCTGCACATAAAGAGCCCTTTCAACTTCCCTTCCCGTGCCTGCTTCCTGATCACTGAATACATTAATATTTAAGTGGGATTTAGTAGAAACACTTGTACTGCTGAGCTGGGCAACGTGGATGCACACTCTTTGTCTATGATTTCCAGTAGCCTGAGAACTTCCCTGTGCCTAATACTGCATTTACTCTACAGCATGGACACCTCATCACCCTTCTTGCATCCTCTAGCTAACACAAGGACTAATTCCTGTCAAACTTCCCTGAAGACAGCTACACTATAAGGGCCATAGCACTGCTTGCTACAAGGAGGATAGGTAAGTATCTGAATTCTGAGTGCAGGCTGCCTGTGTGAGCAGTACAGAGATTTGCTGTCTGGTTCCAGGACTGATTTGGATTTCACATTCCTCTGGCAAACAAGATGTAGCCAGTATAGCTGCACCCAGCCTGTGGAGCTTGCTGAGAAATGCTTTCTTGGTAGGAAAAACTGTGGATCCAGGGAGGAGAGATGTGAGATGAAAGGCAGTGCCACAGAGGCTGCATTCCTGCAGTCTGGAGATACTGGGTAGAAAGACATACGCCTGGGAACGAATATTTATCTTACTGCCTTTTCAGTGTGCTTATTCCAGGCACTGGTGCACTGGTCTGTGACTGGCAGCAAATGAACATCATCTGTGGGGTTTGTTTTGCAGAGCAACAGTTATCCATAGAAGTGATTAAGCACAGGAAGATAGAGGTGCTGGCACAGCTGACAAGCCAGGGACAGCTCTGGGGAGGAAACTGCAAAAGGCCATCCCCGTGCATTAGAATTATTTTCCTGGGGAGGATTTGATGAGATGTGAACTACATTATTTGCTAATGTTGCAGCATAAGCCTTGTCCAAAACCCAGGAGAGTAAGAAGGAATCTTTCCATTACCTTCCCTGATTGTAAGTAGCATTGTGACAGATGTACTCCCATTTCCTTTCTGCTCAAATATTTTAAATCAATCGGAAAGAGCAGTTACATTTGTCCTTTTATGGAGCAGGGGATCATTCCCTCTTAAGTACGCCCATATAAGTAGCCGCAGGGGAGTCTTTCCAGCTACCTGCAACAAGTAGGATGGTCCAAGGGTAATAAAGCTTCCGAGCAGAGGAAGGGAGGCAAGATGCACGAAGTCCCCAAGCTGCACACACATGGCTGGTTTGCCAGAAGGAACAGGGACTTGCACGATGATAAAAGCTGTTTGCAGCCAACAATAAAAGCTGTCTCCAGATCCTCAACGTGAGCCAAACCTTCCTGCTGTCGTTCAATCCAGAAACACTCTCCCGCTGAAAGCCTTCAGAAAACAGCCCTGGCATATCACAGAAGGTGGGAATACCCACAGATGTGAGACTTGGGAAGGAGAAGCAAACTGCCTCGTGTACAGAGCGCAGCTGAGAGGAACAGGGGGGCAGCCCTGCAGATGCTCCTCATTCATTGCTCTGGCTGAGCAAAGCTTGAGACAGGGCAGTAAGGGAGAACAGGCAAAACTTCTGAGGATTTAGATGACTAAAACCACGTATCAGCTAGGTTTTCAGTGTTGTGAGCAGCATCTTCTGCTGGAGATGCCCCCACTTCCCCTAATAAAAGACTCTGAAACTTATTTTTCTGGATGTTGGATGAGCTGTTCAGTACCAGCATCAGTGTTGATCTATGGAAAGCCAACCACAACCCCCCTGCTATCACCTTTGTTCTCTCATCACTGTATGCTGAGCTGGAAGACTTCCGTGGCCATCATGGCCTTTCACTGCTGGTACCGCTGCTCTTCATGCAGGCTATGGCCAGTGGTCATCTGTGGAGATCACTGCCTCTGCTGTAACGCCAGGGATAAAGGATAAAGGGGCGAAGCTTTGCTTCAGTATATCTCTGCATCATTTTAAGTCAGGAAAGCCAGCTGGGCAGCAAAAAAAAAAAGGAAGCTGAGAGCGATGAAAGCAGAGCATAGATTGAGTCACAATATTTGGGCTGGGGTCCAATAGGAGGGGAAGGAGAGCTTAAGGAATAAGATACGTTCTTAACTGGAGGATTGTTTCCAGCATCTCACCTTTGTTTATATAGCGTGATAGGATCAGCAATCACGAAACGGGAGAAAGTCAACAAGTATAAAGTCCTTATAAAGATTTCATTCCTCACAGTGTCAAAATCAAGCACTTGCATTACTTTGGAGGCCAATTTAATTGTTGTCAATACAAGTTGCAAATTGGCTTTAACATTTTAAATTGATGTTTTCTCTAAACTGCTCTGATTAATGGAAGAAAACATTGTGTTTCTGCCTTTCATCTGAAGATCTAATGCATTTTACAAACAGTAATTGATCCAGCACTGTGCATGGGGGCAGAAAGGGGTAAGCCAACCTGCTGTAGGAATGATTTTACCCTTTGCCACTGCCCAGCAACGCTGTGGGACAGCACAGGGCAGAGCAGCAGGCTTACTTGCTTTTATTTTTCCCTATGGAAAGTACCGAGAAGCTTAAAACTAAAACACTTAACTGCAAGCCAGCGTGGGGTCAAAAAATGAATGCTGGAAAATTCTGGATGTGACAGCATGGAGTCAGTGCACAGGGAGGGAGGACATGGACACCTCTGCCCAGCGGCAGAGGAGCCATTGAGCTGCCTGTGAACCTGGGGCTTGGTGGGATGAATAGGCAAGCAAGCCTGTCCAAACCAAGAGTGTGGGGCTCACATCACAACCCAGCAAAGTAGGGCCCCCCTGCTTGCTGCACCTGAGTGCTTGGGGGGGCTGTGGCTAGCGGTGTTCCCCAGCAGTTGGTCTCTTAACATCTTCATCAGTGATGTGCATGAAGGGACAGAACGCTCCCTAGGCTCATTTGCTGATGGTACAAAGCTGGGAGGAGCAGCTGACACCCCAGAAGGCTGAGAGCTGGGCAGAGAGGAACCTGACGAGGCTCAACAAGAGCAAGTGTAGGGTCCTGCTACTATAACAAGCTGGGGGCTGACCTGCTGGAAAGGAGCTCTGTAGAGAAGGATCTCGGTGTCCTGGTAGCCAACAGGGTGACCATGAGCCAGCAGTGTGCCCTGGTGGCCAAGAAAGCCAATTATACCCTGGGGTGTGTTACAAAGAGCGTGGCCAGCAGGGCAGGAGAGGTGATTCTCCCCTCTGCTCTGCCCTGGGGAGGCCCCATCTGGAGCACTGCATCCAGTTCTGGGCTCCTCAGTTTGAAGCAGACAGGGAAGTGCTGGGTAGAGTCCAGTGGACGGCCACAAAGATGGTTGGGGACTGGAGCATCTCCCTTATGGGGAAAGGCTGAGACCCCTGGAGCTGTTCAGTCTGGAGAAGGCTGAGAGGGGTCAATATCAATGCTTATCAATATCTAGTGGGAGGATGGGGCCAGGCTCTTGTCAACGGTGCCCAATGACAGGATGAGAGGCAATGGGCACAAACTGGAACCCAGGGAGCTCCATCTGACCATGAGGAAAAGCTTCTGTACTGTGAGGGTGACAGAGCATGGGCACAGAGGTGGTGGAGTCTCAATCTCTGGGAATACTCAAACTCATCTGGACACTTTCCTGTACGACCTGCAGTAAGGAACCTGCTTTGGGGGGGTAGGACTGGGGGATCTCCAGAAGTCCCTCGCAACCCTTATAATTCTTTTACTCTGTGATTCTGTGATCAGCCACCCAGACGCTCTTCCCACATTAACACTAGAAAAGTCTGTTTCAGTCAGTTTCCCCCTTCTCCATGCGTTCTGCTGTCTTGTTTTCAGCAAGCTGAGTTTCCCTGTGAGGCTTTGTTTCAAAGTAAATCTATGTGCTTAATCCTCCCTCCTGCTCACAACTTGTATTAGTCTCTCTTAAAAAAGGATGCTGTTCCCATAGTAACCTCGCATTTCTGGATATCACTGTGGATGATAAGCACTGCCATGCCTGGCCTTGTGGCTCTGGAACTGCACTCTGCCCAATGAATGCTAAATTCCACCAAAACACTTATCCTGCAGCTCTGGATGTTGCTGCTGTCAGGGCTACGTGGCTCACATGAGTATCAAGACTACCCAGATCCTATATTTATTTGTGTGTATACACGCACACACTCCACCTACCCATGTTTTTCTCCGCAGTGAAGACTTCTTTAAACACTTTTTACAACGCTGTCACTCGTTAGCTGCTTTGATGCATGAAACCCTGATATCAGTCAGCACAAAGATTTGGAAGCGAGACACGAGACGCTGTAAACGTCGCCGCCTTCTATTCTCCAATCAGCTCACCGCAACATACATTTGCAGTAGGGATATTCTGCTGTCTCATGGAGCTTGTTAGTGGGGCAGAGCTTTCCCAAAGGTTCCTTTTCACCGTTTACCCTAAAACTTTACAGCTCAGTGGAATGCTCAGGAGAGCAGAGTAAATCAATGGCTGGAGGCAGTAGGTGCAGTCCCAGACTGATGGGGGGAGGATGGAGGCAGCCATGCGATGCAGGGACCTGTTGCTGTTGGTGGGCAATGTGTGCTAAGTCCTTATGCTGTCCACGGCTGAACAGCCCCGTGGCAGCATTTCCCAACCTCTGGCAGCAGCTGAAGAGCAAGGGAAGATGTCCAGAAAATGAGATGAGCAAAGAAAGAGTGCACAGTTTAACAGGTCCACTTGAAATCAGGTGGATCTCCCATGTATTAAGCTCATGAGAGATAGCTTTGTAGCTCATTTACCTGACCCACATTTTCTCTCGGATTCCAAAAACTTTGAGACAAGGTGCTTGCTTTCCAGCACAGGTATCAGGGCTCTCATTGGCCGCTGAGATGCAAGGCCAAAGGAGCCAGATTCGTGCCTCTGTGCTGCATGTAGAAGAAACTTCCCCAGGCACTGAGAGCAGGGTGGTGGGATCCATGCACCCTGCAGCACACGTCCAGCAGCAGGGCTATGTGATGGGAAGGTGGTGGTCCCAAGGCATAAATGACCCAGGGATATCAGGCATTTATTTTGAAGCCAAGGTAGTAACACTACCTGCCTCTCTGTGATCCCTTTTCCCATATCTGAAATGGAGATGGGCACTGCCACAAAGGGCAGGAGGGGCTCAGCTGCCCCAGCACAACTAAGTGAATACCTGAGTTGTCTGACACAGCCTAACCTAGCTCCTAAACAGGTCCAGCACCCCACAGTAAAGGAGATAGCAGCCAGTGTCCTATCTTAGCTGCCCTGCCCCACTTTTGGCAGCATCCCCCTCACTCCCACTCTCTGCTGGACTGATCCTCCCTTTGGCAATGACATCCCAAATGCCAGGATGCTGAGTAACTCAGAATGCTCTGAGACAGAAAAAGCTGACATTTCCTGGCTGTTCAGAAAGAGCATTAACCCATTTGGGATTTTCCTGGGTGGGAAAGCTGTGGGAAGGACCGGGGATAACCGCAACGGAGGTGTGCCTGGAGGAGAAGCAGATGGAGTGGCCTCGACTTGCCCTATGTTCTGCAGATCCTAGAGGTTTTGGAGCTGTTTGCTTCTCTCTAGGAGTACGGTGAAAAGAAAAACCCTGTTCCTGGAACTCTGAGTGTTTTCCAAGCAGTTTCCCTAATTCTTCTCCCCCCTGCACCTTAACTAGCTTCTTACAATGGAGCACAGGGGCTGTAAAATGCTACTGCGGGGACTGGGGGATCATTTTACACCTGCTTTGTATTCCCCTGAACAGCTGTAAATGACAACACAAACTGTGAAGCAGCAGGGAATTTGAACGCCTTCGACATACATTTCGACACTGATCTTTGGTAAATTAATTCAAATACTTGCTGGGGATTTGGGGGAGAAGCTGGAGGATTCGCTGAATGAATAAAGGAAGCAATCCGATGCAGAGAGCAGCTGGAGCCCTGGGGGAGAGGAGGGATGGGGAAGGAGGAGGGGTGGATGGAATAAGACCTGGATAATGTGGAGGAGACCCGAGTCTCAGCTCACCCTGTCCTTAAGGTGCTCCTGTCCCGTGCCGCGGTTGGGATGGATGCGCTCCTTGTGCTGCTCTGCCTATATTTGGTTAGAGATGTTAGCTACAATTTCCATAAAGATTAAAGGCCTCTCCTGCACTTGTTCACATGCAGAACAAGCTCAGAGGATGCCTCTGGGTGGAAGGCACCGCTGAAAACAGCACTTTGAATATGTACATCTCTGGAACATCCTGACTCAAATGGCTTATTAAAAGCCTTCCCCAGATATATCAGGCTAATCAGAGCGTTCGGCTGTGTTGTTTGCTGCATTCAAAGCGGTAATCCTGTCAGTAGGCTGCTCTTCACACCTGCGGGCACCCCCATCCTTACAGCAGGTGAATTTTCTGCACTGGCAAATGATTTCAGCCCAGCCCCGAGGTCAGCTCTTCACCTGCATGTCTGGGGCCGGTTTCAGACCAAACTCAGCATATTCTGTTGGTGAGGTCATGTGGTATTCAGAGAATTAATAGAACAAAAGAATAGAAAATTAGGCCAGGTTCTCTTCTCCAAGCACAAAAAAGCAACAACAAAAAGAGTTTTGTCACTGTCTTTCCAACCTCCTGATCCCGCAGGTAGTGAGAAGCAGCACCGGTCCAGGCACAGGTTTTACCCAGCTGCCTTATGTTTGGGTAGGTGATGTCTTCATTGCTGAAAGCGCTGCATAGTGACAGCAAGGACATCCGTGTCCTGAACATATTTGGAGAGATTCTCCTCCCACAGAGCTTCCCACATCAGTCTAATGGTCCTGACTATCCCCCTTCTCAAGTGAATTGTATGAAGAAGTGCTGGTACAGAAGAACCGGGATGAGAGCTAGAGAAGAAAGGGTCCATGCCTGCCTGCATGGTGGTTAGTCCTGAGCTGGCTGCTTCACCACCAAAGCTGACAACTCCAACCTGACATCTCCTGCAGGTCCTTTGCTCAGCTGCATTTTGGGATGAAAGCCAACCAACTCTTTGCATCTGACTTTTAAAAGGCCTTCCAATACCCACTGGCACTGGAGATAGTGGTCTAGGCTGAAATCCAGCCATGATTTTTCCACAAATGCTGTGGGCTATCAGCATCGCTGTCACAGGCACTGCCCACAACTTTTCTGACACATCAGAGGACTGTGGACAACACAGAAGCAGTGCCTGCAGTTTCTCTGTCCCTTGTGCCAAACACAGTACCTTCCTCCATGGGAGACCCAAGCTCCTGTCTTTACATTGCTTGCTAATGTATGAAGTTTTCCAAGCCCCTAGAAACTACTGACCTTTCTCCTATCCCTCCAGGCCCCCATCTATGTTTGCTGGCCATCTGCTGAACAAAGGAATGGCACCAACCTTCCCAGCAGATGTCAGGAGAGGTAACGTGGCCAAGGAGAGAACACTGGGGAAACATGATCAGTGCTTTCCTTCCAACAGCCCTAAAGGTGCGACTGTGATGGCAACACTAAAAATGCCAATAGATAACTAGCTGAGAGGGATTTCCTGCAATCTCATCATACTTTACCTGTTACTCACAATAGCAAACAGTGAACTAACAGGAGGTCTGTGTGGGCTGGAGGAACGTTCCCGTCTACAGACAGCACCGTAGCTCATACTAATTAGGCAGTGCACAGCTGGAGAAGTGTGCTCTGACCCAAGCAATCTGTAGGCACAGCTTTCAGCTCTCCTTATCTGCAAAGCACTCCCACCACCGAAACAGCAGCACCATGTAGAAGCCAGGAAGAGAAATGTCAGCGGCAGTGAGGGTGGGAAGATGAACTATTCTCTGCTATCCCAAAAGGACTTCAGCTGGATTCTCAGAGGCAAGAATCTCTGGGAGGAAGCCCTTCAGACACATGGAACCACCAAGAAGAAATGCATTTTCCTTCTGACTAACACCTGGGGAAAGTGGCAGCTGTAAGGCAGCAGGCTGAAGCCTTGAAAGCCAGCATCCTTACCAGAAAACAATGATCCCCATGGTAATAGTTCCCATGTTTAGGACAAAGAGCCCTATTTACTCTCTTTCCCTTTCAAAAAGCATCACTTAGACCTGAGTCCTTCTGTTTCAAATCTCAGCAGAGCAGTGCAGAACACACTTAACACCAGCCCTCCTGCCACACTGCAGAGCTGCGAGAGCTCTAAAACCACCCGAGTGAGGACTTCTCTCCGTGTCTGCTGTGGTCTTAAGCTCCCCTTTGGGTACCTGTGACGGATGGAGGCAGTGGGAGGTGGGCACTGCTCCACAACTGCCCCAGGAAGGACCAGGCAGCACCAAGCGTGTCATGCACCGTGGCCATGCCCTCACAGCACTGCTCACGCTGCTTTGCTTGGACTCTGCTGCCTCGGGCCCAGGCCACCTCAATTTGTCACTGTCACCCACCATCATTCTGTTCAGTGACACCAAACGAGGCTGACGGCAAAATGAAGCCATGGTTTATTTAGCCAGACTTAAGGGTGCTCTTCCATTTATAGGTTTGGAAACACGAGTTCCAAGCAAAATAAATATAAAGCTCAGTCTCAGCCTACCTGTGAGAGCTACAGCCCTTTCTGGTTGCTTAACCTCTCTTATTCTGGAGACCTGAGACAAAGCATAGCCAGCAGAGCTGACCTCCCTACGGTTGTGGTCTTCTTAAGTCAATTTACGGCACCAGCGAGCACTGCTTTACCTGGGTCCTACTACCACGTGCTGTTGTCCCAGTTTCCACCCCCAGCATTTCCTCATTCTCTTTTTTCTTTTGAATTCCTATTTTCAAAAAGCAAGGATGGATAGTGAGCCCTCTTCACTGCCATGCGGGGGCTTAACAGCTCTCTCCTAGTTAACGTGATATAACCCAGTCTTGCTCTCCAACTTTTCCTTCTCCCCCAACCTTAAAGATTTTAGAATTCACTCATACAATTTTCTGATTCATGCAATAATCTGAGTAATCAAGTACAGTTATGACGGAGCATTGCCCTATTCTGCAAATGAAACAGTATAAAAAAGCATTAACTGGATAGCTGTTTTATGAGCTCGTGATCTTTTGTAAGTGATTAGCTTTCTGTCTCCGCTGATATATGAGAACATGTTAATAACGGACAAAAGTGAGCCAGGAACAAGTTCTTTTTGGGCAAACTACAAGAGCAAGATTTCCCTTCCCAGCTTGGCCGGGGTTCAGGGGGACAATGAGTCCAAGTGGCTGCCCCAGGCAGATGAGATCGATGGCCCCTTCAGCTGCCAGTGGCTGTGGCAGGCTGGGCTTTAAGCAAAGTTCCTTTCCCCCCTAGCTGGATTTGTGAATATTTGTGCCAGCATCCCACTCATGTACCCATTCTCTGGTCCTTGCATCCTTGGGTGCCTCTGAAGTCCTAAGGGCATCTATTGGAACCACTGACACACACCAGAGAAGAGTACTGCAATAAGCCATTCCCCTTACAAACCTTCCCATTTCCCTTTTTTCAGCTTTGGCAGTGCATGAACGTGACATGCTTCCAGTATCTAGCTGGTCTCTGCTGCAAGCAAGGAATTTCATCTGCATCTCCACCTTCCCTGACCAATGCCTGCTCCCCCACTGGAGCAAATGGGAAGAGACAAGGTGTCCTCAGAAGGGTTTGCCTCCTCGCAAGGTTTGTGTCACAGATACTCTCTAGAGGAGCCTGTACCTGTTCCCTGGCCATAAATCCTCACTTCCTGTGTTCCTCTCCTGGGGCAGAATCACACAGCCTCTCACGAGCCAGCAGATTTGCAAAAGCACCTTCCTCTTGCAGACAATTCAGCTCATGTACCATTCTCCAGCCCAACATTTCATTTCACACGAATAATTCCCTGGCATAAAAAAATCACAGAGTTCACTGGCCTCTAAGCGAAAACCAGAAAGAGAAGAAATCCTTCTGTCTTCTCAGGGAAATTATTTTGTTCCCAGCAGCAAAGGAGCCTTCCAAAGAAGACAGTCACCTGGTTCTGTCTCCGTAGGGTGATGCACGTTGCATCCCAACCCTTCCACTGCAATAAGGCCATGGAAGCAGTCGGTGCCTCCAGCCATGGCCCTTCCTGCACGGAGGGGAGCACACCGAGCCCTGTAGGTCACAAAGCAGCCCTGCTCCCCCAGAAAGGACCGACAGCAAGAGCCCCTCTGATCGCTGGGTGACACGGGCTGGGAGATGCCATCCAGAAACTTCTGTGGGAAGGCGAATAGCTTGTGACTGAATGAGGGCATATCTTTGAGGCACACATCCAGTTACAGCTGAGAGATGGGAAGTGATGGGAAGCCTACCACATCCCACTTAACGAAGATGGTCAGCAACCACCGAGGCATTGTTCTGACAATTATCAGTATATAAAGCATTAAACAAATCAGAGTCATTTCTTTACCTAAGAGGCAAGCATCGCGCTCCACTGGGGAAATCAAGGCAATGAACAAAGTGTTTTGCCCGAGTTCACCCAGCAGCAGAACCCAGAAAAACATCTGTGTGTCTTAACCCCCAGGCCAGTGCTCCTGGAGGACCTCAAGCCGGTTCCATTCAGCCCCTGGACACCACTGGGGTCACCTCCCACACTGCGCTCTTGGCACACGCCTGTGGTTCACCCGAATGGAAGAGGTGGGCTCCATTATGTGGATGTCTTCCTTCTCAGCTGCTGTGCGTGGAGAGGCCAATTATGCTTTACAGCATGCGCGTTTGGTTGGAAATACACACTGTTCTGAGCTTAATACAAGCATTTTGATACGAGCTGAATTCATACCTCGCTGATTCGGAATTTTTAAGATGCCCAGAGAGAATAGCTACTCTGCTCAGCAAAAACCTTAAAGAATCATCACCAAGAATCCTTGCACTGCTCCGCTCTATCTGACTGCCCTGAAAAACCATTTATAATCCTAATTTTAGGTTCCAAAATCTGCTGTAGTCAAGCATGATGTCCCGCTGACTTCTAACAAAGCACTGGCACAAGCAGCTCGGAAGGGAAAGCAGAACGCAGCACTTACCTGCATTGCTTTTGGAGGTGCGCACAGGGGTGTAATGGTTTTTGGAAGATGTCCGGACTGGAGTGTTTTCTTTGGGGGAGGTATCTATGGCCGAGATAGTTTCTCTTTCACAGTGTGCTATTGGGATTGGTCCCTGCTGCCTTAAGATGTCAGCCAGAGCCCTGAGGAGAGAGAGAAGGAGAAGGAAAAAAAGATATTTTCACAAAACGGACAGAATGGCATTCAGCACCTTCACTTACAGCTGCTGTACGAAACCCGCAGTGCTTGGATTTCCACCATGAGCAGAAAGAAGCAACAAAACAGCAACAAAAAAAATCTGTCTTAAAAGCTCAGATTCTTTGTGTGTGTGTATGTCTGCTGCATGAAGTCACAGGTTTGCTTGGCTCCTGTTGGTCTAAGACTGAATCACACAAGTTCAGTCCCCACGCTCCATACATCCAGTACCCACACTCCATAAATCCTCGCTTTTCCTGCAAGGACCTCAGTACATAGCAGTGATGGGAGTGGGTTTCTTAAGTAGAACAAGCAGTCCATAAGAAAAGAACTGAAAACGTTTTCAAAACACAGCTATTATCCCACCTTTAGCTATTTGTCCATTAGAGACTCCTTTAATGGTTCTGAGGTCTCACTGCTATTCCCCAAGAAAAGAAATGTCACAGAATTCAGCAGCATCCAACGTTTTCCCCTTGGATGAGTGGAGACTCAAAGATTTTTTCCTCCATGAATATCACAGACACAGTGGAACAACTATAGCATGAAATGCACTGATTTTCCCAGTGCAACCACAAGCTATCTCTGGAGCCACAGGAAAAGGGGAAAGGGGGTAGCTTGTGTGGATTGTAAGGGACAGCAGCATATTAAAATGATGGAGTTTGAAAGGTTCCTTTCTCTTGGCAGAGGGAATCTGCCTGATGTCACCTCAGGTACCAAGGAAGATGCAAGGGGGATAAATTCCTTTGCTGCATATTGATAAGAATGATGATGGTGTTGCTCATACCTCCTAGCATTCCTTAAATGCCGCATTTTCGGTCTTTTATGTGAGAAATAGTGTAGGACTCGAGTCCATTCCATTTTCCAAATCATTTCCCTTACAGGCTGCCATCCTTGTACATAATGAATTGCAACACTAATGTGCACTACCAAAGGAACTCCTGGAAGATCTCAGAGGCTTCAGGGGAGGAGTGCATTAGTTCACAACCACCCTCTGCAGGATAAGAATACTCTTCATCCTTATCTGATTATTTCCTCTTTGTAGAGGGAGCAGACACGGAGGCTACAACCAACAGTATGATGTGTATATGTACATACATACTGACATGTAGGGATTAAAGAGGGGCGTCAGAGCACAGAGTTCAACACCCAGTACGCCCCTTTGGAGACAACACTTCCTCTAAAGATGGCAGGCTGGCAGAACTGAGCCCTCAGTATGTATCTCCAAGAAATATTAAGCATCAGGTGCCCATCTGATGGTATCGGCAGGACAGAAAAGCAAAGAATAATTTTTCAATCCCACTGATGGTATTAGGACCGTTATTTACTGGCCCATAGAGGCTTGGGCTCATTCCGAGCACTTGTGAAAGACTCTTAGTGTCAAGAGTACAATCACTCAGAGTACAGAGAAAGATGAGAGCGTGGATAGCACTAAAACACGATATCCCACTTAGCTTCATAGAACAGAGCCAGCTGGGCAAAAGGGCCGGGTCACTCCGATGGGGCTGCACAAGGTGAGGAATGCACAGGTAGGGCAGAAAACTCAGAGATGTGGGAACGGAGCTGGGGGTACCAGTGAGATGGAGATGGCAGAGCACAGACCAGTTCTCCCTGGAGCTGAGCTTGTTTATAATCCGATGAGGACAGGCTAAGAGAGGATCCACATCCCACTAATGGGTGCTGCGGAGCAAACAGAACCAGACTGCTCTTGGAGGTGCGCAGCAAAAGGACGAGGGAACAGCATCAGTTGCAGGAAGGGCTGAGGGACCTCCAGAGATCCCTTCTGACCTAAATTCTGTGATGTTCACAGCACGCGCTGCCGGTCACCATGTTTCTCCTGATACAGTTGTCTTTTATCCTAGTGTTACACCTTCCTGAAAAGGGTTTGATATGGTCCCAAGAACAGAGCTTCCCCACCTCCTGTGTGCACAGCTTGCTTCCCCTTACTGATAATGACTGAAGTACCCAATGGGAATGCGTTCTGGTCAAACTGGAGCCAGCCATCCTCTTGGTCACTGTCTACCTGAAAGCTGAACCCAGAGCATGCTGCCCTCCATGAGGACCAAAGCGCATGTCTGGATAATACTCCAGCTTGTGAACAGCCCCTGTCAGAGTCATGCTGGGTTACAGGCAAGGTCTGAACCCACTGTTCCTCATCACCAGCACCAGTAATGGCACTGTGCCCCGAGCACACCGGTCAGGACACAGCTGGGTGTCCTCAGTGCTCACTTTGTCCTCTTCTTTAATGCCTGTGGAGAAAAAGTCCTGCTCAGAAGCAGCAGAACAAACCAATACAGGCAGAGATGAAAGTCAAACTTGGATCAAGCTGGTTGGTTCCTTGCCAACTCAATCACACCGCTGTGTGTGATCCAGTTTATTTCCACTCAGCACAGAGGGCTGACCCCCATGCCAGTGGGAGGCCGGTCACAGCTCACTGAGGAAAGCCGTGGTCATGTTAAGCCTTTTAGATGCAACTACCCTAATCGTCCACTGACAAAGCTCCAAGCAGGGTTAACACTCCCTTGGAATATTTGGGTCTTGCACGTGCAGCCATTTGGGTGCAATTAGTCTCACTGATGTCACAGCATCCTACACACCTGCACCCACCCGAGGCACTCCAGACGTCGCTCTGTGATGACACGGCTCTTATCTCAGGGAAACAAACCTCACTCACCGGGACGTGCTACCTGTGGCAGCAGAGGGAGCAGCCAGAGCTGCGTAACTGCACCATCATATCCCGAGATAACCATTTCTGACAGCATTTCCATTAACGTCATTTAAGTGAGAACACTAATGCTTCTCTCCACGTAAAGCCAGCACAGAGATACTGACATCGAGGTGGAATAGCAGTGTGGGAGCAGAGCTATGATGATGACAGGGTGTCTCAGGTAGCGGGTACGGCAGCAGGGAAGGTGTCACCTAACTCTGGCCAAGGGGTGGCCTAAGCGAGCTCCTTGGAAGAGGACCACAGTGGGATGAACACAGGGACCCCGGGGTGAAGAAGTAGTTTAGAAGAGGAAAAGAAAAAGGTTTGTTGTAATTACAATGGGACAAATAAGATGGAAGCAGGAGAGTGGCAGGGCTGGGTGTTAGATGGGACCCTGGTGCCGAAAGATGCAACCAACAGAATTTGCTAAAGAGATGACTCAAGGGGGATGGAAGCTGGGAGAGAGGCAACAGCAAGGAGTGGTGGAAAACCAGAACAGAACAAGGAGAAAGCGAGCAGATGATGATAAAATGGGGAAACAGAGAGGAACGAACCACAGTGAAGAACAGGGAGGGCATGAAGTCCAGCAGACATGTGATGAGTCTCATCTCAGTCTCAGCATGGAGATGTGAGGAGGGGTTGGAGGAGCCTCTTTGTTCAATAAGGCAGTAAATAACCAGTAAAGATTTTGCAGGATAAGGGATGTGAGCCTTCCTCTCTGCTCAGTGATGGTGAGACAGAGCTGCAGGGCTGCGTGCAGTGCTGGGCTCCCTGTGGGCATCCCGGAGCAAAGGATCACCAGAGTGATTCAGGCCTTAAAGCACCGTGTATGGAGGAGAGGCTGAGCGAGCTGGGGCTCAGCCTGGAGAAGGCTCTAAGGGATCTCCTCAGTGTGCACCAACGCCTGAAGGGAGCACAGTGGTCATCAGGGACAGGACAAGAGGTAATGGGCGCAAGTTTAAACATAGGAAATTCCATTTACGCACAAGAAAAAAATGTTTTGTACTGAGGGTGAAAGAACACTGAGACGGGTTTCCCAGCTTGTCGGTCTCCATCCACGGTGATATTCAAAACCCAATGGGTCACCACTGCAGGCAGCCTGCATGGCTCTGGACTCCAGATCCCCAAAACTGCCTCCGTCTTCAGTGATTCTGTGAAGGTTGTGCAGCCAAACGAAGCTCTCCCATAGGACACAGCCCCGTGACACTACAAAGAAATGGGCTCCAAACACAGCAGAGGGAATTCCCACTAGGAAGCTGATCCTTCAGGACCCTAAAACGTTGATCCCATTGTGGTCTCTCAGCTTGAGACAGGGCTGGGACCACAGCCCACAGCACCAGCCCAGCGCCCTCTCCACCAGCCAAGGAAGCTCCACTCAGATAAGCACGTCCCTGCTATCCCTAACTGCCTGACAGCTTTCTGTAGGGTATGTCTGTGGTAATGCAGAACTCACATCAGCACCCCAGGGCTGGCAAGAAGCAATACGGGCAAAGGGGAAGGACAGTTGTTAACGGGATGTCTCCAGTCCATGTATAACCCTCTCCTTTTGGGGTAGAGATAAAAAGAAAACAAAAAAGAAAAAAAAAACAACAGGTCCTACATAGATGGAGAACTAAAAAGCTGAAATCGTGAGGAATGTGTATCTTAAGAAGTGAGTTTGCCACACACTGGCATTTGCCACTGCAATGAGCTCTGGCAGGCACCAGATAGAGCTGGCAGCTCCCAAAGGCAGGATGTCTGTCCCAAGTCACACAGGGACAGAGAACACACAAATTCATTCCAGTAGTGCCTTCTGAAAGTCCCTCCTCTTGGGGATCTGACTTCCTCACGTGTGGGGTAAGGAGTTGGGTGTTAGAAAACAGAATGGCCTATTCCAAGTCCCTGTGAGTTTGGGGAAGAACAGAAAAAGAATGACCAAATGGATCTGGCAGAGCACAATAAAAAGAGCAGCGTCTGGCTGAGCTTTTTAAAAGCCTGCTAAAAGCATAGCAATGATGGAGCCCGTGGCACAACTCCAACCGACTTCAGCACGGCCAGGATTTCACTACAAGTCCTTAAAAAAAAAGAGTGAGGTTAAAAACTCCCCTATGCCCTCTTACTAACCACAGAGAAAGGCAGTTCGGCCGTGAGAGGTGATTTATCCAGCGATGAGCCAGCTCACCCAGAGGGACAGGAGAGCTCTGCTCAGCACCAGAAGCACGGGGCTGGATGCGATTCACTCACAGCAGATGCTGCTCTGAAGGTGCAGGAGATGGGCAGCAGCTAGAGGTGCACGGCACCAAAGGAGGTAACGTTCCTGCAGTGAGAAATGGAAACGTCTGCAACTTCAGAGCAGGGTTTCTGGGGAGGAACTCTGGAAGTGGTCATTGCAGTAACCCTAGGGACACACAGGGGTGCATGAGTATGCACGTGTGTGTGTGCATACGGGAATAGGTGAATACACACGTGGAGTTAAAAAGGAAGAAGGACTAAGCATGAGGACACCCTGCTAAGAGTGAAGCAATTGTGATCCCGCACACAGGAAAACTGAGAAAATATTCTTTCCTGAAAATAAATGCTACAAGGAAAGGACAGATGTCTTCCAAGAAAGAATCACCTATGAAGCTCCTGGAGTTCAACGCAGCTTTAAGAACAGATTTCAGTGAAAACTTAACTACGGGCATACTGAGGGATCCTTACCCGAGATTACAACAGAACGAGGCTGGAAGTGTTCCTGAACCATCCTTCCTGGTGAAGATAAAGAAAGCAAGCACACAGGTGACATAACTGTCTTATAGGTATGGGTGTATGCACACGGAACACACATCTCAGCTGAAACAGAAGTGGTGTTATAGGAGTTGTACCAAAACAAGAAAACAAATTGCACTGTGAGCTCATCGCATTAAGGGGTGGTGGAACCAACATCAGGAAAACCAAACTCTCATCTTTGGGACAGGTTCTTTACATCAAGGACAGTAGAGGACCGTCTTCTTTTAGGAAGAAATGTTTTACTCAGAGGGTGATGAGCTGCTGGAAATGATTGCCCAGAGCAGTTGTGGGTGCCCCATCTCTGGAGGCATTCAAGGCCTGGTTGGATGGGCAGTGTGGTCTAGTGGGTGGCAACCCTGCCCATGGCAGGGGGGTTGGAACTAGATGATCTCTAAGATCTCCTCCAACCTAAGCCATTCTGTGATTCCATGATTCTATGAAATGCCAGCAGTGCTTAGTCTGAACGTATTACTCAAGGAGTTTACATATTTAATATACACACTGATTAAGTCTCTAATTCTTGCTGTGACGTGGGAAAGGAATTTGCTAAAATCACTGAACAGTGAGAAACATGAATACCTTTGGAAAGCGGCACATTGCATCCAAAGAGAAAGAGATTTTCACGCAAAGATTTCCTCCTTAAAAAGCAAAAGCTAAAGCTTCCCAGCTGATCCTTGCCAGCAGAGAGCTGTTACCTGAGCAGAATCACAGCGTGGTTGGGTTGGAAGGCATCTTAAAGCCTTCCACCCCCCGTGCCGTGGGCTGGCTGCCCCCCACCAGCCCAGGCTGCCCAGTGCCCATCCATGGCCTTGGGCACCTCCAGCCATGGGGCACCCAAAGGGCAACAAGGGGACGTGACACCAGGAAGGGGCTCAGACCCGGGCAGGGAGCAGCCGCCCATCGGAGCCCCCCGCACCGCATCCAGCGCTCCGGCAGCGCTCCGGCTGCCACCTGCTGTACGCAGGAGTCCTGGCAGCGAGCACGGTAGCGAGGAGCGAGGCACGGGAGTACGGAGAGCACGGGAGTACGGGGAAGGCACCGAGCGCTCGTCCTGGTTGGGGAAAGAGGAGGAATTAAGAAGAGAAGATCCATCAGAACCATGAAAAGCTGCAGGGGTTGCGCTCAGAGCTCAGCTGGTGCGGCTTTCCAGCGTGCTGTGTATTGCTCTGTGCTTGTGTGCCTGTGCGCACAAAGCCAGGGAGAGCACTTGGTGGATATGCAGCACTTTGAAAAGCATGTGAGTGCACACAGAAGCAGTCTCACGCATAAGGTATCTTTTGCAGCGAAGCCTGTGCTGCAGGTACAGTTAAAGTGCTTTACACTAACTGATGCAAAATCTACTTTCTCCAAAGAGCTCTATTGTTGCAACAAAGGAGATCGGGCAAGGGCTAAACTACAACAAAATATTTGTTGTGAAAGAATTCCAGGCTTATCTGCCTGGGGAATGAGACATTTGAGACCTCTGCACAATACAGCGCACCCAGATCTAAGGAAACACAGATTGCCCATGTGAGTAGGGGCAAAGGCAGGCATGAAAACACCATGATCTTGTTTTCCCAATAAGGTTCAGATCTTCTTATGTGAAACAGAAGTTTTAAAAGGCTTCTGATCTCCAAAGGCACAGAGATCAACTGGTAGTTAAGGATATGAGACGAAAAGAAAACAGAAGTTCAGAGCTGGGCTGGAATCCCTTGACACCTTTGTGATGGAGGGTTGCTAACAGAGCAAGTTAATTAGAAAGCAGAAAAATATCAAATGTGTGCAAGCGGGGATGCAGAAACGATTCAGCGGAGGGAGCACGGTTTGTGTGCACAGCCTCATACTGGGAGAAGTTCAGAAAGAAAGAAGACTGCGGAGCAGCCGGAATCTGCGCTGTTACTAAAGGCAGAGGTTGTACAGAACAGATTGAGTGGGAAGCATAGCGAAACCTCCAAAAAAACCAAAGTGTCACCAAAGCTTCGGACTGAGCCCAGAAAGTGGAAGTGAAGCAAATCTGGTGTATGCACACCAGCACACACCCTGCTATAGCTGGGCCAGCTGGGAGCGGGAGATTCATCACAGCAAAGCAGGACAGGGCTCAGGGCCGTCCCAGTCTGGGAGTTTGGAGCTGTGTTGGTGGGAAGCAGAAGAACCACTCATGGGCAACTGCTCTGAGGCAACACAACACTCAGAAGCCACCAGGGATAAATGATAGGAAGCAGGGCAAGGAGCAGCTGAAAGGCACGTGAGCGCTGGGTGAATGAGATGGGGTGGAGTAAAAATAAGCGGAGCATAAAAACAGAACAGCAGAAAGAAAACAACGGCGGAATCTGAGGAAGAAAATCTTCCACACAAACGCTATGGCCGGGTGTGTGCTCACACAGTTAAAAAGTTGGATTGTTTGGCCCAAGCAATGCGCAGCAGCAGAGAAAAAAAGCTGAATGGGCCGGCTGTGATCATGGTTCACAAAGCCACATCAGGAGGCGGGTGGTGGTGACAAGGCCCACCTTAGTACAAAGGGCTGAAACCTGTGAGCCCACCAGCAACCACGGGGTGCAGGAGCCATGCTGAGTGCAGCCTGAAGGAAGGGAAAACCTCCTGTGCTTTAAGCCAGCATCGTGCAGAACAGTGCACGCGGCATCCCTGGGGCTGTGGACAAACAGCTCTGTTGCCTCCAGTTCCTGTTGAAATTCAGAGCTGCAGAGTGAGAATGGCAAGGAACGGATCAATTTCAATGGGGCCCTCCTTGGGAAAAGGATGTTCATTTATAAAGGCAGTCCCTGTTGTTATTCACAGAGCAGAGGATGCGCGGGCAGGGACTGAAGAGAAGAGGAGCACAAACACCATCCCTCTTCGCAGCACAAAGCCGCCCCGGGAGCAGGGCACCGCGAGGCACTCCGAGCAGAAGGCACCTGTGTCCCTTCTCCCCTTCAACAGCCAAAACATTCATCGCGCACACGCCGTGCTTGGACAGAGCCTTTTAGCACAGTACAGAGCTCATCTGCTGGGAAAAATCCCGGCGCTGCTTCTCACAGCTCGGCAAGAACAGCTGGGCTCCCACCGCTGCCCCAGGGCTGCCGCTGCCACCACCTCTCCCTGGTGATGAGCAAAGGCTCGGGCTGCCCATGCGGCAAGCGGGCAGCAGCATTTCCAACCCAAGCTGCAAACTATAAACAGCTTTCTAATTTGTGCATCCCTAACTGAGCAATGAGTGCAATGGTTCCCACTGCTGAGAGCTAAATAGGGGTCACGGAGTGATACTACGAGCAGTGAATTATTTATGGACTGTGGCATGGGGATTTAGGGTCGTGACCACCGGCAGAAGATATTCTGGGTCACCCCTCCTCACTGCTGAGGAACACAACCAGCTTTGAAAACAAATAGCTGATATTCCTCCTTCGCTGCCAGAGATCCTCTAACTCCTTCTTGTGCTGAGAATAAAGCAAATACTCAGCTCACTTAAGAAACGCTTGAGCAAACTGATGAAAACAAACCGTCCTCACAAAAGCAATCAGATGAAAGCACGGGCGAAACGCTGCCAGGTGTAACTCTCAGAAATCAGCCCATCTCTACCTGGAGCACAGCATGCACTGGTTCTGCCTGCGTAACTCCAGACCAAGATCCAGACAAGAAGCAGTCACATTATGGCCAAGCTGAAAGATCTTCTAATCATTACAAAATCAGCTGGGTATAAAATATTACAAGTGTAGAGGATGAATATTTTAGCTCCTGTTTTTCAAAGCACTTTCACTTACTGCTCTTGTAAACGAACCCAAGCACCAGTTACTGGCACTGCTCAGCCCAGCATCACAGCAGTCCCTCTGCTTGAAAGGTGCGTGGTGGTGCTTGAAAACAAGCCCCGATTTTCAGCTCTGAAATGCACATGCATATCGCAGTGCACAGTCGGCCTTTCATTTCACATGAGAGTGACAGCTCTCCTGTGAATTTGTAAACCCTCCTTTCTATCAAAAGGCAGAAAATGAGCCCTCCCTCCATCAAAACATTCCTTCTAACCGAGTTAATAAGGATTTTCTGTGAGAGCCGGATGAGAAGGTAGCAGAGAAACAGCATCTACACACAGGGCTGCTAACCGACCATTTAGGAGGAAATACAGTTTAAAGCAGGATCTTGCTCACACTGACATGCAGGGAGATCGCTCAACGTTCCCTGGGCATAGGATAGCACTCACAATGGGTTGTTTCTAGGACAGCAACATTTAAACTGGCGTTCTTTATCCGGAGGTTTTGGTGAGATGCACACGGAGATTTAGTACACGTGCCATTACTACAGTGCATTTTTCTGATGATGCACTTAACTCCAATTGACACAGCCTCAAACAGATATAAATATCTGACTACATTCTGCTCCCTCCCTGTTACTCAGCAGCAGTTCTCAGAGGCAAACAAAGACAAACCACTCCACTCCACATATTTACATTCTGCTTCGAGCGCAGATAGCACAGTTCCTCAGACAGATGCAGATCCTGTCTGCTGGAGATGCACTTCATAATATTTAAACCATCGCGCAGTGTTGATCAAGTTCAGGTAACAGAGCTCTGAAAGGTATAATCTTTTACCAGCTACCATATTATAGAAGTCAATCAATTCCTTAAAATGCACTGAAAGTCAAGCTTTCCAAGCACTCAATCTGCCATTCATACTTCTACACACAGGTGAATCATTTCACCAGAACTTATCTAAATAAAGCAAAGCAAGCATCAAAGAAAGGAAAACACCAGGAATAATTCAGACAAGTCTGGCAACACTGTCTCTGATTTCAAAGGGCGTAGGATCCAACCCTGTATCACTCTGGAGCTGGAGCAGAAGTAACACATGGACACCCAAGTCAGCCTTCCAAATTCAGTTGCCTTGCAGCCAGACGAGCTGGGCGGCTGGGGAACTGGCCCCAAGTCTGGGAAATACTACAAAGATCCTATTTTCTGACCAAGCTGATTCCAGGACTCTCCGCTGTATAGACACAAGTGACCTAAGAGTTATTACAATATTGCTAAGACCGCAAAGTTATTTTCTTGCAGAGATGGGTTTTGCAGTGGAACACATGGGACAGACCCTCAGCAACTGTAAAGCAGCATTACTATTTGGCCTCATTGAACAAATGGCAGTTTACACCAGCCAGCACTTCTGTGCATGCAGTCCTACATTGGGAGGAGTCTAAACAAAGCACATCTTCCCAAATACATAAAAACTGCGTCATTCACCTCTTTTCCTGTGTAAAAACACAGAATTCTTCCCCTCAGACTCAGCCGACTGCGTTTGAAGTTCAACCTCAAAAATGCTGTCCAGGGTTTCACTGGTATTGATTAAAATTTCCTAATTGAAATAACTGCTGTGAAGTATCTGGAAGATGTAAGAGCTTCTCCCATTCATGTGCTCACAGCTGCTCTTATAAAGAAGCTCCTCACTAATTTATATGTCCAAACACGGGAACCTCTCGCATTCCCAGCACACAAGAAGTACACATCATTTGAAGGGACTTTTTCACCAAATATAAACATGATCTGAGAGTGTACGTGCATTTGTCCAAAAGGAGGAGTATCACGGAAGCCTGAGCTTTTGCTTTTAAACAGGATTTCCTTTGACACATCAGAAGTGCTTTCTCTTATTAAAAACGTTAAAACAGCAACGCGTAAAGCCACTGAGACAAGGATTTCAAAGTGCTTTCCTAGCATCCAGCCAGAAAGGACTATGAGCTTGAGTTGTCTGGATTTAGAGGGGAAAAGAGAGAAAAAAAAAAGGAAAGAAAAGGAAACCAACGCTGCTTTCTCTAATACCCCTCGGGACTATAAGGCAAAGACATCTGCCCGCGGGACACGCAGCGATTTCCTTCACACTTTTTAAACTTCTCCCTGGCTGCTCCAGAGAGTGCCCCAGGCCGAGTGGGACCCGCGGGTGGGGGTCCCGGCTGCCCCGCCGGTTGCACGGGGTGCGCGGACACGGGGGGAGCGCGCTGAGCCCGGAGCTGTCCGAGGCCGTGGTGCTGAAAGCCCGGCCGCACCTGCCCCACGCGAGGGGGGAAGGTGCTGTCCCGGGAGGGGAGGGCTGAGGGGAGCACCGTGGTGGGGAGTAGAAGGGGGTGTTCCATGGGGCAGTGCTGACCCTGGGCAGACAGTGCAAAGGTGGGGAACCCCTGGACGGATGGTGGAATTTAAAACCCTTTGACAGGTGCTGCAAGAAAGGAATTCTTGGGTGCAACGGAGAAAATCCCTGGATGAGTGAGTGGTTCAAGGGGGGGATGGATCTCTCAAAGCGGTTGTGCAATGGAAGATCATTCGGACTCATGGTGTAAAAGAGAAGCTCTTGGGCAGTGTAAAGAAGAAATGCCTGGAAGGGTGGTGCAAAGAGGAAACTCTCATCCAGACACTGCAAAGCCTTGGACGGGTAGTTCACAGGGCAGCCCCTTGGACAGGAATGCAGGGGGAGAACCCCTGGACAAATGGTGCAAAAAGGGGAACATCTGGGCGGCCAGTTCAAAGGGGAAATGCTTGGACAGGTGGAGAAAAGAGGAAACTCTTTGACGGGTTGCACAAACAGGAAGCCCTTGGATTGAAAGGAGGACTCGTGGGATGGGTAGCACGCTGGGGGAACCCTTGGACAGAAACAAAAAGGGAAAACTCTTGGGCAACCGGAGCAACGGGGGAACTTCAGACAACGGGGTGTCCCTAGACCGAAGGGGAAGGATCGCACCTGTGTATGTTCATCTCCCGCGGCGGGCGCCGCGCCTTGTCGTAGGCCACCTTAGCGAAGACACCGGCGATGAGCACAAAGGCGATGGCCCCGCACGAGATGTAGACGGTGGCGTTGGTGCTGTCCTTGTCCGGGTCGTACTTGTTGGCGTCCCCGTCGGCGCCGTTGCTGCCGTCGGCGGGCAGCGCTCCGCTGGCGGTGGTGGGGTGGGCCCACTCGGGGCTCTTGTAGTTGCGGCACAGGCTCTGGTTGAGCTTCTCGGCGCGCTTGTTGCAGCAGAAGCGGTAGAAGCAGGTGCCGCAGCAGTAGCGGAAGCCCGTAAGGCTGTTGTTGCACTCGAACTCCTTGTCCCACTGCCCGCTCACGTCGTAGTACCCCCAGCACGTCTCGTGGGCCGGGGCCGAGCCCCCGCCGCCGCCCCCGCCGCCGGGGGGCGTCCTGCCGCCGCCCGCGCGCGTGCTGCTCGACTCCGCCAGCCGCGACACGCTGGAGACGGTGCGCCGGGCCGTCCTGTTCTACCGTGCCGGCGGGTTTGCCCGGCTGATCGCGGCGACCGACAATTACCATGATCCGCGCGTGCGCATGCTGTTCGCGCTGCACGGCATCCGCAGCCGCCGGCGCACCGACCATCAGGCTTGCCGCAGTGAGGATGCCGTTGGTGTGCGCGAGTTCGTCGACGAGGGCGATCGCCGGCTTTCGCGCCAGGACCGCAGCGATGTCCATCTCCTCCAGTACGACACCGCGGTGCGCGACGTGACCGTCCAGGGCCTCATCCTAGCCCTCACCGTCGAGGACCTGGAGGTGGAAGAGGCACGGCTCAGAGGCGAGGGCCTGTCCCCTCTCCAATCCATCCAGCAGGACGAGTGGGGCGAGCGGTGGTTTCAGTTCGCCGGCCCCAACGGTCTGCGCGTCCAGCTCGTCGCCTGGGCGGGCGGGGAGCGGCCGTACTGACCCGTACGGGTC
>JANHGO010000069.1:83078724-83101110 GCA_024606505.1 Aquila spilogaster
GTTTTGAAATAAGGGGAGACTGTGAAGGCCTACAGGGAGACTGTTTTTTTCTATTAAGGAATACAGGGAGGCCCCGGCCCCGGCCACGGCCCCGCCTGCCCGGGAGGCCTCGGGCTGAGCGGTCTGGCTCCCGGCGGCGTGCGTGGGAAGGGTCCCTATAGGGGTGTGCGGGGGCGTGGTCCCCATTGGTGCGAGGTGCGTGGGGTCACGGTCCCTACAGAGGTGGGCAGGGGTACGGTCCCTACAGGGCTGTGCGGTGTAGGATCCCTCCACCTGTCCCTGGGGATGTGGTCCCACTGGGTCAGCTGGCTTTACAGTCCCTAGAGGGGTGCATGGGACCACAGTGCCTACATGGGCACGCAGGGGCTATGCTGGCTATAGATTTGCAGTCTGTGTGGTCCCTAATAGTGTGTGCACTCGCTATTGTTCCTGTATGTGTGCATGAGTTCATAGATCGATGTGTGCAGGGAATATGGTCCCTGTGGATGTTTGAGGGCTACATCGACCCTGTTGGTGTGTGTGAGTGTTAGGGACCCTCTGAACATACGCAGTGACATGCTTCCCATCACCATGTGTGGGGGAGGTATGATCCTTATGGATCTGTATGAGCAGGCTCTATAAATGTGCACAAGTTGTTTGGGTTGGGGGCCCTAGAGACACATGTGGGCTCCCAGGGTTAATGGAGCCTGGGTGTCCAAACAGGTCTGCTCCAGGCAGCTCAGGAGCAGAGCTCCCTTGCCTCTCTAGGAGGTTCCTGTCCCCGCACAGTGCCTGCAGCACAACCTGGTGCTGGGCAGATGTTGGCCCCAGGGCTGTCAGGCCATGCTGCCCACCAGGCCCATGCTGTTCCTACTGCCGTGCCACCCCCTGCACAGGGACACACCTCCCAGGCTGCACAGGGACCGCTACACCAGCCTGGGGCTGTTGGCACCTGCCCAGGAAGGTGCACTGGGTCCAGCTGAGTCCCAGTTCCCTGCTGCAAGGGCTCAGCTATTGCACTCAGGGTGGAGAAGAAGCCATCCCCCATGCCAACTTGTCTGATACACTCCCCACTTCTTCAAACTGGATCCCCTCCAGGGCAGCTCTGGGGTGCTGTAGAGATGGGCTAGCAATGCCCTGAGCTGGCCATACCTGGTGACCCAGGCACAGCCACCACGTGTTTGTTTAAGGCAGTTTTGAGCAAGCTTCCTCCAGGTGCAGAAGGTTTCACTGCTGTGAGCCACTGGGCCCCTATGCTAGAATTTCCTCAAAGTCCTGGTGCTTCCCCCGTGTCCCATTGCAAACTAAACTAAAGCCTTTACAAATATTTCCTGAAGACATACAAGGCATTGCCAGCTGTAAGGACACACAGAGGACAGAGAGAAATCACAGCAAAGAGGAGCACATGAAGACAGGAACTGAAGTGATGCCCTGTAGCTGTAGGCAAGCAGTTTTCAGGAGTGGGGAGCGTGGTGTAGGGGGAAGACAGCAGTGGAGAGAAAGTGGAAACCACCCCTGAAAATCCCCTCCCCTGTACCTCGAACCCTGTGAACCATTTCCTCAAGCTACCTAGGTTTGAAAGCCCACAGCTCTTGGCTGGGGCCATTTTATAACTCTCTCAGGAGACCCCACAGACCATAAGGTTGGCAAAGAAAGCTTTATCTCTGCCATCTAAAGCTGCTCCGATGCTGGGGGACACCTGGGGAAATCAGGCAATAGCTTCATTCCTCAAGAAGACCCACTTGGCAGTACTAGGAGTACCATGTTTAAGGGATGTGCCCAGGTCTCACTGGTAGATCAACACCATGGGGTCCCCAGGCCTCAGCAGTACCTGACCCCAAACTCAGAAGCGAGGCAGAAGGAGACAGCCTAAGACCAGTGTGGCATGTGACCACCCAGATGGGAGTTTGAGCTGCTTTAATGCACATTCCGTTCTGAACCCTGAATACTGTGAGCCCGGCTGATCTGTCCTTCCTTTAGCGATTATGCTCCCATTATAGGTGTCCTCCAAAACCTTACATCAAAGATTGTAAAGCAGATTTGGCTGATGTTGGGAGGCCATCTCCAAACATTGTGGCCCTTCCAGCTCCCCAGCATGGCTTCATCAAAATCACCCTGGCAAGCATCTTCAGCCCTGAGCTGCCTTGAAACTCTGTCCCTGCTTCTCCAAGGTAGGACGCTTTGCAAAGTGTAGGAGGCAACAGGATGTAATAGTCTGCATCTTCCCCTCATCTGGTTGTTCCCTGCACACTTATACAGGAACTGAGGTCTCTGCAGAGGCACTGCTTTGGGGAGGGCAGGTATCACTAGAGAAAACCCAGCATCCTCTCCCATGTGGGCAAGGCTACCTGCTGAAGGCAATCCTCAGGGACAAGATCCATAGTTCTTGAGACATAAAACTATTGATGCTCTTCTGTCCTTATGCCAAATGTTACAAGGGCACAGAAAATGTCTAGCAAAACCATATCTCCCTGGAGAACAGTGCTAAGTGCTAAGTGTTCCAGCCCACAGAATATGTGGGGTCTGAGACTTGTCTTTTCTTAGTGTGTCTAGTGTGTCTAGCACAGCCTCCAGCACTGGCTGAGAGCTGGACTCCACATGCTCCTGCGATACCGCTATGGCTGAATCAGACCAAGGTAATGATGAAACATCCAGATGCCTCTGCCTCCTCCTGCTCAATTTATCAACACCAATAAGCATGCTAAAGAAGGACAAAGTCTCCATGGATCTCCTGTATAATCCCATTGCCTTGCCCAGAGCCAAAATAATGGGACGGAAAGAGCTAAAGCAAATGTGGAAAAAAGGAAACAGTCCCCCACGAGCAGTGTCAGGTTCCTGGGACTTTTCTGGGGCTTGCAGCTGCGCTGCTGGCTGCAGAAGGAAAGGACAAGGGCCGAGACGCTTGCAGGAGAAAATTACTCTGCTCCACACCTAACCATACTTGGGAAAGATCACGCTGATGACAGCTCCACTCCCTAACTTCATCCCCACCTGGAAGTCACTACAAAATCTCTAGCACTTTCTCTTTTATCTCAGGTCCCATCCTCCCCAGGTTGTTTTTATCAGCATGCCTGTTTCAGAGCTGTTTTCTTGTTTATCTTCTTTGCCGGGTGCTTTCATCTCTCTCCTGGAAATGCCGCGGCTGCTGGCAGTGAAGGGAAGTGCAGGTTCAGTAACTTCTCTTTAATCTAATTCGTACACAGAATCATTCACCTTTAGCCCGTTTTCCCTGCCACCACTTGTCGGACTCTGATGACTTTGTGAGGAGTTTGTAATGAGTCTGATGTGCTCAAAAGCTGATTCTTCCTCGTCAAGGGATTAAATTGTGACCGTGAATCTTTATTAAAATGAGCTCAGCACTTTGGACCTAATTTTTCTTCTAAAATTAATGTAGCTACAAAAAGCTAATAATAGGAGTTTTGGGGATTATTTCTATGAAGCTGAATTCTTTCTTGCTTGACTACATATGAGCTTGCTTTATGAATGTAGTGAAGGTACAGGGTGGATCCTGATTTTGTTATAAGCAGAAGGCTGCTTACTCCCAGATACAAGACAGTGAATGGAAAGCAGACAGGGAAATGTGAGGGCAACAAATGCAGTGACAACAGACACTGAGGTGGCAGGGGTCTCACACACAGCAATATGGGCAGCGCCAGATGTGATCAGCTTCTTGTGCAGTTTCCTGAGCAGCTGCTTCAAAGGAAGGGAGAAGAAACTAGCTCAGAAAAGGGATATTGCATCAGCTTTTCCTGGTTGGTTTATTCTCTGGTGCCTGAGAGAATTCTGTGGTTTATATGGTTTTGTATAGTTGGAGGAACTGTGATTATCTTTACCCATGGGAACATCTTGTTTCTCTCTCGTTCTTCCTATCCATCCAGCCACTGTGGCAGTGAATGTCACAGGCTCATGATGTCCTACAGCAGTGACGTATATGCCTGTCTTTGGGGCATTCTCAGCACTTAAGCCTCTGTTTTCTGTCTCAGTAAGGGGAGGAGGGGGAGGAGACTGCCAGGCTGTTGACAGATGTGTACACAGTTTTCCAGACAACTTACCCACCTATGCAACTTGGGGGATCAAGATGCTGCTGCTGCCTGCAGCAAAGTCAGCAGCAGGAGGTGCCATTAGACTGGACAGCCAAGCACTCCTGGGAGAGGTTCAGGGAGTTCACTGACGTCTCACCAGTGAGAACTTTGGCTAGGCAGTTCATCAATGCACTCACTTGAAATGTCCATATGGGCCATCTGTAAACAAAAGACAAAGAAACTTCTCCAGCAAATGATTGATTCCTCATTATTTATCCAGGCCTGCTTACAGAGAAGGCTTCAGAAAGTACTTTTACCACTGCACCTCTGCAAACGCCGAGGTCCTGTGGTCAGGTGGATGGACATAGGCTAAGTGTCTTCTCCTGGTTGAATAAGCTCTGACACAAAACTGACCAGCCAGACCCACAAAGTTCCTCTGATAATGCTCTGTGTGTGTAGGGGGCAGTGCTGATGCCTGCACAGCTCACACATTTGTTTTCTGCTGCTTTTCCTTTTCCTCCTGGTTTGAACTCCTCTAAAATACACTTACACAGCAAACACTGCTGTGGGGGGTACCAGAGGTATTTTGCTCCTTCCTCTGTGCATGGAAGAAGATCTGCATGCAGAAAGCCACTCTTGTGGTCCTTTCTTAGCTGATAGACTTGCTTCACCCAAAAAGAATTTGCCTGGTAGTGTCTCTGCACTTGTGAAATCTTGTGATGCTTTCTTGATAGTTAACAGAAAATCCAGCACAAGGCAAACCCTCCAACTATTCACTGCAATATGTGGCATCCCCTGGGGATCCAGGCAGAGAGAAGGGAATACAGAAACCTCAGCACAGGCTTCTTCTCCTTTACTGGTATCTACTGTGCAATGGTTCCTCCAGGCCTGCCCACCAGTTTGAGAAAGACATTTTAAACTACTTTGGCTTTCTACCTTTGTCGCTGCAAATTGGGATGTTGCTACAGGCTGGGACTTTCTCAGTCTGTGAAGGGCAATATGCTGGTTAAGAGTAGCATATCACTGATGCAGGCATCTTGCCCCCATATTGGATATTGGTGGTTAGTTTCCTTTATCTTGCTGTATGTGCATAGAAGGGAAACCAGTAAGAGCTATTGTTTTACATATCATTACTGTCACTGTTGTTATTTCCATTACAATTATGGCACCAACCTGTCTCACTAACACAAGGGCAGACTTCTCCTTCTCTTCCCAGTACCTAGCCAGGCACTGCTCCATCAGTGCCCAACAGATCTGACTTTCCCATGGAATTTGGCAAACCCAGCAGTCACTCTTCCATTCAGATTGTCCTACAGCTCAAGGCACTTCATCACCAACCAGTCTGAGCCAGGAGAAACTGTCCAAGTCAGCAGAGAAGCAGATGGAAGGAACCAGATTGCGTGCATCCAACACCTTGCACAGTCATTACCTAGCCACAGGCTGAATGCAGATGATAACATGAAATGAGAGATATTAACTTTGGTGTTGATGATCACAGGCCTGCCTCCAAGCCCAGCAATATGGTGAGGCACTCGGATCGCTTCTTCTACTGAGATGGCCTCCTGGCTCTATAACTCAACAAGCCCTGTGTCCATACCCACTTCACCCAGGCTACCAAGGACAACACAGGCTCAGACAACCTTGAGGAGATGTGAATGGGCATTTTTCTTCTCTCCAAACATCTCATCCAAGGGTGGTTCTTCAGCTACGACAGTTTTATCTGGATGTATTAATTTAACAGTAGAAACCAGGCACTGAAATGACACAGAAGGGTATATTTGCAGCCTGCCATAGCTGGGAAGATTGTGTGATCCCAGAGCTCATCTTCTCACAGACCACCCAGGACTATAACAGTTCATCGCTACCTGTCCCACACATCTGTCTATCCTTGCAGGAAGGCTTCAGACCCTGTCCTAAGACTGAGAACAACCCAGACATCTTGGGCTGACAGCGTCTCAGGAAAGCTGTGGTTACAGTACACCCAGCTACTATCACATAAACAAAACACCCTTCTTTCATTGCAAACCTGAAGACTCTTGGGCTCCGCAAACTCAGCCCATATTCCTGCAATCATAGAACAGCGAGTCATCAACTTCAATGATTAGGGTCAAGTGCTCATCATTGGGATCTAAGCAGCATGTATCAGTATCCTTGGTTTTCTGGTATCTATGTTGAAAGAGTAAAGAGGATGGAAGCCAGAGCATGAGGATCATACAGTATCAGTTGGCACATGCAAGCTGAACACAACGAATCACTCACAGCTGCCTCTGTGGCTATGCTACAGACCAAGAACATTTATCAGCCTTCTTTTCTGCTGTCACTTGCACTTCTGAAACCTTTGTATTATTAACAGTCATTTGCACAGCTCTGGGTGCCCACCACCCACTATGGAACTGAACATTGGTCCTGGAGAGAACTATCTACCTGCTCCACTGACAATATCACTCTATTTGGGAGGGCCTTTTAAGGTCACCTTTCAGCGGCTTCTCTGCATTCCTGCACTTCACTAGAGACCTTGAAAATACAGCAACTCACAAATGGTAAAATCAGACACTAGGCATTAACCACTACGTCTTAAACATTACCTGAACACTTGACAGATAAACCCAGGGTTTGTCTCAGGGAAGGAATTTCTCTTGCTTTTCTAAACTGTTCAACAGCCCATTAGGGATGAAGAGGTGATTCAGCTGAACTTGAGGAAGGCAGAGCTGATGCTGAGCAGAGGGAAGCAGTTGAATGTTTCACAGAGCAGGTTCAGCCTGCTTGGAGGAAAGGTCACATGCACAACCAGGGTGCCCCTTCTGTAGGTTCGGATTGCCATTGCATTCTCTGCTAGCTTTAGTTTTTCTATTGCAGAGGTCACAATTCAGACCTTCTATCACTTCTGATCAGTAATGAGTCTCTCTTCCCTCTTGGCAGATTACATGGGTAGTCAGGTACCCAGAATGACCTCCTACCAGCGGTTAAAGATCATTGCCTCCCTGCTACTGCTCCAGGGTTCTCATTAACAAAAACACAGAAGACAAAACAGAATGTATCAAATAAAATGCTTAACTGCATGAGTATTTCCCGAAGAGGGGACAGACACCCTGCTTACTGTACTTCTGAATGATGCACAGAAGCTATAGTGGTGGGCACAGTGGGAGATCCTACAGAGAAGGGATAGGATAGCATAGGATAGGATAGGATAGGATAGGATAGAAAACAGAGCTGTTTAGCAGAAGTAGGCCAGGCTGTAGGTATTGTGGGACTAGAAGGATGCTAAAATGGAGTCTGCAGCTTGTCAAAACAATTGGATTCCTGTATTTTATGCCTAGCCTATCAGGCTTGCTTTGTAGTCAGTACACAGAGACAGAGGGAGGCTGTGCTGCATGGATTTGCAATAGCTCTTTAAGGAGAAACTAAAGTCCTGGGAAAAAGAAAGTCTGAGGCAGTTACAGTGGGTGTCACATGGATGGCAACTGCTGGGGCTGTTCCCATCCTGCTGAGCCCTGTGGCTGAGTCAGAGACCGCAGGAGGAGAAGGGGCAGGAATATTGGCCCAGACTCCGTCAATTGTGTGACTGCGGCAGTGGGATTCGTGCTGGAGGATTGTCTCTCTCTTTCCCTGTGCTGTAGCTAGAGGCAATTCCTGCTGTCCGGCTCACAGGCGGATTGCTGAAGTTTGGTGTCAAGGAGAAGCATGTCCACTGGGAAGGCTGAAGGACCTTGAGTCTGTCTGCTCTAGGTGTGTGCTTTGACCATCCTTTTTTGGCTGCCTGCTTGAAACAGCTGGGCTTGAACTGCTTGGTTCCTCGCCATTAATGAATACTCTGCCCTGGGGGGTTACCCTGTGCTCCCACACTCTGCTGTTGGTGTGATGCAACCCAGCTTTCCTATGAGCAGTAATATTGTACCTTCCCTGGCAGGGCTTTGCCTGGGATATCCTCATCGATGCCTCTAAAAGGGGTAACTGTAATGAGACCATGGGAGGAACAGGATGAGATGCCTCCAAATCTAAGGATCTACAGCAACTTCTCCTGACCTAACGGTAACAGTGCCCTTTGTAGAGGGACTTACATTTCCATGATCTTTAGTCCATGATCTTCATATTTCCATGATTTTCAGTCTCCAGTCTAGATGGGAAGCATGATTGCTGGTCACCTTCCTACCCAGCTGGTCAGCCTAAGAGATATCCGTGCTACTGCATCTGTGGGGAGGCACCATCACACAGGGTCCCCACCACAACAGCTTCCCCTCGTACCCTACTCTTAAAGCACCAGGCCAGCATGAACCCAGAAGCAGAGAGGAGCATGACAACAAGCCTTCCTCTTCCTCCCAGTGGGTGAAGCAGCTCAGGTGAGGAAGTATTGTGGGGCATACTGAAAGGTGGCAGCAATAGAGAATATGGGAAGAGCTGGCCAAAAGGGATACCACCTAACATTTTTGCGTAAGATTCAGCAGCACAAGAGCAAGTGCAGGGCTCACGCAGTGACCTGATAAAAGACAGAGTGGCTGCTCAGGAGAAGAGTCTACCCAGTGTTCAATCGCCCTCCTTGCAGCTGGTATGACAGTAGGGCAGATTTCTACATAAAGCAAATGAGTTACTCAGGCATGACAGTGCTTTCAAATGGTCTGACACATTCTGCCCCCTGTCTCTGTAACTCCCTCTGTTCCTCTTTACAGGTGAATTTTACACTTTTTCTAAAATCCCCAGGGGTGAGCCAGCTCTTCCCAGTCATTCATGGGCCAGGTGAATGACCAGAAAATTGGAGGACCCAAAAGTCCTTTGAACAGAGCTCAGAGCATTTTGAAATTAGGATATTTTCCAAGGCTGAGAGGGACACCAAAGAAAGCCGAACCCCAGGCTTGCAAAATTCAGAAAAGAATGAGGGGCAGGAGCACTGCTTGCACTGCAGGTCTGGGTAATCTTTGCCATGCACATGAACAATTCCAAAATACCGAGCAGCGGGTAGTGGGAGGAGCAGGTCTGGTGTGTTGAAGGCAGGCACTGCTGCTTAGGCAGGGTGCCTTTACTACATCCCCTTGGCTTAATGGGAACTCTTTTCCTTAAATCTTTGTGCTGCTGCCACTTCTCTTGTTTAACCAGCCAAAAGCATATGCTAGGAGTCCAATTGCTGCTGTCGGCAGCCAGAGCAACAGCTCTCAGAGCAGTCCAGGAGAGGGCAGGCATTATCCCCAGCTGTGCAGCAGCGCGCCGGAGAGCTGGGCAGAGACGCACTGGAAGGAGCCTACTCTGTCGGGACTTCTGGACCTGTGGACATTGAAATGCTTCAGAAAACTGGGTTAATTTCACCAGAAATGGTGTCTGGGAAGGACTGGGGATAAAAGGAAAGCTGCGTTTGCTGTATTGCTCTGGGTAGGAATGGGTAGTGCATGCTTACCAGGTTTTTATTTGAAATTTCCTTCCACTCCCGGCACGCTTTGCAGGATGCGTGCCTGTAGAAATCAGCAGAAATCAAACACCCGCAATACTATTAAGCTGTGGTGGTGTTTGCAGGAAAACTCACATAGTTCAAGGGCATTTTTTGCCAAGCTGTATTTCACTTGAAAGTGGCTGTGCAGCTGTGACAACTCACCCATATGCTGAACAAATTTAGTGAGCATCATTCAGAGCTGTACCATTACTGACAGTATAAGCTTGGGTTATAGTTTAGTCCTCTGAACCCACCTGGCCAGCTGTTAGAAGAGAGAGTTGATAGAGAGAAACCTGATGGCAAGAAATTGGACCCTGTAGGAATAGAAAACCAAAATAGAAAGGTGAAGGATTCATGAACAACATGGCCAACAGCATAGAGGAGTTACAGCACAGGAATAAGAGTTAATCTGAGATCCCTTGGAAACAAAAGAAGTCCTAGCTTTGATATCAGGCTACTGACTGATGGAACTGTTCAAACTGGCACTGATAGCACAGGAACAATCAGGGTGTTTGATGAATATCTCTGCTCTGCTCTGCTTGGTACTTTGCAGTCATTGGCCTGACCGTGCAGACAAGAGGGTCACCCTGGGTTAACAACCAGGGTCACTGGTCTTGCCCTGCCTCTGCTGCTCTCCCAGGACACAGATAACACCCTGTCCCCTTGCCTTGCCATTTATTTAGCATTTGTAACTGGGTCTTACTTTGAAGACACTCTCCCCTGCCTAACTCCCCAGCTACAGGTAACCTGCACCTGATCTGGGCTAACATGCACTGGTTTTATTCTAGTTTGGTTTACAAAAGCCATGCAAGCTCAGGAGCCCTTCAGCAGAGGGACATCACCAGGATGCCAAGCCATGTTTGCACCTTGTTTTCAAAAGTCCATTGCTCTGAAGCACTGATGAATCAATGGGCATGTCCCACCTTTGCAGTACAATAAGCAGACCATAATGTGCAAAGGAGAGGTAGCTGGGAGACCAGGTGAAATCCACATATTCAGGGCTGGAGGGCCAAGAAACCCAAGCTCTGGAAAGCTTCTTCTTGCAGAGCTGTATGTAGATGTAATCATCCTGAGATGCCAAGTAATAATCACTCCAGCAGCTCTCTTGTTCAAAGTGCAAAGCCCTTCTATGGGATCTGCACACTGCTTCTCCCTGTTTCTCAGTGGAAGCAGTGAGAACCAGCTGGTGTGACACACAGGCTGCTCTCTCTGTACATGTGTGCCTGTGCGTGGGAAATGGTTAGCAAACTTGCTTGGACTTTGAAACTTTCCCACTCAGTTTTTATTAATTCTCCCTTTGCAATAATCCTCAATATGTTTCGCTTACATTCAACGAGCAAGAGGGGAGCACTGCCTCAGTTAATTTAACTCCCACAAATTCCCATCACTGCTGTGGAGAGATTGTTCTTCCTAGCAGATAAAGCAGCTTCTTTATATTTCAAAAGGTTAGAGATTAGATCTGGTTACTGTTATACTTTTATTAAAATTTCTATTTACATTTTTTTTTTCAGGGGTACAATTACAGAAAAGGCAGAAAGAAAATGTTCAATTCAGAACACTGAAATATCCCTTGGCCTGTAGCTTACATGCATGTGGAAAGTGAGAGCCCTGTTTCCCTTACCTGCAGATGGGCAGGGAGGAGCTGGTGCAGGCAGCCAGCAGGCACTGCCTGTCCTCCTCCGTACACCATGCTGCTGAGTGAAAAGAAGTAGCACGGAGCTTGACTGAATTTCTCAGGCCTGTAGCGAAAGTGGAGCTGCCTCTGAACAGAAGGTCCCTGGACCATTTTTCTCCCAGGAAATAGCTTTGGTTGATCCCAAATGTGAAGCTCAGAGGAATTTGCAGCCTGGCCTCTGATCCATCCCCCTGTGGTTTTGCTGGGGATGTAAAGACAGACAGTGAGCTCCTTTATTTACACCAGATGGATCTTTATGCTACAAAGTCAGATGTTACAATGACAGTATGGGACTCTGGGCTGCCACTCACGTGGCGTTGGGTGAACGACTACCTACAGGTAACAGTAAAGGGAAGAAAATGAATCCTATAAGCACTTTTCATAGAGGCAAGTCCAGAGTCACACCAGATGGAAGGAAGAACTGGGTTCCTTAGGAAGAGCATGGGGCTCCAGCACTCACCCACGTGGAGCAGGATGAGATGCAGGGCATGCACACATTCAGTGACACTACTCTGAATCTTCACAAGGGAAGAAAGAGGAGACAGTATCTCTCAAATGCCAGTGACCCCTGCACTGACGCTAATCATGTTCACTGCAAATCTACAAGCCTGTGACCTTCTTGCTCTTTGTTCACATGCACAATAAAGCAGTGAGCAAAGGAGATACTTAAATAAACAACAGCGAAGAACAAGGCTGCTCCCTTTATCGAACAGCACCTCTCTGTTCAGGAGCAGGGGGAGTGCACATGGGGAGGGAAGGAGAGAGCATGAAAGGTGGCCTTTGCAAATAAATGTAGAATATTGCAGGTGGGGATCAAGAAAATCTTGAATTTCCTGCAGCAGATGAAAGCCAGCAATGCACTTAGTATAAAGCAGCACTGATGGAGTACAGCAGCAAAACAGTGATTCCTCAAAATTGTCCAGAAAAGGGTATTTTTAGGCTGTAGAGGGTATGGGGCTTTCCTCAGCAGTGTCCAGCCTAAGGAGGTCTCTAGGAGCAGGTGGAGGCTGGTAGCCAGAGATGAAAGAGAGCAGGGAAGGGAGAAGGGTGGGAGCTGAGAAGGTGGGAGACACTCAGCCAGCCACTGTTTGGGGGTGCACTGATCTCAGCATAAGGCACAGGGAAGCGGGACAAGGCAGAGAGATGTTCTTTCTTCCATGTCCTTGCTGTGCTGCTCAGAAATTGTGCTGACCATGCTTGGTCCCCACGTTGCTTTCAGCAGTGGATAATCACAGGCCACCCAGGGTGTGACCCCCCAGGAGGAGCCAGTGGTCCCAGAGTCCAGTCTGAGGAGCAGATGCAACACTAGCCCCTGGAGCCAGGAGGGGGTTAGTTACTGACTGTTGGTACATGGGAGACTGAGAAAAAGAAGCAGCTTCGAGTCCCTGCTCCAGGGGCTGCATCCCCGATCGCTCTGTGGGGCCCTGGAGAGTGCCTGCACACCGAGGGCCCAGAGCATCCTTACTAGGCAGAGGGAATGCAAGTCTGGCTCAAGAGCTGGCCAGTGACTGGGAATTCACTCACTCTGCTGGAGGAGGAAGCCTTTAAAAATGCAAAAGCCTCAGTGAGGCAGCAGATGCCACAGATACTGCACTCCTCCAGCTCTGGCCCAGGGTGACTCTTTGCAGAGCCTGCACAGTCCCTGCATGTTCTCCCAGTGGCTTCATTCGAGGAGAGAGTCCACAGTCCTTCATACTGATTGTTTTAGTTCTGTCTTGGGAGCACGGAGATGCTGTTTTCAGGTTCTTGTGCGACATATGGGGGAGTGGGTGTGGGGTGACTGGAAGCCACCTGGTAGCCAGTAGCTTGCCTGTCTCTTCATGGCTGTTTATTTTAATAGGGTATCAACAGCCTCAGTATGACAGAGACTCTGTGACTACAAGAAAAGCATTCAGGAGAAATGGCTTCTTCTCTACACTGCAGCACTGGCCTCCTATGAGGTGTTATGCAGATAGCTCTGCCTCTCCCCTTTGCCTGCTTAGGCAGCATCCAGGCAGTGGGGCTGGGGGAATTTGCTTTTGAGTGAACTGTTTGCCTATTCTCTATGTCCCCAGAAGAAAAATTCTGGATATTTTCATGTCACTGGAATGTTTTGAACTGTATGAAAATGCAGAGGCCAAGTCTGGGGCTCCAATTTTACAGGTGTCACAATCCAATATAATTTTTGCTAGAAACATTTTCAAGCCATGCTTGGTCTAGGGGTAAGGTGCTGGTCTTCACAAGCAACCCTGTGAATCATTAACATGGCATTAATTGTGTGCACCCCTTAAGCATTAGGCTCTATGCCCTGTCCACTGTGACAGGCAGTTTTGCAAGCTGGGATTATTTACTTTGCAGGCCTGCGCAGGGATGTTGAGGTAAGCTACTCACACCAAGGGCTTCTGCATAGACCCTTTGACAGGCTGAGGGGCTGTGAGAGGATGGCAAACTGCCATGACTCCTGAAGCACATCAAAGAGGAAAGCACTGCTTTGTGCCTTCCCAGGTGGTCCCCGATGCACACACAAATGTGGAACATACATCTGTGATGCAGGTGGGGAGAAGGCAGCTGCAGAGAACGGCACAGTTCCCAGCACAGCCGTCTCCACAAGACCTGGCTCACTGGAGCCAGCTCAGGCACCTACAGTTTTGTGCTGAAAGTAAGCACCTCCTTTTGTCACTGCAGAAAAAGAGGTGCCTCCAGAAACTACTTGTTTTGGGATTGGATCAATTGTGTTCTGGATGTCCTGGGCATTTTTTTTTCCCTGGAGAGTAAAAGGAGAAGAAAAGCCACTCAGGTCTAGTGGGGACTGCATGTCCATGGACTGGGGGCATGGATATGTCCCTGGGACAGATGCACAGGCATACATGCCCCCCAGCCTGTCCCTATTCTCTCTGTGTCACTGGCAAGGACCACTGGTGCCAGGAGTGGGAATATTCACTGTGAGTCAGGCACTGCAAGCTGGCACCTGAACAGAGACCCTAAATCCTGCTTTACAGATGCTGCTTCATTGCTGGGAGGTCGTGGCAGAATCTGCCAGAAACTCAACTCCTCTCCTCTCCTCTCCTTTTTTTTTTCCCTCCAGCACCACCTTCTCTTTTCTTGTTATTGCCAGTAAGTATCACAGAGCATGAAAACAAAAATCCATACTGAGGATTTTTGGCCACTTTCTTTCCGACTTACAGAGAAGATGCCCTGTGTATTAGGGATGATATTTCCAGGCAGGTGGGGCTGGATTTTATCTCGGTGAACATGAGGGTGGGTTACAGCTCCCCAGGCTTTCATCCTTTGTACCTCTGTAGCAGCTTTCTGTAGGAGGACCATGGAGTGTAGCATCACAGCCCTGGGATCAACAGAGATCATTTTGTATCTCAACAAATGTGCCTGGCTCTGGGAAGGAGAGCAACACGTGATGAAGAGCACATTCTGCTTAGGACGCTTTCACTTCACCGAAGACAGGAAGCAAAAAAGAGCAACACATTTAATTGACAGTGGGGGAGAAATTTAGGTCGGCAGAATTGTAATTACCTGTGCTGGAGTCTGGCTAGGACTGTAGGTTTAGCACCTCTGCTTGTATGAATCGGATGAAACTTGAGTATGAAATCACAAAAGAAAACCCTGTTCTCCTTTGTAGGGTTTCAGAGGCATTTTCTACAACTTGGTTTCTCAGAAAAGGGATCAAAATATCTTCCCAGTCCTCTTGTTTTTTAACAACAGCAAAGAAGCCCCTTTCTGTCTGTAAGGGAAAGATCTAATTTCTTAGCAGCTTCAGAAACTTTCCAAGGCATTTTGATATTTCCTAAACAAAGTGGGAGGAGGTGGGAATTAGGGATTTATGGGAGCTTTGCCTGTCTCACCTGCTTCACCCCACCTGGTATGGTACTCCAAATTTCTCACAGAGACATTCATCTGTGAGTAGAGATGGGAAAAACAGACTGAAAATACAGCTCTGTGGAAGCTGGTGTAAAGCAGGTGAGCTGGGTGGAAGTTAGAGGAGCTTTGCTGAGTCTTTACAGCTGCAAAGCAGGGTTGATGACCATCAAAAATCATGGAAAAGGGTAGTCAAAAGGACAGTAAAAATTTATAGAAAAGGCAAAACCAATTTTTGCTACCTATGGTGCAACAGTCCTATGGTGGGAGTGTGACCATGGCTAAGGAGGAAGATGAAGGACCCATTGACATGTGTCTGGGAGCAGCAGCATGCAAGCGGGCACTGAGTGGGGTTGGGGTGGGATGGGCAGCAGCAGGCAGGGCTGAGCCAGAGCAGCAGGTCCTGACTGTGAGGTGCTGTGGTCACTGGTGAGTCCTGGTAGCAAACATTGGTGGAGCTTCTTGAGGGGCTTGGAGGAAAAGTCTTTGTACCAGACATTTCCCACCACTGAACAATCCTCTGAAGTGTGGAGTCCTTCATGAGCCTTTGAGACAAGGCTTTGGACATCCTGTTAGTATTTTCCATTTCTAATTGGAAAGACTCCAGATTTCATGGCTTGTAATTTGGAGTGCACTGATGTGGATGCATTGGATCTGCTGAGGCTCCACCTGATGTTCTGGAACGGGCCTGCTGTCAGTGATGGGTGAAATACCACCCCTGATCCTGCAGTGGCAGCACACACATTCTTCCCCACCTCACCTCACCCCCCACAGTGATTCAGCCGGCCAGGACCAATCTTGTATCTATTAGGAGAAAAGTAGGTGCTTTGCACTGAAATTTTCAGAGGTGTCCTGAGGTTTGCTCTGTAATGCAAAGCCAGCAGGAAAAAAAAATTACCTAAGCATCGCAGGCTCCAAATAGGAGCACATATTGAACATTGTGTTGGCGGGGAACTTGTTGCCACAAGAAATATAGATGGGTTTAAAAGGCTGTCAGACAAATCCATAGCAGAGTAATACCCCCAGGGCTATTAGACACACTAATGCAGCTCCTGTCTGAGGAGATCTCTGAAGCTCAGCCTGCCTGAAGCCTGGAGGCACGCGAGGAACTGTGTATTGCTGCTTTCCTTCTTTTCTTTCCCTAAGAACTGCAGCTGGCTGCTATCGAGACACATCCCAGGCTTGTTTGTTGGGACCGCGGCTCTCTAATGTGCCAGTCCTCCTTACTGCCAGGGGATTTCATACTGGAGAGGCAGGCTGAGCACCTTTAGAGGGCTTGCAGACTTCCTGTAGAGTCAGTGTCTTTTTCTCCTGTGACATGAAGGGACAATCAGGCACCAGTTTTGAAAGTGGCAAGAACCACCTGAGAACCATGTTGGGACTCCTTCCCCCAGAGAGCTGGAGGTCTTCACCCTGGAGTCACTCAGGTGTCCCCCAGCCCTCTCCCCCTGACTTTGGTTTCAGCACAATGGCTCTGGGCTGAGTCCCAAAGCAGAGCCTCCTGCTCTGTGCTCTGTCATGTCCCTGCGCCTCTCTCTCTCAGCTTCTGTTAATTGAAAGCCAGACTTGCAGATAGCAAATGATTTCTAGGTGCTCACAACCCTAACACCACCTTAATTAAGTTCTTTGGATGAGAATTTCCTTAGGCTGTTAGTTCTTCTTAATGAGACCAGACAAGGGGATGGGGAGAACAGGCCATTAGACATGATGTTCTGAGATAAATCTTGGCTGCAGCCCAAGCAAGTGCACCTTTGCACCTAGGATTTCAGTGCTTTTCTCTTCCAGGCCCGACAAACACCATGTCACAGGACAGATCAGCTAAAAGTCTTGTTCATCTGAAGGCTTGACCATTTGTTTCCAGCCTATCAGTTGCAGTAAAAAAAGCTATGACCTCTGCCGACAAAAACTTTCTCTGGAAAAATAGCAAAACTTTACTCAGACTAAAGGGGGATGAGATGCGTTGATAGACACTGCCCACTCCTTCTGTTTTTAACAAGCAGAGCAAGACTGTTAGTAAATGTTATAAAACACAAAAACTATTGGAGTAAATCTTAACTGTGATGGAGTGATCAACCGTGGGACGAATTCCAGCGACAAAATGCTATCAGCACAGGCAATGTGTTTCTTTTCTTGTCGGAAGAGCAAGCACGAATCTCCCTTCCCGCCCCCAAAAGTAACCAGACAGATTTTTCATGATGCACAACCAATAGGACTTTTCTAGTTTTACTGACTCCAGGGTAATGATGGTCTCTTTATCCTCATTTTTCTCCAGCAAAACAATAAAAAGCCCCACAAGTTTAAAGTTCTGCTTTAAAGTCCCAGGATACTTTTTCTCCTCCACCCTTTATCCCCAAGCCTCAGCCTCACACCAGGTCATTCTCTGTCTGCCTGCATTTATTTCTCTATTTATGTTTTAAGTAGATGCATTAATTTTTCAGGGATTCTTCAGGGAACAGGAGAGGTAGCAATTTGATTTACGAAATTCATTTGCTCAAAGTTGCGTGCCAGCAGCTTGTCCCCAGCTCTGCGTGTCACAGCTGCTGCCCATCTGGGACTGAAGGAGTGGGCTAAGGGATGCATGGAGAGGGGCAGTTGTCAGTACAGCCACATATGCTGCTGCCCAGTTTCCCCATTGTATTTAGCAGCAAAGATCGTGGTTTAAATTCTGCTTCTGGATCAGAGACAGGTTTGGGTGGAGGGGAAGAGCACAAAGTGTGCAAGAGGAGCCTACCTACCTGAGGGGAGACAACACTGAGGGACAGACCCCTCGTGCCTCATTGGGAGATGTCTCTCGATCTCCTTACAGCACAGTTGTAACAACCAAGAGCTTGCTGGAGAAGCCTCCACTGGAGGCTCCACGGGAATGGTGCCCACACGTTGATGCTGGTGCTGGTCAAGGCTAAGGTCATGGTGATGCATCTCTGATGGGGTTGAATCAGCTTATGACTGGGCAAAATTTAGCTGAGGAAAAACCAGATGTGCCACTGAGGACCCCCATCTGTGTGCCCGGAGTACCTGGGGCTCCTGCAAACAGCTCCAGGAAGTGGCAAGCCGAGAGCTCAGATTCCTCCCACCAGCAGCTGTGCTCCCTCCTCCCAGAAGAAGGGAGTGTCACTGGGATAGGCTGAAAAATAGCAATGCACTCAAATAACACAAGAACGTTGCTGGGACAACATGAGCATATGCAGGCTTAGCAGCTGGGAAACACCTGGATGCTGGAGTGGGGATCTGGAGACACAGAGTTTAGTATCTCCAGCTCTGCTTGAACACAGCACAAAACACCTTCATCTCGCCAGCCTGGCCTGTTAGCACAAGCCACTGCTCAGCTCTGACCAAGCAGTGCTGAGCGAGGGAGAGCCTGAGTAGCAAGGGCTGTGGGAGGGATGGGTGACTTCTGTCACTCTCTGCTCTGGTCTTTTAAGATGCAGAGCCAAAGGTCAGGTGGTGTAATTCAGGAGCATCTGACCTGAGGTATTTATTTACTCCTTATTGAGCTCCCACTTGGTTAGCAATTTCCTGCACGGCTCCCGGCTCCCAGCCATGGCTGCTTTCACCTTCTCCACGCTACCAAGCAGTCACACACTCCTTCCTCTTGGGGACTGTGAATGTTCAAGTCAGTGCCATGGGTCAGGGGTTGGATGGACCCATCGGGCTGAGTGCTTTGTAGGATGGTCATGGGGAACATTCACAGCAGCTCCCCACACTATCCCTGCCCACATCATCAGTGCAAACTCTGCACAGTTTGAAGGCATCGATATTAATACATTAATTAGTCCTTCCTGTTATTGTTTACTTATCAGCTCTTTATTAGAGAGCTCCCTTTTATACACACACAGATTTGTCCTTTCGGCACTTGCTTTGTTCTGTTACGAGATTATAACGGCGTTTGTTCCCCTGTTTACAGACGTGTTGTAATCCTAACTGCTTCACTTAAGTGTTTAATGAAGGTATTTACTCTAAATTGTTTGCTGGGATTTTCTTCTACAGTTGAAGGATAAGAAGAAGCTGGAGCACACTATTTCATTCCAATGTTTTATATTAATTGATATTTTATATCAAATGAAGGAGACTTAACTGGCCTAAATGGTTGTTACATCTGAGTCTGTGGCTTTTCTTGGAGGACTGAAGCAGATGGATTTTGTTTCAGAAACTGACGGGGATGCTTTGTGTTCAAGTAACAAATCCTCACATGCAGCCACAGCAACAACAGGCACAATAGAGGTGCATATTAGCCATTACACACCTCCCAAGGCCTCCAATGGGCAGGGTAAATGCCCAAAAGCTCTTTGGCATGGTCTGTCCAGGGTGTCAATCACAGCATTGGGAAATGTTTAGAAAAGTTGATGCCACCATGTGTAGAGGTGGATGCCAGCTGGAAATGACACTGGTTTTATGAATGTGCAGCTGATGGCAGCTATTGGACAGCTCTGCTCTTCATGTCCCTCAAGCCAGTGGCCCATGTCTGCAGTGGAGTTCGATGCAGCTTCAGAAACAGCCAGCACTGCTTCCTCAGCATGACCTGCACCCTCCTCACCCCTGGAGATCAGAGCCCCCAGCCATGGGGAACACCCAGGGCCCCTGGCAGGAAGGGTGATGGGCTTCCCCCCATGCTCAGGGGAAGGCTGTGTGTCTGCCTCGTCTCTGGAGCTTTGCCTCCAGCTCTCCACCAGGCCAGTTCCCCTTTCAACTCTGCCTGCATGGGGTTCTGGCACTTGACACAGAGTGACTGAGCTGTAAGGCACCACTCCTCTGAGCGGCAGCCAGCCTTGTCGGGGGACAGCAGCTCTCTCCTGGCTCTCAGCAGCTATGACAAGGTTACTGTCCCCAGGTGATGATGTTGAATCACAGACCAGGAGTCCTCAACAGCTCCTGGAAAATGTAATAGAAGCTAAACTACACACAGGAAAAAAAGAATCACTCCCCTGGCCCTTTGGGCTCTGAAGCAAAGCTAAACCAGTCCTCTAGACCACAGCATCCAGCAGCAATGGGGGTGTTACCTCCTCCTGAGCATAGTGCCAGGAGAGCTGCACTCTTCCCTTCATACACCCAGGCACCCTGCAACGCTTGACTTCCCCAGCATGCTTCTAAGGGCCTCCCAGACATCGCCTGACACACTCCATACAAGTGTCACCACAGGCTTTTGAATAACGAGCAGATTCAGCCAAATGGCAAACCATTCAGAGGCCACCCACAAGCAAAAAGGAGGATTACATTTGTTGATGAATAAATGCTTGTGCTAAGAATAGCTCCTTCCAGCTTTGCTGCTCACCTACCTTATCCTGCTCCAATTACCTAACTTAATTTACTCCAGCTGTTTCTCCATATCTCTATGATCTATTTTCTACCTCCTTCTGGTTCCTCTTTGATTTCACTGTATATTTTAACATACCAGATTCATTTATCTTTGAAAGTGCCTCTCCTTACAGGAAGACTGTATACAGCATTGCTATATTCATGTTACTTCCATTTCCAATCCACTCACAGCTAGGCTTTGTGGCACATACAGATGCTGGCAGCACACTAGCTATATACATAATATATTCAGCCCAGGAAGCACTTGTTCCTGAATGAAACTTATTGTCCCAACCCATTCCCATCTCTTTTAGCAGACAGGTTTGGGGAGGAAAACTACAGTCTGAATTCCTGAGATATGCCCTCATTGATAACCAGGCTCAGCCATTACTTCCCAGAGCTCCTATTTCTATCCTGTCTGTTCTCAGGTCAGGTGCATGGCACTATGGCTTTTGCTGTCACTCTCAGTGACAGGACTAGTCCAAAGGTGCATTTGCCTAATTTCCTATTTTGATAGGGAAAAAAATGGTGACGTGGACAAATATTGGTGCAGCTGGAGGCAAAAGGCAACTCTGCTCCATGTGTGATACCTAGAATGGATCTTCCTTTCTTCTACACAAGTCCTTTCCACTGTCAAGCTCAGGACCAGAAGAAATTAAACCAATTCAAATACCAAACCAAAAGCTTTCTCCCTCTCTATGTTGTTGCTCACACTGAAGAGCCCAAGACACCACAGTGAGAGGCTGCAGCATGACCCAGAGATGTCTCCAGCACACTCACGGCGGGGAGAGCAGAGCAGAAAGGGACATTCTCACCACCTAAAGGCCTTTGAAATACCTTGGCTTTGCTCAACCCCAGCCCTGATTCTCTGCAGTAACTGGGGGGCACAGGAGCAGTACCTGGGACTGGCCCAGAAGGTAAGAGTGGGGGACCTTGCTTTAAATTCAGGGGAGGTGGATCTGTAGGACAGCTGGGAGCAGAGTCTGTGGGGTCACAAGCACTAATCTCAGCTATCCCCCTTCCCTGAGTACCAACAAGGTCTGGAAGGACAGCCTCATGGGGAAGGGAAGGGGTGAGCTGGTCTCCAAGGTGCCACCCTCCCCTCCCTCACAGTGTAGCTGCAGCTCAGCTTTCCCTTTGCAAAGCTGCAGTCACTAGCAGTGCCACTGAGTCCCCAGGCACATCTGTGAGAACCTGCACACTCTGGGCTAGGGCATCTCCTCCTGCAGGATGCCTGAGAAGGTTTCGGCTCATCCAGATGGAGATCTAATTGAAGCAGGTCTCCAGGACTCCCTTGATGGATGAGGGAAAGACACCTTCATCCCCAGACAGCTGTCTGCAACCCTCTGTTGTAGGGGTGAGATTCCTTCTTGGAGGTACCTGTGTCTGGCAGCTGTCTATGAAGTGGTGCGTGGGTAATTTAGCCTAGACGTAGCTTTTAGACCTCCAAAGCTGGGAGTCAGGGATCCACCATCTGTACCTAGTATGTAAGGGTGGATAAAATCAGAGGATGATACATAGGGCTTCAGTGTGAACAGGTGAAGATACCTATCCCTGATCTTTGAGACCCCCCTCATCTCTTGCTCCTCATCTCCTGCCTTCTCTAGTGCCCATAAGGCTTTTCTCCCTCCCCCTGGCCTGCCGCATGAACCATGAGCTGCCAGGAGCATAGCCGCAGCACCAAGCCCGTGCTAAGCACCATTCCCCATGGGCCCAGATGGGTCTCCAGGGGCTGCCTCGCTCCCTGGTTATCCCCCTGCCACCCTTTAACACGGCCTCCCACACTGCTGGAGGAAGCAGCTCCTCTGCAGGCACAGGCAGTTTTCCTGAGATGCCTTTTAAGTGCTGGCTGGAGAGGGAGGAGAAGCAGAGTCTGTGCTGGGACCGTGGGGACAGCTGGGCAGTCCCTCTGGGCTGGGAGTGGGGTGGGAGCCGGGTGGGAGCGGACTGGAAGAGGCTGAGAGCAAGATGAGAGCGGGCTGGGAGCGGGCTGGGAGCGGATAGGAGCGGGCTGGGAGCGGGCTGGGAGCGGATAGGAGCGGGCTGGGAGCGGGCTGGGAGCGGGCTGAGATGGCGGCGGCTGCGGCCGCGGGCGGGCCCGGAGCAGCGCCCGGAGCGGGAGGCGGCGGCCCGCGGCGGGCACCGCTAGAGGG
>JANHGO010000069.1:83101210-83119661 GCA_024606505.1 Aquila spilogaster
GACACAGAGACGTGGGGAGGCTGTGCAGCAGATCTGCAGTAGCTCTTTAAGGAGGAACTCAGGTCCTGGGAAAAATAAAGCCTGAGGTCATTTCCGTGGGTGTCACAGGGATGGTGACTGCTGGGGCTGTTCCCATCCTGCTGAGCCCTGTGGCTGAGTCAGAGCCCACGGGAAGAGACAGGGCAGGAATATTGGCCCCAAATCCAACCAATGCACAGCTGCAGCGCGGGCGTTGTGCTGGAAGGTTGCCTGTCCCCTTGCTGCGACCAGAGGCCATTCCTGCTGCCTGGGTCACAGCACAGAGCAGAGCTTTAGTGAGCTGAGCTCTCCCCAGAGCCTGCTCGAGGTGTGCTGGGGAGGATGGGGGGCATGGAGCTGTCGTGGAGGGACACCCCTCACTCATCTCACTGACCCCAGCAGAAGTCCTGTCAAGGAAGGTACATCATTACCTCCCTATGAAAGCTGGGTGACATCACATCACCAGCAGTGCTTCTCCTGGGGTCTTCTCATTTCTGTCTTTAAAGGGCATAGCTGTAGCTCAGGAGAACAGCCCATCAGATGCTCAATCCCCCTCTTTGCAGCCAGGCTGCCTGTGGGGGAGATCTGTGCATCAGGCATAGCAGTGCCTTTATACAGCATGATACATCCTGCCCTTGTCTCTTTAAGTCCCTGTTTCTCTACGCAGATGAATTTTACACCTTTTCTGAAATCCCCAGGGATGAGTCCATTCTCGCTGATCATCCATAGGCCAAGCGAGTGGCTGAAAATGAACAGAGCCTGAAGCACTCTGAGATCAGGATGTTTTCTAAGGCTGTGAGCAAGACCGAAGAAAGCCAAGCCCCAGGCTTGCAAAATTCAGAAAAGATAGAGGGATGGGAGCACTGCTTGCACGGCACGGCTGGATAACCATCACCCTGCAGGTGAGCAATGTCAAGTCAGAGCACAGCTGCTCAGGCAGTGCATCTACCACTACATCCCCGGGGCTAAATGGGAACCTCTGCCTTAAATCTTTGTGCTGTTGGTTGTGCAGCCACAAGCTGATGCCAGGAGTGCCCCGCTGCTGTGGAATGAAAGGAAAGCTGCACTCCTGTTGTTGCGTGTGGGTGTGTGCAGCACAGGCTCTCTATTGGAAATTCCCTTTCTCTCCCTGCAGGTTTTGCAGGGTGTGTGCCCATGGAAATGAGCACAAATCACGGCTGTGTGATGCCAGGACATTGTGGTGGTATTCCTGGGAATACCCATATGGTTCAAGGGCATTTTTTGCCGAACTGTGTCTGATTTGAAAGTTGCTGCACAACGGTGACGTGCTGAACAAACATAATGAGCATCAGCCATGGCTGCCCCACTGGCGACAGTGTAACCTGTGCTGTGCTTAGTCCTCAGCAGCCGGTATGGCACGAGAAGAGAGGGCTGGGAGACAGAAACCTGGTGGTAAGTGATGGAAACTGGAAACTGGGTGGAAAGGTGAAGCATTCATGAACTGTTTGGCCAACAGCACAGCAGAGTCCCGGACATCAAGGAGAGGGAATTTGGAGTCACAGCTGTTACATCAGACTGCAGATGAGTGGAACTGGTCATGCCCTTCCAATAACAGGAGCATCCATGCCCTGCCTGGCTCCATGCTTAGCGTTCATGTGCAGAGGGTCTTACACTGAAGAGGCCCTCCCCTGCCCAGCCCTCGGCTGCAGCAAGTTGGGGTCAACCTGCACTGGCTTTGCATGACTGCAGGCGTGCATAACATACAATGGAGACATATTTCCAGGGCTGGAGGACCAAAAGCTCGAGGCTCTGGATTAACCACTCCAGCAGCTGGCTTGTTTGGAGTGCAAAGCCCACAGTTAGGATGCTCCCACTGCCTCTCTCCCTTTCCCAGTGGAAGCAGACACGAGGCAGGCTGCTCCCCCCATGCAGTGTGCCTGTGCGTGGGGAGCTGTGAGCAAACCTGCTTGGACTTTGGAACTTCCCCACTCAGATTTTATTAATTCTTTCTTTGCAATAATCCTCAATATGTTTCGCTTACATTCAATGAGCAAGAGGGGAGCGCTGCCTCAGTTAATTTAACTCCCACAAATTCCCATCGCGGCTGGGGAAAGATTGCGCTGCCTCGAAGATAAAGCAGCCTCTTTATATTTCAAAAGGTTACAGATTAGATCTGGTTACCGTTACACTTTTATTAAAATTCTTATTTACATTTTTTTTTTTCTCATTGATGCAATTACAGAAAAGACAGAACTTTTTCAATTCAGTTCTTCAGCGCCGAAATATCCCCGGTCTGGAGCCTGGATGCATGTGGAAAGCCAGGGCCTGGTTCCCTTCCCTGCAGATGGGCAGGGAGGAGCTGATGCAAGCACTGCCTGTCTTCCTCCGTGCTCCAAGCTGAGAACTAGCACAGGGCTTGACCGAATTTCTCAGGCTTGCAGCAAAAGGTGGGAGGGGGCGGGGGGGGTTGCCTCTGAACAGAAGGTCCCTGCAGCATTTTTCTGCTGGGAAATAGCTTTTGGTTATATCCCAGATGTGAAGATCAGGGGAATTTGCAGTCTGGCATCTGGTGCTTCAAACCCCAGTGGTTCTGATAGGGATGCAGAGCAGAGAGAGTGCTCCTTTGTTTACACCAGGTGAATCTTCGTGGTACAAAGTTAGGCATTACAGCAAGAGCGCAGGACTCAGGGCTGCCACACATAAAGCATCGGGTGAGCAACTGCCTAAAGGTAATGACAAGGGCAAGGAAGCCCAAACCTATGGATGACAGCACTGAGATAAGTCCAGAGTCATACCAGATTGAAGGAAGAATTGTGCTCCTTAGGAGGAGCACAGGACCCCAGTGCTCACCCACAGGAGCAGGAGGAGATGCAGGGCGATGCTCAGCAATGCTGCTCTTGCTCTTGGTAAGGGAAGAAAGAGGAGATGCTATCTCCTGAACTCCACTGACCTCTGTGCTGACACAAATCATGTTCACTGCAAATCTGCAAACCTGTGACCTGCCTGCTCCTGGCTCACACACACCATAAAGCAAGGAGACACTGAACAGACAAGAGCAGCTCTCTCCATCGACCAGCATCTCCCCGCTCAGGAGCAGGGGGCATCCAGGAAAGCAAAAGGAAAGATCAACAGAGCAACAGAGGGAGCATGAAGGGTGGCCCTTGCAAACACATGTAGGATACTGCAGGTAGAGATCAAGAAGATCTTGAATTTACTGCAGCAGATGTGAGTCAGCAAAGCCCTTCATATAAAGCAGCACTGGTGGGGTACAGCAGCAAAACACTGTTTCGTAAAAGACTGCTCAAAAAAAGGGTCATTTTATCCTGTAGTGGGTATGGGGCACGTCTCAATACAGTGCCCAGCCTAAGGAGGTCCCTGCCATCCCCAGAGTGTGCAAGCAGGATGGAGGATATCAGGGAGGGGAGCAGGGTGGGAGCTGAAAAGCAGATGGGACACTCACTGGGCATCTGTGCAGCAGTCTCATAAGGCACAGGGGACAAAAAGAGATGTTTTTGCTCCCGTGTCCTTGCTGTGTGCTGACCGTGCTTGATCCCCACCTTGCCTCCAACCCTGGGTAACCATGAGCCACACAGTGCATGACCCCCTGAGAACAGCATCCCAGAGCCAGGAGGGGGCAGTTACTGGAGAAGAGACTGAGAACAAGAAGCAGCTCCAGGTCCCTGCCCCTAGGATGCTCAGCAGGGCTCAGGACATCCTCACCGTGCAGAGGGGATGAAGATCCAGCCCAGGGTCTGCATGCCTGCGCTGGCCCTGTGTATCCTCTCAGCAGCTACATGCAAGGAGAGAGCCCACAGCCCTTCCTGCTGATGGTGTAGCTCCCTGACAGCACAGAGATGCTGCTTTCAGGTCCCTGTGTGACATATGGTGGAGTGGGAGTGGAGTGGCTGGAAGCCACATGGTAGCCGGTAGCTTGCCTGTCTCTTCAGGACTGTTTATTTTTATAAGGTGTCAACACCCTCAGTCAGAGACTCTGAGACTGCAGAAAAGCACTGGGGAGGAAAGGCTTCTTCCCACGATGCACCACTGGCCTGCTGTGATGCACAGGTAGTGTAATGGGGGGGCTCAATTGGAGGTTCAGTTGATTGTGTTCTGGATCTCCTCTCCTCTCGCTGTCACAGAACAAGAAAACAAAAATCCACGCCACTTTTCCTCTGCTTACAGAGAAGATGCCCTGAGCATCAGGGCCAACATCTCCAGGGAGAGAGGCTGGATTTTATCTTGGTGAAAACGTGGGTGGGTTGCAGCTCTGCAGCCTTCATCTCATCGTGATCTGTCGTACCTCTGCAGCAGCATTCTATCCAAAGACCACTGAGTGTAGCATCGCCTGGGATCAGCAGCGATCAGTTTTGTGCCCAGCTCTGCAAGGAGAGCAAAATGACGAAGAGCACACTCTGCTTAGGACACTTTCGATTCAATGACCATAGGCAGCAAAAGAGAAAAACATATTGAAGTGACATTGGGGTAGAAATGTAGGTTGGTTGAATTGTAATCACCTGTGCTGAAGTCTGGCTGGGCTCTGGGCTCAGCACCCCTGTTTGATGCATCTGATGAAACTGGAGTATGAAATCACAAAAATAAAACCCTGTTCCCCTTTGTAGGGTTTCAGAAGCATTTTCTGCAACTTGGTTTCTCAGAAAAGGGGTCAAAGTGTCCTCCCAGTCCTCCTGTTTTTTAGCAACAACAAAGAAGCCATTTCTTTTTGTCTGAGGGGAAGATCTAAGTTCCTGGCAGCCTCAGAAGCTTTCCAAGGCATTTTGATGTTTCCTAAACAAAGTGGGAGGAGGTGGGAGTTGGGGATCAGTGGGAGCTTTGGTTGTCCCCACCTGGTATTGCAGTCCCAGAGATACCCACCTGTCAGAGGAGATGGGCAGCATCAGAAATACAAAGGGCGGCAGCTGGGGTGAGCTGGGGCAGAAGTTGCTGGAGCTTTGCTGACTCTTTTCAGATGCAAAACTGTGCTGGTTGTCAAAATTAATGGCAAATGGTAGTCAGGAGTAGTCAAAGGGACAGACAAAAGGTCAGTCTGTGCAGCGCTTGGCACAGAGCCTGTGGGAACCATCAGCCCAAAGCCAACCCCTGGAGAAAGGCCCTTGCCCAGCAGTGATGGAGAGTTAGTTTTCTCATGAGCAGAATGCAAACAGCAGCACACTGGCATCCTTCACACCTTTGTGGTGATTCAGCCAGCCAGCACCAACCTTTGTATCTATTAGGAGAAAATCTATAGGTTTGCTCTGTAATGAAAAGCTGGCAGGGGAAAAAAAGAACCTAAGCATCTTAGGCTCCAAATAGGAGCACGTATTGGACACAGTGTTGGTGGAGAACGGCTGCCACAAGGAATACAGATGGGGTTAAGAGGCCATCAGACAAAGCCGTGGCAGAACAGAAAGCCTGGTTCACCCAAAGGCTCTGGGAGCCTCCTGCCTCTGTGCTGTCCTCACGCCCCTCTCTCTCATTCTGTGTTAACTGAAAGCCAGGCTTGCAGACAGCAAATGATTTCTAGGTGCTCACAACCCTAACACCACCTTAATTAAGTTCTTTGGATGATAATTTCCTTTGGCTGTTAGTTCTTCTTAATGAGACCCGACAAGGGGCTGGGGAGGACAGGCCATTAGACACAATGTTCTGAGATAAATCTTTGCCAGTGCTCCTCGGGATTCAATGCTCTTCTCTGCCAGGCCTGACAAGCCCCGTGTCACAGGGAAGTCATCTGGACACTTGACCTTTTGTTTCCAGTCATTCAGCTGCAGGAATAAAGCTGTGACCTCTTCTGACAAATCCTTTTTCTGGAAAGATAGCAAAACTTTACTCGGGGTAAGGGGGGGTAAGGAGCGTTGATAGGCATTGCCCACTCCTTGCACTCGCGAGCAGAACGGGACTAGCAGTGTGTACTATACAACCCCACAGCTATTACACAGAGTAGATCTTTTGATGGAGTGATCGGTTGAGGGATGACTTGCAGAGACAAAATGCTACCAACGCTGGCAACGTCATTCTTTCCTTGTCAGAAAAGTGAGCAGGAATCTCCCTCCCCACGCAGAAGTTAAGCAGCCAGATTTCACATGGTGCACAACAGCAGGTGTTATCCAGTTCTGTTGACTCCAGGACAATGATGGTCTCTTAATCCTCAATTTTTCCCCCAGCAAAACAAAGGAACAAACAAGAAACTCAAAACATTTGAAGTTCTGCTTCCAAGTCCCAAGATGTCTTCTCTCCCCCGTCCTTCCTCCCTAAGGCTCAGCCTCACACCGGGCTGCCTACATGTATTTATTTCTTTATGTTTTAAGGAGGTACATTCATTTTGCAGGGGTTCTCCGGGGATCAGGAGAGGCAGTGAATTGATTTATGAAGTTCATTTGCTCGCAGCAGCACGCCAGCAGCTTGTCCCAGCTCTGCTGCTGCCCACACGGGACTGGAGGAGGGTGATGGGGGATGCATGGAGGGGGCAGATGGGGATGCACACACACACGCACATGTGTTCCTGCCCATTTTCCCCTTTGTATTTAGAGTTTCCAGCCCCAGAGCTTCCCCTTTGATCCAGAGAGGATCAGAGACAGGCTTGGGTGGGTGGGCAAGAGCACCAAGTGTGCAAGAGGAGCCCCACAACCCCAGCTCCTTGGGCAGGCAATGAGGGACAGACCCCTCTTTTCCCCTCTGAGAGATATCTCTCACTTTCCTTGCAGCAAGATCTTACTGGGTTGACCTCACCTGGAGGCTGCAGAGGTGTGGTGAGCACATGTTGGTGCTGGTGCTGGTCAAGCCCAAGGCCACGATGATGCACCTGTACTGGAGCTGCACCACCTTCTGACCGGGTGATGTTCAGCTGGGGATAAACCACTCAGGAGCCATTCTGAGATGGGTGTGGGGAGTGTCACCATCACATCCTGCCCAGGACACTGTGGCTTTGGGACAGTGAGGACAGTGAGGACAAGGCAGCTGCTGGGTGCTGCCTGGAGGCTCCCATCCATCCCGGTGCCCACATGCGTGGTGGCTCTTTGGGCTCTGTCCCCCGCACTCTCTCTGCTCACAACATCAGTGGAAACCCTGTGCAGTTTCAAGGCCTCAACATTTATGAATTAGTCCTTCCTGTTATTATTTACTTATCAGCTCTTTATTAGAGAGCTCCCTCGGCTATGCACACGGATCTGTCCCCTTGGCATTTGCTTTGTTCTGCTACGAGATTATATCGATGTGTTTGTTCCCCTGTTTACAGATGTGTTGTAATCCTAACTGCTTCACTTAAAGTGTTTAATGAAGGTATTTACTCTAAATTGTTTGCTGGGATTTTCTTCTACAGTTGAGGGATAAGAAGAGGCTGCAGCATGCTATTTCATTCCCACAATTTATATTAATTGACACTTTATATCAAATGGAGGAGGCTTAACTGGTCTGAATGGTTGTCTCACATGAGGCAGTTCCTCTGCTTGCAGGACCAGAGCTGCTGAATTTGGTTCCAGACACTGACAGTTTTTGGTCCAGACGAGGCTAAACACATCCTCTAGGCCACAGCACCCCCAGCAAAGGGGCTGTTACCTCCTGCAGGGCACAGGAGAGCTGTGCTCTCCCCTGCATCCCCCACTCATCACACCCCAGGAGCCTCCCAGCCACGTCCCGTGTTCCCCTCCCAGTGCCACCACCAGTCCTGGAACACAGCAGACCCGGCCCGATGGCAAACTGCACAGAGGCCACCCACGAGCAAAAAGGAGGATTGCATTTGTTGATGGGTAAATGTGTGTGCTAAGAATAGCTCCTTCCAGCTTTGCTGCTCACCTACCTTATCCTGCTCCAATTACCTAACTTAATTTACTCCAGCTGTTCCTCCATATCTCTATGATCTATTTTGTACCTCCTTCTGGCTCCCCTTTGATTTCACTGTATATTTTAACATACCAGATTCATTTATCTCTGAAAGTGCCTCTCCTTACAGGAAGACTGTATACAGCTCCGATGTATTTCGCGTTACTTCCATTTCCAACCCGCTCCCAGCCGGGCTTTGTGGCACACACAGATGCTGGCGGCACAGCAGTTATCTGCAGAACATATTCAGCTCAGGAAACACTTGTTCCTGAATGAAACTCATTGTCCTGCCCCATTCCCATCCCATTCAGCACACAGATTTGAGGGGGGAAACTGCGACCTGAATTGCAGAGATATGCCCTCGTTGAAAACAGGGCTCAGCCATTATCTCCCCGAGCTCCTCTTCCAGTCGTGTCTGTCAGGGGCATACCTGGCCCAAGGCTTTCGCTGTTATTCTCAGCAGCAGCACCTGTCCAATTCAGCATTTGTCCAATTTCCTGTTTTGATATGAAAAAAAAATGATGATGTGGACACAAATCTCGGAGCAGCTGGAGTCAGGTAGCAGCTCTGCTCCGTGTGTGATGCCGGGAGCGGATCCTCCCTTCTCCTCTGCGCGTTTTGTCCACCGTAAAGCCCAGGGGAACTGGGGAACCCAAGGTATCACCGCCAGGCATGACCCACCGATGGGGCCACGGGTTGAAATCCTCTGGTGGGACGGCAGCGCCCGGAGCAGCGCACCGCTAGAGGGCAGGGACGGACCGCCGGGCGGCGCGGAGCCCGGCACGGCACGGCATGGTGAGGTGCTGCAGGGCACGGCACGGCACAGCACAGTATGGTGCTGCACAGCATGGTTCTGCATAGCACAGCATGGTAACACATGGCGCAGCACAGCATTGCTCGGCACGGCACGGTACCACATGGCACGGCACGGTACTGCATCACAGCACGGTGATAGCACAGCATAGTGTTGCACAGCTTAACGTGGTACTGCACGGCACGGCTTGGTACTGCATAGCACTGCATGGTACTATTTGACATGGCACAGTATGGCACAGCGTGGTACCATGTGGTGCTACATGGCACAGCATGGTGCAACATGGCATGGTGCCTCACTGTATGGCATGGTACAGTGCTGCTCAGTATGGTACAGCTCTGCTCAACATGGTACAGCACTGCTCAACATGGTACAGCACTGCTCAGCATGGTACATCACTGCTTAGTATGGTACAGCATTGCTCAGTATGGTACTGCACGGCTCAGCATGGTACAGCACTGCTCAGCATGGTACTGCATGGCTCAGCATGGTGCTGCACAGCTCAACATGGTACTGCATGGCTCAGCATGGTACAGCACTGCTCATCATGGTACTGCATGGCTCAGCGTGGTACAGCACTGCTCATCATGGTACTGCATGGCTTAGTATGGTACTGCACGGCTCAGCATGGTGCCACGTGGCTCAGCACGGTACTGCATGCCTTGGTGCCAGGTATGGCCAGCCCCTACTGTTGTCCATCCTGGGAGCTGGAGCATCCCCATGTGCAACCACTGTCACGGTTTCCTCCTGCTGCTCCTGCTCAGACCTCTGCATCCCACAACACCAGGGTCACAGCCCTCCAGGTGCCTCCTCAGAAACAAGCAGGGAGGCTGAGCCACACTCAAATAGGCCCTTAAAGCCCCTGCAGTGAAAGCTGCAAGCTCTGTGTGCATACAAACACTGTGGAGCAGGATGTCCTCGAGTATCTTGGGGGGCCACTGCTGCTGTATGGTACCAGCCTTTCCCATGTGCTGGCACACCTCAGTGACCAGCTCCCCTGGTGCTTACAGTGATACAGCCGAGCAGGGAATATTGTCCATCATGCACACAGCTTTGTTGTCTTAAGGGCTTTCCTTCCCTGCTCTGGAAAGAATCTGATGCTAACAGGTCCCATCGATGTACTAAGCTGACAGAGGTGGCTGGATCTACTTTCCAGAATGGGTTTTTTAGCCGTTTTGAGGGTGTTCAACCCCAATTCCAATGTCTTCCTGCACCCTACAGCATGCTATGACGCAGCGCACTCATGAGGCTTCACTCTGGGTACGCAAATATCTGTTCCACCACCCAGCTCAGTTCTCTGGATAGTGCTCCATCCTCGTGGAGGCGAAAGTTTGTCCACAGCACAGTGTGAGCTCATGTTCTGCCCAAAAGGCAGAGAAATGGGAATTTTCTGTTGGAAACGTGATTCTCCAGGACAATCCTATCCGGCGCTGCAGGCTGGAAACATTGCTTGCTGCAAGATTGACACGTCCCTGTCAAGCAGCCAAGGGATTACTGCTTTCCTTCCTGCTGGAGCTCCCCGGTGTTTGGTCTCTCTCCATCACTCCTATCTGGAGCTTCACACACTCCCTGCTTTCATCTCCTGGTGGCAGTGAGGTCTGGGTGCCTTGGATCCATTCCAGACTCAGCAGGGTACCAGGGAGAGAGCAGCTGCCGTTGGGCACCGGTCCCACACAGTGAAGGTTTCCTTGTCTGCTTTGGACAGCCCTGCCTTCCCACTGCACCTTCATAGGCAAACACCTCCCCAGCCTGGAAAGTGGCTGCTGTCCTTGAGAAATGCCTATTTCCCCCACGAAGAGCTGCGTAATGTGCCTTCTCACGTTGCTTTTTTGCCCATGGCTGCTGCTGTGGGTTTGTCCCATCAGTGAGCAATCAGCTATGGAAGATGCTCCCAGAGAAATGCAGAGTGCTGACCCTACAGCAGCTGGAGGGAGCTTTGCACTGCATGTTGTAGGGAAGTGCATCCAAAGCCTCAATCTCAAAGCACTGCAGGTAGAGCACCCCTTGGTAGATGATAACACTGAGCCACTGGGATAAGGTGGGCTTCTCAGGGCTGTGCCCGTAGTCTGCTGCTCAGGGACACTCTGACTGAACCAAGACAGCTTCAGTCTGAGGTTATTAACCAACCTGAACTGTGACACATCTTCTGTGTGTGGCTGTACACGAAGCACGTGTGCATCATATGGCTGTGCATGTGACATCCCACCATCTCAAAAAATCAGGAGGATCTATGTATGACTGTGCAGTCCTGCAAATACTGACCATTATAATCACTTCTTTGAAACACACAGGAGGGGACACGTGACTTAAAAGACCAAGGTCAAGTTGTCAGCTATTGAGAAACCCAATGCTGAGTTCTCAGCACCGCTCAGTGTGGGACCCAGGGGAGCTTTGGTAAGAATCCTGACCGCTCCAGTTCCCATGTGGTGCTGTGGGTTGGCATCATTTGGTAAAGATCCAGATGACTCTGGAGTTTGTAGAGATAATGCAGCACCCAGGGTCTGGGGACACTGAATTCTCATCAGATCCTCTTCAAAAAAGCCCTGTTTGCCTCTCATGAGTCGTTGCAATCTCTCTGCGTCTGAGCACTGCTGCCATCTGCTCCCTTACATCAGTGATGTTTGCACAGTCTTTGGGGGCATGCAGAGGAATCTCAGCCCGGGTAATCCACCCTCTGGTCAATACTGGATTTCTGCTTGCCAGAACATCTTAAAACCTCACACTGCAAATACTCACTTCCAGAACATAAAAAACAATAAAATGACATGAAAATACACTAACTCTTACCTAGGGGAAAAAAATCTTGATTAAAGTCACTGCTAAATAAAAGGCAGTAGTCACTGTTTTGGTTCACTCATACAGAATCACATCAAATTCACAGAAGGAATCTGGGTTTCACAGAGCTTCCTTTGCTAACAATGAGGTTTTAGTGCAGATTCCTGCAGCTGCACTGTTCTGGGCAATGGCTGCTCAGACAAAGTGTCCTAACAGGGACTCACCCCGTGTTCCCGGCTTTCCTTGCGTGTATGTGTCATATTTTAACCAAACAGGAGTTCTCGTTGACACTGCATGCGAGAATAGCAACGATCCTCCCATCATCCTTTGAGAATGACATCAGTCTTCCTGTGCTGCTGTGTCACAGCTGCTTACCCTGTGTGGATGCATCAGAGCGCTGTGGGCATCATCGCATGTGGGTGACTGAGTCCCACCCCACGCAGCCAAGCAGAGCATTTCAGCATCACCAAATGCATTCCCAGCAAAATTAGACCGATTTCACGCACTGCCTCAGTCCTGGTGGATCACAAATGTGACAGATGTTCTCTGACTGCTTCTCATCTTGGAAAGCATTTGATGGAAACTGCCTGGAGCACAGGACTCCTTCATCCCCACGGGCTCCGCTTCACAGCTTTCTCTTGCTTTGGGCACAACTTTCTGCCTACATTTGTGTCCCGAAAAGCTGAGATCAGGCTGTTGCGCTGCAGGCCATGGGCCCATCTAGCCAGTAGCACCTTCTCTCCCATGGGCAGGCTCCTGCATCGACCAGAGTCCTTCCCAATGAGCTGCTGGCCTCACAGCAGAGGACACACAGTTGGTGTTGTGAAGGATGAGTTATGGGACCACTTCTCAAGGCTCTGTAAGGAAGGAAGAGGGACGCAGACCCAATCTGAGGTGCTGAAGCTCTGTGGAAAAGATTCACATTGAAAATCGTTTAACATCTATTAACGACGTCTGACCTTGTAATTAAGTAAACCCAAAGTGAGTATGTGGGTGTTCCCCTCACTGGCCACAGGCCTGTCGATGCTCCCAGCTGTGGGCTGTTCCAACGGGGCAGCACGGAGAAGACTCTCACAGCATGGAGAAGTGATGGCAGGCCCTACCATCACCCAAAGCCTGTCCTGATTCTGACTTCTGGGCAAGAGGAGCAGAAGACATCCTCTCCTTGGGTCAGGGGATCTGCAGCTCAGCAGTGCAGCCAGTGTCGGCTGTGTAGAGCCCAGAGCCTGGAGGCATGGGTACTTCGGACAAGTGGTAGCAAGCCACTTGGTTGATGCACTGAAGAATGCGTAGGGGAAAACCATGGGCAAACAGTGTCAGGGATGGAAAATGACTGAAAATGGGAACTGTGAGCAATGTTAGCAGGGGCAGAGAACAGACAAGTCTTCTGGGCTCCTTCCCGTATTGCCTGCTGTATCTGTGCACATACCCCCAAGCTGGGGACACCAAGGAGGGACAATTCTTAGTTGACAACAGAGCACACAAGGTCAGGGGCTATCACAGATCCATGCCCAGCACAGACAGACTAGTCCAAGATGTCATCCATCTTCACACTAACACCACAGACCTGCCTTGAGATCACAGGAGAACACTTAAGCTATTTTATGGTACACCAGATCAGTCATGGAGGGCAACACACCAGCTCTTGTTCCTTCAGATATGAAGAAGTGACTGCCCCTGAGAAACTAGTTCTGGATTGTGATCATTCCCTCATACCCCAGGTTATCAGTGCATCACCCAAACTGCTATCACCCCCAGACTGTTCAATATCTTTGTGTTATATGTGTACTACTTGTACAACTGTTCCTCTATGCACCTCTGCCTACCAACATTTGCCTCTCGTGGGTTGCTGATATGTTTGCAGTTAAGTATCAGGGGTCCTTTTTAATATCTAGACAGGAGATAACTCTCTCTTCCTTACCCATGGGCAATATCTGAAGATAGATGGAAGAACTTGATTGATTCTTAGGAAGAACTTGGCTGCCTGGCTCCTCCGCAGCCACAGGACGAGAATCAAAGCAGAGTCTGCGATACCCAGGCATACTCGTGTCCGTTGACAAAAGCAGCACCAGAGGGGAAGGTTCAGTGCAAGTGCTGGATCCCAACTGTGTAAGCCCCCTAACAGCCAGATAGAGCAGAAAGAAACTTCTGGAAACTGATCTGCGAGATGGAAAAATATAAGCACAGCTCTCTTTTATTAGTGCAAAGGGTGATTTCCAGGTCACTGGCACAGAAGTGCTTTAGCACCATGGGTATGGTGATGCTGAGCCTTGCATGGGCTCCAGGAACGGGTGTGGAATTCCAAGAAGCTACATGGCATGCCTTCAAATTTGGCATTTCTGGTTTGGTCACTTCTTCCCATGGTGCATGTTACTGAGAAGCTCTGCAGGACATGCTGAACTTGTAACACCACTCAGGGATGGCAGGAATATGATGCACAGGGCTGGATTCAGTCACCCAGACTGGTGTCTGGCACTGTCTGAGATACCTGGGGTGTGCAAGGGTCTTTCCACAGTGATGTCAGATATGAAATGAGGCCTGCAGAAGGCCTGTATTTTCCTGGAATGGCAGCAGGGTACCAAAAGGAACACTGCATAGCATCTCAGCTGCACGAGCATCTCAGCTGCACCTATTTTGGCATCTGAATCCTCCTCCTGACTTTATATTTTCATGTCACACTTCTGATAGGGTTCAAATCGCTGAAGCTTGAAGCCTGCCACGTGCTGCTTCTGAGGCTGTGGCATCTGCAAGGTGCTGTGTCAGCAGCATCACATTCCTTGGTTCCAGCTGCACATTTGCTCCATGTCCCTGTCAGAGATCAGAGCATCCTGGATAGAACTAAATGGCAACAAGACAAAAAGTCTTGACCCTCACCTCAGTCCTCCACCTGAGCAGTGTCACTTACAGAAGTAGCACCAGCTTTGTGCCAGACAGTTTTTGACTCTTTTATCATTGTTATTAAAAATGCCTTTAAGAAATAGAGCTCAGCTGCCCAGCGGCATTAGAAATGGATAGGGACATGCAGGGCAATTACTGTTTGTATTTTCGCTTATAAGTGAGAAATCTCTCTGACCATTAGCAGATCACAACGGACGAAGAAATATCACTTTCCTCACATTTTCATTTTAGATTCGGCAACAGTGAGCACAGCCCAACCCCTCAGTGGGACTGGCTGGGAAATGGCCCAAGCAGCGCTCATCCCTCTTCCTGCCCCAGTGCTGGTTGCGATGCTGTTTGCTGAATGCTCTGGGTAGTGGGCTCTGCTCAAACTGTTTCCAAAGGATCTGTCCTCCCTGCCGTGGGTCAGAGGCTTTTGTCCCTTTATGCTGAGTGCAGGAGCCCAGACTGTGCGCGTGACTTGGTTGTGTTGAGGATGGTGCTTCCTTACTGGTGCTGCTGCTCTCTCCAGTGCTATCCTTCCCTAGGCAGCAGACACCAGCAAGGGAACAATAACCCCAGCCCTTGTCCTCTGTGGGGCTCAATGGGATCATTAACTCCTGCCCAGTAAAGCTGCCCTGTCCCCCTAGAGTGTCAATCCAACGCCTGATTTGCCCTGCTCTGTCAAGCGTGAGCCTTGGTTTTTCACTGCTCCAGTTTTATTGATTTTCATTTTTATGACCAGGGCAAGTGCTGTCATGCTCTGCTGTGAGCAAGTGGCAGCCTTCCTCACGCCGTGGCCCCACAGCACATCATTTACTCCTGCTTCATGGTCCTCAGCTCCTCGCTAAGCTGGGGCAAGTCTGGGATCAAACACACTGTCCCTGAGAGAAACGGTGCCTCTGCACTCCAGGTGCTGCCTCGTTGAGGGAGAAATGAGGCTGTTAATGGTCAGGAGAAGGCATGCCAGCAGGCAGGGCTCATCTGCTATTCCCACCGCATCCTCAGCAAGGCTCTGCTGCATTCTGCACCTGTCGTCCCCGTGAAGGGCTGCAGGGGGATGCATCTGATGCCAGGCTGCCTACAGGGTCAGAATGCTGCTATCCAAGGCACAGAAACACAAGAACAGGCACTATGGCATCCCACAGGGGTGAGGGCTGTGCATGATCTCTGTAGAGGCCCAAAATTCTTCCATTAATTTTGTTTCTTGGTGCTTTGCTCTTCCCTTCTTTGCGATTCCCTCACCCACTTCATGCCTTTTTTCCTGCATTTGGCCTGGAATTTCCACAAGATCTCAACATTTGTAGGGTCTGCTTGGGAGGATCATCACTTCACAGTGTCTTTGTGCAAGCAGGAGCACATGGATCCAGCTCCTTCCCCTCCAAGCTTAGTGGGTTAGCCAGGTAAAGGCTTGGCCATCTTCTGCAGAATGAGGTCACCTGCCAAGGGTGGACAACTGCCATTGATTTGACATAAAAGGTGAAATCTCCCTGTGCTAGTGACACAGCTTGCCCCAATCCTTCATTTATGTGAAGGTCTATGTCGGGTCCAGGGCCAACAGGAAGCCACGGGCTGGCCAAGGGCCACCCTCCAAGACAGTGGTCAAGATGAACCACTTATAGGTCTTCCTCCTGCTAAAACATGGAGCTGCATCCAGCCCTGAGTGCTGCTTGTCAGCCCTGCTCACCTGTGAGCTCAGGCTGCTTTCCTTCTGGCTTTCTCCCTCTCATCACCGGGCTCTAGCCAGGCTCCCTAAGAAAGCAGATTTCTCTCCATGGGAACCTCACAAAGCAATGACACAATGCTAATGGCAAAGAGGTTGAGTGTATCCAGGGTTTGAAGAATGCCAAACTCTGGAGAGATGCTAACCACTCAGTGCCCACGCAATGGCTTGGATTGGAAGGGACCTCAAGTTCCAAATCCCTTGCCATAGACAGGATTGCCAACCACTAGATCAAGTACTAGACCTGAGTCTGAGGCTGTACTTGAGTGAAATGATTAGTAGCTGACATCTTATGTATCCACAAAATTTTCAGGAACCATTTACAGCTTCTTCTTGGAGATCCAGTAGGGAACCGCTCACGCATCTCCTGGATTTCATACCTGGGAGCCTGGGGTAGAACTGCGTGATCCTTCCTCATGGGTTCGGGTGAATCAGAAGATGCAGCAGAGCCATGTGTCACACCATGTCCCACACCTCAGGCTCTTCTGTTCCTTGGAAAAATGGTCCCGGTCCTTGGATAGGTCTCTGATTCACAACAGAAGGGTGAGATTTGTCTCAAACCACGTCCTTGATACAAACATCATTTGTCTGATGTTTGACACTCTATGTCATGTTGTTCCTCACAGCTGACCTGACAAATGATTAAATAGCCTTTTATCTGCCCATTTCTACAACGTGGTTTTCCTTTTCTCCTCCCTCCAGGACAGATCGATGGAAATGCCTGCTTATTTTTATAATAGGTGCCATCCCTATCGCCCGTATTCCCCAGAGTGCTGCTTTAATCAATTAGCTACAAGTAATATCAAAATTATTACATCAATAGAAGAAATACTGGATTTTCAGCTGTAATTTTTTACAGATCTTCTGTTTTGTTTTTTTTTTTCTGGGAAAAAAAAATAAGAAGAAAACCCAAAGAAGCTTGCTTTCCATCAAGCAATACAAGAATACATCTGAGCAATACAGAAGTTCTGCGATTCTAACTGGCTGGGCTTGTTTGGCAGCATGGCTTTTGCCACATCCTTGTGCAGAGACAGAATCTACAGGAACAACCTGCCAGCCTGCTACGTTGTGCTTGAGAAAGGGATCAAACGTCACTGAGGCAGCATTCATGGGACAGGCCATCCCATAACAGCCACGTGTGCTTGGGAAGACACCTGCACAGACAGAAGCTGAGTCAGGTGTGATGAGTGCATGGCTTGCTCTGTCCTGGACAGCAACACTCTCTGAGCTGCTGGATGCCTGCACAAAGCCCAAGTGCATTTGGGTATGCAGAAATCAGCATGTCCTGGGTTAATGAAACAGCAGCAGTGACAAATTCTGGGACTCCCAGGGGACCTTCTGCAGTTTTCCTCTTTGGGGAAGAGCAGTTATCTCCAAGAGGTCATTAAAAGGGCCTCACCTATGGTGGCAGCAAATAAAGACCTGTCAGGAAGCATTGGGCTCTGGCAGCAGTGCCAGCATTTGCCAGGCCACATGTCAGAGCTCAGGACCCCAGCTTACCTACTTAGGCTTGAACATCACTTGGGGCCAGGTGGCACTGATTGAGTGTGATTCATTGACTTGGACATCTGCAGACATGGTTTTCTTGCTACCTCCCAGGCATTTGACCTGTAATTGCATTCAACCCTAGAGCAAATGGCTCAGTTAAATTCTCTAGCGGTGAAGTTTTCTACAGAAAAACCTGAGAGAAGTTGTGCCACAGTGGAGACGTTACAGGGAAGGCACTGAATGTGCTCTGCGCTGCATGTCAAACCTGGGCAGCAAAACCATAGGGCCCAGTAGGACAAGGGGTGGAGCCCTGAATGGAGCGTCCCAAACTTTAGATATTAGGTATTAGGAGGAAATACTTTACTCGGAGAGTGGTGGTACACTGGCACTGCTGCCCAGAGAAGCTGAGGTGCCCCAACCTGGAGGTGCCCAAGGCCGTGGATGGGCCCTGGGCAGCCTGAGCTGACGAGAGGCAGTCAGTCCATGGCATGGGTTGGGGCTGGATAGGCTGTAAGGCCTTTTCCAACCCAAGACATCCTATGGTTTTATGAATCTTGAAGACTCACAGCCCTTCAGAGCAATCCTGAGACAGGGCTCTCCTGTGGCATAAGACACAAGTGAGAATGAGGGAGCTGCTGATGTTTGGCCAATAGCTATGCTAATTCTCCCTTCAATCTCACCTATTCCAGGCATTTCTTCTTGCCTTTGAAGCAACAACTGGGTGTTGGGAAGGAAAACATGACTGTAATTGAAGGTCCCAATGGGTTAGAAGTCCCTTCTGCCACTTCTTGTGTCCTCCTGAGGCACAGCGGAGAACCATGGACTGAATTCATAGTGGTAGTGTTAAAGTAAAAAAATGTGATAAGACATAAAAAATGTGATAAGACATAAGAGAAGGCTGCAGGGAGACCTCATTATGGCCTTCCAATATTTAAGGGGAGATAACAAACAGGAGGGAAATCAACTTTTTTACATAGGTA
>JANHGO010000069.1:83119761-83134603 GCA_024606505.1 Aquila spilogaster
ATGTGTACAAAGAGGATTTTGGTCTCACATACATGTGTATAGCAAGGAGAATTTTAAGTCAAATTACTACATGAAAGGTGGAGCCCGGCACCGACCCGCCGGGGAGGAGCGGAGCGGAGCGGGGCCCGGCACCGACCCGCCGGGGAGGAGTGGAGCGGAGCGGGGCCCGGCACCGACCCGGCGGCCCGGCCCCAGCCGGCCCACAGCCTGCCGGACATGCACAGCCCCTGCCGCAGCCCCCCTCAGGCTAGAGCATCTCCGCCCCCGCTCCCCGCTCCCGCAGGTTAGAAGGCGGCCGGGCACAAGCGACCCCACCAGCCCTGTACCGGCGCGGAGCCGAAAGTGGGTGAAGGGCCGCTGGGGACAGGGGACTGCGGAGGGTGGCCCTGAGCAGCAGCTGCATGCTCAGCCTCTCTGCCACTGTGTTCTTTCAGCTGCTCTTCTGAGCCGCCTTCTCCCCCTGAACCCTCAGCACGGCAGGAACCGAAGCACCGGGAGCAGTGGTCCTCCAGAAGCCTTCTGAGAAACCAGTGGGGAAACTAAGGCACGCCCAGATATGCGCTTAAAGCCTCTGCAATGAGGGCTACAGGTTCCCAGCACGCCGCAAATGCTGGGGAGCAGAGATCTCCCTCCTCAGGTACCTGCCCGTAGCCACCCTACCAGCTTTTCCTATTGTGCTGGCACACCTCGGAGTGACAAGCTCCCCCTGATGCTCTCCTCTGAGCTGCTCATGACAGTGGACCTGAGCAGGAAATACTGTCCCTCGTGCAAGTAGCTTTTATGTGTCAAGGACTTTACTTCCCTGCTCTGTAAGGTTTTTGCTAACAAGCCTACTCCCCAGAATGGGATTTTTAGCTAGTCTGAGGGTGTTCAACCCCAATTTCACCATCTTCCTCTACCCTAGAGCATGTCCCACCACAGTGTCCTTGAGTAAGGCTTCCCAGCCTCCTGCTAGAGATTTTCCACTGTGGATCCATAAATATTTGCTCCTGTAAGGGCAACTGCTCTACCCTACAGCTCAACTCCCTGGGCAATGCTCCTTCAAGGAGCAAGCAACAGCTCTTCCTCAGCAAGGGGTGTCCAGGATCATGTTCTTGCCAACAGGCAGGGAAATGGGAATTTTCTGATGGAAACCTGGTTATTTGGGACAATCCTACCCAATTCTGCAGGCTGAAAACATTGCTTGCTGCAAAATTGGCAAGTCCCTGTCAAGCAGCCAAGGGATTACTGCTTCCATTCCTGCTAGAGCTCTCTACTGTTTGGTCCCTCTCCATCCTTCCTATCTAGTGCTTCACACACTCTCTGCCTTTCATCTCCTGGTGGCAGTGCCATTCAGGTGCCTTGGACCCACTCCAGTCTCAGCAGGATAGGAATGGCTGATGTTGGGCACCGGTCCCACCACAGCAAGGGTTTCCTTGTCTACTTTGGACAGCCCCATCTGTTCACTGCACCCACATAGGCAAACATCTCCCCAGACTGGAAAGTGAGTTTTGTCCTTATAAATCCCCATTTCCCCTCAGTGAACAGCTGTATGACGTGCCTTTTCATATTGTTCTTTTGCCAGTGGCTGATGCTGTGATTTTGCTCCACTACTGGGCAATCAGCTGTGGAAGATGACCATGGAGACACGTAGACACAGCAGCAGGTGAAGGAAGCTTTGCATTGCATGTTGTAGGAAAATACTTTCAAAACCTTACTCTCAAGGTACTGCAAATGGAGCAAAAAGACCCTTTGGTGTATGAGGATGCTGAGCCAATGCATTAAGATGGCCTTCTCGAGTCCATGCCTGCCGTCTGCTGCTCAGGGGCAGACTCACTGAGCCTGTGACCAAAAGACCAAGGCTTAAGGCTCTTAAGAAATCTTGAGCCAGAAATGTCTCTGAACCATGGTAGCAAACAGAGCTGCTCTCCAGACCAGACAGCCCTGAACCATGTGACTTATATCTCACCGATCTGCTTCCAGGTCCTGTTTCCCAAGTGGAAAGAGCTGGTGGTTTGTCATGGCTCATTCACAACTGGGAAAAGGTGAGGAGGGCTTGGTGATCCCCTCAACAGCTTGACTTCTTTCTCATTCATGTTGCCTATGTGTAAACCAGGGAATGAAACCAGAAGCAGAGCTTTTACCAAACAAGAGAGCTTCAATCTGAGGGAAAAGCAAAGCACCAGCAGCACAGGATGGCCCAGTCCCCTGCACCTGAAGACCAGGGGGCCAAGGGCTCCCTCCTGGTGTCATCTGGGGGGATGTGCTATGTGCATACCATTGGCAAGATGCCGTTCTTAGGAGCAAGGCAGCTGGAGGGACAGGCAGTCACCCACCAAATGCTCACAGCTTTCTTAGAAAATCCCAAGTCATGCCTGGGATGATCACAGTGCAGGGCACAGCAGAAATGACCAGCTAGTCACAGACTGCTTGTACAGACCTGTACAACCTGTACAGGCTGAAAGCAAACCCCAACCCACATGTGATTTATGCATGAGGTTATTGACCAAGCAAGACTGTAACTTTTTATCTGTGTGGCTGTACATTAAGTAGCAAGCGGCTGTGGAGGTGAACTCCCACAGCCCTGCAAAACTAGAAGATTCTACATGAATATGTAGTCCTGCAAACACTGAGCACTGAAACCAATTGAAACCACTCGTCCGGATCATGCAGAAGGGGACATACATGGCATGAAAGACCAAAGTCTAGGTGTCATTTCTCGACAGAGAGCTGATACTGAGAAGGTCTCAGCACCCTCAGTGATGAAAGGAGCTCTTTGGTGAGGATCAGCCACTTTTACAACAAGCAGAAGCCCATAGAATTGGCCTATGTGAAGTCAACTGCGCAATAGAGGGGAAAGCAGCCTCCATTTCCATCGGGGGTGGTGGGGTGGCATCATCCAGAAAGGGCCAGAGGACTCTAGAGTTTCTAGAGATAATGCAGCACACAGTATTTGGGGATACTGAATGCCTATTGAATCTTCTTCGAAAAAGATTGTTTGCTTCTTGTTTTCCTCTCATGGGTTGTCTCACTGACAATGTAACCTCTCCACATCCAAGCACTGCTATGATCCTCTCCCTTACAACAATGAAGAAAAGTCTGCACAGCCTTTGGGTGCATGCAAAGGAATCCCAGCCCCGTCCCCGTCCCACCCCCCCAGTAATCCAGCCTCTGGTCAATATTGGATTTCTGCTCACTAGATATTTTAAAGCCCCACACTCCAAATACTCACTTCCCAAAACTTAAAGACAATAAGATGACAATAAAATACACTAGCACTTACCTGGGAAAAAGAATAATGATAAAGGTCACTTTTATTTAAAAGGCACTAGTTACTGTTTTGTTTAACTCTTACAGGATCATTTAAAAGTACACAGAAGAAATCTGGATTTGAAAGATCTTCTTTGCTAACACAAAGGTTTTAATGTGAATTCCATCAGCTGCACAGAATTTAACCTGTTCCTGGCTGGGACGGCCAGCAGTGGTTGTCCAGGCTTCACCAAGGTGTCCACCCGGAGATTGACCCATTTTTCCTGGCTTTAACAGGCACCGAGCATGATGGTAGATAGGACTTCTCTGTGCTGGAGGGCAGAGAAGGACAGAGATCTTGTTTCTGGAAGGATATCAGAAGCTTGTTTTGTGTCATGTTGGAATTAAAAGGTGTCTATTTAAGAATAATCCATGAAGAAAATTCCGTGCTTTTTAAAATCCTAGCTTTCCTGGATTTTTCCATTTTTGCTTCTTTGGTTTCAGTGCCACTTTTCTAAAGCTTGTGTCATATTTTAACCAAAGAGGGATGACTACTGTCATTTTAGGCCCTGTGGGTATTCAACGACAGCAGAGATCCTCCAGTCATCATTCCAGAAGGGCTTGGTCTTCCTGCTGATGCTGTGTCACATCTGTTTGCCCTGTGCGGATGTCTCAGACAGCCATGGGCATCATCACATGTGGGTGACTGAATCCTTCTCCAAACAGCCAGGCAGAGCATTTCCACATCACCAAATGCATTTCCAGCAAATTGAGACCAATTTCATGCATTGCCTCAATTCTGGTCAGTCGTGAATGTGACAGATATTTTCCGACCACTGCTCATCATGATGAGTGTGCAAAGGAAACAGCCTGGAGCAAAGGACACCTTCCTTCCCACAGACCCAACTTCACAGACTTCACTTTTCTTCACTTTCTTTCAGCAAAGCTTCCTGCCTGTATTTGCATCCCAAAGAGCTCATTTCCCTTGTCTGGGCTCCTCCATAATGAAGAGTTCTTCCCAACGAGGTGTCACCCTCACAGTGGAGGAGACATAGTGGATATTTTACAGGGTGAGGTCACAGGACCACTTCTCAAGGTTCTGGGTGCTGTGCCTGGAGGGAGGGTAGCACCATCCTCAGTGCTGGGGGGTGTTGCTCTGCACCATCAACATCCTAGCACAGTTGTACCAAAGTGACCTACTCCACAAGGTCAGAGATTGTCACAGATCTATGCCAAGCACAGGCAGAGCGGTCCAAGATGTCACTGCTCCTCACCCAAACACCCCCCCCCCCTCCTCCTTGAGACATGCTAAGTGATTATGTGAGCACTGCTAAGCTGTTTCACAGCAAAGAGGATCCAGTCATTAGGAGCAACTCACCACTTTTTGTTCCTTCACATGTAAAGAGCTGACTGCTCCTAAAAGTCCAGTTCTGGGTTGTGGCTTTTCCCTGGTACCCTGAGACAACTGTGAGTCGTCCAAATATGGCACGCCCCTCAGACTGGTTGGATGTCTTTGTGTTACATGCCTTTCACTCTCACAAGTTTGTTAAGCACTCTTCCTACATACACCTCCACCTACCTGACACCAAATGTCTCCCTCCCATGAGTCACTGATATGTTTGTAGTTAAGCATCAGGAGTCTTTCTGCCAGCTTTTCTTTACTATCTAGACAGGAGATAACTCTCTCTTGTTTGTCCATAGGCATCAGCATATCTAAAGATAGCTGGGGAAATTCAACTGCTCCTTAGGAAAAACAAAAAGTCTGGATGCTTGGCTTCTTCACAGCCACAGGACATGAATCAGAGCAGAGTCCTAGGAAGAGATGAGATACACAGAGATACGTGTGTCCAAATCACGATCCTCATCAATGAAAGCAGCACCAGAGATGAAAGTTTAGTGCAAGCACTGGATCCCAGACACTGGGCTGTGTAAGCATCCTGACAGCTAGATGGATGGAACAGAAAGAAACTTCTGGGAACTGATCTGTGATATGAGAAAATATAAGCACAACTGTATTTTATCTCTGTAAATCAGTGCCTGAATCACATCACTTCTTTCCTAGGACTTGGAGCACAACAGGTATGTTTTTTCTTCATCCTCTATCCTAAAAACTGTCAGTGTAAGCAAGCGGTGATTTCCAGGTCACTGGCACAAAAAGTGTTATAGTACCATAGACCCAGCGATGCTTAGCCTTGCATGGGCTCCAGGAACAGGTTTTCTCCTCTGAGAAGCAACATGGAGTGCCTTAACATTTGGCAGTTCTGGGCTGGTCTCTTCTTCCCATGACACATGTTAGTGAGAGGCTCTGTGGGAAATGGTGAACTTGTAACACCCCTCAGTAACAGCAGGAAGAAGCCAAAATGCTGACACCTAGGGTTAGATTCAGTCACCCAAGTAGGTGTCTGGCACTGTTTGAGATACCCTGGGTGTCCAAGGATCTGTACCCGGGGCTGTTGGATATGAAATAGCACCTGCGGGGGGTCCGTACTCTCCTGGCACTGTAGCAGGTGATACTCCACAGCATCTCAGATGTATGAGCCTGCCCTGTTTCAGTATTTGAATCCTCCTTCTGGTCTTATATTTTCATATCACGGTCCTGATAACTGTCTGGAGCTTGAAGTTTCCCAAGTGCTGCTCCAGAGGCTGTGGGCATTTGCAAGGTGCTGTGTCAGCAGTGTCACATTCCTCTCCCCTGGTCCCGGACACTCACTTGCTCCAGGTCAGGTGCAGCTGCCATGTTCTCAGTGGTCAGAGTCTCCTGGGTGGAACTGGATGGCAACACAGATTTCAAGACTCTTGACCCTCCTCTCAATCCTCCATCTAGGATTGGCACTTATGGGAGTGGCAGCTGCTTTGTGCCAGACAGTTTTTAGCTCTTCTATCATTATTGTTAGAAAAGTCTGTAAGAAATAACAATCAGCTGCCCAGGAGTATTAGAAATGGGCTGGGCCAGGCAAAGCAATTACTGTTTGGATTCTCAGTTATAAATGGGAGATCTCTCCACCTACTAGCATTGCACAATGGATGAAGAAATATCATTTCCCCTCTGCTTTTCATTTCAGATTCAGAATTTCTTCTCTGTTAGTGAGCAGGGCCCAGGCCCTCAGCAGGACTAGGTGACAAATGATCTGTGCAGTAGTCTTGGCAGTGTGGTCAGCCCTCCTCCCACCTCCCAGCCCTGTGTCTCAGGGCCCCACATCTAAGCAAAGCCTGGGATGGATGTGATGCTGCAGACTGAATGCTCTGGGGCAGCGGGGTCTGCCCAGGTCCTTTCACAGAGACCGGTCCTCCCTGCCGCAGGACAGAGGATTCGGTCTTGTTATGCTGAGTGTGGTACAAGCATGGCAGAGCCCTGGGGGTGCCATGTAGGTTGACTTCTTGGGGATGCTGTCTCCTTGCTGTCACTGGTGCTGTAGCTGGTCTTACCTCCCTATGGAAGGGACACCAGTGCTTGCCAAGGGAGTGATAACCCTGGCTCCAGTCCTTCACCAGACTCTACGGGGACTATTAAAGCCTTTCCAGTAATGCTGCCCTCTCCCCTGCAGGATGTTAATCCAGTGCCTGATTTTCCCTGATCTGCCAGGCACGAGCCTCAGTTTCTTAGTGCTACTGTTTTATTGATTTTCATTTTTATGACTGAAGCGATTGCTGTCACGCTCAGCTGCGAGCAAACGGCAGCCTGCCCTGCTGACATGGCACCCACAGCACATCATTTACTGCTGCTCCATGGGCCTTGGCTCCTAGTTAAGCTGGAGCAAGGGTGGGATCAGGCACACTGTCCTCAGGCGAGACCGTGCCTCTGTGCTCCACTGGATGTGACAGGACATGCTGCCTTGCTGAGGGAGAAATGAGTCTGTTAACAGTCAGGAGAGGGAATACCAGCAAGGAGGGTTCATCTGCTATTCCACCGTGCCCTCAGCAAGGCCCTGCTGTGTTCTGGAGGAGTATTGTCCCCAGGAAGGGCTGGGTGGGAATGCATCTGATGAAAGGCTGTCCACAGGTGCAGTGCGATACTGTCCAAGGCACAGAAACACAGGACCCAACACCCCAATCTCCCTCGTGAATGAGACTTGGACACAGTCTCTGGAGAGGTCCAAAATGCCTCCACTAAGTTTATCCCTCAGCCCAGGCCACTGCTTTGTTGTTCTTCTCTTTGTGATTTCCTCATCCTCTTGACCCCATACCTTCTCCATCACGCTTGTGGGATTTCCAAAAGATCACATTTGTAGAGCCTGTTCAGGAGGAACTTCACCCCGCAATATCCTTGCGAGGATGTAGCCCCTTCCCCTCCAAGCTTGGTGGCTTGGCCAGGTGAGATCCTCTACTGCAAAATAGAGTCACCTGCCCAGGACAGGACCAGTGCCACCCCCTTCACACAGGAGGTGAAACATGCTGGTGACAAGACTTGTCCAGCACCACCGACTGTGGAGGTCCATGTGGGGGCCAAAGTAGCAGGAGGCCATGGGCTGGCCCAGGGAAGCCCTCCAAGATAGTGCTCAGGGTGAACCACTTGTGAGTCTTCCTTTTGCTAAAACACGGAGCTGCACGCAGCCCGAAGTGCTGCTGGTCAGGCCTGTTCACCTGTGAGCTCAGGCTTTCTGGCCTCCACCACTGGACTCTGGCCTGGGTCCCCAAGAAAGGGGATTTCTCCCCATGGGATCGTCACAAGGCAACGACACGATGCTGACAGCAAAGCTGTTCAGTGGATCCAGGGCTCAGAGTCTGGGAAATCCCATGGGAAGCTTGAATTTGCCCTCCATCCATAGCAAAAGCATCACTCAGGGCTGGCTCCCACCCAGCAACGCACTCCAGCTTGCACTGAACTGGAATCATATCAATATTACAAGAGAGACCAGTAAGACTGGAAATTTAAGGGCTGCCAGTGCTTCCCATTACACAACCCTGCATTCAGCTCCTTGCTCCTCTGCCAGACTTGAACCTTTGGGGCTGAAGTTTTCCATGTTGGGGTTCTGGCACAGGCTGAACCATTCTGCTGTGTTCAATCTACACAACTTAGCTATTTCTGAGACTGAGCGGAAGAGAAAAGGCCTCATTTTGTTAAGACAAGAAACACTGGAGACTTATTCTTTGAATAATTCCAGCCCTTCTGTGCTTTGGAGAAGGGGCTAGAAATTTCACAGAAAGTTGAAACATTTTCCTTTCATTTTTCCTGTGAGAAAAGAGCATTGACTCGGGTGTTCTCCAGGGACTTGTGCTTTGTAGCTGGACCCTCTCTGCCTGAGGGCAAACAGGCACATCTCTGGTAGTGCCCAATACACTCCCTTTTCACTCCTTCTCACGACATTCATGCAGCATAGTATTCCTGCCATGCATACTCACAGATACAATGCAAAGTGTACATGTGGCCACCAGTAACATCTCTTCTGCTCCCCACCTTTCAAGGAGCTGGCTGAGTGACATTTGGGGAAGTGTGTGTTGAAGTCCATCTCTAGCTCAGCAGCAAAAGACTGTACAAGCCCTTTTTATCTTTTTACCTTCTCCCTAGAAGGGACAGGTGCGTGTACAGAAGTCAACTCAGGAGAAAGGTGAAATCATCTCCAACACACACAGAAATGGGCTGGTGATTTTCCAGCGTGCTTAAGGCCTGTCTCTACAGGGACACTGTGTGAGTTGCTGAAGTCCAGCTGCTGTCTGTCTTGCAAGCCTGACTGCGATAGATGAAGCCGTCTTCTACCAGATGGGTGAAGAGGGCTGAAGTCTAACTTTTTTTATGTTCACTGGAATTGTATCACTGTTCCTCAGGTGCGCAGGTGCCTAAGAGAGGAAAGAGTAAAGCATGCTCATCTAGCCATGATGGGAAGGAGACCAGATGCTTTATTTTTAACCAAAACAAATAAGCAAGGGAGCGAGTGCAATGGGAGGCAGAAGAGGTTCAGACGCCAGCTGCTTTGCCCTACTCTGGGGAATGAGGAAAAGGAAGATTAGGGGGCAGCTGTAGAGTGAGTTGACTGGGAGAGTCAGCAGGAGACCATGGTTTCAAAATCACAACTCGGGAGAGGACCTCAGCCTTGGGACCAAACTGAGCCAGCGGGATGTAGTAGGAGGAAGATTGGAAATGAAGTGGATCCAGCAATGCTGTGCTGACCTGGGTTTTACAGCACCCTATAGAGATAGGTTCCAGATTTGGTGCTTCACGAAGACCTGGGGAGCACAGGGCTGCACATGGAGGGATGGTGTGGACTTGCCGTGGGGCTGTAAGGGACAGGCCTGGGATGTGCCCAGACAGATGCACACACCAAAGCTTTGTGGAGTCATCTCTGAAGGGAGAACAGGGAAAAAGAAGTTGTGCATGCACAGTTCTGGGGAGGTACAAACCTCCTAATGCCTGTGCAAGCCATGTGGTGAACATGGCTGGGCCTGGAGCTGTCTTTGGGTAAAATGGCAAGTAACTGACAACATCTTATGTGTCTGTTACATGCACGGGAGCCACATAAGATTTCTTCTTGGATATCTGGTAGGGAACTGCTCACACATCCTCTGGATTTCATATCCAGGAGCCTGGGGTAGAGCTGCCTGATCCTTCCTTAAGGGTCATGGGGAGCCCTGGCTTTCTGCAGAGGATGGCTGCCACCATGGCAGGATGAGATGCAGCAGTGCCATGCGCTGGACCACATCTTGCACTTCAGACTCTCTTATTCCTTGGAAAAATGTTCCTGGTCTTAGCTGACATCTCTGGCTCACACCAGAGGGGTGAGATCTGTCTCAAACCAGGTCCTTGCTGCAAACAACATTTCTTTGTCCCCATGATGGACTGACAAGCTTTCATACTCTATGTCCTGTCATTGTTCCTCAGGGCTGACCTGCCAAATGATTAAGCAGCCTTTTACCTCCCCATTTCTATGATGAGGCTTTCTTTCTCCCTCCCTCCCTCCAGGACAGGCCTTCGGTTGCTGGAAATGCCTGTTTATTTTCATTAGTGGTGCTAGCCCCACTACCCATAATCCCTGGAGAGCTGCTTTTATTGCTTCATGAGGAGGGCTGTCAAAATTATTCCATCAAGAAAAGAAAAATTGGATTTTCAGCTGCATTTTTTTTAACAGATACTGTCTGTTTTCTGAGGAAAAAAAAATAAAGAAAACTCAAAGAATCTTTCTTTTCACCAAGCAATACAAAAATACATCTGAGCAATATAAAAATGCATGACTAGATTCCACCTAAGCTGTCAAACCCTAAATGTCTGTAGTTTCCACTGGTGTGGGGGATTGAAAAACTAACATGTCCAATGGCTGAGACCTTGCACCGAGCTGCTCATCCTACAACTCTCTGATGAGCAAATACCACCTATACGGATGTATTTTGCAGGAGAATGGCAGAAATCATGAAGACTGCTCCTAGCAAAAGTATGTTTCAGTACTTGTGGAGAGGATAAATGAGGGGCAGAGTGGCATGAGGAGAAGGGAGAGTATGTAGGGTAGGAAATTTGAGCAGTGAACACAGTTTGCAGCTGTTGGCCCTAGAGCAGAGAAGATAGCCAGGGACCTCTCTACCCTCAGGGGTAGACCTTGCAGGCAGGTCTGGCAGCATGGCTGAGCGGTGCTGGGGCAGATAGCCCAACCTGGAAGAGGGGGCCACAGTGAGACCTCTCTGTCCCCATGCAGGAGAGAGCATCACTTCCCTCCAAGAACTGGCAAGGGGTGGTTGGCAGCGTTGCTCTTGCCTTTTCCTTGTCCTCATGCAGAGACGGGATCTGCAGGAACAGGTTGTGAACGTGCTGTGTTGTCCTTGGGAAGGGGACCAAACCTCACCAAGCCAGGACACATAGGACCGGCCACCCTCTAGTAGCCACACATGCTTGGGAAGACACCTGCTCAGACAGACAAGTTGAGGCAGGTATGATGAGCACTTGGCTTGTTCGGCCTGAAAGACATCAGGCTCCCAGATGCCTGCACAAAGCCCAAGTTCATTTGCATATGAATGGAAACCAATTGCCCTGGGTTAATTAAACGGAAGCAGAGTGACAAATTCTGGGACACCCAGGGAACCTCCTGCAGCTTCTGTCTTCAGGGATAGCAGTTTTCTCCAAGAAGCCTTTAAAAGGGCCTCACCTCTGTGACAGCAAATAAAGACTTGTCGGAAGGCATTTGACTGTGGCAGAAACGACAGCATGTGCCAGGCCACATGTCAGAGCACAAGACCTCAGCTTAGCTGCTAGGTTCAGGCGTCACTGAGGACCAAGTGGCACTGACTGAGGGCAATTCATTGACTTGGATGGCTCCATACATGCTTTTCTTGCTACTCCCAGGCATTTGACCTGCTAATTGCATTTAACCTTAGAGCAAATGGCTCAGTTAGTTAAGTTCTCTAGAGGTGAAGGTTTCACAGGAAAACTTGTAAGAAGTTGTGCCACAGCAGGAGTGGGGACATGTTGCAGTGAATGCACTGACTGACTGTGCTCTGTGCTGCATGGCAGGTCCAGGCACCAAAGCCAAATTGCCTCAGAAGGACAAGAAGATGGCAGCGAGGTGGAGCCTGCATGATGTGGCCCAAGGTTCAAGACACCAGCTCACAACCCTTCAGATCAGCCCTGGGACATGGCTCTCCTGTGCATAAGACACTAGTGAGAATTAAAGAACAGATGATGCTTGGCCACTTGGCACCTTTACTTCTCTCTTCAAACTCACCTATTTCTGGTGCTTCTTCCTGCCCTTGAAATGGTATGCTGGAGGTTGGGCAGGATGAGCATGACTTGAGCTCAGGTCCTGAAGGGTCAAAATGCCCTTCTCCCACTTCCTTGTGTCCTGTTGAAATGCGGTGCAGAACAGAGTGCAGAATTCATGGCATCACTGTGCTAATAACAGGAAATGTCATGGGTCATCCCAGTGATGGGAGTATGCTGGCTGGGAGCAGGATGTCTGGTCCCTAAGTCCCAGGCCAGAGCTCTGTTGGTTGGTGCACCCCATATTTCTGGATCATTAACAGACCAGTAAGTAATGTCCTTTCTGGAGCTGAGAGCTGTTCTTCACCTCTAGTACTTTCCTGCGGAGCAGTGCTGTTCAGTTGTTCGGAGGTGTTCCTTTCTGCTTACAGAGGGCTCTGTTCAGCAATGCTTGAGGCATGATTTGGGAGGTGAACGCCTTGAGAATGAGGGGCTGCATGGTGGAGGAGATCTGGCTCCACAAGGACACCCTCTGCTCCCCATCCCACTGTATTGCATCAGCCACAAAGACAGGCAATGATCCCTGTAGTCACAGTCCAGGATGGATCTGGGGCTCTCTACATTCACCCACACAAACTCTGCAACTTCACTTGGAGAACCCAGATTCAAAATTGTGCCCTCAAACTCTTGTAACCTACATGGGCCAACCTTGTGTCTTGTAATAATGTGTGGGACCCATTGTGAAATAAAACAAAAGTAAGACTCTCAATGAGTCTAGTTCTCTGACACTGGGGACCTTTGCAATCTCTGTTTTGCCTGGAGAACAGTTTGTTCCACTGTCCCAGAGAAGACAAGGAAAACAAATCTTCTCCCAGGGCCATTCTGCTTAACCTGCATTTAGGAACGGTTGTCACTCAATCCAGCAAGGAACACGTTATCATTTACTTGCTGGCAGAGATGTGAGCTTTTGTTTATTGAAAATAAAAACATACACTCTGCTTAAAATGCTTTGCAAAGGTGACGCGAGGGCAAGGCTGGGGAAGAGCAGTACGCTTCATCTCTCCTTGATAAATTACCTTTCACAGTGCTTGCAGCACCTCTCTCTTGCAACAACCACTTAATAACGTATAGGCGCTGCAGTTCTCTCATTACTGCGAAGAAAGAGAGACATTTCAAAGAACCACAATGTAGCCAGTTCTCAGGGGTTCACTTCCTGGGCTCCTCTGACACAAATTATTAAAAACATTTTTCAGCAAAGCCATGGCTTAGGTGACCTTCAACAGCTTTCACTACCAACAAAACCTTAGACACACTTGGCAAAGGAAGTGAAAAGGAGGGGGAAAAAAGGGAAATTAGAAACATGGAAATGTAATAACTTTCCATTATGCAAATTTGATTTAATCAGAGATGAAGCTGAAGTGCAATAAAAACATACTTTCATTAAGTTTATGACTTTCAGACTCTATAATACCCCAGAAATGTCAATTATAAGGTTACCATAGTGATACATGGTTACAACTTCGAAGCGATCTGTTTCCTCACCAGTAAGTGCACACTGAAGCTGGGCCAGGACCTGGTTTCTCAGCTCCTTAAACTCATAAGAGCCTGCGACTCAAATGGCAAATGGTTTTGGCAGCATAGGTGAGTCTTAAACCTTAAGCCCTGCTCGAATCACCTGTGCCTGAGGCAATGGTGGGATAACCCCTCTCACCATGGGTGGGATGTACAAGGCACAGATCTTAATTTCCAGTGCTCACGGTCCATGGTAGTTGTGCAGTCCTAGAAGCGAGCAGCCCATGAGGGACATTTCACCAGGTAGGGACAGACTGGGGTGCGTTTAAGCTGCCTTGTACTCCCTGGCTTGTAAGATGTGGGTTGTAGGCTGCGAGCACTTGGTGGTCCCCATCAGCCTGCGTGTGGGGGACTGGAAGGTCGCCCCAGGTGTGTGGCACCGTCCCCAGGCTGGTACCAGACCTGCTGCAGAGGTGTTTGTACTGGTCACACAATGATCTCACTGGTGGAGTTGACTTTAGTGCAGATGGCCTATATGAAGGGTTTATTCTGCTGATGTAACACAGCCCAGAAAAGAGCTTTGCAACAGGGCTTCCCAGGCTTCCCACTGTGGGTGGGAAAATATTATGCTCTGTATCAATTTCTGTCTCCCCTTTTTTCTTTCTGCCATCACTCAGTGTGAGTACTGCCCAATAGACCAGCCCAGGTGGTGGTCTCTTGACAGGTCAGCATCTTTTCATGAATTTTATAGATCATGGTAAATCCACAGCTCAACCTGCATGTTGACTGGGTTTTAAAGACCCTGTTTGCCAGGGAACAGCAAGGCAGGCTGCTCCATAGGTGAAGGAGAGGCAGGAGCTGAATAAAGCTGACAGGAGCAGTGGTTTCGCCAACACATGGGTCTTTCCCACAGTACTGAGTAAAAAGTGACTAAACCAGGTCCGGTGATGGTAGCCAGGTTCAGCCAAGAGTCCAGATTGTCAGAAAAGACCATAGGGATGAGCAGGGTATAAGAACAAGTCAGGAATTTGAGTCAGCAAGTTGGGATTAGGATGAGGTTTGGAAAGACTAGCCAGGATCAGTCACACTACAGTGCTCACCAGGCAATTCCACAGTGAGAAGAAAAGTCTGAGGTCAAATTGGGGCCAACCAAGTTGGGGTCATGAGAGCATCAGCTTAAGAGCAGCTGCCTCAAGAAAGAGAGAGAGATCCTGCTGAGGTTTTGAAGCCAATCTGGTCTGTTTTTTTCTTGAGCATGTCCAAGCTTCTCAGACAGCTACCAGCAAGCTGCCCCTGGCCACAGTCAGCTGAACTCCTAAATGCTGGGTCTGCATTCAGGGCCCTGACACCATCTGGGCTTCCCCCCTCCTGCACCTTCCAGTTTCTTAGACAATTGTCCTGGTTTCATCTGGGATAGAGTTAATTGTCTTCCTAGTAGCTGGTACAGTGCTATGTTTTTGAGTTAGGTATGAGAAGAATGTTGAT
>JANHGO010000069.1:83134703-83163925 GCA_024606505.1 Aquila spilogaster
GGGAGACCTCATTATGGCCTTCCAATATTTAAGGGGAGATAACAAACAGGAGGGAAATCAACTTTTTTACATAGGTAGGTAGTGATGGGACAAGGGGAAATAGTTTTAAACTAAAGGAGGGGAGATTTAGATTAGATGTCAGGGGAAGTTTTTCACTGAGGGAGTGGTGAGGTGCTGGAACAGACTGCCCAGAGAGGCTGTGGATGCCCCATCCCTGGAGGTGTTTAAGGCCACGTTGGATGAGGCCCTGGGCAACCTGGTCTAGTAGGTGATCTAGCGATTGGCAACTCTGCCTGTGGCAGAAGGGCTGGAACCTGATGATCCTTGAGGTCTCTTCCAGCCCAAGCCATTCTATGATTCTGTGGCTTGCTTGGATCTGGGCTCTCTGCACTCACCCACACAAACTCTACAACTTCACTTGGAGAGCCTTCATTTGCCCTCAAACTCTCACAGCCTGCCTGAACCCAGCTTAAATCTTGTAGTAGTGAGTTAGAGCCATTGTGAAAGCACTGGTGAACAAAGCAAGACCCTCACTAAGCCTGGCCCTGTGACACCGGGACTGTGCAGTGTCTGTTTTGCATGGAGAACCGTTCACTGCACAGTGCTGGAGAACACAAAGAGAACAGATCTCCCAGAGCTGTTCTGCTTAACTTGTGTTTAGGAACAGTGGTCACTCAATCCTGCAAGGAACACGTTATCACTGACTTGCTGGCAGAGACCTGAGCTTTTGTTTATTGAAAATAAAAGCACAAGCACTGCTTAAAATGCTTGGCAAAGGTGGCACGAGGGCAAGGCTGGGGAGGAGCGGTACGCTTCATCTCTCCTTGATAAATTACCTTTCACAGTCCTTCCAGCACCTCTCTCTTGCAACAACCACTTAATAAGGTACGGGCACTGCAGTTCTCTCATTACGAGGAAGAAAGAGAGAAGTTTCAGAGAACCGCAATGTAGACCGCTCTTAGGGGTTCACTTCCTGGGCTCCTCTGACACAAATTATTGAACACATTTCTCAGAAATAAAAGCATGGCTTGGCAGCCTCCACCATAAACAAAGCCTTACACGTACTTGGCAAAGGGAGTGAAAAGGAGAGGGAAAAAAAAAAGAAAGGGAAATTAGAAACATGGAAATGTAATAACTTTCCATTATGCAAATTTGATTTAATCAGAGATGAAGCTGAAGTGCAATAAAAACATACTTTCATTAAGTTTATGACTTTCAGACTCTATAATACCCCAGAAATGTCAATTATGGGGTTACCATAGTGATACATGGATACAACTTCGAAGAGATCTGTTTCCTCACCAGTAAGTGCGTGCTGAAGCCAGTCCTGGACCTGGTTTCTCAGCTCCTTACACTGATAAGAGCCTGCAAATCAAATGGCAAATACTTCTGACAGCCTAGGTGAGAATTAAACCTTAAACTCTGCACCAATCAGCTGTGCCTGAGGGTCAGATGGGATAAGTTTGGCCATGAGCGCGATGTAGAAGGCTCAGATTTTAATTTCCAGAACTCAAGGTCCATCGCAGTTGGCTGGTTCTAGAAGTGAGCAGCTCATGACGTTTCATCACTGTGGGACAGACTGGGGTGTGTTGTAGCTCTGTGGTGCTCCCCAGCTTGTAAGGTGTGGGTTACGGTCTGACAGCCTGTGATGATCCCCTCCGACTGCGTGTCAGGTGCGTGTCAGTTCTGGACTGGTACCAGAGGTGCTTGGGCTGCCATACAGTGATTTCACTGGTGGAGCAGACTTTAGTGCAGATGGCTGGTATGGGGGAACTGTTCTGCTAGTGTGTAGTGAAGCCCAGTGAGAACTCAGTCTGGATGAGGCCCTGGGCAGCCTGGTCTGGTGGGGGGCAACCAGCTCATGGCAGGGGTTGGAACTAGATGGGTGTTAAGGTCCCTTCCAACCCAACCATGCTGTGATCCTATGAGAGCCCAGGTGTAGAAGCAGCTCCCACGAGGAGGAAAAGCCCCTGATGAGGCTTCATTTGAGCCAGCTTTTTCCTGAAGAGGTCCAAAGCTGATCAAGCTTCTCAAATACCTATCAATGAGCTACCCATGAGTGCAGCCAGCTAAACCCCTAAATGCTGCCTTTGTGTTCAGCACTGGGGCTTCTCCTTTTCCTTCGTCTCCTAATGCCCTGCCCTACAACCAACGCCTAACCAGGGCTTGATGCCAGCCATGGCCAAGTGCCACACCACAGAGCTGGACATTATAATACCACAGTATTTCCTAATCCTTCCTTTGCTGCTTTTTAAGTCTGGCAACACTGAAAGGATAAAGGGTAGTCAGCTAGGTTTCAGAGCCCCATGATCACAGCACAGCTGGTTTTGTCAGCACGGTAGAGGATGTGGATTCATTTAATCCTGGAGTGCAGACCACATCCAGAGAGGAAGGGAAAACATCCATGTGGTTCGGTTGCAAAGTCAATGTTCCTTCAAACTGCTGCAAAACACCCCTGCCAAACTCACCCTGCCTTTGTGTCGACAAGTGCCCGCTTCTAAAACAGCAGCTGCTGGGAAAAGGTCTGAAATTAGGTGGCCACAAATGTGATGAGAAGAATTTAGCTGCCATGCATGCTCCGAAGTGAAAACCAATTGGCAAAGATCACAGTAGAAATCTCTTATTTTGTGCATACATTTGGATATTTGAGGTGTGCCTTGGTGGGTGCCTAGTGTCCCTTGCTGTTCTGCATTCAGGCCATTACTTGGTGCCCAGTATCCCTATATAACAAAGAGAACATTAAAAAGTGATGTGATTGCAAGAATCTCATGTAGAGATAAAATGAAACAATATCTATATGTGAAACACATGACACAGATACTGACTGTGGCCTACTGATAAATGCATAAGCAAAGTGGAACACCAGTCTTAATTTGATAGGACAGGACAGAATGGCCTCAAGTTGTGCCAGGGGAGGTTCAGGTTGTGTGTTAGGAAGAATTTCTGCTCAGAAAGAGTGGTGATGCACTGGCACAGGCTGCCCAGGGAGGTGATGGAGTCACCATCGCTGGAGGTGTTCAAGGAAAGGGTGAATGTAGTACTTAGGGACCTGGACAGAGGACAATACTGGTGGTAGGCGGACAGTTGGACTAGGTGATCTTAGATCTTTTTCAACCTTAATGATTCTATGATTGTACGAATTCAAAAGGAAATGGTTGAATTATCTTTTTGAAGGTTAAAATTTCAGAGTTCACAGCAACTTTGGGCAGTTTACTTGCAATTTGTAATTGCCCCTGAACGAGCACTTCTGTTAAAAATGCCAGCACTGGGAAATTCACCGCAATCTCAGACTTCACTTCTCATAGCCCCTGGTAAGGTATGCGTCTGCTTCGTGCTAATTAGGTAAATGACTTTTGCAAAATCTTATTTTGAAGCAAACCCGCAGTGCAGAGCCAAAGCACTTTCAGAGTTCACCAAACTTCTGCTCGGATCCAGATGCTAAATTAAAGAACAAACTAATGGAAGCACAGCAAGAGAATATGTAAGAAGCTGAACTATTGGGTGCATGTGAGCAAGAAGGTGTTGGGTGTGAGCAGGAAGGGGTCGCAGATCTTGGGTAATCACCTGTTTTTCACTTCACCTGTTTTCCAGACAAACTGCCAGGAGCTGTAGGGGTAACACCCCTGGCTGGTGTGTTTCTTGTTGGCACAGGCACAAGCTGGGAACATTAGCCCGCACTGCATTACTTGTCTTTGCTTTGATCAGCTCTTTGGTAGATCAGGCAAACCAAATCAGCATTTGTGCCGCAGAACGGCACAGCATCATAAAGCTAAGGAGGGAAAAGTGCGCTGCTTTGTTTGATGGCAACCTCGCTGACCTCATGGGAATCTCCGCTTCTGAGCTAAAATGTAATCAGGAGACCAGAACCAATGCTGCCAGTGAATCTCAGGCTGAGATTTTGCTAACGGAGCTGTAATGGATCATATTTCCCTGCTGCTGTGCTCCTGGAGGGAGGGTTAGGAGAGCATGCCTGGGTCCTCACCTCATGCTCTGTAAGCAACAGGAAACTGACGTTCCCTTACTGCCTCTGGCTTGCAGAGCACACCACAGAGCTGCCAGGTGGGCTTTGGAGAAGGAAATCAGTTCAGAGCTAGGGATTGTGCAAAAGAACCACAGCACCTGGGTCTTCTTCTGCTTGGAAAGCTTTGGCGTGAAGCTCTGTGGGATTAAGCCATGATGTCCTCTCCTGCGAGGCCCTCAGAAAGGCCCAACCTCCTCATTCCTACTCCTGCTTTGTCCACACTTTCCCATCCTGCAGCACTGCTCCTTTGGACAGGAGCTTGCTCCGAAGTCATTGCTGGGCCCTGAGGTTCAGTGGAGGACGTTGCATTCCCTCAGCTTTTGCAAAGGCCGTGATTTTGCAGAAACACATACAGTAAGGAAGGCATTGTCTGGTGGATTAGGGCCTTGATATTTCTAATCATACCCTGCCTCAGCCTCTTTGAGTGCTGAGAACCCTATTCACTGGCATTCAGTGGTTTCTCTGGGTGCTATTTCAGATGCAGAATAATTAGCAACATGCAGGAAAAGCAACAAAGCCATGAATGGTATTTAGTGACAATTATTCCACCAAACCATTTCTTACTATTATAAATGGAGCTTATTAGCACTAAATTGTTTCCATAGGAAGCAGCATCAGCAGTAAAAAGAATGACTGCAGGCTGGCTTGGCGGTGCGGGAGTCAGCACAAAGGAGCCTTCCTGTCTGCTCCTCGCTGCGGGAACGTGTGCTGGGAGAAGCCCACACAAAGCTCAGGGAGCTCCGACTCACTGCTAGTGGGCAGCCTGGCCCTGCTCCAGCCCTGCTTCATGGTGCGGTGATGCTGGTACCTGCCATGACAGATCTGGCGCTGCTGGGGTGAGCTGGTTTGTGGCAAAGGCTGGGGGTGGTGAAGGAGAAGTGAGGAGAGGAGATGCCAACTTTTATAGAATCATAGAATCTCAGCGTGGATTGAGTTGGAAAGGACCTCTGAACTTATCTCATTCCAAACCCTGCTGTGGGCTGGTTGCCCCCACCAGATCAGGCTGCCCAGGGCCCCATCCAGGCTGGCCATGGGCACCTTCATGGATGAGGCACTCACAGCTTCTTTATAAGCTTCCTTTGAGTACTGGAAGGCTGCAGTGATGTCTCCCTGGACCCTTCTCTCCTCCAGGCTGAACACTCTGAGCTCCCTCAACATTTCTCCACAGCAGAAGTGCTCCAGCCCTTTGAACATTTCGTGTCTCTCCTCTGGACCCGCTCCAACAGCTCCATGTCTCTCTTGTGCTGATGGCCACAGGTCTGGACACAGTACTCTAGACTGGGGCCTCATGAGGGCAGAGCAGAGGAGGACAATCTCCTCCCTGCTCACTGCCACCCTCTGTTGATGCAGCCCAGGGCACAGTTGGCATTCCAGGCTCCAACAGCACACTGCTGGCTCATCTCCAGCTTTTCATGCACCAGAACCCCCAAGACCTTCTCCACGGGGCTGCTATCTAGGAGATCTTCTCCCAGTCTGCACACACATCTGGGATTGCCCCAACCCAACTGCAGCACCCTGCACTTGGCTTTGTTGAACCTCATTAGGTTCACATGGGCCTTCTGTTGTATCAACTGCACCACTCCGTGTGGAGTCATCCCTTTGTGTGGAGGGTTTATCCATGAGGGAGGTTCTGCTGCCCATCCTCCTGCTGTCCATCCCGTGACCCAGGTCTGCACTGCAGGATGCAGGTCCAGGAGGGAATGCAAAGGGTAGGATGGGATTTCATTGGCAGTACAGCTTTAAGTGCCTGGTTTTGGTCTTCTGACTGTTGAAAATTAATCTTCTATCCCCATGTCCAAATTTCAGACCGTTTATATCCTGAAATCTCAAAAATGGTTCTTGAAGTTTTCCACTTGGGTTTTTAGATCAACTTTAAAGAATTGATTTGGGAACATTTCAAGAAGAGGAACATACAGCCTTCAGCAAAACAATAATAAAATATAGATATATTTTTCCACTGACCCAGTTGTTGTACAAATCCGACCTCCATATCTGAGTGATTTCAAGTGTTCTGAAACCCTAAAGGTAAAGAAAAAATTTTCCCCTGAACAATTGTCCATTTTTATCTGAAAGCCGCTAAGATTCAAGGCCATAAGGAGACACATGCACAGCTGAGACCCGGGGCTGGGTGGCTGCTTCACAGACATGTCACTTTGTGAAACCTGCAGGAAGATGGGGAATCTCCTCCATGCAGAACCCTTCCCTGAGCCTTTAAGGTAACGAAATCATGCGTGTGGGATGCTGACACCAGAACCACGACCCGATGGAGTTCCGCCAGGCTGTGCTGCAGGAGATGAGCCCTGCTCCTCTGCTACCTGCGCTTTCTCCTTTCATTCATTTGCGGGTTTCTGAGTTGGTTGCACACACTGCAGTTCAGCAGGGCTATGGGAGGGAATTAAGGCTCATGCATCTACAAAGCCATCAGCCACAGCCAGCAGGAAGAGGCGGCCAGAGCTCCCTCCAGCCAGAGGCTTGCTCCTCATGCAGGACCTGCTCCTCCCCATTTTCGTGGCTCAAGACAGCTGGAAATCCAGGAGTGTCTCAGAGAGACAGTGGAGATTTAAAGACGCAGCCCACAGAAACAAAAGTATAACTGTTAACCAAACACAATGCATTCACTGCAGTGGAGCATGACAGCCCCGCAGATTTGTGACAGTGTTCCCTGCGCGCTTCCCTCCTGCTTTATGGGTGATTGAGCGGAGCCTTTGGTTCATCCGCTGCTCAAAATTTGTGTGAGATTCCCTTTCCTCCCCCATAAAATACCTCTGACCATCCATAAGATGTAAAGCAGCACACCTGTGAGGCAGCTGAATAGAAGACCAAGTGTGCGTGGCGGAGGTACATCCACAGCCAGTAAAATAAGTCCTGATGGCTTTGATGCAGGCAGCTCAGGCTCTGTTGGAGGAGGACCATTCATTTCCCTTTGCTGGAGATTTGATTCCCCGCTTTTTATCTTCGGGATATGATAACAGCACCAAATACTGTGGAGAGCTTTAAAGCCAGGCAGCACATGCTGCAGGATGAATCACTTGCTTCGGCTTTTGAAGGTCTGGGATTCTCTCCAGGGTACACCCTCTACTACAGGGGATTTTTCTTGCCACCCTCTCAGTTCTCCCAATTCAGAGCTGTCCCGAGACGTGCAGCAGCAACATGGTCATTAGTGCCTTGCTCTGATACCTTCAGCAATCAGAAGCATTCATGGCTGATGAGCTTTCGGCATCTCTCTGGCAGATCAGGAAGTGTCAGCAAGTCCCCAGTGCTCGATGGGCGCTGCCTGACTCTATTAGTCAGCAGAGGTTGGTGTCTAAGCAGCATCCTGGAGGAAACTCCCATTGCTTCATCAGTTGTCCATTAACATTTGCCATTGCTTAGAGCTTTGCAGACGAGAAAGAAAAATCTTCTGGAAGTGCCAAAGGGAGCCGGGCCAATTAATAGCACATCTATTATGGGAAGGACAAGGGGATGGCTGTGCCTTCACTGCCCAGGAAGGGCGCAGTGGGTGGCGAAGGCTCCCCCAGCAATGACAAAGCAGCTGCTGCACAGAGCTCATGCAATTGTGAGCAGCGTGGAAATTAATTAGAGCTAAAGATCAGCAGCCGAAGAGACTCGAGGAGTAAATGTCACTTCCAAAGTAGGGCAGGGAGGTAGCTCTGGACTAATTAACCACAGCTTTGCTGCAGGAAAAGGACATGATTGCCAGCTGCAGCCTCCTGCGTGCAGTCCGGGCAGAGGCCACCGAAGGTTAACATGGGCTGAAACAAATATGAATTGCTCGGTCTCCTGCAGGAAAAACACACAATTCAAAAGTCAGTTTACTATTGACAAAGCACAGCAGAAAGCACTGTGCATCTGTCACACATGCTGTCTCCTTGTGGCTGTGCAGAGCTGCCGTAAATAATGGTCACAAATACTGTAACCAAGTGAAAGTTTACCTCACTCCTGTGCTGCTTGTTATTATGCACAACGAACATTATACTAGAAGAGTCAAAGATGCTGACAAAATCCCCTCTCACATGCAAGCAGAGAGTGGGCTGAGCACTGTGATGGGTGTGCAGCCTGACAAGGGTCTTCTTAGCTTTTTGTATCACAGCAGTAACCTGTTTCTCCCCAGGCCCCTCTGCCTCATTCAGCACACGGTAGGCTTTCCCATGAGAAATCTGTGCAGAGGACTGCTTCCAAGCTGCACTGGCGAGCACTGCACAGCGCAGAGCCCATCTGCAAGAGCCTCCCCCAACCGTGGCTGTAAGGTTTCCCCAGGCAGATGGGAGGGGGCACATTTCTGCCCGGTCTCCTTTGCAGCTGCCTGAGTTGGGGTGAGCTGCAATCTGGGGCAAAGATGTGGAAAATCTGCGTCCTCCCCTCCTCCTGCCCTGCCAGCTGGGAGCAAGCATAGAGCTCCTCTGCCTCCTCTCTGCCATCTGTACGCAGAGTGGGTTCCTCTGGGGAAGGGCTGCCGAGGGGACAGCAAATAGACAGGACTGTGTGCTTCTGTGGCAGTCCTATAGTGTCCAAAATAGGTGACCAAGCCCAGCTGGGGACAGGGTTCAGGGCCAGCCAGGAGCGTGGGGACTGCAGGACAAGCCCCTGGTGATAAGGCAGAATCAGAGTTAGCCTGGGAGGCAGGCTGGGGATCAGTGGGGCACCCATCAACATAGCCCAGGCAAAAGCCACAAGCAAGGGACTGAGCTTAAATGAAGGTCCCAGGAGATGCAGGTGATAATGTGAGTGATGTCTATCTATGTGAAGGTGCAGTACCAACTTGCTGGGGTTCTTGGCATCTCAGTTCATCCCTATTGCCCTCATCTCCCTGCAAAAGACACCTAAAACCCCAGGCAAACAACATTGCTCAGTCCCAGACCTGCTGGTACTGTTTGTTCCAGAAAGGATGAAGAGGATGACACCAAGCTGTGTGGTGTGGTCAACATGCCTGAGGGATGGGATACCATCCAGAGAAACCCAGACAGGCTGAGCAGTGGGCCCAGGGGAACATCATAAGGTTCAACAATTCCAAGTGCAAGGTCTTGTGCCTGGGTTGTGGCAGCCCCTGCTAAAAGGTGGGGGATGTAAGGATACAGCACAGCCCTACTGAAAAGGACCTGGGGATACTGGTGGATGACAGCTGGCCGTGAGCCAGCACTGTGCTCTCACAGACCAGAAAGCCAACTGTACCCTGGGCTGCATCAAAAGAAGTGTGGTCAGTAGGTGAGGGAGGGGATCTGCCCCTCTGCTCTGCACTGTGAGACCTCACCTGGAGCACTGTGTCCAGATGTGTCTATACTTGGAGACACTCAGCATCAGGCTGGATGGGGCTCTGAGTCCCCCAGTCAAGCTGTTGATTTCAGGGGAGTTGCACTAAATGACCTTTAATGGTCCCTTCCAGCTCAAATGCTTCTATGATTCTATGATTTGTTCAAGGTCCCAGAAAGATCTCAAGGGTCAGAAGTCACTACATGTAGGATGCAGAGCATCTCCTTGGCCACAAAGAGCAAGAAATCATGATTGAAACATATATACATTTCGTAATGTGCAAGTGAAAAATTCTCTCATGTTTTTAAGGTTCCAAGTTTTGTATTTTTTGAGGGCATGTTGTCATTTTATGCCCGAAAGCAAATGAAATTGTATGAGCATGTGTACGCAGAGCATCCCAGCAACTTGATTTCATTATGCAGAACGTGCCTTGAACTAGCTAGGGAATCATTAACGCACATGCTGGAGGATGAAAGAACGGCTTCCCATCCCTAACAAGCACAACTGAAAACTGTTCCTGGCTCTCTTACTGGGTAAAATAAGGGGGGAAAAATAAAATTCAGTCTCTGTTGAGATAGAGGTGGATAGCAAGAAAATGAGCACCTAGTGCCACCTTTGCAGTGAAGAGTGAATAGCAAGATGCTGAGCTAGAATGGATGGGCTCACACAAGGCTTGATGTAGCTGTTCCTATAGGCCGGTGTAGGGATGTGAATGCAGATCCAGAGGGAAAGAAAAATCAGTTGCAGACAGCTCTTTAAGATGAGCAATGTCTACAACTGTGTTGCTGTGAACAAGACCCAGAAGGTATTGACCATGACACCAACAGACAGAGACAGAGCAGTGCAAATGTCAGTAGCAAATCCAAACAAAAGCAATGGGGGTTGGACTAGATGATCGCTAGAGGTCCCTTCCAACCCCTACAATTCTGTGATTCTGTGATTCATCTGATGCATGAAGCACATGGTTACGTCAAAACACATTTTTGCCTTGGACAGAGCCTGAAGTCCTTTCTCCTCCCAGTACTGAGCCTCACTGGGACTGAAGAAAACTAGCTGTCTCATGCATACTCCTTCTTGTTAAGTTTTCAACTCCATCCTGAGCTGAAGTAGAGGAGAAGCCCTGTGGGAGAATGCTTTAGGAGATAAGGATAGATGCTGTGGAAGGACTGGAAACAGGGGCTCAAATGGACTTAGGTACAGTCTTTCCAGGACACTCCAGCACAAAAACACAGTCAGTACTGCCAGTCTCAAAGCACACAGCAGGTTGGTCAGCACTGCTCTCATTCATGCTGCCAGGATAAGTGCACTTGCAGAGCTGCAGAAGTTCAGACCCTTCTGTAGAGTGGTGCTTAATGTCCACTGGGCAGCAGTGGAAAAATGAGCATGTTTGAGGCAAAAAGAGCAGAGGGTGGAGGACAATGAACTCCCCTGTGGTTTATATGTAGAGTGATAGAGCCTTAATTTTCTCTTAGCCTTCTGCAGCCCAGGCACTGAGTGCTTCTCTGGCTGCTTCAGAGCTGCAGGATCCCAAAGGAGGGCAAAGATGTGGCTGGGTCTGGTGATGAACACCCTGTGGTCCTGCAGAAAGGAGGATCTTCTGAAGCACATTTGTCTCCTAGCGTGTCTTTCCCTCTTTCCTCCAGATTCATATTGTCTAAAACTGCCTTCTACATAGGAATGACTGGGAATCTGTCTTCCAGGTTTCTTTCAAATACAGTGCAGCAGACCAAAAAATACCTACAAGGTCCCAGCCCTACACAGGGGGCTCCAAGACAGGATAGAACTGAGTGTCCCTGAGGAGAGACCTTCCTCTGAATCCTGCCTTTTCAGGCAGAGAGGAGAGCCATGTGCCACATGCCTAGTGCCTGCCAGTTTCAGAGCAGATGCATAGCATACCTTGCTTGCTGGGGCATGGAAGGGTTGGATAGAGCAGTTGCACTGCCCAGTCAGTAACTGGGAGCCATTTCTGGGCCACAATCAGAGTAGTGATAGTGAGAGAAGGATCACTGCCCAGGGCTACTCAGTGACGTGCTAGGATGGCATCATCACCTTGTGCCCCAGGGCTTTGTGTGGGGCATGGACTCCTGCCTCAGACTGCAGGAACTTTAACTCTGATCCCAGAGGGCACAAACTGCCTAGGGCAGGTGAAAGCCTGTGCAGGGACTCATGAAGGGTTAGTGGAAGAGCAGAAGAGGGCAGCCAGGAGCCTTGCGCTGATCTGGCCCCAGCATGCTGCCTCTTGGAGATGGGAGCTGCAGGCTGGGCTCTGCCCATCCCCTGGGCTCAGCTCAGAGCTGGCTGTGTTGCAGCAGGTTGGGGGAGAAGCCCTGCAGTTGCCACAAGCTTGCTGATAATGAAGTTTTTATGATGCACTTTGCTAGCACCGGGTCATGATGTTACGACCTGGTTCACCTCTGCTGACTCAGCCATCCAAAATGAGCCGAGAGTCCCTGGCAGCGGCACCCATGGGTTTGTCTGACTGAGTGAGCAAAATGTTTGGCACATGAAAGCATTTCAGGAGGCTTCTAATTTTTGTGCAGAACAGGTCTCCTTCTACCCCTGCTGCTGCTGCTGTTTAATGGGGTCCAGGAGCTCCCGCTGAAAGCTCTGCCTTTTTTTGATGTTTTGTATTATTTTCTTCAATGCTTTGGCTGGTGACAGCTGCCATCAGATGCCTTCTCCATGCAGTGGCTGGCTGATGGTGATTGCTAATTGCCAGTTTGATGGTGCTGCAGGTCAGATGGGTAGGATGAGACTAGCCCTCCCAGGGCTACCCCTGACAGATGCTTGTCTAGCCTGACCTGGAGGTCTCTGGTGACAGGCATGTAATCTACCACACAGCCTGACCTCACCACAAGATAGTCCCTTCACATTCAGCCTGAAACTCCCTTTCTGCTTGTCCTCTTCCAAGGAAAGCCTAAGAGACCCTCTGTCTTCCTGTGCAGGAGACTTTTGTCTTCATACCAACATTCCTTAGGCTCTGGCTTGTTCAGACTTCCCTCTCAACATCATCCTCATTGATCTTCACCCACCATTTTATCCTGGAGGCCACTGGATCAGCAGCTCCTATCTCTAGAAGTGCTGGCAGCCAGCCTGGTCTCCGTCAGTCCCTGGCCTGGGTAACACACAGGGCAATGAGAGTCCCTGGAGAAAGGAGCTCTGCTCTGGGGAAAGAGGGAGCATGGGGAGTGGGAGAAGCTGTAGCTGTGGCAGTGGGAAGAGCTGAAGGTGCATTTGCAAAACAAGCAGTGAGAGTCCTCTGGGTTGGGCTTTCACAGAGGCAGAACCCAAAGAGACGGAGGAGACACGTGGATGGGGGTTACTGTGAACTTCTGCCCAGAGAAGTGCTTGGGGTCCAACCCAATTGGTAGAGCATAGAAACTCTTGACTTAAAAGAGGAAATACTTGATATATGAAAGAGCACTTACTGAACAAAGATCAGGGATAAGTCAGTCCCATTGACTAGACAGTAAGCCTGAGGACTGGAGCAGGCTGTAACACTGTACTTCAGGGGCACTGGTCATCAATGGGAGTCAGAGTTACCACCCAATAGTCCTGGATCCCAGCACAGGGCTCTCATCATGTGGGTACCCTGTCTTCCTACCAGTCTAGTGCCAAAATCCTCATTAATGCCACAGAACCCTCAGCATGGGAAATCCTTCTGGGTAGCGCTCAGAGATTGGACCAAGGGGACTCTGCAGCCTTGAGAATCTCTAATCAAATGAAGATCCACAAGGATTTGATCAGCAAAGAGAATATCCTACTCCATCCATGTTTTTTCCTTATCTAGTCACTGTTGCTGCTGAGGCCCTGTGCCTGGCTTTCAGTTTGAATTTGTTGGCTTTAGCTCCCAGACATGTATTTAGGCTTTGCCTTTCATTTCAAGACCAAAAATTCCATTAGCACTCGGAGTTTTCTCTCCATAAGGTAACTTTATCCTTCATTAAGACAGCTTTCAGTCTGTTTTCTAAAAGCAAGTCAGACTGAGTGCTTCACATCACTCCAGCACTTTTTGTCCAGCAGTCACATCCTGTTATGACTCTGTAGGCACTCTTTCTGTGTTTTCATCTTCCCTCCTGAACAGTAAGTGCCAGATATAGATGAGAACAGTACAGTCAGCACCACTGCTGCTCTAGAGAGAGGAAATGCCCTTTCTGCTCCTTTGCCCCCATTTCCATATGCAAACATCTCATTACTTCATGCCAGAGAACTGCTCTGGGAGCTAATGCAGAACTTCTGTGAGGAAGAACTGCAGAAAGTGTAGTTATTAGTGGTGTTCAGATCCACAGCAGTGCTCCCTTGCTCCTTGGCAGACAAAAGGTGGAGGTCCAGCCCCACATTCCCAGGCTTTGGCTCTGTTAGCCAACAGATGAGATGCTGTTTTGCTACCCAGCTGTGGTGCAGTGGTCCCGTTCCTGCATCCTTAGTTATTATTTGAAAACAGAGGCACTGAAGAGGGAATGGTTTTCTCCTGTTGGTGTGGTGCCAATTGGAAAAATGACCCTGGGATTATGGAGAGGACTGCACTCCACCCTCTGACCATTATCCTGACCTCATGGCCCCTCCGTTTGAAGCTTAATTAGGAAATCAACTTGACTTCTTCTTGCTTTCCCTACTCCGCTTGTTGTCTGCAATGCGTGGAGCCACTCACGCAGCTGGGTGTGTGATGAACTGTTAGTGGTCTCAACTAGAGAGTCCTGCAGTTGGGTTAGGGAGGGTCAAGCACAAAAAGGCAGTTAGACTGGCTCAGGTGTGGAGAATGGGTCCGCAAGTCACAGGCCCAGGAACCAATAAAGATTGAAATAAAAAGAGATATTCAAGTGTACATGCATTTGGGTTTGTAGGATGACAGCTTGCAATCAGGCAACATGTGAACAGCACAGCAGAAAGGACGGTTGTCACTGAGTAGGACAGCTCTGTACCTGCTCTGCCCACAGCCTCCTGAACATGTAGGCAACTCCATAGCACAGGGAACAGTGATGGCAGGTTGGGTTATCCCATCTGACATTCACATGTGACCAGAGAGACTCAAGAATCATTTCTTCATGACAATTAGAGTTTTTAACATCTTGTTTTAAAGGGGTTTCCAAGACTGGCTGGTTAATTAGCTTCTCTAGAACTTGTTTCTGAACTGACTCTGTTAGGACTTGGCTTCCAGCTTCCACATCTCGTCCTGCTTTTTGCTGCTGTCACATATCCAGATCCTGCTCCACACAACCCCCTGTAGGTGAAAGCATGATGAGAATGTCATCGCGTTCAGCAAGCAGAGTGCTGGGCATTGACTCCACAGCACGCCTCAAGGTTACATTGCTGCATCTCCCCCAGAGCTCTTCCCAGCCCTCTAAACGTGCTGCGTGGGAGGAACAAGGTGATTATCATATCCGAAAAGCTGCCTTGCCCAATGAAATGGAAATGTGATTTACCGAGGTTCTCACTACAGTGTGGCGGTCACCCAGAAGAAACAGCACACCACAGCATAAATTTGATGCTTTTCTTGCTAAAATGGGCAAATGACCTATTAAGAAGAGAACCTTCCCAGATAAATGAGATAGATGGAGTATTGAGCTGGCTCCAGCGCCCAGTAAATTTAAGATTAGCCCTGCTGAATCAGACCTACCCTGCACTAAGTCAGAGATGCTCTGGCCTTATTCTATCAGATCTTCTGTTTTTCTACACACACATGCACAGTCAGCCCAGACAGCAGCTGTGTTTCGTGCTAGGATCATTGTATTGAAACTACACTTAAACAAAAGGCAACACCGAGGAAAACAAGAGATGTTTCAACTTCAGACATCATGAAGCTGGCACTTGAATGGCAATATAGTGGGCACACAGTTCAGGTAAGGAGTTTTGGTGGGTGCAGATAGGGCATAGCCCTCCTGCCTGAGTCCCTTGTTGGTAACCCTGGACTCAGGGTCAGTGCTACAGAGGATGTGCACAGGACCTTGCTGCAGGGTAGCACTGAACCTTGAGGATCATCTTACGCCTGCACCTCGTTCTCTGAAGATAGGACTGGCTGCAGTGAATCAGAAAGAAATTCATCTTAGCCCACTATACCAAACATGTTCTGTAGATGATATTGCTGAAAAGGGAGCTACTTTCTCTGAACCGAGAAAGCAGCCAGCCATGCTTCTCTTCTTATGCTCCAATTTCAGTGAACTGGGACTCAGAAACTTCAGAAGCTGATCTCTGTGATTAAATTCCTGAAACATTTTCCTCCCATGAATCTGTGCTGGTTTCACCCTGATGAGCAGCTCAGCTCCACCACACCGCTCTCACACTGCCCCTCCTCAAAGGAACAGGGGGAGAAAATACAATGGAAAAGGGCTCAAGGGTGGAGATAAGGGCAGGGAGATCACTCACCAGTTACCATCATGGGCAAAACAGGGTCAGCATAGGGAGATCAATGTGATGAACCATGAGCCTGTTACTAACAGACCAGAGCAGTGAGAAACTAAAAACCATCAAAAATCACCTTCTGCCAATCCACTCTCTCACTGAGAAATGCTCAATGATTCTTTCCTATCCATATGCCTTCTCACTTGATATAATCTCTGCCACATTCCCATACACTGTTGGCAACACTACCCGTGGCGAGGGGGTTGGAACCGGATGATCTTTGAGGTCCCTTCAAACACAAGTCATTCTATGATTCTGTGACTGTGAAGATTTTAGTCTCTTTGACTTAAACTACCAATATGGATCCCTTCTACTCATCCTTGTTCTGAACGATTTCCACTTCTGCCATGTCTTTTTGTGGCTGGGCAGTCAGAAGCATGCACTGAAATGAGGAGCGTTCTCGATATACGTAGGAACACATCAGTATTTTCTGTTTCTTTATCTCTTTCTGGATAATTATTCACATCCAATGTATTCTTTTGCCCACGGTGGCTCTCTGAGGTGTTTGACTCTGACTGCCATCTGTCTGTTCTTGGTGGTGGGTGGTAGTTCAAAGCCCATCACTTTGCTTTTCCCCGTCACAAGTCCTTTTGTGCAACTACTTGAGCTTCACATGCTACTTTATTGCACAGTCATTCACTACAATGAGGTCCTTCTACAACTCCTTTTAGACAATTTTCCTTTCTACTCCCATGAATAATGAAATATCTGCAGGCTATGGTCCCTTATTATACAGTCCCTTCTCCAAATCAGTTATGAATATGCTGAAGAGTACAAGTCACTGCACAGAGCCCTGGGACTGCCTTTCATTTATTCCGGCCCGTTGCTTCCCCTTTTAATGAGTTCTCAGTTCATGCAAGGGATTTCCCTCTTATCCCATTGCTCCAGTGAAGCAGCTTGTTAAAAGTTTCTCGAAAATCCCTGTTCTTGTTCGATTATTCATTGATTCCTCCCAAATCCTCCAGTGGATTTCTCTGCAATGAGGCTCTTTTTCATCATATCATGTTTATCACTTCTCTGCTAATTCTGCTCTGTGGAGATCAAACATACAGATCTGCAGTTTCCCACATCTGAGCCATATCATTTTCAAAGAAATGATGGAGTATTTATGACTGTCTTTTCTACTTGTGCCAAAGAAACTTTGTGCAGGATGCTCCACTCCGTGGTTAGTAATTCAGCAGTTTGCTGGGTAAATTGTTCCTGGTTCTCCTGATCCACTGCCGTTTATCTTACTGAATTGTTCAAAGCCTCTTCTACCAATCTGAAAGTCCAAAAAAGCTCCTCTTCTTCATCCACCATGAAGATGGATGAGTATATCTCTAAGCACTTTCATTTAGTTTTTCTGCTGTTCCTTTCTCTTCCTTGACACGTTAATACTTGGGTCGGCTATTGGTGCTACACTTCCTGGCTGGCTTTCAGTTCTTTATGAATTTAAGAGGGATTTATTAGTAGTTTATGATGCCTTTAGCAAGTTGTTCCTCAAAGGCTATTCTCGGCTCTTGCAAAAGCTCTACTATTTCCTGGCTTTTGAAAACTTCAGCACTCTTTGTCCATCTTGCAGGTTTTGGTGTACGTGGTAAGTGATATATGTTTCCTCTGGGCCTTCTACAGAGCATCTTTAAACACTTCTCATTCTGCTATATTTCATTCTGCATATTTTTGTCCTTAAGCTGTTCCTTTTAGTTTCCTCTAAACAATTTCCTTATTTTTATGTCTCTTTCCTCCTTGAAATACAGTGTTTACACTGCGGTGGACTCTGCCGACCTCTTTGCACCTACAAAGATACTGAACTCAAAAATAGTGCCATCAGTGCTCTGAAATAGTTTTTGAGAGGGATATTTTCAATCAGAAATGAAACAAAAAATTGAAGACAAGAGATGTTTCTTCTCTTTCTAGTTTCTGGTGGGCCCCTACAGTGTCCATTCAGTTTCATACCCAGCCTTGGGGGTACAGTCACACAGATTTCACTGCTTCCTTTTGGGAAGCCCATGCCTATCCATGGGCTCCGAGAAGTGCCATGACTGCTCTCAGGCGGGGATAGCAGCCGCATATGTGAAGGTCCACAGGTGAGCTTGGCTTGCAGCCATCAATCTTTACAGAATTCAGAACTACTGAGCCGTGTGCAGACCTTCCTCCTCTGTGCACGTTGGTCTTTTTCCATCTTGGAAAGTTGTCTAAATGGAATATAAAGACTTGGTTGCTTGCTCAGCTTTGAAGAGCCTCTGGGGCCCTGGCTAGACACATTCCATTGCATCCTTTCTCAGTTTTGCAGATGAAAGTAGCTTTCCCTGGGCCAGTAACAGATCATGCAAAACTGGGAATGACTGGGACTCTCCAGCCAGAGCACTGACCCTGAAAGCTTTCCATTCTCTTAGGATGACTGTGCACCATGGGCAGCTAACCAGTGCCCTGACATTCCTTCTCTTGTCTGCTGGCTTTTAAAAGCGTAGATTGCACCGAGGCGAACCAGCCAAATTGCTGTGTTTCAATAACAGAGAAATTAACAATAGCCAGTGGGTATTGTGTTCTGTGCTTCAAAATTTTTGTTTACATCGTAATCAAGGGGAAAAACAAACAAACAACAAAAAAACCCACCTCCAAACCTTTGGATGTTTTCTTGCTGACAGCAGTTGCTTGAATATTCATCTGCAAAGGGGAAATAAGGGGGTTTCAGTCTGAGTTTCTTCACTAAGGGAACCTTGAATCTCAGAAACCCTCTGCCAAAACTGTGCTAAAGCCAATATGTTCCCACAGAACACGCTGGTGGTATGGTTTTGTGGAAACGTGTTTTGTTAAATGCTTCCACCAGTTCTGATTAAGATTTCTTCCTTTATCGAGATGTAGATGTTTTCTTTTGACAGCATTAGGACAGACTGTATGGTGATAACTCATATTTAAGCAGAAAGGCTCAAAAAAATAATAAAAAGACCACCCAAAAACACTCATTAAAAATGAGCATTTCATCAGTATTGCAACGAAATCAGAAAGTCTCTTCTTATCAAATGTCACTGGAATGGGGGTGTTGCCGCAAATACTTCCCTTTGACAAGATGGTGAGCCTATGATGGCATATGGCAACTACCCAGTCATGATCTGAACCACTGATTGAGCACCTGGAGAAAAGACCCAGTCAGCCCTGGGAACACAGGTGAGGGCAATTCACCTGTGTGATCGGAAGGGGTGGAGCCAGGCTGCACCTCTCTTAGACCTCACTTAAGGGCTGACTGCCACTGAAGAAGAATCTCTTGTTGGAGATCCCTCCTTTATGGGTTTTTTTCATGTGAGCCTCAATCCTTGGAGATGGGTGAGCATTCCATTTTTTTCTTTTTAACACCTTCTTGTTGTGTTGGTCCTGTTGTCATTACAGGTGGACATTCATGTTGCTACAAACATTGTAAGCGGCTCTGCTAATGACAGCAGAGCAAGACTGGTGTGTATCCCTGCTTCTCAGATGATCTTGGCACCGGTGTATGCTTTAAGGAGGAAAGGAAGCAGCTTATCCACTCCAGAGATAGGGATGCTGAAAATATACATGAATACATTCATTCATGTGAATATCCCTTGGTGCTGAGGTTCTACCTCCAACCACCAGGGCACCACCCCTCTGCAAAGAGAGATGGGAGCTACACCATCAGCCCGAGTCTGATCAGCACTGGAGGAAATGGCATAGCCACTCCCTACTACAGCAGTTTTAAGCAATTGGCTCTTGCTGGAGCTATGCTGTTCTGTACAAAACCCTCAAGAATGACAGATCTGATTGTTTCTTTCCTATTGCAATAAATATGAAAGCGCTGTATAATTACCTGTCAGAGGCTCACAGAAGTTGCATAACTTCTCAGGCTCTGAAGAATGGAAGGGAGAAGTTTGTGAAGGTTATTTATGGAGGAAAAATATTGACAGATGATAATAATAAGCTGTAATGACAATGTATACTAGATAAAAATTCCCTTCTCACAAAGTTCATGTGGTAGGGGGAGCAGTACAGTTGTTGCATGGATGTCCTGAGCTCCTGCCCTGTTAGATGGGGATATAAAAGTCTGGGTGTCAAGTGGCTGCACTCGAAATACTCACATTTATTACAGCACGCTTCAGAAATGCAGGCTGACAGCGATGCCCTGAGGGCTGCTGGCTGCAGAGGACGGAGCTGGCATTAGTCTGCATCTATTTGGCCATTACTGAGTTTCTGCAGCCCTTTGGTCACCTGAGGGCAATGTGTTAAGTGAGTGTGCTAAAGGCAATGCAGTTGAACTGATGGGCATCAGCCCTTGATTCAGGCCAACGATTTAGAGCAACACCTTTATTTATTGGGATGATCTTATTCTCTTCTTTTTTAAAAAAAAAAAAAAATGTATTTCTGTATTTTTAATTACAAGGGCTATTAAATTTTATGAATGCAGTATCTTTGCTCCTTGAGTTCATGTCAATTCACTTGAAAACCTATTAGTGATAGAAGAATCTCTAAAGGTTTTCTCATTCCAGTAAATACGCGGAAGAAATCCAAACAAAAATTATGGACTCAGGTTCCTAAAATGTCTTCAAAATACAAAACCACGTTTCCATTTGACCTTGGCTTTGATCACCTGCTGATCCTAGACGCAAGCCTCCCTAAGTTCCCAGAGAAGTCCATTTTTGTGGTCTGGGCTATGGCTGTCTCTTAGGTTTTTGAGTATTTCTAGTTTAGCCATGGAGAAAGAGCTCTGTAAATGTCATTATTGCTCAGTGTGATGAGGAGCGGGAGGTTCTCAAGGATTGGACTGCCCTTGACACAAGAGGATTTGGCTGGAATCGAACCTTCTTGCAGGTTTTGACAGTCCCAGTTGATTTCTCTGGTAAAACAAAGAATTACATGAAACAAACCCTTACATTTATCAGCCATTTCATCAAGGTTTTCAGGAAAGCACTCCTTATATAGGTCACATTAAAGACATTGATACCCAAATGAGTGCATGCAGCTCCTTAGCTGGACTACCCATTCTCAGTCATTTTGCCTGGGGGTTCCCTCTCTCATGAGATTTTCCTCTAGTTTGTTCCTTTTGGGCTGCAGTAGCATAGCTGGAACGCTGCAGGCTTTCACACCATGACAAAACTCCTGCATATACTGTACTGCAGTCACTGCAGACCTGTCCTTTAGCTTGTGCTCAGCACAGAGCAACCTGCTGCAGCCTTCCTCGAACAGAGACTTTAATAAATGGAATTGTCAGGTAAGAAGCAAATCCAGCTCTTGGGGAGTGGTACGAACCTGATGCTGTTGTGTCCACTGCTGCTTTGTACAGGGTCCAGGCAGGATTTTCATAGAGCTGTGTCCGTGTGGTTTGAATTGCTGCAAGGGCTGGTTGGAGCACTAATACAGCCGCTTATTCCTGATGAACGTAGCAAGCCATGTGTCACACAGAGAGAATTCTGAAGCAGAGACATAAGGAAGACATCATGGGGTAATTGCTAATTTTCCTCATGAGTTCATTCATTTTTCTGTGCGAGCGGTGACACCTCCGTGTGAGCTAGCAATGGATGTGTTCCCAGCCGTGCATGCCAGCTGGACAAGGTGCCACTGTCATCTTCCATGGAGTGACACCAGAGTGAGCAGGGGTCGCGGTGAGTAACCAGGACACTGACAGTCCAAATGGAGAAATCACACCCCAAAGCCAACTGGTGGTGGCTCTAACTACAGTGTGAGCAGACAGTCATGCCAAGGAAACGCAGTAAGAAGGGAAGAGCTTTGAACTCTTACCTTCTTAAATCTTTATTTGTCTTACATTGATCCATGTGACAGATAGAATCCTACTGCTAACAGCCCCGTGTATCCTTCCAATACGCCATGCTGGGCACAGCCCAACAATAAACACTGCCTATATTGCAAATCAAGACAAATATATCCAGAGCCACTGAGCTGCCACCTTTCCTGCCTACTGCACACAAGCAGTGCCGAGGACTCCGTGATGATACTTACAGAAAAAACTCTCCTTCCCTCCTGTGCTTTATTATGCATGGGAAGTGCCTGCTGGCAGCAGCTCCTGATTTTCCCAGTCACCTTCAGGGATTCACACAGGTAATATGGATGGAGGAAAGCTGCTGCTCGTTGTCAGACACCATCTGGGGTAATCCACGGGGAGAAGGCATTGAAGGAGATGAGCTTTGCATTGGGGGTTTTGCTTTGAAGAGGTGGACAAGAGGAAAACAGTTGTTAGAACGTACAAAAATAGAAATAGGCAGAACAAAAAGAAAAGTAAATCGGCAGTTTGGGAAAACTGGCAGTAAAGTCAGCTTTATAGGTTGGCTGCAAAGTGGGACAGGACAGGTAAGAGGGGCTGGTGGAATTGTCAGCTGTATGAGTTTAGCTTTGGGAGCAAACATTATGAAGGTAGCTAAATTAGGATGCATTTCTGCTTGAAATCTGAACTCTCATTTCCTTTTATACCACATGACACCACGTGGAGTGTCAGGAAGATGTTCCTGTGTGCTGGTGAGCGTTGGAACTCAGGTATTAGAGGAGATGACTGATACGCTGGAACACACAGCATGCTGCAACATTTAAGAGCTCTTTGAGGCTTGTGCGGGTGTAACCTGAGCTGGATTTCAAGAACTCATTCTTAGCAGATCTGATTTCAAAGGGGGCACATCCTTTAAAAGAAATACATGCACTTTGAGACTGTGTACTGGCAGTAGAAGCTAGCCCAGATTGCCACTCTGCACAAGGCACGGGATCTCTATGTGCTCCATGCCATTTGTGTACATCCCAGTGCCTCTCTCCAAATCATACTGTACTTCACCACCTACCAATGCTCCCAGCAACAAGAGACCATTGAGACTTTGAGCCAAACCACTCTGTAAAAGCAACTTTGTTCTGAGACTTTAAAAGCAAAACCTAAATGTGCTATTTCATACCCAGAGGGAGACAAAAAAATATTAGCTAAGCCACAGAGATTCCTCTTTTTCTCTTTTTCTATTTTATAGGAGATGGAAAAAAAAAGTTTGAATTTGTCTCGCTTTGGTTGGGCTGTGAATAATTATTTATTAGTGCAGTTGGTATCTGTTTGATCAATGAACTGTAAAATGAATGCCTTACAGAGCTGCAGCTCTACCTACAGCTCCAGCTGCATCCCTGTCCCAGGAGCAGGGAGGTCTGAGAGGTGGGGGGCTGGGATGCATCGCTTCTGTTTGCAGTCTGCATCTGAACAGGCAAAGAGCAGCACAGGAAAAGTGTCACTAAATCCACATTAATGACACTTTTTGGTGGTGAATTATGGTAATATTTTTAAGCCTTTGTGATAGCCCTACCTGGAGCTATCAGAAAGCTGTAAAGAAGCCATAAATGTGTTAACAAAGAATTCTTTCCCGACATGCAGCCAGTCTGATTTTACAGCTACAATTCATGTTAAGTGTGCATTCATTAAATTATTCAGAGATGATAATGTCTCCTCTTCATAATCCTTAATCACCATGCCAATATGATTCTGCTTACACTGGCTGAAGAGTAGCTCAGGGAGAAATGCGTTTTGGCAGGGCAAGGATCACTAACACTTTTCGGTAATGGTAGATTAATTAATGACAGATGATGACAGAGTGTGTATTAGAGTAAACAGAGCTTCCACCTCAGCCCTGCAAGGACTCATTGTGGTCAGCTTTGTAACAGGAAGCATCTCAGTGCCCTGTGTCAGAAAACAGGTGCGCTCCCTCATTAATGCTGCCCTCTGTGTAGCTCCAATATAGTAACACATTCATAAGGAATAGAGCAAAAGGAGCTTTGTTGCCAAAAAGACCATAGATTTGTATGAGACCTTATGTAAAAAATATGTTTTACTGAGAGATATACATATCCCCCTGATCAGGCCATGCAAGGCACCCACTGTGACGTGTGACCGATGTTCTGCTTCACCTGCCCTGCTCAGGTTGGCTCAGCATTAGTGACTCAGTGGGTGACAGGCTGCCTGTGCTCTTCTGGATGTTCTATACCACAAAGCAGGGTCTGATCTCTCCTGTGTTACTTGTGTTACTGTGTTGCTTGCTCCTCTGTCTGGGGGAGTGATATCAAATACCATGCTGTATTGGCAATCACATGTGCTCCTGCTGAACCATCTTATGTCATCCTCAGTCAGACCTGTCTCATCTTTTCCTAGGTTATTAAAATGCACAAGGAAAACTTGGGCTAAACTTTTAACACGTTGGTCTAACACTAATGCTGAACATCTACACAGCAGGATTCATGGATGAACCTTGCATTTGAAGGGCCGCATTTCCATGAACTCTCCTAGAAAAACTGATTTCAGATCTCAATCCAAGCTGAATACTTTTGTTTCTTTTTCTTACTTGCATTTTGCACACTTTACTCCATCTTCTATTTTGATCTGGAAACAGGAATATCAGCAGATCCTTCCTCCAGCACTCTTACTTACTTTTAGTGTCTTTGCTGAAAGCCATTAGAAGCGTGGACAAATTATTGCTGGTGAAAACATCGGTGAGACCGAATGTGGGGACTCAGGTGACAAGTGTATGAGGAAATGGTCTCAGGTGGCACAAGGGGAGGTTTAGATTGGATATCAGGATATATTTTTCATGGAGAGCGTGGCCAGGCATTGAAACAGGCTGTTCAGGGTGCAGTTCCCATCCGTGGCACTAAGGAACATGATTTAGTGAAGGGACGTGGTAGGTCAGGTTGATGGTTGGACTTGATGATCTTAAAGGTCTTTTCTAACTGAAAGATTTTATAATTCCATGATTTTTATTTTTTGCACTGTGGCAGCCAACCTAAACTTGCTGTCCTGGGCAGAGCAAAGCAGTAAATTTGTTCTAAAGAATCTGTGCTTAAATACCAGTTGCTGCTTCCCAAAGTGCGAGCAACTGGGGGCTGAAAGGAAATTATTCATTCTGGCTTTGGTCTTCCTAAAGTATCAGCAGTGGTGTAACAGCTTTGCAAGGACTGCTCATGGTGACATGTTCAAGAGGGATAGTGTGAATATATGTCTTATCATGGAATAGTAAATCTATCTTTGACCTCCCTGCATGTGATTTAACCACACTGCTGTGTCCTATTCTTGAGTATGCAATAACCCGCCCTTCCTTACGTTGTCACAGCAGAGATTAATGCATTTGAAGGTATCTGGAGGATGGATATCCTGTCTCTAGGTAGATAGCATGTGTTTACAAAACACCTCTCCTCACTGATCAGTAAGGAATAGATGTGCTTCTCTTAGGACCGAGTCCTTCTGGTATGTTTTGTAACAGATGACATGCAGTTTTGTAAGGTGCAAACATCAATATATTACCTAGAAGAGCTCTTCAGTGCCCTCTCCTTGCTGTACCTGCTGGAGCAATCCTCTCTCTTCGAGTCATCTTGCACAGGTCTCTGTGCTTCAATACCACCAACCCTGTTAGAGCACGTCACTGGGAATCAAGAGCTCTTTTTAGAATAATGATAGATGGAAAACCTTGAGCTTCAGCTTGAAAAAAAATGCCCTGCAGGAAATGTCTTCCTTGGGGCCTCATTACTCTCCACACTGATCTCCTACAAGAACATCACTCACCTTTTAATGAAACCCAAAGGGAGGAATGTGTTCTGCTTGGGAGCAAAACACATGTGGTTTCCATCTGGCCTCATGAGTGAGCTGCACAGTGCATTCACCACCTGCACGGAGAAACAAGTTAATTATGAAGCCCCGTGGCAAGCATCATTTTTTCCTAGCATGAAATGAAGGGACCCTCATCCCTTGCTCCTCCAGCGTATCTGTGAGAGGATTTGATGGGGCGCTCGCATTCCACTTTGACAAATGATGAAATGCTCTTTATGTTACCACTTTTTTTCCTGGTAAGAAAGCACAAAGCCCATTATGCTCCTTTATGCAAGATCCAGCAGTGGGTGCTGGCAAGGCTTCCGATGGAAATGGCCAGCAGGAAAGCACTTAGCAGAGCAGAGCTGGATGCTGCTGCCAACAGGTGTGAGCTTGCCCTTCCTGTGACTTTGGAGCTACATTCCATTTCCCTGGCTGCAGTCCACAGAGCCTCTTGCAGGACACAATCAGGAATTTTGTGCCAATTGTTTTTCCTTTGGGAGACGCCATTCCCCCTTTTCCAATAGCTATTTTCATTTTTTTTTCTGAAGAGACACTCAATTTTCCCTTGGGCTGGGAGCAGAATATTTGACCCATTTCTTTATTCACACGGGGCTGGTTAGTATCAGATTGGCTCAGAATCCTGTCAAATGGCATTTCTCTGCTGGTTGCTGGCTAGCTGGAGCTGCTTTCTACCAAATCCTCACCTTCTCTGGTGGACTAGGCTTCTAGGAAGACCTCTTCCCCTTGAACATGCTATGGTCTGTGCTGCACAGGAACCAAAGGGATTATGTGATGTAAATTCAGGAGCCGCAGTCAGGATGATGGGCAGGAGACAACAGAAACAGGTAATCAGCTCCCATTAAACAATGTCATATGAATTGATGTGAGGCCAAGGGGCTGATCATTTCCAAGAGTGAAATTTTCCAACTCCAGGAGTGGCAAAACTGCTGTGATCCCACGGCTTAAAGCACTGTCAAAGGATGTTCTGGAATCAGAAAGGGACTGGGTTGGTGAAAATTGAGCGAATGAGGAGAGAACGCTCTGGGCTGCTGCTGTTCAGGATGTCCTGGTTTTTTGAAACAGGTTTTTTGAAAACCAGGAAATTTTAGTCTGCCTTTGGAAAGGAACTGAAGCTGTGATCTTTCTCGATGTGGGGTATAAAAGACCTTAAAGAAGTATAAATGCAAAGGTTTTTGAGACATTCAAGGTCAGGCTGGACAGCATTCTGAGCACCTGATGGAGCTGTAGGTGTTCCTGTTCATTGCAGGGGAGTTGGACCAGATTGCCTTTAAAGTCCATTCCAACTCATAAGATTCTGTGGTTCTATGATGAGAGCAGTGCTTGGACTGCTCGAGGCCATGCCCATGTCCTGGCTGTGGTGATGAATACCAATCCCTTGGGTTACCCAAAGGGCATTCAGTGATTGGTTCCACAGCCAAAAGCACTGGGTCTGTCTATTTCATAGTACATTTATGGTTTGGGATCCGGTTCTGCTCCAAGCACAGAGCCATTTCTGCACCTCCACGTGCCATATGCAGGTGTGAATCCCAGCGTACCCAGCAGCTTGTCAGCTGTTTGGTTCTTTTTGTCACAAGTAGTTCTAATCTCTGAATTCGACTGGTTAAACAAGAGCTTGGATTAGATACAGTGCTTGGGTCACCTGCCACTGTTTCTCATGCATTTGACACAGTTGCATCTTGCTGGAAAAAATGAACCAAAACTCAGCCAGCTCCTGCAACCCCCATTGCAAACTGATCCTTGGAGGACCCTGAAGCGAAATTTCAGGTTGTCCTGAGCCCTCCATGAGTGTCTGTCATGACTGATTCACTGACTTTAATTTACAGATGAGGGAAGCAGCATCCAGGTATTCTTTTGTTTGATTTAGTGTCAGTCTATCAGTAACTGATCTTGGTTGAATTACAATCAAACAGAAATGAGGATGTCTAGACAGGGTTTTGCATTGTTTAACCACTTCATTTGGTGCTGATTTGTGCCTGGACCCACAAGGAGGGACAGCCACAAGCAGTTCTTTCCATCAGAAGTGGCACTGGACCAGATGACCTCACGTTACAGAACCCTCAGAGAGTGAGCACCTCACCCCAAGCAGAACCTTCTTTGGTCCTACAGCACCAGCAGCGGGTGCAAGAGAGATGACATGGAGCTGGAGAAGTGACACTGAACTGTGTCCCTTCTGTCTCTCATGTTTAACAGGGGAGCTTGTGAGATGGGCTCCAGCAGCGCCTTATCACAAGAGCAGAGCTGCTCACCTGCTGATGCAGGAGGTTCCCCTGCCCTGGCTGGACATTGGCCAGCCTGCCCCTTGTGCCAGGCAGCGGTGGCACTTCTCTGGGGATGACACAGATCCTTGCTTCATCCCTTCCTCAGCTTCAGATAGGGAGGGAGGAGACAGGGCCTAGAGAGCAAAGAAATAAATAATGTACACATTTAAAAGAGTATAATCAAACTCGCCTGCCAGTGGAGCATGCTAATTAGCTTAATGAGATTTCTTGGAATGAGAAAATATTACTTATTTCATTAACTGCATGACAATTGTGCTCCTAAATGAATCAAGAAATAAATCTGAGAATTAAGATGTAAAAATAAAGTGTTAATAAAATAACCTCTGCCAGCAAACTGCTTTAATGCAGGAAATCGGGTTAGGTTTAATATCCACTAATATTTTATGAAAGAAATGACAGGAAGCATCTGGGATGCGACACAGCTTGTCCGAGATGAGCTGTGAAGAGCTCTTCTCACGATGTGCCAAGGGTCCCAACACTATGGATCCCTTCTGTAGCATTGGACCGCAACTGAATTGGGTCTCAATGATGGGAACAGCAGAGATGATGGCCCATGATGGCCCATTTCTGAGCTTGTGGTCATCAACAGCACCACTTTGCCACCCCTGGGATGAGGATGTGAGCAAATGGCCAAGGACGGGGCTGTCTCAATGGACTTTGCCCTCTTGAACCTGCCAGGAAGATCTCCAGGGTGGAACTATCGGTGGCTGGGACGCTTCGGGTGATGCACGGAACAGATTGATTCACTCTGATGCTGGAGAGCAGAAAGTGTTGTTAGGTTTGGGAATTTGGCTGGTTGGCTGTTAGAATTTGATGAATAATAGGAAAATTATGCTGTGAATAATGGGCATATTGGATGAATAATCTCTTGGCAAATAATATCTGATCTGCTTGAGTTGCCAGCAAGGGACACGTGCAGCCTGTGTATGCTGTGGGAAGGCAGTGGGTAGTCTGCAGCTTCAAATTTAAGCTTTGTTAAACAAAGCCAAACAAAGCCCATATGTTTTATGAATAGAAAAGGTTTTCATCCTGTTTAAGAGAAAAAAAAAGCATTGGTGTAATCAATGGTTGTGCTGAGCTGCTGGGTCAGGAATGGATTTAAAATGAAACCATACAATCTGATTTCACTGTAATGGGACTGAATAGAAAAAAAAGCAAGCAAGCATGGTCAGGACTCGCAATGTAATACACCAGAAGGTGCAGAAAAAGTCACTTTAGCAGAGCTCAGAGTTTCCCTCCACCTCCCAGACAAGGGAACCAGTGATGGAAGTCCTCAGAGCATTTCTGTGCTTGCCAGAAGCATGGCACTGTGTTTGGGGACGGGTTGAACTGATTTCTAGACCCAGGAGTATTCCAGGCATGGTAACGGAATCACAATCAAAGTCATCTGGTTCTGTCCTCTAGCGGAGTCCAGAGAACTGGGAAAGTGCTTGCTGGTGTCCCAGTACAGAGCTGGAAATCAAACCTGTGAGCCAAAGGAGAGCTCCAGAGCCTCATGGACTTCCACGCTCCCTTTTTGCTGAGCCTGTCAGCACCGGTGGCTTCAATTTCTCTGCTGCATATCATATTCCTCAAATGATAGTGATGAGTTTCAGCCCATGCTGCATTTCCAATGAGCCGCAATGGGAAATGTATACTCTGAAAATGATAGCCAGCAGCTGCAGTGTTTCTTTTGTCCCCTGAGATCCCTGTTTGTTTAATAAACTTGTAG
>JANHGO010000069.1:83164025-83205293 GCA_024606505.1 Aquila spilogaster
TTCCACCAAACCATTTCTTACTATTATAAATGGAGCTTATTAGCACTAAATTGTTTCCATAGGAAGCAGCATCAGCAATAAAAAGAATGGCTGCAGGCTGGCTCGGCGGTGTGGGAGTCAGCACAATGGAGCCTGCCCATCTCCTCCTCGCTGCAGAAGTGTGCGGAGGGAGAAACCCACATGCCTGTCATGGCTTGGGGCACTTCAGCTTTGCACTGTCAGGTGGCTTGGCCCCCTCCTCTAGCCCTGCATCACAGCATGGCAATGCAGCTACCTGTGGTGGACAAGTCTCACACCACTGCAGTGAGCTGGTTTGCAGTGCGGCTGGAGATGGTGAATGAAAAGTCGGACAGGAGTGGCTGCAAGGAGCTCCCACATTTCATTTCATTTCATTTCATTTCATTTCATTTCATTTCTTTGTTTGAAGGCGTTTCTCATAGGGGAGGTCCTGCTGTCCATGCTTAATATCCAGCTGGTAGCTCTGGATATGACGCTGCTCCTGACACCTCCAGAGACCGTCCTGAAACATGGGGAAGCAGCAGGTGGTGGAAGGAAGCAGGGAAGCCACAACTTCTCCAGTGCACATGACAGCAAAAAGTGGAAGGTTTTGTCCTTGGAAAGAGGTAAGCAGCACCACAGGACAGGTTTTCTCTAGATGTGGCACAAAGACTGCAGAGTCCCTTCTCAAAAGTGATCTGCCCTTCTCTGCTTCAGCTGTTCCCTCCCAGAAGTTCCCAGAGGTTCTCAGTGGAGTGGAGGAAGATGAGGGCGCAGGAGAGGGGCAAACCTGATATCCCCCAGAAGCACCTGGCTGAGATGCTGTGACAGACCATCTCCAGCAGGATAAGAGAGTCCTGTCTCAAGGGAACTCTGCTGGGAGAAAAGTTCATTTTCCAGAATTTTCCACTGGGAGAATTTTAAATTAAATGTTGCCAAACCAGGCTGATGTCAATGTGTGTCTGATGTGTCATGGTACCTCCTGGAAGCCATAGCTAAACAAGGGGAAACATGGGTTTTAGAAACCCAGCCACCACCCCAGCACAGTGGCTCTGCAGAGGGACCCAGGCCTGGGCTGCAAGATGCAGCTCCAGGGGGGGATGCACAGGGTAATATGATTTTTAGTTGGCAGTACAGCTCTAAGTGGACTGGTTTTGGTCTGCTGACTGTTGAAAAAGATCCTTCTATCCCTATGCCCAAATTTCAGGTCATGTAAACCTGAAATCTCCAGAATTTTTTTTTTTTTTTTTTTTTTATTTTTAGCCTGGACTTTTAAAACATCTTTAAAGAACTAATTTAGGAAAATTTCAAGAGGAAAAACATTTGGTCTTAAGCAAAATATTTAACGTATTTCAAGCTTTTAAGTTTTCCTCTTCTTTTGTCAGGTTGTTGGTTTGTGGTTTTTTGGGGGGGTGGGGTGGAGGGTTTTTTTGTTGACACAGTTGTTTGAAAAACCTGGCCTGTATTTCTGTCTGTTTTCAAGTGACTTGAAAGTGCGGTTTTTAGAGAACAAAAACTTCCCTGAACAATTGCCCATTTTTATCTGAGAGTTTCCTTTTATCTGAGGAGACACAGGCAGAGCTGAGGCTCAGGGCAGACTGGGTCACCACTAGGCATTCTTGTGACAGGATGAAACCTGCATGAGATGGGGGGGTCTCCTCATTGCAGATCCCCTTCCCTGAGCCTGTCCTGAGTGACATGGAGGTGAGTACACTCACAAGCAGTCCTGACAACCAGCTAGACACCCCAGCCAGATGTCCAGCTTCCCAAAGTGGAAAATCTGTGCCAGGCACAACATTTTCACACTTTGTACAGGTCTGCGTCAGTCACTTTATTAATTAACCAAATTATCAAGCTCATCAAATCATTTGCCTACCCACACCTAATTCACAGGGAACCCCAAACGTCAAGTAGAGCATTTGGGCATTTATCTGCTTAGACTTGTGATATTCAGATCTGGATGCCTAAATCCTTTTTATACCCTGGTCTATGTACTCATTTGTTTCACGGAATTGCCCTCAAATCCTGCAGATGGAGATGATTTTTGCACACTGGTGGTTGTCTGTGGGCAGGGTGTCTGGCTTGGCCCAGCCAGGGCTCCTCCTGCCCAGGGAGGCTGTGCTGGAGGAGATGACCTCCTGCTCCTGTTACCCAGGTATGCTTCCTTCCCTCATTAGGAGGTATCATCTAAGCTGGTGGCACAACTCCCCATTAAATAGGGCTCTCATGTCTGGGAGATAATTAAGGCTCATGCATGCACAGAGCCATCAGCTGTAGGCAGCAGGAGAGAAGCAACCGGGGCTCCTCCAGCTTTACACACTGTGCAGGCACAAGGCAGCTGGAAATCCAGGAGGTTCTAATAGAGGCAGTCAAGATTTAAAGATGCAGCCCACAGAAACAAAGGCATAACAGTTACTTAAGAAAACACATGACGTGTTCAGCGTAGTGGAGCGTGACAGCCCCGTAGATTTGTGAGAATGTTCGTTGCACGCTTCCCTCCTGCTTTACAGATGATTTAGTGGATGCTTCCATTCATCTGCTGCTCAAAAATTGTGGGAGATTCCCTCTTCCTCCCCATAAAATACCTCCAACCATCTATAAAATGTAAACCAACACACCTGTGAGACAGCCAAATAGAGGGCCAAGTGTGCATGGCAGAGAGCACATCCACAGACAGTAAAATAAGTACAGATGGCTTTGATGCAGGGAGCTCAGGCTCTTTTAGACGAGGAACATTCATTTCCCTTCCTTGGAAATTTGATTTCCCTGCTTTTTATCTTCAGGACATGATAACAACACCAAACACCGCAGAGAGCTTTAAAGGCAGGCAGCACATGCAACTGGATGAATCACTCGATTCGACTTCTGACGGTCTGGGATCCTCTCCAGGGTCTGCCCTCTACTACAAGGGATTTTTCTTGTCAGCCCCTTAGTTCTCCCACCTCCTGAGATGTGTAGCAGCAAAGTGGTCATGACTGCTTTTTTCTGACACGTTCAGCAATTAGTATTCATGACTGACGATTTTTAGGCATTTCTCTGGCAGATCAGGAAGTGTAAGCAAGTCTCCTGTACTTGATGGCTGCTGTCTGACTCTGTTAGCCAGCAGTAGCTGTTCATGTCTAAGCAGCATCCTGGAGGAAACTCCCATTGCTTCATCAATTGTATGTTAACATTTGCTATTGCTTCAAGCTTTGCAGATGGAGAAGCAGCATCTTCTGGAAGGGGCAGAGGGAGTCAGCCAATTAATAGCACATCTATTATTGGAAGGAGGGAGGATTGCTGCGTCTTCACTGTGCGGGAAGGGCTCAGCGGGTGGTGAAGGCTCCCCCAACAATGGAAGTCGGCAGACGCTGCATGGAGCACGGGCCGTTGTGAGCAGCAAGGAAATTAATTAGAGCTAAAGATCAGCAGCCAAAGAGACTCAAGGAGTAAATGTCACTTCCAAAGTAGGGCAGGGAGGTAACTTTGGACTAATTAACCACAGCTTCGCTGCAGGAAAAGGACACGATTGCCAGCTGCAGCCTCCCATGTGCATTCTGGGCAGAGGCCACTGAAGGTTAACGTGGACTGAAATGAATATGAATCGCTCGCTCTCTTGCAGGAAAAACACATAATTCAAAAGTAAGTTTACTGTTGACAAAGCACAGCGGAAAGCACTATGCATCTGTCACACATGCTGTCTCCTTGTGGCTGTGCAGAGCTGCCGTAAATAACGGTCATAAATACTGTAACCAAGTTAATGTTTGCCTCACTCATGCTATTTGTTATTATGCACAAGGAAAGTTGTATTAAAAGAGTCAAAGATGTCAGCAAAGTCATCTCTCACAAATAAGCAAAACACAGAGCTATGTCAGGCTGTGTGCTGCCGTGGGTGTGCAGCCTGGCAAGGGTCTCCGTGGTATTTCAGCTCACTGCTGTACCCATTTTTCCCCAGGACCCTGCTTCATTCGGCGTGCAGGAGGCTTTCCCATGAGAAATCTGTGCAAAGGACTGCTTCCAAAGTGGCGCTGGTGAGGACAGCACAGCAAACAGTCCATCTGCAAAAAACGCCCACTGTGATGGCTGCGAGGTTTCCCCCAGGCAGGTGCGGGGAGGCACATTTCTTCCCAGTCTCCCTTGCAGCTGCTTGAACTGGGGTAACCTACAATCTGGGGCAAAGCTGTGGAAAAGCTGCAGGAAAGTTGCCTCCTCCCCTCCTCCTGCCCTGCCAGCTCAGAGCAAGCACACAACATCCTCTTCCTCCCTCCTGCCACCTGTGAGCAGAGCGGACACTGCCAGGGACAGAAGAGGTGACTGCTCCTCAGGGGAAGAGATGCTGAGGGTGACAGCTGGGCAGGCAGGACCATGTCCTCACCAGGGAGGATACAGTCCCACAGTGCCCAAAACAGTCAAGAGAGCAGACCTGGTGACAGAAACTGGGGTCAGCCAAGAGCCCAGTGATTGCCAGACAAGTCCATAGTGGTAAAGCAGGTCTGGGGTAGAGCCTGGAAGCCAGGTGAGCAGGTTGGGCATCAGTGGAGTACCCAGAAACATAGCCCAGGTGAGGGCCATGAGCAAAGGGACTGAGCTTAAATGCAGCTCCCAAAGTGGGGAGCAGCCTATGAGGCTGCTCTCAGGGATTTTTCACACAGCTGTTTTCCCAGCAGCCTGGTTCAAGTTCATACAGCTGCACCATAAGTCAGAGCTGAGGACAGCAGGCAGACCCCTGGGAGGGGAGATGAGGATTCATTCAGGGCCCTGATCAGCACTTCTACTGCAGTGCCAGCCATCTGTGTCCCCAGAGTTTGGACAAACATCTGGCATTTAACTCTCATGATGGGAATACATGCAGGAGATAACACATGTGGTGTCTGGGGATGGTCTGTCTTTGTGGAGGTCTTGTACCAACATGCTGGAGTTCTTGGCATCTCAGCTCACCCCTCTCTCCCTCTTCTCCTACAGCAGGCTTTCAAAAGACATTTAAAACCCCAGGCAAACAACTGTGGTCAGCCCAGACCTACTGGTACTGTTGGTTCAAGAAAGGATGAAGAGGATTTCTCTACAGTCTCAGAGAGATCCCAAGGGCCAGAAGCTGTTGAAAGTGGGGTGCGATGCATCCCTTTGGCCATGAACAGCAAGGAAGCATGATCCAAACATCTGGGGATTTATTACTGTGGAACTGAAAGAATCTTTCATCGTTTTAAGGTTCCAAGTTTTGCATTTTTGAGGGCATGTTGCCATTTTATGCCCGACAGCTAATGAAATTGTGTGTGCATATGTATGCCGAGCATCCCAGCAACTTGATTTCATTATGCAGAACATGCCCTGAACTAGCTAGGGAATCATTAATGCACATGGTCTTGCTGCAGAATGGAAGGATGGCTTCCCATCCCTAACAAGCACAAGCGATGACTGCTCCTGACTCTTACTTGGTTAAACAAGGGGAAAAAATAAAACACAGTCTCTGTTGAGCTGGGAGAGGACAGCAACAAGATGAGCACTTAGTGCCAAGTTTGCAGTGAAGAGTGAATAGCGAAATGTTGTGCTAGAACAGGTGGGATAGTGCAAGCCTTCATGTAGCTATTCCTACAGACTGGTATGGAGGGACTAATGCAGGCACACCAGTGGCCAGTTCCCAGAGGAGAAGAAAAATCAGTTGCAAGCATCTCCTTAAGACTACCAATGTCTAGTCCACTGTCTCTCTGAATGCCCAGAAGGCATTGCTCATGAAAATGGCAGACAGCAGACAGAGGGGTGTGGGACATCAGTACCAAATACACACAAACCTGTGGCACACAATGGGCCTTGTGTTTTTATGGACATGCCATACCACATTTCTGGCTTGGCCAGAGCTGAAAATCCTCTCTCCTCCCAGCACTGAGAACTACTGAGACTGTAGGAGAGCTCATCCTGCTCGGGGTCTGTCACTTTTGCTGGGCTGTGTCATGCATGCCCCTTCCTCCCACTCTTTCCAACTCTATCCTGAGCTGAAGAGTGGGAGAAGCCCCATGGGAGAGTGCTTTAGGAGACAGAGATGGATGCTATAGCAAGGACTGGAGCCAGGGACGCAACAGGGCTTAGGTACAGCCTTCCGTGGAGACACCAACATCAAAACATAACCAGCAAAACTATCACTCTCAAAGCACACAGCAGATTGGTCAGCATGAGCTGTCCCTGAGGCTGTCTGGATAAGTGCAATTATCTCCCAGGCTGACCCTCTCCTTGGGGGCTGGCTCCATGGTGGAGGAAGCCCTCCCTGCTATACAAAGTGCCCCTCCTTTTCACCAGCTCCAAGGCCCCACATTCCCCCATCAGAGCAGTCTTACCCTGCCTTGACAGTGAGCTGGTAAGAAAGGGCAGAGCTGCTGGCAGGGAAGGGACAGAGCCTGCAGACTTGGGCTGAGCCCAGCCACAGCTGTGCAGGGTGCTCACACTGTCCCCAGCTTGTAGAGGGGCTGGTCAGTGGGCCTTGTGCTCTTCCCCTCCCAGAGCTGCAGAAGTTCAGACCCTTCCATAGGGTGGCAGTTGATACCCACTGGTCAACAGTGTAGAGACCCAACTATGCCAGAAGAGTTTTGTGTTGGAAAAATTAACAAGTTGAAGGCAGAGAGAGCACAGGGTAGAGGACACTGAACTATTCTGTGGTCTGTTTGTACAGTGTTAGAGCCATAATTTTCTCTTAACCTCCTGGAGCCCAGGAACTGAGTGCTTCTCTGTTTGCTTCAGGGCTGCAGAGTCCCAAAGGCAGTCACAGAGCTGGCTGGGGTTGGTGGTAGAGGTGCACACTGTGGCCCTGCAGAAAGGAGAATCTGATGAAGCGTGTTTCCTTCCCAGCTTTTCTTTGCTTCTCCTGAAGTCTGGTCCTCTTGGGATACACGGTCTGAAACTGCCTCCTACATGGGAATGACCGGGAATCCCTTTCCCAGGTTGCTTTCAAACTCAGTGCAGAGGGCCAAAGAACACCTAGCAGATCCTAGCCCTGCACGGGGTCTCCAGGATGGGGTAGAATTGAGTCTCCCCCAGGAGACACCTTCCTCCCAGTCCTGCCTTTTCCAAGCAGAAAGGAGAACCAAGTACAATGTGGTATGTGGTGCTTGCCAACATAAGAGCAGATATGGAGTTTGCCCTTGCTAGGAAGTGCATGGGCTGGGTGGAGCAAGAGCTGCACTTGGGACCTTACTCAGCCCAGCCAGTAACAGGTAGCAGGTACTGGGCCACTGTCAGGGCAGTGGGAGCAAGAGCAGAGTTACTGCCCAGGACTGTAATGATCCAGCGTGATGGCACCATCTCACCATTGCCCCAGGGCTTTGCACAGGGTATGAACCCCAGCTCTGGGCTGTAGAGACTTCAGCCCTGACCCCATGGGAAGCAACTGCCCAGAGCAGGGGGAAGCCTACCCAGAGTTGCGTGAAGGGCTCCTGGCAGAGCAGAAGTGGGAACCCAGGAGTCCTGCCCTGATCTCACCCAAGCGAGCTACCTGTCGGAGCTGGGAGCTGGGAGCTGCAGGCTGGACTCTGCCTGCCCCCTTGGCTCAGCAAGGAGCCTGCTGTGCTGCAGCAGGTTGTAGAAGAGGTCTCACCATTGGCACCAAATGTCTGTTCATGAAGTTTTTATGGTGCACTTTGCTAGTGCTGGGTCGTGATGTTATGACCTGGTTCACCTCTGCTGATTCAGCCATCCAAATGGACCTGAAAGTCCCTGGCAGAGATCACCCATGGGTTTGGCTGATTGTCTCAGTGAGCAAAATGTGCAGGCAATGAAAGCCATTTCAGGACGTTTCTATTTTCTGTCACGCAGGGGCTAGGCTCTGGTGCCAAAGGACAGACAACCCTCCACCCCTGCTGCTGCTGCTGTTTACAGGGGACCAGGACCTTCAGCTGAAGGCTTTGCCAAGCTTGTTTTGAGGTTTTGTAGTGTTTTATTCAGTGCTGTGCCTGGTGACAGCTGTCATCACCCTTGCTTCTCTGCACAGGGGCTGGCTGATGGAGATCATTAATTGCCAGTTTGAAAGTGCTGCAGGTCATAGGGGTAGGATGAGACCAGCTGTCCCAGGGCCACCCATGCCAGATGCTTGTCTAGCTTGGCCTGGAGGTCTCTGGTGAGAGGCACATAGCTACCACACCTTTCTCACACAGCCTGGCCTTACCAAGATAGTGTCTTCACCTTTGGCCTGAAACTCCCTTTCTGCTTATCCTCTTCCCAGATATGCTAAAGAGACCATCCATCCTCCTGTGCAGGAGCCTTTTATCTCCTTTGAGGCAGTTAGCGCAGTTTAATCCACAATTCCCTTAGGTTCTGGCTTGTTCAAAATTCCCTCACAAGATCATCCTCACAGACCTCCACCTACCTCTTTTGCCTTGAAGGGGTCAGTAGCTCCTCTGGGGCTACTAGCAGTTATCTTGGTGTCCAGCACTCCCTGGCCTGGGTAATGCTCTAGGCAGGGAGAGTTCCCCAGGGAATGGAGCTCTGCTCCTCGTACACGGGGAATGCAGAAGACAAGAGCAGCTGAAGTGATGGCAGGAGGAAGAGCGGATGGTGCATTTGTAAAGCAAGCAGTGAACATCCTCTGGGCAGGGCTCTCATGGAGCCAGCACGCAGAGGGACAGTGGACACAGCAGGGGATGGGGATTGCTGTGATTTTCTGCCCAAACAGAGAAGCATTATTAAGCACCTGGCAGCCAGCAAGGCTGGAGGATTTCTTGTCTTAAAAGAGCAAATGCTTGCTGAACAAATGAGCACTTAGCGACCAAAGGTAAGGGATGGGTCTGTCCCACTGACCAAACAGGGAGCCTGAGGATCAGAGCAGGGCATACACCTACCCCTGTCCCCCAGGGGCATTGGTGGCTTCAGGACAGAGCTGGCGTCACAGTTGCAGAGTCCTAATTTAGCTAGCAGGTAGCAAATCCCCTAGCAGCCAAAACCACCCCCAGGATACCTGACACACACGCTTTTATCCATGGGCCTTATCTCATCATGTGGGACAACCTGTGGCTTCCACCAGACTAGTGGCAAAAATCTTAGTGACAGGACAGCACCCTGCATGGGCAATCCTGCTGGGTAGCACTCAGAGATTGGACTGAAGGGGCTCCGCAGCCCAGGAAACCTCTAACCTGATGAAGATGGACGTCCACCTGCTGCTGAAATCCATCCTGAGGAAGGAGAAGGACCTCAGGCTCTCAGCTCCTACCCTGGGGGACTGGCAAGTCTGCTGCTGCCCTTCCTGTCGTGTAGGAATGGTAGTTAGGGCCAGCCTTAACCCCAGGTCTGTGGCCACCAGTTTCCCATAGAGGCATAATCTTCCAGAAGGCACCGTGCTTTGAAGATATCAGCAAAGACCATATCCCACTTTGTCTGTAGTTTGTTCCATGCCAAGTCTCTCTTGCTGCTGAGGCTCTGTGCCTGGCTTCCAGTTTGAATATGCCTAGCTTTAGCTTACAGGAATGGATTCAGGTTTTGTCTTTCATTTCAAGACAAAAAAGCCCATTAGCACTCAGTGTTTTCTCTCCATACGGTAACTTTATCCTTCATCAAGACAGCTTTCAATCTGTTTTCTAAAAGGAAGACAGATTGAGCACTTTACATCACTCCAGCACTTTTTCTTCAGTAGTCACATCCTTTTACGGCTCTTTATCCACCCTTTCTGTGTTTTCAGCTTCCCTCCTGAAATGCAAGTGACAGGTACAGTTGAGAGCAGTACAATCAGCACCACTGCTGCTCTAAAGGGAGGGGAAATGCCCTCTCTGCTTCTTTGCCCCCATTTCCATATGCAAACATCTCATTACTCCACTCCAGAGTGCTAATGTGGGATTTCTGAAATAAAATGTGGCAAAAAGTGTAGTTATTGAAGTTGTTCAGATCCACAGCAGTGCTCCCTTGTTACTTCACAGACAAAGGATGGGGGTCTATGCCCACATTTCCAGCTGTGGCTTTGTCAGCCAGCAGGTGAGATTCACTTGCTCATTGCTTTGTTACTTGTCTGTTATGCAGCGCTCCTTGGGTTTCTGGGTCCTCAGTTATTCTTTTGAAAATTGAGGCACTGAGGAGGGAATGGTTTTCTCCTGGTAGTGCAGCGTCAGCTGGGAAAACAAGCCTGGAAATACAGAGGTGATTGCACTCCAGACCTCGTATCGTTATTCTGGCCTTGTGGCCCCTATGTCTGAAGCCAGGCTAGGAAACTGTTCCAGGGCATTTACCATCTTGTTTTTACAGGGTTTTGAGTGATAGGTGATTTATTGCCTGCCTAAGCCAAGACTTTGACTGCCTAATTAGCCTCATTAGGCCTTATTTCTAGACTGACTGTCAGAACATAGCTTCCAGTTTCCAGATTTCATTCTGCTTTTTGATGCTGTCACATGGTGAGATGCCACTCCACACAACCTCTGCATGGGAACTTTTCCTCCTCTTAGACCGGTGAAACAGCATGATGTAGATACCAGTGCATTCAGCAAGCAGGGTGCTGTGCATTGACTGCACAGTATACCTCAAGGTTACATTGCTGTGTCTGCCCCAGAGCCCTCTGCATCCCTCTGAACACGCTGTGTGGGAGGAACAAGGTGATTATCATATCCAAAAAGTTGCCTTGCCCAACAAAATGGAAATGTGATTTACCGACACTCTCACTACAGTGTGGCAGTCATCCAGGAGAACCAACACACCACAGCATAAATTTGATACTTTTCTTGCTAAAATGGGCAAATGCCCTATTAAGAAGATAGCCTTCCCAGATAAATAAGATAGATGAAGTATTGAACTGGTTCCAATGCCCACTAATTTAAGAGTATCCCTACTGAATCAGATCTTCCCTGCACTCAGGCAGAGATGCTGTGGTCTGTTTCTAACAGATCACCTCTTCTGCCAAACATGCACAAGCAGGGACAGCCCAGCAAGAAGCCATGTTTCATGCTAGGAGCTTTGTATTAAACCTACACATAACCAAAACCCAACACTAAGCCCTTCACCAGATGTTCACCAGCTGAAGAAAGAAGCATGGAGGCCAGGCAGCTTCTACCAGGTGTTGCGTATGGGGATCTCTTGGGCATCCACACTGGACCACGTGCCCCACAAATATTTTGGACTCTGGAGCCTTCTCACCACACATGTGTCTGGTTTCCAGAGGCAACTGTGTCTCCTCAGGCAGATCAGAGCAAGGCGCAAGCTGCTGGGTTGGCTGGCATGCCTGCTCTGAGGTGATGATCTCGTGATCTGAACATGGGTAAAATGTTCACATAGGTTAAATATTTATGTGATGATATGTTAGCATTAATGACATCATGCAGCATGGAGTTCCACAGTTAATTGCACATCATATGAAGAATCACAGTTTTTTAATTATATTGAACCTGCTACCTGATTATTTAATTTGAAGACAACACACTGTTGTAGGCTGAGAAACACTCAATGATTCTTTCTTATTGAACTTCTGCATATGCCTCCTCATTTTAGTAACCTCTGTCACATTCCCTCTCAGTCATCTCTTTTCAGGATTTTAGTCTTAGTCTGTTTGCTTTTAAAGATTTTAATCTTGGTCTGTTCGACCTAAACTACTAATATGGACCCCTTCTGCTCATGCTTTTCTGAACCGTTTCTAGTTCTGCCGTGCTTTCTCATGACCAGGAGTCAGAAGTGTGCACTGAAATGTGGGAGCACTCTGGATTTATGTAGTGGCAAAATAGCATTTTCTATTTCTTTCTCTCTTCCTTTATGGATAATTCCTCACATTCAGTAGGCTTTTTTGGCCCACTGTAGAGCCCTGAACTGTTCAACTCTGACTCCCAGCTCTCTTTCCTTAATGCTGGGAGGTAGTTCAAAGGCTGTCACTGCGTGTGCAATGTTAAGCCTGCTTTTCCCCCAGTGCATGACTTTCTATGTAGCTATTTGAATTACACATTCTACTTCATTGCACAGTCACTCAGTACAATTAGGTCCTTCTACAACTGCCTTCAGTAAATTTTCTTTTCTACTCCCATGAATAATAAAGTATCTGCAGACTACGGCCTTTTATTATGCAGTCCCTTCTCCAGATCTGTTATGAATATGTCGAAGAGTCCAAGTCACTGCACAGAACCCTGGGACATCCTTTCATTTATTCCAGCCCATTGATTCCTTTTTAATGAGTTTTCAGTCCATGCAAGGGATTTCCCTCTTATCCCATTGCTTCAGTGAAGCAGCTTGTTAAAAGTTTCTTGAAAATCCCAGTCCTTATTCGATTATTCATTGATTCCTCTGGAATCCTCCAGAGGATTTCTCTGCATTGAAGCTCTTCACTATTGTATCATGTTTATTGTTTCTCTGCTAATTCTGTTCTTCATTATCATCTCTACTGATTCCCTGCACTGGAGATCAAGTGTACTGATCTGCAGTTTCTCACATCTGGGCCACACAATTTTAAAAGAAATTATGTAGTGCTTATTACTGACTTTTTCAGTTGTACTAAGGAAATTTTTTTGCAAGGTGCTCCACTCCATGGTTAGTAATTCAGCAACTTCTTAGGTAAATTCCTCCTGTCTCTGCTGATCTGTTACTATTCATCTTATTGAGTTGTTCAAAAGCCTCTTCTACTGACTACTAAGTCTGAGACAGTTCCTCTATTTCATCTGCCATCAGGATGGGTAAGCACATCCCTAAGCAACTTCATTTAGCTTTAATGCTGTGCCCTTCTCCTTCTAGCCACTTTTATACCTTGGTCAGCTATTGGTTCTACATTTTCTGGCTGGTGTTCTGTTCTTCATGGATTTAAAAGGGATTTATTAGTAGTTTGTGATACCTTTAGCAACTTGTTCCTCAAAGTCTCTTTTTGGCTCTTGCCAGAGCTCTACTACTTCCTGGTCTTTGAAAACGTCAAAACTCTGGCTGTTTTGCTGCTTTTGGTCTACCTGTTAAGTGATATATGTTTCCTCTGAGCCTTCCACACAGTATTTTTAAATGATTTTTCATGCCACCAATAGATATTTCTTACCCTTTAGCTGTTCCTTTAATTTTCTTCCAAACAAATTTCATTATTTTTATGTAGCTCCCCTCTTGAAATACAGTGTTTACATTGCAATAGACTTTGCTGGCTTCTTTCCTCCTACAAAGATACTGAATTTGAGTATACTACAGTCACTACTACAGAACAGCCTTTAAGAGGAGCATTTTGAATCAGAAATTTAATTAGAACTTAAAGACAAGAGCTGTTTCTTCTCTTCCTAGTTTCCTGCAGTCCCTTACAGTGCCCATACCCTGGCTCAGTTTTATACCATGCCAGGATGTTGGCCCAGGCTACATGGGCTAACTCAACTCTTCTGCTCTCTCTGCCTGTCTGGCTTGGCATGTTGCAGACATGTTCTTGCTCCTGCTTAGGTGGGGATGGTAAATCCCATCACTCTTTTTCTCCTCCTGGGGCTTGTCATTTCAATCTAGTCATACATATCTTCCTTTTGGAATTAAGAAACTTACTTTACACAGGGTTATCCTGAGAGGAGTCTGGAATAAGCTATCACAGCCCCTGGAACAAAAGTCCAAAATGTCCCCATGTTGATACAGACAGGTCTCTTGCAGGAGCTGGGGAGCCTTGGAGATGATACAGTCACACAGCTATTTTTTCACTTCATCCTGGGGCTGGAGGAGCAGAAGACCCCCATGCCTCTCCACAGGCTCTGAGCAGTGCCATTACCTTCTCTCTTGCCCTGGCATATAAGCAGCATGTATGAAGGGGAGGCTTGGAGATCTCCAGGTAAGCTTGGCCTGCAGCTGTGAAATAGCATCAAAACTGACAGATTTGATGTGGCAGGGGCTTTGGCATGGGCACCATATCCAGTCTGCCCTGTATATGTCACACTTAGTGCTGCTAAGATTGCATGTTAGGGACCCACACGCAGCAAACCCAACATACCTGTGAGGTTTCTGTGTACTAGACTTTGTTGGCACAGCTATCCCCTACATAGGCAAGGAGCCTAAATTGTTGGGACTCATGGAAATTTGCTTCATAGACTTTCCACAGACATAAGCCAACTGCATTTGAACAGGTTAGAAACAGCAAGCAAGACACGTGGTAGAGGAACATGAACATTTGGTGAGGAATCCTAGTCATAAGTGCTCAGCTCTACACTACTACCACTTTCAGTTAGGAAGTGTCTCCTTAAATAGTGGTGTCTGAGCTTGAACCAAAAAAATGGTGCAGGGTTTTTCCTGTATTGGGTGTTTGTATATGAACAGTCTTCTCTGCCTGGTATTATGTCAATACATTGCTTCCAGCTTGTTTGCTTTGGTTTATAATATAGAGTTCATTGGCATTGCAGGAGGGCTTGTCTGTGCTTGTACTGATCAGCTATCATCTCCTTATTGCTAGAGCAAGCTGAGGACCGATAGAGAAGCAAACTGCGGCTGATATTTTGGATGCATACAGTGCCAGAGAGCAGCCAGTATGAAGTGATGTGCATGAAGTGCTGGCTGTAGGGAGTGCCCTCTGTAAAGCACTCCATTAGCTCAGGGAAATGCTTCACACAACACATTATCTTTTTCCTTTTTTTTTTTTCTCATGTGGAGAGAATAATTTTTTTACCAGAAAAGAAATCTCTGTGGGAAGCTCTGGTTCTAATGGCATCCTCCTTAAATTTATTTTCTAGGTAAAATCCACAAATCTGCATGTTGAGTTTGAAAAACCCAAATCACAAGTCTGCAGGAAGCTAACCTAAAGCCTTGTGGAAAACAGTGGTACTGGAGAGCTGTTTCACTGATCTTAACCTGCGTAGCCAGGCTTCATTTCAGCAAGAAGGAGAGGGTGTGCTGGAGAGTATTTACAGGGTCTGACTGTGTGCATGGGGAGCTGTAACTGAGAGCTAGGGTGGTCCAGAGGTTTGGGTGACACAAGAAGAATTGGACCTTGGTGGTGACAGAAGCAGTTGTGTGTAAAGCCAGTCACATGCAGGAAGGAAGGGTGTCAACAGTTGCAGCAGTATTTGGGCACCACAATGAATTACCTTGTGTTTACACTCCCCTAACATCCTTTACGGCTTTATTTCTTCTACGCACTGCAGCATAACTTCAAAAGAGATGCTGAGAACATCACACCCACTATGATCTTTCCAGGTCCTGCATATCAGGCTGGAGAGTCACCTAGATCACTGAGTGGCTGCTTAGGAAAAGTGTCCGTGAGTATAGAGTGGGCTTGGCCTCCCTCAGCCTGAGGATCAGATGCCACCAAGTGGACATTGGAGGGGAAGGTACAGAGGTCCTCACCTACTGAAAACACATTTTTGACCCAGAGGATCTGCCTGTAGATCCTTTGAACGGGTGTGATGCCAGCAGGTGTTATAGAGGTGGTGTGGGCTCCAGCAGGTGCATCTGAGGACCTGTGTCAGCCCAGGAGATGCAGCAGTCCTTCACTCCATGGGTACCATGTACAGGTGACTCTCCCAGAGGTTGCCAAGGTAATAGAAGAGGGGTCAGGGAGATGGCAGACTCAACGGGGTGCAATTATCTCTGTTTCAGTATAGTGAGGGAGCAGCTATGAAGCTTGGTGAATGGGCAGGAAAATTGCCTTGAAACCAAAGTGATGGCTGAGCTTTGTGTTTAAGGACTCTCATGCTAAAAGAAAACTTAATTCCCTGTTCTTGATAGCCGTGCCTGTGTTGCTTTCACTAAGGGAAGCTGACTTAAAATGCTATAAGCCCACCTTGGTTTTATTCATGCTTTGCTCTTGAAATCAACTCCAAAGAGCAGGTTTTGTGGGTGAGAAGCTATCTCAGTACTGAAGTCCACAGGGCATATGCTGTGCTGGGAAAAGCAGAGCGAGGTCCTTCTCTTGGGGCTCTCCTTGCAGGCTCTGATATGACCACAAAGTCAGAGCTTATCTCCCCTACTTACCAAATCTATCCATCTTCCCCAGTTGATCCCTCTGGTGCCTTGTTCCGTGGGCTTTCCTGGGCTAGTTGTCTTCAGGGTAGGTGTCTGGCAGCCTCTGGTTCTCAAATGTTTGCTCTGATGCCTCTGGGGACTGCCCCAGTGCATAGGGCCATGTGCAGAGAGCACTTGTGGTCTTGGTTATCACCGTTTTGGGGTCTGTGTCCTTTAGTTTACCCAGAATATGCCGTTACCTGCAGAGACTGAAGGAATTGCTTGGTCTGACAAAATCAGCTTTTCAAAGCACTCTGGGTGGGTTCAATTAGAGATTAAAGTCCTGAATCTACATGTGCATTGGGTGTTGAGCTCTTGCTGTGATCAACAAATATCTTGGGTTTGGTATGTGGATGTGAGCAGTGCCATTGCAATGCTCTCAGACATCCCCCACCAGCCTCCAACCTTGGTCCAGGTGGGTACAGTTCTCTCATAAGTCCCCTACCTCCTAGCCCTGTCCAGGTATCTCATATACCCTCCCAAAGGGCACTGTATACCTATAATTTGGTACCTAACCCGAATTTAACTCTAATGAGTTTGGCACCCTGCTAACATACAGACATCTACATGTAGACAGACATATAAATGTAGGTGTCTTAAGGTGTGATTCAGCCTCCTCTGGTCAATTATAAGAAGACTATTAAGGACATTGATGCATGTTTTGTAATTTATAGATAGCTTCTATGCTGCTGAAGTTAATCAAAATTATGCAGAGCAATTACAGTGACTGGAGACTATTTGTGAAAGTGAAGTTTGATTTATTCTTCTTTATTAAAGGCTACAAATACTTTAGAGTTCCAAGAGCTTGGCTAAGGGCACCATTTCTCCAGCTCTGTCCAGGGTTTGGTGATGCCATCCTGACACGCAAAGACCTCACAGGAACCTTCCAAACTTCAGTGAAATTCTTGGTTTTCCCCACCCATTTCATTTCATCCTCTTTTTAGTCTCAGAGATGTGGTGGAGAAGAGGGGGAGGAGGCAGTTATGGCAATCCTGGGAAAGTCAGCAGTTCCCTAGCACTGATAAGGAGCAGGGCAAGCGGAGTTTGCCTGGTAGAGTCAGGGCAGTGTTAATATTTTTGGAAGCATGAAAGAGTGATTTTTCTTATCACATGGTTTGGGGAATGTGACTCATGCTTCCCAGCCTCCTGAAAGTGCTGCAAAGTCTGGTCTGTATTGCAGGTTTTGTGGGATGCATCCCAGTGGGTCTTTGTGCTGTGGCTGTTCCCATTAAGCTGCTTCCCTGAAGATGAGCTGAGTCAGTCTGCTCCTTCTAAGTGCCTGTGTTGCATTCAGTAGTCACATTACTCCTCTTTTCCACACTGCGGTGTTTTACAGGCATGTTCCCACAGTACAGAATATGAAAGCAACTTCCCACTGACCAGTAACACACCAATGCGAAACCAGGAATGACTGGGACTCCCAGTCCAGCGTGTTGGCCCCGCAGCCATACTCCTCACTCTCTTAGGACAGCAGCACGTCAGAAACAGCTGAACAGTGCGGTGACATTGCTTCTTCTGTCTGCTGGCCTTTAAGAGCATAGAATGAACTGAGAAAACCAGCCAAATTGCTTGTTTCAATAGCAGAGAGATTAAAAATAGCCAGTGGGTAACAACACTCTGTGATAATGTTCTGTGTTTCAAAATTTTTGTTTACATCATAATCAAAGGAAAAAAAAATCTCCAAACCTTCGGACATTTTCTTGCTGATCCCAATTGCTTGAATATTCATTTGCAAAGTGAAAAAAGGGGGTTTCAATATGAATTTTTTCACTAAGGGAACCTTGAAACTCAGAAATCCTCTGCCAAAACTATGCTAAAGCTGATATGCATCCACAAAATATTCAGGCTTTCAACTAAGCAGTATGCTTTCATGGAAATGTGTTTTGTCAAATGTTCCCACCAGTTTTAATTGAAACTTGTTCCTTCATCAAGATGCAAACGTTTTCTTTTGACAGTATTCAGATATAGGGTATGGTGATATAAACCCATATTTAAGCAGAATGCCTCAAAAAAAAATGTTTTGTCAGTATTGAAATGAAATCAGAATGTTATTTCTCCCTTTTCCTGTCAAATGCCATGGGAATGGAGATGTTACCATAAATATTTCCACTTCGACAAAATGGTGAGTTTGTGAAGGAAACTCATGCTACCAAAATTGCTGTGACTGGCTCTACTAATGACAGCAGAGCAGGACCATAGAAAAATCTGTACAAACCCTAGATGTCCCTGTGTATACTCCTTCTCTGCCATCAGCCATCGCTGATATTGGGCTTTCATCAAATAGCAGCAGCGGCGAAGCCTGACATCCAAGTCACAGCTCCAAAGGCACTTGTGGAGTTGCCCTTCTGGGCAGATGGGTAGTGATTATACACCAGTTTGCAAATGCTTCAGAGCTGCAGGGGACTGCAGGGAGCCGTGAGTGTATCCGGGCTGTCAAGGGTAGATGTGTGTGGGTGTAGCTAGTGACAGCCGCGTATTGATGTTTCAGAGCTGGTGTCTTTATTACACTGCGGCCAGCCTTCCTCTAGACCAACCTTGGGTTTCAGCTCTTCCCACAGCTGTGGCAGGGAAGATTTGCCACCTCTCAAGTGCATTTCTGGATGAGGGGTTAGGGGGGAAGGAGGGCAGGTGGGAGGGTGTGACAAGTGTGTCAGCAGCACCCAGGAGTGGAGGTGACAGCATGGAGTGGGGACAGTCACAGGGTGTCGCACACCACGTGCGGCTTCATTGTGCTCTATTAACAGGTGGATGGAAATGGGACATCAGGAGTTTTCTAGTCCATCTTCTGCTCCAAGAAGGATTGACGCTGAATTCAGACCAGGTTGTGCAGGCTTGCTCCAGGCAGGTCTTAAAAACCTCCAGAGGCAGAAACTGCACAGCCTGTCCCCTGTTCCAATGCTTTACAGTCCTCATGGGGAAGGAAATAAAGAAATTTTTTCTTTATCTATCTGGTCAGAAACACCCCTTCTAAAATTTATGACCATTATATTTTGCTCTCCGGACGTACATCTCCATAAGGAGCCTGGATTCCACCTTCTTGGTAACATCCTCACAGGTACTGGGCGGGTGCTTGAAGCCTTCTCTTCTCCCGGCTGAGCAGGGCCAGTCACTCCACCTCTTTTCATATCCTATTGGATCAGTGATCCTACTGATCAGTGTCTGGGGGGCCCAAAACTGGGCACAATATTTAAATATGATCTAATGAATACTGAGCAAAAAGGAGTAATAATATCTTTGGCTCTGCTGGCTATACTCCTGTTAACAGAACCCAAGATGCTGTTATCTTTCAACGCTGCCAGGGCACCCTGCTGACTCATTTTTACCCTACTGTGCAACAAACTCCCAGCTCCTAGTTAGCAGAACCTCTATCCATCCAGTCAGCCTCCAGCCCATGCCACTGCAGGGGGTCACGGTATCCCAAGTGCAGGACTTTGCCTTTGGCTTTGTTTCATGAGGTTCCTGTTGGTCCATTCCTCTGACCTGTCCAGATCCCTCGAAACAGTGGCCCTGCTGCTCCCTCACGGTTGGTATAATTTACAAACCTGATGAGAGGCTCTTCCTCTGAAACATTAATAATGACATTAAACAGGAAAAGAAAGACTGCTAAGGAACTCCATGTATAACTGGTCTCTGGGTAGAGAATACACCTCAGTCCTTGAGCCCAGTGGTCCAGACAGATTTTCAAATGAGACATTCCACACCTCTGCCTCGTACAAAGACTTTCTATCCACCATGGATATGGAGGCATGGAGAGATGAATGAATCTGTCTTGAGTTGAGACCTTTGGGTGAATATTGATTGGTACTGAGGTTGTACTGCAGTCTGCCAAAGCATCGCCCTCCTGCAAAGAGAAATGGAAACATCACGAGACATTTGTGTTTGATAGACCCTCAGTGCTGGAGAAAATGGCATAGCTGCTCTATGCTACAGTGATTTCTAAGCAACCAGGGCCTGTGTGAGAATTAGCTGTAGCCTGAGCTATGCCTTTCTTTACAAAATCCTCAAGGAAGGCAGATCTGATTGTTTCTTTACTATTGCAATAAATCTGAAAGCACTGTATAATTACCTGTCAGGGGCTCACAGAAGTTGCATAACTTCTCAGGCTTCAAAGGATGTAAAGATGATTTTGCAAAGATGATTTATAGAGGAAAGTTATTGATAAATGATAATAATAAACTGTAATTACAATGTATATTAGATAAAAAATTCCTGCTCACTAAATTAAGGAGGGGGGAGCAGGGGAAGGTGCAGTCATTGCATAGCTGTCCTGAGCTCTTGGCATGTTAGCTGCAGGATATGAAAGTCTTGGCTGACAAGCGGCTGCACTCTCTTAATGCTTGTATTTATCACAGCATGCTTCAAAAGTGCAGGAGGACAGCGTGGCCCAGAGGACTGCAGGCTGCAGAGGACATAGCCGGGTTTAGTCTGCATCTGTCTGTCCCTTATTGAGATCCTGCTGCTGCTTTGTGGACCACCTTAGGACAAAGCAGAGCAAACTCTCAGGTACTGCACATTAAGTAAGCATGCTGAACTCAGTGGAGCTGAACTGCTGGTCATCAGTGTTTGATTCAGACTAACAATTTAGAGCAACATTTTCACTTATATGGGCACTCTTATTGTCTTTTTTCTTTTCTTTTTCTGGTATTTTTTGTATTTTTAATTACAAGGGCTATTAAATTTTATGAATATAGTATCTTTGCTCCTTGAGTTCATGTTAATTCACTTGAAAACCTATTAGTGATGGAAGAATCTCTAAAGGTTTTCTCATTCCAGTAAATACTTGGAAGAAATCCAAATAAAAATTGTAGTCTCAGGTTCCTTACATGTGTGCAAAATGCAAAACCAGGTTTCTATCTGACCTTGGCTCTTGATCATCTGCTGACCCCAAACGCAGTCCTCCCAAATTTCCCAGAAGAGTCAGTTTAATGGCCGGGATATGGCTATCTCATAGGCTTTTGAGTATTTCCACTTTGGCCATGGCGGAGGAACTTTACAAAGTGTCTTTATCATCCTATGGCTTGACATAAGGAGCACATGGTTCCCAAGCCTTGAACTGCCCCTGACACAGGTGGATCTGGCTACGTTGGCTTTCTAACAGATTTGGAGAGCCCTGATTGATTGCCCAGATAAAAGTAAGAATTAGAAGAAAAAAACCTTTGAATGTTATAAAACCTTTTATCAAGATTTTCAAGAAAGGACTGCTCATATATTTAACCTCAGTGATTTGATATCCAAATGAGTTCATCCAGTTATTTGCCTGGGCTATTAAATCCTGCTCATCACCCTTGCCTGGGTGTTCCATCCCATGAGACTTTCCTCCAGCTTGTTTATTTGCAGAGGGGAGGTGGAGGGGGTGGACATGGAGGCCGCAGCAACACAGTTTGAAATCCACAGGGTTTCACATCATGACAAAACTCCTGCATTTACTGTAAGTACTGTAGACCTGTCCCTTTGTTCATGCTTAATACAGAGCAATCTTTTGCAGCCTTTACTGAATAGAGACTTTAATAAACTGCAATGTCAGGGAAGAAGCAAATCCAGCTCTCGGGGAGTTGTACAAATCTGGCGTTATTGTGTCCACTGCCAGTTTGTGTGGGGGCCTGGAGGGATTTTTTAGAGTGCTGATGTCTATGCATGTGTTTGCATTGGTGCAACAGTTGGCTGGAGCACTAAGACAAGCCACTTATTCCCAATAAAGCTAGCAAGCAGTGTGTCACATGGGGAGGGCTCTGAAGCAGAGACATAAGGAAGACATCATGGGGTAATTGCTAATTTTCCTCTTGAGTTCATTCATTTTCCTGTGTGAGCAGTGGCACTTCCAGGTAGGCTGGCAGTCGGTATGTTCCCCAGCCACGCAGGCCAACTGGACAAGGTAACACTATCATCTTCCCTGGAGTTACACCACAGTGAACATGAATAACAGTGTATAATCAGGGCACTGACAGTCGTGCAGCCAACTGACAACCAAAGTGGAGAAACTGCGATCCAAAGCCAACTGGTGATGGTCTTTAACCACAGTACGAGCAGACAGTCATGCCAAGGAAATGCACGTGAGAAGGCAAGGGCTTTTAAATCTTTCCTTCTTAACTCTTTATTTGCTTTAAGCCTTCTAAGGCAAGTAAAGAAATTTGCTAAATATCCTGCCTAGAAACAACAGAAGGGCCAAAGCAGAGCCCCCAGCCACTGTTCTTGTCCTCCAGGAAGTTTTACACAGGATCCAGTTGCTATCTTTGGCCCCACCACTCAAAAGGTCACTACTGTCTGTACTGAGGAATCCCTAAGCATTTTGGAAAGGCTTTTTACTTTCTGTCTAGATCTAGCAGGAAATTTTCAAACCTGAAGAGCAAAGGTTCTCCCACCCTCTTCCAGCATGCTCCTTCCTCAGCGGGATGTTTCCTGAGACAGAAAGAAAGGCAGTGATGGAGCTTTATTTCAGTGTTGGATCTATTGCGGAAACTAACACAGGGCAGTAATCAGGCTCCACCAGGACTGTCAGAGAAGGATGTAAGAGAGATGGTTTTTCTCCAGTACTAGACACAAAGTGGTTGGTTTCTGATTGATAAGAGCCCTGGTGTTGCCTCAGGACTGAGTAGAGAGGCCGGACTACTGCAGCTGTGCCTGTGGGATGGACCACCCAGGTCTCAACCCCTTTTTAGTGGCAAGAAAGCTGGCTGTCCATTCCCTCTGAACAGCTTACAAAGCCAATCCATGTTGCAAGTGGCTTCCTAGAACTAACAAGAGCCCCGTGTGTTCTCACTGACATACCGTGCTAGACACAGCCCAGGAATAAATACTGTCTGTATTGCTAATCAAGAAAAATGTTTCCAGAGCCACTGAGCTGTCAGCTTTCCTGCCTGCTGCACACAAGCAGTGCTGAGGGCTCTGTGACAATCGTTACAGAAAAACCCTCCTACCCTCCTGTGCTTTATTATGTATGGGAAATGCCTGCTGGCTGCAGCTCCTGATTTTCCCAGTCGCCTTCAGGGATTCACATGTGTAATAAGGATGGAGGAAAGTTGCTGCTTATTGTCAGACACCATCTGGGGCCATCCATGGGGAGAAGGTTTGGAAGGAGATGAGCGTTGCTTTCGGGGTTTTGCTTTGATGAGGTGGACAAGAAGAAAACTGTTGTTAGTGTATATAAAGCTAGAAATTGGCAGATCTAAAACATGAGCAGTTTGGGAAAACTCCCAGGAAAGAAAGTCAGCTGTATGAGTTGTCTATATAGTGGGGCAGGACAGGATAAGAGGAGTGAGTGAAATTAGCTGTATGAATTTAGCTTTGGGAAATTACCATCATGAACATGGCTAAATTAGGGTACACTCCTGCTTGGAACCCGAGTTCTGGTTTCATTTTCTGCTGTGTGACAACATGTGGCATGTCAAGAGGCTGGTCTTGTGTACCTCTCAGATGTTAGGTGAGATGATAGATATTCCAGGACATACAGCATGCCATATCATTTGAGAGCAGTTGCTCTCATACTCATGGACATAACCAGAGTTAGATATGGTATGCAAGGACATAACCAGAGTTAGATTTCAAGAACTCGTCGCCCACAGCAGATTCTGATGTTCAAAGGACATGTGTCCTTTAATGAAAAGCTTGGAAATGTTGTCTAGTATTGACTGACAGGCATCACAGCGCTCTCTGTGCATGAAAGTGGTTCTGCTGAAACATGGCACTAAGGCAAGAGGTGACAGTCTCAGAATATGTCCTCCCTGGTGCAAGAGTGCTCTTTGAGGCTGGTTACTGGCAACAGAAGCTAGCCCAGTATCACTAGTCTACACAAGACACCAGAGCACAGCAGGACACTCCATGCCATTAGCATACATCCCAATGCCTCCAGATCATGTTTTACCTTGCTGCCTACAGATGCCCCTGGCAACAAGGGGCCACTGGGACCTCAAGCTAATCCAGTCTGCAAAATAGATTTAGGTTCAAAATTTTAAAAGGAAAATCTAAATGCATGGTTTCATTCTAGAAGAGACAAAAATTTTGGCTGAGTCAGAGAGATTTTTCTTTTCTTTTCCCTCTTTTCTTTTCTTTTCTTTTCTTTTCTTTTCTTTTCTTTTCTTCTCTTTTCTTTTCTTCTCTTTTCTTCTCTTCTCTTTTTTCTTGTCTTTTCTTGTCTTTTCTTGTCTCCTTTTCTTCTCTTCTCTTCCCTTCTCTTCTCTTAGCAAAGAAAAATTTGTTTGGGTTTGTCTTGCTTTGGGCAGGCTGGGAATAATTATTTATTAGTGCAATTGGTTTTGGTGTGATCAGTGAACTGTAAAATGAACGACTTGCAGAGCTCTAGTTGGCCATTTTTTGTATCATGGCCAGTCTGCAGCTCCAGCTGCATCCCTGTCTGAGGAGCAGGGAGGTCTCTGAGGTAGGGGTCTTGGGTGCATTAATTCTTTTTCCAGAAGCCTGTATCTGAACAGGTAGAAAGCATCACAGGAAAAGTGTCACTAAATCTGCATTAACGACACTTTTTGGTGGTGAATTATGATAATATTTTTAAGCCTTTATGATAGCCCTACCTGGAGCTATCATAAAGCAGTAAAGAAGCCATAAATGTGATAACAAAGAATTCTTTCCCGACATGCAGCCAGCCTGATTTTACAGCTACAATTCATGTTAAGTGTGCATTCATTAAATTATTCAGAGATGATAATGTCTCCTCTTCATAATCCTTAATCACCATGCCAATATGATTCTGCTTACACTGGCTAAAGAGTAGCTGAGGGAGAAATGCATTTTGGCAGGGCAAGGATCACTAACACTTTACAGTAATGGTAGATTAATTAGTGACAGATGATGATGGAGTGTGTATCAGAGTAAACACAGCTTCTACCTCAGTGCTGCAAGGACTCATCATGGTCAGCATTGTAACAAGAAGCATATCAATGCCTTACATCATAAGACAGATGCACTCCCTCCTTAATGTTACCCTCTGCATAGCTCCAATATAATAAAACATTTATAGAGGATAGAGATGAAGCTCTGTTGCCAAAAAATCATTGGGTCAGAAGAGACTTTTGATAGAAAATAATATGTTTCTCTGAGGAATACATATATTCCCCTGATCAGGGCTTGCAAGGCATCCACCCTGGTGCATGACTTATGCCCATCACTGTTCTGCTTCATCTGTCCTGCCCAAGAAAGATCAATAGTAGTGGCTCAGTGGCTGACAGGCAGCCTGTGCTCCTGTGAGTGTCATATGCCACACACTGTGGTGTGATCTTCTCCAGAGTTACAGGGCTATCTCCTTGGACTACCTTCTCTGTCTGGAAGGGTTCTATCAAATGTGCTTGACTGAAGATCACATGTGCTCCATCTAAACTATATGCTCATACTGTCTTATCCACCTTCATTCACACCTGCCTCATCCTTTCCTAGACTCTTACATGTGAATTTTGGCTAAACCTCTTACTTGCAGGTCTAATACTAATTCTGGACCTCTCCATAGCAGGATTCATGGCTTAGCTTTGCGTTTGAAAGGCAACAGTTCTATGAACTCTCCAAGAAAAACTAATCCCAGACCTCAGTCCAAGTTGTGAACTTGGAAATCAGAAACGTGGGCCTTGCAGATCAAATTCCTGCTGGTGAAGAAATCAATGAGATCAAGTGTGGTGACTCTAAAGGGTACTTTCATTTTTTTCCATGGTGGCACCAGTCCTGGAGTAAGAGCAAAGGCTTGAATCCATTCTCAGGAATCTGCACATGGACATCAGTGGCCAGTCCTCAAAGTGTGAATAACTGAGGCTGAAAGGAGACTGTTCATTCTGGCAGCAGGTCTTTCCAAAGCACGTGCAATGCAACCATCGATGGTGCAACAGCTCTGCAAGGACTGTTTGTGTTTGCATGTTCAAGAGGGAAAGTGCCCTGTATGTGTCTTAGCATGGAGTGGTAAGTCTATCCTTGACCTTCCTGTTTGTGTTATAACCTGACTGCTGTGTCCTTGTCTTAAGCACCCAATAACCCATCCCTCCTTAATTAGGTACTTATGTTTCCTATATCATCATGACAGGGATAGGTGCCTTTGAAGGAATCTGGAGGAGACTCTGTCTCCCTAGGTGGATAGGATATGTTTGCATAACACCCCTCCCCACTGACCAGTAAGGAATAGACGCACTTTTCCTAGGACAGGGTTCTACTGTTACCTTCTGTAACAGTATCCAGTTTTGCTTCCTTTTTTTTAATCAAGGCTCTAGCTTTCAGGTAGTCCCTATGCACATTATCATTCAGCTCCTGACCAGAAGCCTCAGAAGCCAGTCCTGCAAGGGTTAATCAAGACACTACTCCAGTGAGTAAAACTCCCCTTTTCTATGAAAGGTCATGGCAAACCTTTCTCTCCAGCATGCACAAGTATGACAAGAACCAGGAGCTGAACATCAGACACAAGCAAATCTGGACCAGAAATAAGGTGCAAATATTAATATGTCCCCTGGAAAAAACATCCAATGCCCTTTCCTTGTGGTACCTGCCTGAACAATCCTTTCCCTTTGAGACATCTTGCCCAGGTCTCTGTGCTTCAATACCAGAAACCCTGTTAGAGCATGTCACCAGGAATCCAGAACTCTTTATTTTCATGATAAATGGAAAACCTTGAGCTTCAGCTTAAAAAAAAAAATTAAAAAATGCCCTGCAGGAAATGTCTTCTTTGGGTCCTCATTACTCTCCACACTGATTGCCTGCAGGAACATTACTCACCTTTTAATGAAACCCAAAGGGAGGAACGTGTTCTGCTTGGGAGCAAATCACATGTGGTTTCCATCTGGCCTCACAAGTGAGCTGCACAGTGCATTCACCGGCTGCACTGAGAAACAAGTTAATTATGAAGCCCCCTGGTAAGCATCTATTTTTCCTAGTGTGGAACAAAGGGTCCATCACCCTCCCACCCCATACAGCATACCCATTAGAGGGCTGGATGGGGCACCCACACCTCACTCCTCTTTAGCACGTGATTAAATGCTCTATATAAGTCATCCTTTTTTTTCCTGGTAAGAAAGCATGAAGCCTGCTATACTCCTTTATGCAAGACTGAAATCCAGCAGCAGATGTCGGCAACACTTCCAATGGGAATGGCCAGCAGTAAAACGCTTGTCAGAGTGGGGCAGGACAGTGCTGTCAACAAGTGTGTGCATAAATGAGCTTCCTCACCCTGTGGCATTTCCTTGGCTGGAGTCCACAAAGCCTCTTGCAGGACCTGCTTAGGAATTTTCTGTCAAATGCTTTTCCACTGGGAAACGTGATTCCAATACCTGTTTTCATTTTTCTGAAAAGACGTTCAGTTTTCCCTTGGGTTGGGAGTAGAATATTTGACCTATATCAGATTATTTCATTTCTTTATTCAGACTGAAATGCCTTGTATCAAATTAGTACAGAATCCTGTCAAACAGCATTTCTCTGCTGCTTGCTGTCTGACAGGAACTGCTCTATACCAAAACCCCATGTCCTCCTGTGGACTGGGTTTTCAGAAAGAGCCCCCCACCTTGAACATGCCATGGTCTGTGCTGTACAGGGACCAGAGGAACCATATGACTGATGACCAGGAGCCACAGTCAGGCTGACGGGCAGGGGAGAGGGGAAACAGGTTATCAGCCCCCATAAAACAATGTTGTATGAGTTTACTTGAAGTCAATGGGCTGATCATTTCCATAGGCAAGAGTGGCAGTTTCCAACTTCAGGAGCAGCAAAATTGTCAGCTGTGATCCCATGACTTAAAAGACTCTCAAAGGATGCTCTGGAATTGTCAGGGCCCTGGGATGGTGATAATTAAGCAGATGCAGAGATAAAGCAGGTGGTTGTCCTGGGCTGCTGCTGTTCAGAAGGTACTGTGTGGATTTTGCTGAAAACCAACACAGGAAATTTCAGACTGCCTTAGGAAAGGGATTTGAGCTGTAATCTTTCTCAGTGTGGTGTCTAAGAGGGCTTAAAGCTATTCTCACGGTAGATATGTAAAGGTCTTTGGTCACATCTCCCAGTAATGCAGTGGAAATGCAGTTTTCTGCCCTGCCTTATTTCCTTGTGTTTGAGAGGCTAAAAAGCAGCTGGTTCACAGAAGAATAAAACTTGGACTGCTCTGGAAAGGAGGTTGTGTGTTCTTCCACCGACCACCCCCAGCCTCTGGGCTTTCTTCAGAGTCTTTGCTTATATTAGCCATGATCCTTCCCTGTGCATGATACAGGATACACCAAGGGACACAGAGCCATCAGAGTACAAAACTGAACCTCCTGCATGTGCCTACTGGGACCTAAAGATCTTTCTCCCTTTATTTGAGATACTAAAGATGGTACCCAGCTCTCCTCCCAAGCACAGAGCCATTTCTGCAATTCCACCTACCACGGAGAGGTTCGAAACCCTGGGCAGGATCCCAGTGTACCCAGCAGTTTGTCAAGTGTTTGATTTTTGTGTTAGAGGTAGGTTTAATCCCTGAACTTGTCTGTCAGATAAGAGTTGGGGTTAGATGTAGTGCTGCGGTCACCTGTAAGTTTGCCTCATGCATTTGACACAGTTGCAACTTATTGGAATAAATGAGCTGAAACTCAGCCTGGGTCCTGCAGTCCCTTTTGCAAACCGGTCCTTGGGGGAACCTGAAACTTGAAACGAAATTTCAGGATGTCTGAACCCTCCATGACTGGTTGTCAGAACTGATTTACTGGCTTCAATTTACAGATGGAGGAAGCAGCATACAGGTATTTTTTTCTGTTTGATTTAATGTCCCTCTGTCAGTAACTGATCTCAGCTGAATTACAACCAAACAGGAATGAGTGTATCTAGACAGGGTTTTGCATAGTTTTAATGACGTACTTCCATCTAATTTGGTCCTGGTTTATGCATGGACCCACAAGGAAGGACAGGTACAAACAGTTCTTTGCATCAGAAGTGACATTGGACCAAATGTCCTCACATTGCAAAAATCCTAGAGAGTGAGCATCTCACCAAAAGAAGAACTGGGAAAACCTTCCCCTTGACTTGGGTGGACATTGGCCACGTTGGCCCTTAAACTAGGTAGTAGTGACTCTTCTCCAAGGAGGACATAGACCCTTGCTTTATTCTTGCCTCCACCTCAGACGGGGGGGGAGGATACAGGGCCTAGCAAGCAAAGAAATAAATAACATACACATTTAATAGAGTATAATCAAACTCATCTGCCAGTGGAGCATGCTAATTAGCTTAATGAGATTTCTTGGAATGAGAAAATATTACTTATTTCATTAACTGCATGACAATTGTGCTCCTAAATGAATCAAGAAATAAATCTAAGAATTAAGATGTAAAAAATAAAATGTTAATAAAATAACCACTGCCAGAAAAGTGCTTTAACCCAGGAAATCAGGTTAGGTTTAATATCCAGTAATATTTTATGAAAGAAGTGACATGAAGCATCTGGAATGTGATTGCTTGATTATAAGACAAGCTGTGGAGAGCTTCTCCCCCAGGGTCCCAACACTAAGAATTTCTTCTGTGGCAGTTGGACTACGAGCTGAACCTGGGCCTGCGAGGGGAACAGCGGCGGTCACGGCCCACAATGCAGGGCAACTTACGGCACTGACAGCCGCAGTGCTTTTGAGCTTGTGTGCATCAACAGCCCGTCTTCTTCATCACTGCCGTGAGGGGTGGGAGCAAAGAGCTGAGGACATAGTTTGGGGCAGGGCTGTTTCAATAGACTTGGTCCTCTGGGACCGGCCATGTAGGTCTCCAGAGATGCTAGTGGGGTTGTCAGTGGTACAGACACCTCCTTTCCTGGACCAAGGGTGATACAAGGAGATGGGCTAGTTTGCTTTGACAGTGGAGAGCAGCAAGCGTTGCTAGGTTTGGGATTCAGCTGGTAGGCTAGTAGAATTTGATGAATAATAGGAAAATTACTCTGTGAATAATGGGCATATTGGATGAATAATCTCTTGGCAAATAATATCTGATCCGCTTGAGCTGTCAGCAAGGGACATGTGCTGCCTGCGTATGCTGTGGGAAGGCACTGGGTAGTCTGCAGCTTCAAATTTAAGCTTTGTTAAACAAAGCCAAACAAACCCCATATGGTTTATGAATAGAAAAGGTTTTCATCCTGTTAAAAAAATGCAAACGTGTAATCAATGGTTATGTTGAGCTGCCGGGCGAGAAAGTGAGTTAAAATGAAACTGAACAATCTGATTTCACTCTGTAATGGGACTAAAAGGAAAAATGCAAACAAACAAGGTCAGGACCTGCATTTTAATACACCAGAAGGTGCCCAACATCAGTCACTTTAGCAGAACTCAAAGCCTCCCTTCACCTCCAAAAATAGTGGACCAGTGATGGAAGTCCCCAGAGCATTTCTGTGCTGTTTGAGCATGGCCCAGGGGCCATGGCAAGGCATGGGGAAAGTCATAGTCCACCCCACATACTCTCCATGGAGGGAGGTCTGAGCATCCCCCAAACCCACTCCTAAACTGCCACAGAACGCAGAGCACTGTCTGAAAGCAAACTGGAAGTGTTACAGTGAGAGCCCACAGACACGGGAAACCTAATTCCTGTGTGAAATGCACAGTCTTCGATGTGGCTGGGGAATGGACCCTACGGGATTTACTGAGCACATCTGCACTGCAGGCTGAATCAGTCCCTGCTGTCCAGAGGAGCCCGCTCTGCTCTCAGCCACCCTAAGCCTGCTTCTGAGCTGGCAGCTCATTGCACACACAGGGTCACACCTGGACAAGTTGAAGCCATCTCCCCCTCTTGCTGCCTGTCTGCTTCATACTCTGGATGCAGCTGAACAGAAAAAAAAAGAAAAGGCTCTGAGTGCAGGGACTCCTCCTCTGGCATTGCTCTCTCTGCTTGGTGTTTAACCCTTTCCCATAGATTCCTCAAAGCTGCCGTTGTACAGCTACCTGGACTATGCCAAGCCAGGGTGAGCAAACATTTATTTCAGTTGCTTGTGACTTAAAGAAAAGAAGTGGGATCTTTCGCTGGAAAGCAGGAATCTATATTGTGGTGACGTGCTGCTGAAGTGGTACCATGTCTGGAGGGTGCGTCGAACTGGTTTCCAGCCAGAATCACAACCAAAGTCTGTCTTTTCTCTAACAGAGTCTGGAGAATTGAGAAAGTATTCGCTGGTGTCCCTAACACAGAGCCCACTGCTTGGTCCAGGCTCACAGCCTGCAGGCTGACGTCCAAGGACATGAGGTGAGATCATGGCACCACAGCACAGGCAACTCTCCCTGGTTCCTCCATCAACTGAGGCCCAATATTTTCTGCAAAGTTCATTTCCATTCCTGATCTTCCTTTCTGGATGTGTCTCCAGCACAAATGCTATGCAAGCTCTGAGGTCTTTAGCCAGTGCTTTACCAGATCCCACAGCAGAGGCAGAGCTGCAAATCAAAACTGTGAGTCAGAGGACAGTTCCAGATATGAGTGGACTTTAGTGCCTCCATTTCTGCTGAGCCTGTCTGCATCGATGGCTTCAATTTCTCTGCTGCACATTGCAGTCCTTAAAGATAGTGACGAGTTTCACCCCGCACTGCATTTTCAGTGAACTGCTCTCGGTAATGCACACTTTGAAAATGATAGCCAGCAGCTGCAGTGTTTCTTTGGTCCCCTGAGATCCCTGTTCGTTTAATAAACTTGTATTTTTCTGAACAGCACAGCCCATTGTGAAGGTAATCTTAAAGGGAAAAAATGCCTGTGAACAGAACTGATTAAATATCAGAAAATACAAAGCATCCTGAAACCCAAATAACAGAGCCACCTGATGAAAAATCCACAAAGAAATTTTAATTAAAATTGATTACAACAGGCAAATATAAACACCTAAAAAGTCAAGATTAAATCCTTCAATCAATACAGAACGTCACACTGACAGAGCATTCTTCCTCCTTTCCAACATCAGCCCAATCCCTTCTCTGAAGGCCCCTCAAAACATACAGGCAAAGAAAAAAAGAGCTGATGCAGCAGATTTCACAGCCAGATGAAACCAAATGCCCTCACTCCACCAGTATCTCCTCATGTCTATGACCTCTCAGCTCCATGGCAGAAACACATTTTCAGTTTCACTGAATCAGTTCACAAAACATCAGCATCCTGGATCCCTTTCTTCTGAAGTTCACCTGCCACCTTGCCAGACTTCAAAGCAGAGAAAATATATGCTCCAGCTGCATCCAAAGTGTTTTGACACCTTCACCAAGGGCTTCACCTGGCCTTCTCCTTGCTGAATGCACCCTCCACTTCCACATTGCAGTGTGGGTAATTGGATTTTCTATACCTTGAGTCTAAAAGTTCTGCATATCAGTCACGCAACAGAAGATATGAGGTGGCCCCAGGTTACTGCTGGGCAGCAACATCCTATTGATAATAGTGTCCCCAAGAGGGTCCTAAGTCCTGCTGTGTCCCAGCATGTCACCTGTGTCACAGAGCAGCTCTGGGGCTGCTTCTGGTGAAACAGCTCTGCCAGGCTGCTCTGCTGTCAGGGTGACCCTCCAGGCGGTGTTGTCCTGCTCGCTGGGCACTGGGATGCCCCGGGGACTGTGTGCTCTCCAGGCCAAAACTGCAGCACCCTGAACTTGAGAGTCCTGCAGCGTTCTGGTTTCAGGAAGGTTTGGAGGGCTGTTCATCCTCTTTCAGTGAATATCAGCATACAGAGCAGCTTTGTGGACTTCAGTGGACTCAGATTCTCCCTCACTATGCTGGTTCTACTGCCATCCTCTGGCAGCTGTTTTTACACCATACACTCTTCTTTGGACAGAGCAGGCCAAGCTTCAGATGAACAAGGAGGGCACTGTTCTCTCTCCAACACACCAATTTAATTTTTCCTATCTTCCTTTCCTAGCAGAGCCTCAAAGCCGAACAACTTGTCTCTGACAGGCCAGTCCGAAAGGACATCTGGAGAATAATTTCCACTAGCTCTCTGCTCTCAGTGTCTTCAAGGAGAGGACTTGTCACTGACCATCTTGGGTGGGGGACAGTGTCTGAGAGATAGACAAACTCCTTTGACACTGCCATTCAGCTATAGTTCCAACAGAGTCCTTCAAAAGTGCAGAGGGTGTGAGTGTTGAAATGCAGACAAGAGACCCCCTGCCCAGATTTACTTGGGACAAAGTGCCAAGGCTCTATTTGATGTAGTGGAGGTTTTATTTTGCATTTTTAAGTGAACAGCAAGGACTGAATTCCCAGTGTCTGACGAAAGGGGATGATATCAGTTACAGACAAAGCAGTTATTCTGATGCCAGGCACACTGCATTTCCACGTCATGGGGTTAATCAATGATAACCAGGCTGGTGCTGAATTCATCTACTCACACTGGGATAAATCCAGTGTGACACTGCTAAGAGTCACCATTCTCTAAGCGTAGGAGCAGGGCAGACTCAATCACAACAATTTCATGGCTTTTTTGCCCTTAATGTTTTTGTTATATCCTGTCTGAATATCTCATCTCAGTTTATAACTACAGTTTTTCCTTCTCCCACCATGTATGGTTGTGAAAAGCCTTCCTCTGTCTTCCTGATTCACTGTTCCAAACAGTGTCCCTCAGGTTTGGGAGGGAGTCAAGGTATTTAATGGAGATGAGGGCAGATTTCAATAAACATTGTTCTGAAGACCTGGGAACTCAACACCTTTCCTTGGTTTCATGGTGGTCTGGAGGTGCCTTACTGAAGTTGGGGGGTAGAGACCTGGGGAAGTATGAGGTACTGTCACTGTCAGTCCTCTCGTCACTGGGAAAGGAAGAGAAAAGCTGGTTCCTCTGCAGCTCTGACTTGCCTCTGTGCAAAGCAGCCCATATCTCTGAACAATCCTGACAGTACAGGAAAAAAGACTACTGACAAGCATATAATCCAATTAGCTTCTCGCTTTCACATCAATTCAGTTCTAGCTCATGAAATTGCTTGTCATTTATCCATCAGTCCAAGAGACTCCAGAATCCAATTGCCTTTCTTGAAGCCAGAAATGAGACACTAACAACAGGACACATTAGAGATGTCATTCAGGGCTTCCACTTCTGCTCTCCCAGATAATGGATGAAGCTCTGTAGCAGATTGCAGCTCTGGAATAATTCAGGGAAGCTTATTTCTCTTCTTTGAAGCCTGTGCTGAGTCCCCCAAGACACACAGAGGCAGACCCTACAGATGGCTGTGTCAAGACAGGCCAGCACATCTCCAAAAATACACCCAGCTGAAGCAATCCTGACTTTTCACAGTAATTACTTGCACCAACTGTTGGGTTTTTTATTTATTTTTTCTGTGGGTTTTTTTTTTGTTGTTTTTAATAATGACTAATCTATTTGATGAATTTCACCTTTCTTTCCTGTTTACTAATTGCCTGCAGATAGATTGCAAAAATACCATAGTTATTTGGGGACTAATTCTGGAAAAGTCAAATGCCAGAAGGCCAGATGATTCCAAAGGGGACTTCATCTGTTCTCCAATGGTAGAAGCCAAGTACATTGCATGGGAGGGAATTCTGGAGCAGGCACAGAGGTCCAGCAAGGTGAGACGGAGGGAAGACCCTGTGAGCTGCAAGCAGAAGGGTACCTGATGGCAATGGAAGTTCCCTGCGCACATGGAGAGCCCTAAGCAGAGAGAAACCAAAACCTGAGAGTCACTGAAAGTTTGTTGAATGCAAAACACCTTCAATCACCATTGGTCAGAGTTCTGGACAATGACCTACAGCCTAGTATCCACCCAGACTTCAGTGGCTTTGTTTTACAGGACAATGATGCTCAAAGTCCCAGTCTGAATGTCTTGCCTGCTGTTACCTCTGGGCAAAGGCTTGTCTTTTGTTCTGCCCTTGTTAGCCAGAGAATGTGGGGATGAAGTTTGGTGCTGCTTCTATACACATGTATGTATGGACTTCTAAGGCTTGAATTTTCCTGAGCAGAGTTTGCAGCCTTGCCCTTGCAGATGATGAGGGCTGGAGCAGCAGGGCTGATGGTATAATTGCTGCAGACAATAGCACTGTCACACAAGGGGACTCTTCCCTGCCACATGTCTGGGAGTGCCCACCTCATGGAACTGGTCAGGCCCTGCCCCCAGAGCCCCTACCCTTTTGTGTTCATGGCTTTTCTTCTCTGAAGCTATCGGCTTCTTGCCCTGCACATTGGAGAACTGTCACATCATAGAATGGTTTGGATTGGAAGGGGCCTTTGAAGATCATCTAGTCTACCCCCCCTGCTGTAAGCAGGGACATCTTTCACTAGATCAGGTTGTTCAAAGCCCCATCCAACCTGACTTCAAACACTCCCAGTGATAGCACATCCACAACTTCTCTGGACAACCTGTTGCAGTGTCTCACCACCCTCATCACAAAACACTTCTTCCTTATGTCCAATCTAAACCTACCCTCTTTCAGTTTAAAACTGTTGCCCCTTGTCCTGTAACTTCAGGCTCTGGTAAAAACTCTTTCTCTGTCATTCTTATAAACCCCCTTTACATATTGAAAGGCCACAATAAGATCTCCTCAAAGCCTGCTCTTTTCTAGGCTGAACAACCCCCACTCTCTTAGCCTTTCTTCATAGGAGAGGTGCTCCAGCCCTTTGACCATTTTCATCGCCTGCCGTCCTCTGGGCACACTCTAAGAAGTCTATGTCTTTCTTGTGCTGGGGACTCCAGAGCTGGACGCAGTACTCCAGGTGGGGTCTCACAAGAGTAGAGTAGAGGGGGAGAATCACCTCCCTCGACCTGCTGGCCACAATTCTTTTGATGCAGCCCAGGATATGGTTGGCTTTCTGGGCTGCAAGTGCACATTGCCAGCTCATACCCATTATTTTTGTCCGCCAGTATCCCCAAGTCCTTCTACACAGAGCTGCTTATACCCTTTGAAGCTGGGCTACAAACTGCAGTATAGCTCCAGATGAATATTTGCAGGATGGCAGAGGAGTCTGGTATGCACCAGCACCAGCAGAGCATCCTAAGTCATCATCCTGTCTAGAAGGGCAGGCTCCAGCTGCTGATTCTGTCTGCCTATGCCCCTCATTTGCAAATGTCCATTTTTCCTGGGCTGTCATACCAACGGGAATTGAATATGTATGGGGGACCCAGCTAGCAAACAGACACACTTGGCTTTTATTCTCACTCCTTATTTAGTATGGCCATGGTTTGACACTGGCAACAGTGACATCCCCATCCTTGCCATCACTGCCCCTTGTCAGGGCCAACACAAGTGCTTGGGGGGGTTGTGCTGAAACCAAGCAGGAACAGATCTAATTTGAAGTGACCAGCATGACTTTGCAGGATTTATTAATATGGATCATGTCTCCAACCAGAGGCCAAGGGCAGGCCCAGCAACACCTTTGTAGATCTGATGGGAACACCAGTGCTGCAGCACAAGGTGGGAATAAACAGTGGATGGAGACATTAGGGAAATCTAATGGCTGGGGCCTTCCTCCAAGACCTTTGTCACCAAGCTACAGTCCATGTGGCCTGCAGCAAGTGGCTCAGGAGATAGCAGATTTTAAAGCCTCCAGAAGCTCAAGAAATGGAACTGGGATTTAAGGTCACGTCCAGTTAGACCCCACTCACTGACTACTGTCACTCCAGGTGACAAACAAGGCTGGGAAAAGACCAACATTTCCTCAGTCATTGAGGTTTAGGTACCTAAGGACACTCTTGAAACACAGAGTCTGCACCATGGATACAAGTCTTATTTCTCTGGAGAGTCACTGGGATTTGCAGCTGATGCAGCCCCAGCATTCACCCCTCTCTCCATCACTGTGCTTACCAAGATGGGCCACAGGATGAGATGCTCCAGGGAGCAGCATGCATTTATATTACCTGGAGCATCCTCTTCAAAGTGGAAACAGCTAGAATGAAGGCCCAGGTAAAAAAGTAATTTAAAGAAATTACAGAGCCAGCTTCTGCCCTTGACTGAGTATTACCAGAGACAAGCAGGTTTTGGTGCTGCAGCAGTCACTGCTTCACTGCTGAGGCTGGGACATTGTTTTTCACCAGGATTAATTTCAGATAAATGACTGTGGCCCTCCCCCCTCTGGCTGGTTTTGAGTTTTTCTAGGGAAAGCTCTCTGGTGACTCAAGGAAATCCTTGTCTTGTTACCACCCACAGAGCAGCACTCAGTGCTGTGCCCTGTGTGTGTTTATGATATTAACTCCTGCACTCTTGTTCAGTTGTGGCAAAACACATCTTATGGGTGTGAAGATTATGAGAGACCAAGTCATTCAAGAACAGGAGCTTAAAAGAGTTTAATAGCTTTATAGCTCTTTTCAAAGGGATTATTCCCTTCTTTTTGCAGTCTTTTTCTGCACTTGACATGGCACTAAAGCAAACTAAGAGTGTTCTCAAGTCCCACAGATACAACAGCCTGTAATTCCTGTTTATAAATTTTAAGTAGAGGCTCAGCTTACTTGTGAACACGTGCCCCTGTTGCATACCCCATTATCTCCCTGCCACCATGGTCTTCATATGAAAAACAGCAGAAGCTCCTGTACAGTTCACATGGGAGCTGCACAACTGCATCCACACTGGGGCGCAGGATCTGGGCCTCTTAAGCCCCTGTTTACCTGCTGTCAGGAAGAGGCTCACTCCAACACATTGTCAGTGATGTGTTTGTCGACTCTATTTATAATTCATTACTGTGCCTGTTGCACTTATTTTGGGGCAAGTCATAGGCACAACCCCTCTGTGGTAGAAGCTGGGTCATCCGCAGACCAAGACACCTTCAAGCGTGATCCCTCCTGCTTTCCACGAACAGGCTGGAGGAAGCGATTGCTGATAGGAACATTCCACAAAACATTTTAAAAGGATGTCTGTCAGGGATGATCCATCATTCACTACTGCATGTGCAGCAAGGAAGCAGTTTATGTACCTTTAGGCCATCCTCTAGAGATATAAAAACATACCATGTGACCAGCACCCAGACAGAATAATTTGGGTTTTGAACAAGGGGTGTTCTCCTCTAACAGGCTGCTCAACAACTGCAGCTGGGAAATTATTCACAGAAACTCTACACTGAGTGATTTCATAAATGTGAGAAAATAACTATCTGCCCACGAGCAATGTGTGAGCAGAACAGGAGTTACACACCAGGAAAAAGCTTTGTGCAAATCCTCCTTCTCCCTGCACCTTTCAGAGCTTTTATTTCATCTCCTCAGGTATTAACAGGTCAGGCTGCATCCAGAAGCAAGATAGAAAATGTGGAAGAAACACCTGTTTTGGAAGGAGCAGAAAACACCTGCTGCCAGTCCTTGCTGGATTCAGGAGCTAGAATTAGGGGAACTGTGCATATGGCCTGATCTGATAATACCCCTGTTTCTTTGACACTGAGAAGCACCAGCAAAGAAGGGCTGTTTGGCTTGCTCTGTGCATGTGAAACCTGATTTGCCAAGGGCAAAAGAAAACTGGGAGATGATATTTTGCAGAGACCCAAGAGGACCAGAACTGCCCCTCCAGAGCTGACCTGGGTAGTGCCTGCTGATGTGACTACTGCCCTGCACTGATAGAAGATGGTGTGGCAGAAGAGGCATGGACTGGAGAGTGTTTGCAGAGTAAGTCCACCCCAGGCATGAAGAACTGCTGGTCATTGCACTCTGAAGTATACCCGGCATGGACCCGCTCTCTCAGGGTGTACCCACAGCTTCAGTTGAATGGGGTATGGGCATCACTGAACACCATAAGAGGTCTTTTGTGGTCTCCCTGACTGCTTTCAGCTCCATCTCCTTTTACCCTTAAGCAAGTAGATTTTGCCCTGAGCTGCTCCCAGAGTTGTGACAGTCCTCAGAGAAATGCCTAAAAGGGTTGCTGAGCACTGTCTGACTGTAGTGTCCTCCAAAGCCTATGGAGCAAACCTGAATGACTGTTTTGTCCTAGGAAAACCCTAACTTTAGCCTGCTAAAACTTCTCAAGATGAATTTCACTGGATATGTTTATGTGGCACCAGCTTTCTGTGAGACCAGAGCTGTCACTCCTTCACCGAGACTCCCTGGTAGTTCTCTTTACTAATAGCAGAAGGACCTTGGAAATGTCTGTATTTGGGGGATGAAAGGTATTCAGTACTACACAGCAGTCCTGAGACAACCCTGAAATCCTCCTGGCATGCTTCGCTCAACAAGCCATCACTAGTGCAGAGATTTTGTCACAGCTGTTGCAGTCCAGTAAGTATTGACTTGGCAGTATAGGGTCTCAGGACTGGTTGGGACTTGTCCTGGACTCAGCTAGTCTTAGGTTATTTTATCTGTGATAACAGCGCTGTGCTTATCATCTACCCTCGGTTAGCTCCACTCTGTGGTAAAGCTCTAACAAACCCTCATTTGTTTGCACAGCAAACAGCAGCCCTTTTTGTTTACAGGACTTGGGAAAGCTGCTGAGGCTTTAGCTGGGAGTCAATGAAAAGAGAGCAGACTATGAAATGAAAATGTGTAAAAATAGACTCAAGTAGACCTAATACCAAGGAGGAAGAAATTCTCACCATGAGCATTGTACTCCTCTTTGTGGAGGATTCCGGATGACGGCAAATTGTCATAACCTCCTCCAGGGCTCCTCCGAGGAACCAGAGGGTCACAGAAAGTGTGAACATAGCCCCAGAAAACAGGCATTGATAGTAGGGAGCTTTTGTATAACAAGTTTAACCATTTTATTTAGGAGGTTTTTCTGTATTAGATAATTTGGACTATTAGACTACTAAAACATTACTTAAATTAACAGTAAGCTTTTTCCTCCATATATGTATTTCCTTTTGTTCACAATAACATTTTGACTGTAACAGTGTGATTTAATATCCTTCCTGCAGATGGTGAAGGAATCCTACCAGGAGGCTCTTTGAAGTCAGAAACATTTCAGAATAAATGTGCTGAGCAGGTAGGTTTTGCACTGGGAATACTCCCCAGTTCACTGCTTGTCAGGTGAAGTGGTCAAGATGTTAACAAGGTCAATGAGCCTAGCCAAAGATGAAAGGCAGGGAGTGAATGGCAGTTTCCAGTGAAAGGAGCTAGTTAAGGCCAGTGTATTAAGTGTTTCCAAAGTAAGCACAGGGCAGCAGCTGTAATGTGGGTCTGAAAGATCAGTTCAACTTGCTGGAAGGTCAGCTCACCTTGGTTTTACCAGGCCCTTAAGGTGTCAGTCATGAGCAAGGTGATTGGGGTTCAAGTATTTGCTTTGCTGTGGATCCCCTGGATGACTCTGAGCATCTATCTATGCTTCTTTTTTGTGCAATGACTAAAATGGACATGTTTCTGTCCTGGTGGAACTGGGCAGGTTGATCTATCCTGCCAAAGGGCTAGAAATGCAGGGGGGGGTCAAGACAAGACAAATGGGATGTGTGTATGCATGCATATGTGTGGAGGGGAGTTTATGTATTGATTTGGTGAAAGACACCCCTTGCTTCAAGTCAATATAGCACCAAAAAAAAAAGTCTGAGCAGAAGTTAGATAAAAATCCTCTTCCCACTGCACTGGAGGCTTGGCCAGGTGACAGGTAGGCAGTGAGTGTGCTTTCTACTCTGGCACCCCATGCATGCAGAGCTTGCATGCACAGAGCTGTTCTCTCTGAGGCACCTTGGGGAACTGTCTTTGCTTTGAGGCTGGAGCCCATGAATGGACTTGGGTAGTCATCAAAGGCTGTTAGGTGAATTGCTTTTGAAGATGAGGTCTTCAGTCTCTGCAATTGGGAGGGGTGATCTAACACCAACCTGCAACTGCTTGAAGGTTTGTTACAAAGGCAGTGAATTCAAACTTCTTGATAGTGGTGGACAGTGTGTAAAGGTGCGGTACGCACAAATTATGGCTGGGGAGATTCAGAATGGACATTAGGAAAATCATTTGCTCAGGAATGTCAAGCAAACTGCAAGAGGTCACCCAAAGAGGCTGTGGGATTTGCCTCTGGAGGTTTTCAAGACTCAGTTAGACAAAGCCAAGGTGACCTGATCCAGAGTTAGCAAGATCCAGCAACACCCAGCTGATAGAGCAATAGCCCTATTCCAGGCGGGAGGCCCTTCCTACCAGCCCTTCTCAGTTTTCTCTTCCCAGCCAGTTCTGGAGAATTCCTGGAGGCACTAGACTGACAGATACAGATGCAAAGTTGTGCAGCATGTTAAGGACAGCATGTTTCAGAGTGACACCAGACTCCAGCCTAAGGAAAGACAGTCTGGGTTACAACTTTGATTTAAACCAGAGGCAGCCTGCAGCCCAAAGAGCATTTCAGGTCCACCAGTACCCCTGTCTGCTGTCCAAAAGACACAGCAGTACTAGTCAGCAGCTGGCAAAATGTCTGTTCTGGCAACAAATTACTTCCAGGTTTTGTAATAAGCCAAAACAGAGGAGGAAAAAAGAGAGATGCAGATAGTGGGAAACATTTCTGAAGACATTTTTCTTATTAATCAAGCAGACTCACTCATTTCAAGGTCACTTTGACCTTGTCCTGGTTTTGGCTGGGGTAGAGTTAATTGTCTTCCTAGTAGCTGGTATAGTGTTATGTTTTGAGTTCAGTATGAGAAGAATGTTGATAACACACTGATGTTTTCAG
>JANHGO010000069.1:83205393-83226230 GCA_024606505.1 Aquila spilogaster
TACTCTGAAAATGATAGCCAGCAGCTGCAGTGTTTCTTTTGTCCCCTGAGATCCCTGTTTGTTTAATAAACTTGTAGTTTTCTGAACAGCACAGCCCATTGTGAAGGCAGTCTTAAAGGGAAAAATGCCTGTGAACAGAAAGGACTGAATATCAAAGATTACAAAGCATCCTGAAACCCAAATGACAGAGCCACCTGATGAAAAATCCACAAAGAGAATGTAATTAAAATTGATGACAGCAGGGAAAAATAAGCATCTGGAAAGTCAAGATTAATCAGTAACGACCCTCACACTGACAGAGCTCTCTTTCCTCCTCCTGACATTGGCCCAATCCCTTCTCTGAAGACCCCTCCACAGACATCGACAACGAAAAAAGATCTAATTCAGCAGATTTCACAGCTGGATGGAACCAGATGCCCTCCAGCCACCAAGATCTCTCCATGTCCCTGACCTCTCAGCTCCATGGCAGCAATCATTTTCTGTCTGAGTCAGTTCACAAACACTGCTGTGCTGGGTGCCTTTCTTCTGGCTTTCAGCTTCCACCTCACCAGACTTTGGAGTAGGAAATTATTGGCTCTACTTGCATTCAGATTGGTTGGATATCTTCACCAAGGGTTTCGCTTGACCTTCCTCTTGCTGAATGCACCATGGCTGTCATATTGTGTGGGCTTTTGTGTACCCACGTCTTGAGTGTTCTGCACATCAGTCATGGGAGAGAAGATAGGGGTAGCACCAAGTTACTGCTGGGCAGAGACATCCTATTGATAAGAGCGTCCTCAAGAGGGATTTGGCTCCTGCTGTGTCCTGCTGTGTCACTTGGGTCACAAAGCAGCTGTGAGGTTGCTGTCAGCGTGACCTCTCTCCAGGCAGTGACCTCCTGCTTCCTGGGCACTGGGACACAGGGGATCACATCCTCTCCAGCAGGAAACTGCAGTGTTCTGGGGCCAGGAGAGCTTGCAGGGCTGTTCAGCCTCTCGTAGTCAACAGCAGCACAGAGGAGCTTTGTGGGTTTCAGAGGGCTCAGAGCTTCTCCCTCACTATGCCGGTTCTGCTGCCATCCTCTGGCAGCTGCTTTTACATGATGCACTCTTCCTTGGGACACGCCAGGACAAGATCCAGATAAACAAGCACTGTACCCTCTCCAATGCACTGATTGAACATTTCCTATCTTCTTTTTCTAGCAGAGAAACAACTCTCTGACAGGCCAGGCTCCAAGGACATCTGGAGCATAATGCCCACCAGGTTCCTTGCTCTCTGTGCCATCAGAGATCCGTCATCGACTGCCCTGGGTGAGAGACAGTGCTGAGAGATGGTCAGGCTTCCTCTGAGACTGCCACAGGAGGTGACTGTGGAAATGCATAAGTCCCCCTCTGGCCAAATCTAGCCGGGACAGGGTGCCAATGTTCCATCTGATATAGCGGTGATTTTATTTCGCATTTTGAAGTAAACAGCAAGGACTGGATTTCCTGTCTCTGACAAAATGGGATGACATCAGTTACAGACAAGCAGTTATTCTGATGCCAAGCACATTCCACTTAAATATCATGGGGTAGTCAGTGATAGTCAGCCTGGTGCCAAATTCCCCTACTCATGTGGATAAATCCAATGTGACTTTGCTAAGAGTCACTGTTTTCTAAGTGTAGGAACAGGGTTGACTCTAGAGCAGGATCTTCATGGACTTCTTGTCCCAAAGCTTCCTTGTGGCATGGAACAGTGCCGTGAATTTAGATCATTTTGGATATTTTGGAATATTCATTTCACAGAAATAGCCTCTGCACTGAAAGATCAGAGAAGATTCTTTGTATTGGTGTCACTGAAAGCAGATCCAGTTCCTAAACTGTAGCATCATCTGATAATTCTGGGGGAAGGGGACGTGGGAGATCTGTAGTCTGATTTCCTCTTAAGAGCAAGATCAGTTCTAAGAACAACACAGTTTGCTCAGGACTCATCCTACTCTGGTCCCAGAATCCTCCAAGGAGGAAAACTGCACTCTCTGGGCTGCCATTCTCCCTCCTCTTAATGTCCTTAGGGTGGAAGAGTTTTCATTACATTTGTTCTGAATGTCTCATCTCTTTGTCAGCAGATTCTCATTCTCCCACAGTGTGTGACTTCGAGGAACATTGCTCTTCTTGATGCACTGCCCCAAGTGGTTGGGAACGCCCCTCAGATTTGAAGGGCACCCAGGTGCTTGATGAAAACGAAGGCAGATTTGCTTGGAAGGCCTGTTAACCCAATGCTTTCCTTGTTTTTGTGGGGATCTGAAGGAGCACTGCTGAAGTTGGGGAGTAGAGACCTGAGGACATAGAGGCGCTGTCACCACCAGTCCAGTTGTCACTGTAAGAGGAGTGCTGGTCACTGTGCAGCTCTGACTTGCCTCTGCGTGAAGCAGCCTGTATCTCTGTCAGCGCAGGAAAAAAAGACTCCTGACAAGCATATAATCCAATTAGCTTCTTGCTTTCACATCAATTCAGTTCTAGCTCAGGAAATTGCTTGTCATTTATCCATCACTCCAAGAGACTCCAGAATCCAATTGCCTTTCTCGAAGCCAGAAATGAGACACTAACAACAGGACCCATTAGAGATGTCATTCAGTGCTTTCATTTCTACTCTCCCTGATAATAGATAAAGCTCTGTAGCGGATTACAGCTCTGGAAGAATTCAGAGCAGCTTATTCCTTCTCCCTGGAACCGATGCAAAGTCCCCCAAGACATACAGAGGCAGACCCTACAAATGGCTATGTCAAGACAGGACAGCACATCTCCAAAAATACACGCAGCTGAAGCAGACCTGACTTCTCACAGTAATTGCTTGCATCAACTGGTTTTTTTTCCTCTTTTTTGATGAATTTATTTGATGAATTTCACTTTTCTTTCCTGTCTACTAATTGCTTTCAGACAGATTGCAAAAATACCGTGGTTATTTAGAAAAGCAAAATGCCAGAAGGCCAGAAGCTTCCAAAGGGGACTTCATCTGTTCTCCAGTGTTAGAAAACAAGTACAGTGTATGGGAGGGAAATCTGGAGTGTGCACAGAGGTGCAGCAAGGCAGAGCAGTGGGAAGACCTTGTGGGCTGCATGCAGATTACCTGAAGGCAACGGAAGCTCCCTGCACCCATGAAGACCTATTTGCAAGAGAAATCAAACCACTTCCTGAGGGTCCATGAATGTCAGTGGGATGCAAACGGCCTTTAGTCACCAGTGGTCAGAGTTCCAGGTTACTGAAAAGCCTGCTATCCACACAGACTTCATGGCTTTGTCTTCCAGGAAAGAGGTGCTCCAACTCCCAATCTGAATGTCTTTTTTGTTCTTTTCCCTGGATAAAGGGTTGTGATTTGTTCTGCTTGCATTAGCTAGGAGACATGGGGGTCCAGCTTGGTCACCTAAATCAACTTCCTGTCTAGAAGAGCAGGATCTGACAGTTTGTTCCCTCTGCCTCTGCACCTGGGGTGAAAGTACTCATTTTTCCGGAGCTGTGACGCCAACAGGAATTGAATGTGCATGAGAAACCCACTAGCAAGCAGGCATACATGGCTTTTATTCCTGCTCCTTATTCACTTAACACTATGAGTACAGGCAGCAACGTCTCCATCCCTGCCATCGTTGCTCCTTGTCAGTGCTAACTCAACTGCTTGGGATGTTGTGCTGAAACCAAGCAGAGAAATGATCTAATTTTAAGTGATAGCAAGGCTTGGCAGGTTTTATTAATGTGGGTCATGTCTCCAACCAGAGGCCAAGGGCAGGCCCAGCAACAGCTTTGTAGACCTAATGGGAAATGCAGAACTGCAGCACGAGATGAGAATAAGCAGAGAATGTAGACTTTATAGGACTGTCTGAAGACGGGACCTTCCTCAGAGCCCTTTGTCACCAAGGCAAAGCCTGTTCAGGCTGCAGCAAATGGGTCAGATGATGGCAGCCTTTACAGCCTCCATGAGAAGACCAAGAGATTAAACGAGGATTTAAGGTCAGGTCCAATTAGACCACACTCACCACATACTGTCACACACGGGCACAAACAGGGCTGGGAAAAGACTGGCATTTCCTCACTCACTGAGCTACAGGTACCTGAAGACACTCTCAAAACATAGTCTGCACCACGGATCCAAGCCTTCTTACTTCTATGGAGACTCACGAGGATTTCCAGCCTATGCATCTCCAGCATTCACCCTCGTCTCCTTTGTCATAGTCACCAAGATGGGCCCCAGGGTGACATGCTCCAGGAAGCAACATGTACGTGTGTTACCTGGAGCATCCAGATAGAAGACCGTGGCCCTCCATGTGCTGGTTGGCTTTGAGTTTCCTTACTGAATGCTCTCTGGCAGTTGAAGGAAATCCTGGGTTCTTTACCACCCGCAGAGCAGCACTCAGTGCCATGCACTGTGTATGTTTATGGTATTAACCTGTGCACTCTTGTTCAGTTTTGGCAATAACACATCTTATGAGCATGAAGATTATGAGGGACAGAGTCATTCAAGAACAGAAGCTTAAAAGTGTTATCAACGTTATAACACCTTTTCAAAGAGATTATTCCTTTCTTTCTTCAGACTTTATCTGCACTTGCCATAGCATTAATGGAAGCTGCCTATTCTCTGGTCGCACAGAAACAACAGCATATAAATCCCATTTATAAACTGTAAATAGAGGCACAAGCCAGATTTGCATCAGGGCTTGGCTTAAATGTGAATTCTGGCCCTCGTTACATGACCTGACACCATGGCACCACATGCAAAACAGCAGAAGCTCCTGCACAGGTCACATTGGAGATGCACAGCTGCATGGGTGCAGGATCTGAGCATCCCAAGCCCCTTCTTACCTGCTATGAGGAGGAGTCTCACTCCTGTACATCATCAGTGATATTTGTTGCTGCTAATTATACTTCAGTACTGTGTCTGCGGTGTCCAGGAACCTAAGCTCCTCTGTGGCAGATGCTGGGTCGGACACAGAATGAGACCCCTCAAAGCATGGTTTCTCCTGTCTGTTTTACAGGAAGACTAGAAAATGGGATTTCTGATGGGAACATTCACAGAGCATTTTTAAAGGATGTTTTTGAGGAATGATGCATTATTCACCACTTCCTTGCAGCAAGGAAGCCCTTATGTGCTTTAAGGGCTGTCCTCTCCAGATACAAAAACATGCCTTGTGATCAGCATCCTGCAAAAGCAGTTCCGGTTTCGAACAAGGGATGTTCTCCTCTAACAACAGACTGTTGAGCGCCTGCAGCTAGGAAAGCATTCGCATAAACTCTGTGCTGAGTTACTTCATAAATGAGAAAACAGCGTCCTGACCATGAGCAATGCATGAGTAAAGCAGGAGTTAGACATGGGGAAAAAAGCTTAGTGCAAGTCCTCCTCCTCTTGTGCCTTTCAGAGCTTTTGTTTTGTGGATTGGACTGCATCTGGAAGCATGGCAGAGGAAGTGTAAGAAATGCCTGTTTTGGCAGGAGCAGAAAGCATCTGCTGGCAGCCCGCGCAGGATGCACGAGGTACAGCTAGGGGGACCACACCTGATCTGATCTGATCCAATGATACGTGTGTGTCTCCTGACACTAAGAAGCACCCAAAAGATGGGCTGTTTGTCCTGCTTTGTACATGTGAAACTGGGTTTGCCAAGGGTGAAGAAAATCTGGGTTTCTGAGCACTCAGTGACTGCAGTACTCTCCACAGCCTGCAGAGCAAACCTAAGTCACCTTTTGGTCCTAGGAAAGCCAAAGCCCAACTTTTAGCTGTGAGAGCTACTGATGAGCTTCATTGGGTACAATCTGTGTGGGACCAGATGTGCCCTCCATCACTCATGCTCCCTGGTTGCTGGCCTTGCTAACAGCAGGAGGTATTCTAGAACAATCTGCATTTGAGTGTACATAGGCTCAAGAAGACCAAGAATGAGGAAAAAGAAAACCTCAAGATGAGCATTGTGCTTGTCCTGGTGGAGGATTCTGTATGCCAACAACTCTTCATCATCTCCCCTAGGGTTTCTTTGAGGACCTTGAAGGTCATAGAAAGGGTGAGTCTAAGTGCAGAGAACAAGGGTAGGTGCTGGGGAGATTTTGCAAAACAAGTTCACCTGGGAGACTTTTCTGTAAACATTAGATAGTATGGACTATTATATATTATTAAGACATCAGATTTACTATCAATAAACTCTTTACTCAATATTTAATATGTATTTATTTCTGCTTATAATAATCTTTTGAATGTAACAGTGATTTAATATCCTTCCTGTAGACCTGAAGGGATCATGCCAGGGAGCTCTTTGAAGTCAGATGCCTTCCAGAACAGCTCTGCTGAGCAGGTAGGTTTTGCACTGAGAGTAATCCCCAAGTTTGCTGCTTGCCAGGAGAAGTGGACAAGATGTTAACCAGGTCAGTGAGCCTAAAGATGAAAAGAAGAGAGTGAAAGGAAGGAGCTAGTCTAGCCCAGATAATTGTTTTCTATGTGAGCACAGGGCAGGCAGCTGTGATGGGAGTCTGAAGGATCAGTCTAACTTGTGGGAAGGCCAGTTCACCTTGGTTTTACCAGTCCATTAAGGCAAAAATGGTGAGCACTGTGACTGGGGTTCGAGTATTTGCTTTGCTCTTGATCTGCTGGATTACTCTGGGCAGCTGTCTCTGCTTCTTTTTTGTGCAGTGATTACAAAGGCCATGGAAATTTGAGGAGTATCAAGACCAGGCAAACAGGATGTGTATCTGTTTGAATGTGGAGGGGGCAAGGACAAGGGGGAATGGTTTTAAACTAAAAGACGGGAGATTTAGATTAGATGTCAGGGGGAAATTTATCACTCAGACAGCTGTGAGGCCCAGGCATGGCTGCCCAGAGAAGCGTGGGTTCCCCATCCCTGGAGGTACTCAAGGCCATGGATGGGCCCTGGGCAGCCTGAACTGGAGGGTAGCAATCAGCCCATGGCAGGGGGTTGAAACTAGATGATTTTTAAGTTCCCTTCCAACCCAAGGCATTCTATGACTTCAGCATTTAACCACTGATTTGGTGAAAACCACACGTTGCTTTAAGTCAGTGCAGTGTCAGAGGGTTCCGGAATAGAAGTTAAATAATAATCCTCTACTGCTCTGGAGGTCTGGCCAGGTTTTCTTTCATGGAGCTGTTCTCACTGAGGCTTCTCAAGGGAATTGTCTGTGCCCTGAGACTGAAGCCCATGAATGGACTTGTGTAGTCGCCAAAGGCTCCTAGGTGAAATGGTGTTGAAGATGGAGTCTTCAGTCTCTGTGGCTGGAAGGGGTAATCTATAGCAGCCTACAATTAAATCAAACTTCCTAAAAATGATGGATGTATGAAAAAGGACAGAAGACACCTACAGTTGAGGAGATTCAGGCTAGGAACATTCGGATTAGGAAAATTTGGAGTATCGAGCAGCACTGCAATAGGTCATGCAAAGAGGCTGTAAGGTCTGACGCTGGAGGTTTTTAAGACTCAGACAAATCTAGAGTGACCTGATCCAGTGTTAGCAACAGCCAGCAATATCCACCTGACCATGCAATTGTCCTGTTTCAGGTGGAGGTCCCTTCCTACCAGCCTTCCTCAGTTTTATTTTCCCAGTCAGATCTGGAGACTTCCTGGAAGCTCCAGACTGATGGATAGAGATGCAAAGTTGCACTGCACTTTGAAGAACACATATTTCAAGGTGACACCAGACTCCAAGAGAGTTTGTGTTGTAACTCTGATTTAACCCTGAGGCTGCCTTCAGCCCAAGCAGCAGTGCAGATCCACCAGTACCCATGACTTCTGTCCAAAAGACACAGCAGTGATAATCAGCAGCTGGCAAAACGTCTGCTGTTCTAGCAACCAATTAATTCCAGGTTTTGCAATGAGTCAAAATGGAGGCAGAAGAAGAGAGCTAGAGATAGTGGAAAACAGATTTCTAAAGTCATTGTTCTTTCTTACTAATCAAGTACAATTTGCAGCCTTTCCCAACCTCATTTCATGCCTTTGAATTGGATGCAGACTGATTTCAAAATGTGCCCTATCCATGCTCACATCATCATGTGCACAAGTGGGTGCCGGTGATTAGGAATGACAGGAGCTGTGTTATTCAACCGGGCATCATATGCATCTTCAAGACGGGCCTAGGGAACTACAGATCTTTTGACCTCACCTTGGTCCTTGGGAAGGTAATGGAACAAATTCTTCTTGAGATCTTTGGGGAGAGCCAGTAGGGACTGACCAAGGGCAATATAAATGTGTGCTACAGTAAGAATTGTCAACAATACTTTCTAAAAGTCCTTTATTTGGAGGTGAAAAAGCGAAGTGTGCTTCCATCAGTAGTTGGAAATCTCTTCTTTAGCCTTCTGATTCTTTGCTGGTAACATGAACTTAACTCTAAAGAACGATCAGAACTCAAGGTGAATGGGAGACTTCTGATATTCAGGAAGAAAATAGAGTGGCTTTAACAGCCACCGTCCGTCTGTATGATTTTTACTACTCAAAACAAGCCTATCTGTAGTGGAAAACAAATGTTCTTATTTATATTCTAATCCTTGGAAATCACAAAAGAAGCAGTCAAAGCCTTGTGGAGAAAAATGATAAAACCATTGCACGACTGATAGGAACAGCAAGTTGCTACAGATGGCAGAAGGACACTTTGAGATGCTTTGGAGCTGAGGCATTATTTATAGAGAAACTGAAAATGATTATGACTGGTACAGCATGAGAAAGGCACTGCCTAGGAGATTTTCTGCAGCCTTAATCTAAAGGGCACCAACAGGAATGGAGAAAGAGCAGAGGTCAGAAAGACAGTTAAAATTTGAACTGATTGCTTTGAATGGAAAGTTTCGTCATTAAATCTTAGATGAAGAGGATGGGGCTTGACCTACTACATACCTGTAAAAAAAGCAGAGACCTGATTGTAAAGAGTGGATCTGAGGCTGTTCATGTCCTCCCAGGAACAGGACAGACTGGACTGGATCCCCAGCTCTTTACCTCAAGAAAAGGCAAAATAACAATAAGCCAGAATCTCCACTGATGTGGCAGATTCTCCTTCTCCACTTGAAGTGAAAAGCATATGTCTTGAAAAGAAAGTAATTATTAAACAAAGAAATTCAGAGGTTGATGAAATTAAGGGCATTTCCTGGTCCATGAGAAAAGGAGAGAGACCAGAAGATGGGTTTTATTTAAGTCCAGTATTCTGCACTGAATTGACATGTGACTCCCATCTTGTCCCAACCACCCCAGCAGGGCCCACCTCCAATGCCACCAGTGCCACCAGTCTACACATGTGCATGGAGGCCTCATGCTGATGGGAGACCTGAGGAGCCAGGTGTTCCTGGGAGCTTGGTGCCATCACCATACCCTGGCGGTTTTCCTGACAGATCTCTCTAAGGGAAGTGTGCATGGAGTTTATGTAGAGGTGGAATTGCCTGCGGAGATTCTGTTTCATTTTAGTTTTGGCTGTGAAAAAAAAATCCTGGCATTAGTTCATCGAGGTTTGCAAAACACTTTGCGTTAATGTGGCAAGGACCCCTACAGTAGTGCTTAGAATTCAGTTATTCGATTATTAATTACTGGTAACAATAATTCAAGCATTCTATTATTAATTGTTATTATTACTCTTACTCAGAGTTCACAGAGCAGCTCCTGGCCTGTCTAAAAGCAACGTACCTTCTGTTTCTTCTTCCAAAATTGCTGTGCTTTGGTAAACACCCTGCACATATTGGCACACCTGTCCTTCACATTTCTGAGTCTTTCTTTCCAATAACTAAATCCCAAGAAAGAGCCATTGGTCTTTTTGCACCTACTTGGATGGATGAGCTGAGATCTGAAGATCTTTCACCTTCTGGAAGAGGGACTCAGTTGTTACGAAGTAAACCTGTTTCATCAGCTTTGCAAATGAAACTTTAGAGCTTCATTCAGTGTGAAGCAGCAAACTGTTTGTTGCAAATATTTAAGTGGTTGAATGATGTCCAGAAATGCATGGAACACTGGGAATTTGAGTGTGGACGTGTCCGGTTGATAGATGCCATCTGAAATGAGTGTTTTGTTAAGCCCTCTCTGCCATAGCTTTTTTTGTGTGTGTGTGTTCTGATTCAAGCAGAGCCTGTTTTCTTTGCATGTGTGCTTTGGACTGTAGTAAAGGTCACACAGTCTGTGGTCAGGTCTGTTCACAGAGACCTCAAGACCCGCACCTCACACAGATAAAACCATCCCAATGCTCAGTGCTGAGCAGACAGCTGCCAGTTCTCCTGCATTTTTGAACAAGACAGAACCCACACCACAAAGCCTGGCAACAGGAAGTGAGTCAGTCTAAAAATTAATATTGTTCGCAATCAGAAATAAAATTCAGCATTAACCCCTCTTGAAGTGGTCTTTAAAGACAGTAGAGACAAATAACCCTCCTAGGGTGTGATTTCTTTGATGCAGACAGTTGCTCCCTGGGAATCTGTTTCTTCCCATTGCATACAAAGGGTCTTCAGGGCAGTTGCTCAGCTGTGATGCTGGTGGTACGACTGGTCTCTGGTCTCACCATCTCTAATAGTGCTCTGAGTACCCAGTGCTACCTGCAGAAGCTCTCTGACAGAGGGATTTTGGTTGCCATGAATGGCAGCAAACAGCTCAACATGAAACCAACCATCAGGAGACAATACCAAAACAATTTCAGCAAAGACTCACTGAAGCTGGAAGTGGAACCATTCAACAAGTCAACAGAGTGGGAGGCCGGATTCTGTCCATGTGGGTGCAGCCGCAGCCCCCACAGTATCTCCCACCATGTGCACAGTTCAGAGTGCATAGACCAACTCTTCCTCCCATTGCCATCACACTCAGTTGTTGCTGCTCCAAAGCTCTTCAGATAGAGGCTGCCTCCATGCTCATCCTATCTAGCATACAAGGCTTCCTCGCTGATGTAGGCATATTGAAGAGCTTCTCTGGCTAAAGAACCACTGTTTTTAACCATTTCTTCCTAAGCATAGATTCCTAAAATGGAGATGACTTGTCCTAAAGTAATGTAGCTCTTCTCTCTGCAACCTCTGCAAGGGTTATTTCTTAACACTTCATCCAGCCTAACATGCCGTCTTGGTTTGGGATGAGTAATTTCTGGATGTGATCACAGAAACAGAACTCTGTAGCAGAGTACAGCAACAAGTGCAAATCCAGTTCTTCCAACACCATGGAGGTTTCCACTCAATTTTGTGTATGTTTGGCATGGAAAGTTGAACTACAACACAGAGTAAATGATCCATCACCAGAGACAGAAAAATTGCCTCTCGTTCCAATATTGGCTCAGGGGATGATGACTGAGAGCACAGCAGGAGACAGCCCCCAGAGGTGCTCCTTGAAGAAGCCTGATCCAATGCGTGAGAGTGGAATGGTGCTCTAGAAACACAGATCTCTGTTTGTTTGTAGGATTGGGCACTTGAAGAGCAGAGCAATGAGAGTGACGTGAGAGCTGTGCTTGTTGGAAGAGCAGAGGTAGGTACAAGTGTCACCAGAACTGTAACTCCAGAGGTAACAAAGATGGTGATCATCACATGTGGGAAATAAAATACATCCAAAAGGTGACAAAAGGTGGCCCGAAATCCTGGGACAAAAATCCAGCCTTCCTGGACAGGGAGATTTGGCTATGGCTTAGGTGTTAATTTTCATGGATGGATGCAGGATGAGGATGTCCCAGGGCGTAGCTGTGCTGCATACATTGCATACAGCCTCTCAGCCTGCTCTCTACCATGTTGTGACTTTAGATCTGTCAGTTTGCATGCTGTGGGGTCCTCAAGGCCGACATAAGCCAGCCTTTGCCAAATGCACTCCGGTCCTCATCAGTGGAAGCCAAAAGCTCTCCCTGTTATGCAAGAAGCTATTAGCATCTCCAAAGGCACAAGCTGACATGTTCTGCAGGGCCCATGATGCTTAGCAAGATCTTATTTGCAGGGAAATAACCTTTGTGTGGAAATGCATTTTCTCACATATCATTTACTCTGTTTTCCTTTTGCACTGTGAGATTTTCCTTCACACGGTGACAGAAGTGAAGATACACAGGAGAACTACCCTCTCCTCTATCAATAATACTCCATACAAGCAAGCCTCGCTTGAAAGTGTGTAGAGGAAGTTTGACAGCTCCCAGTGATGAAATTCTGAAAATAATGTGACAAATTAGGGGTTTCACTCAGCAGCACCTTTTGCTCACTGTAACAGGTTTTCTCTGTCTCTCATTCCAGTGCTTGACACTTTCTCATCCCTGTAGCATCTCTGTGCCAACCATTAACGCATGAAGTCCCATCATTAAGATCTATCACAAATGGGACTGGCCTTGTGTTGACCCCAGCAGTAACTCCGGAGAGACTGCAGTCCCTACAGTGCTGCTGGAAGAATATGTTTCCATAGGCTGCAGTGTACTTTGGTTTTCTCTTGTTAAAAGCATATGATGTTTCCCTTTCTTTGGAAGGGAAGGGATTTGGAGAGCTTTACATGACTCAGTTGAGAGTAAAGTAGTGCTTACCTGGAATGACAGATTGTTAAAGGGATACTCTTGCTGGTGGCTCCCATTCTGCTCCTCTGAAGTTGGCAGTTTAATTACATTCCATTTCCCAAGATGCAGTCAGTTTGCATTAAAGCAGAGACTCTGAGCATCATGGGAATCACAAGGCTGTTGGAGTGCTGTGACCCACAGTTGTGATCCCACCACGATGGATCTGACCACATAGAAGGGTCTGCGCCTCATTTGTCCAAAATACAGCTCCCAGAAAATATTTACCCGAAACAGTAAATTAATCCCAAGGTAAAATAGTGCTTTCTGCCCTGGGAGTGTGAAAGCGTTTCACATTGACTGCAAACCATGAGGTGCAATGAGTTGTGATTGTTCAACTGAAATATTTTGGAGTGGTTCATTCTATGAGAAGATAGTGGGGCCTTTTCTCCTGTGGAACTAAAGCACCTCCAAACCAGACACATACAGAAAATTGTATCTGTGTTCACCTTCTGTGATCAGTGTCTTCCCCATGTGGGAACAGTATGTGGCCTGCACTATTGTCTTTGGGAAGTAAGAGGATGGTGCACGAGAACATGAGAACAGCAGAGATTCATGTTCAGGATCAAATCTAGTGGTTTGGGCACTTTCCTGTGGCATTTTTGGTTTCCTCCTCAGGACTTGTCTAATTAAACTACACAGATTGTACTAACAGCTGATGGCAGGATGCTGTGTTGTCTGTACCCTAATGAGGATCTGCATTCAGATGGGTAAATATAAACCTGTAATAAGCTCTCCTCCACACAGACAGTAGCTCATGCTCTTGACATGACCTACTCAGATATTTACAAGAATTCAGTATCCCAATTGCTATCAGCAAGAAGTGAAACACACATTTTTTCTGTGAAGAGGGAGGAAGTTCATCCCTTTTATGATCACCAAATAGCAATTGTTGGTGATTTCAGCAGCAGATGCTAATTGCTAGTGATGTAGACTTGGGCAAACATGAATAGCAACACCTATGTGCGTATGGAGTAATATTTCTGTCACTGAAACTGTATTTTCATCATAAAACCTGAGTCGGACCCATTGTGCTGAGGGTAATGACTCTGAGCTGCTCAGTAACATCAAATACAATTTCACACTGCCTCGCAAGGACACGCTGTTAACGACTGTATTAGAGGCATTTGTCAGAACTGCGGGAGGAAGTTGCAGGGTTTTTACAACAGTGCAGGGATGATCCTGCTGCCGAGCACGGGCTCTCTGGGAGCATCCGAAAGCACTGAACGGTGAAGGCTGGGCTGAACAATGCGCAGATGTCAAAGCTGTTTTCCAACATTAATGAGCTCCACAGATCTTCAGTGCACGCCACTTGCGTTGTTTGTTTAAATTAACGTATTTGCTCACCAGATCTGTTCAGGTCTGGTGAGCAGCTCACCCCGACCCCCACCCTGCTTAACATTTGTGGTCTTGAGCACAACTGACAGCGTGCTCGCTACCGCCGCAGGCAAGAAACTGAGTGTTTGGGGTTATCTAAAAGCACGCAGCCTCTGCAAAGCTCAGGAGGGTTCTCAGGGTGGTGCCTGCCTTGTGTGAGGTCCTTCATCCAGGGCTGTGGGTACTGTGTTTCCCTGGCCCTGCCAGGGTAGTTCTCATTGTCTCCCCCTGTGAAGCCTCGTGGTGAGGCCATGGGAGGTTCCAGCACAGCAGTGGGTGCAGGAGCAGGTGGCAGTGCAGTGCTGCTGCCATGTCTTTGGCTATCTTTGCATTTCCAGTCTTTGCTACTCACTCAGTAGCCTGCAACATGCTAACCCAGCTCTCTTCCAATACATTGCTAGAGCAGGAACTGGAGAAGCTGCTCCGAGAGAGATTTGCAGAGGAAAAGTCTGGTAGAAAAAGGTTTCTCTGAGATGGGGTTCATCCCATCTGCTGCAGTGTGCCCTGTCCAACAGGGTAGGCTGGTGTAGTGGGTTTCCTCTGCTGGTAATTCCTGCAGAGAAGCTGGACGTGTGATGTACCAGATGAGGGAATCTCTTAAGGGGAAAATAGCATGGAATAAATAACAAGAACTATATTTTCAAGAGTAAATGAGACTCTATGAAGTCAAGGTTATTTGCAGAAGCACCCATCACAAAATGAACAGTTAAAAATCATTGTATGGAATCCTGTGTGATACCTATATTAACAGCAGCCTCTTCCTTTCCCTCTGCTTATGTGGTTCAGCTTTTGACTGCTGGGCCTCCTCTGTCCCTCTGCATAGGGCAGAGGGAAAGATCAAGCACAAAGTCTTGGTTTGTTTGTCCTTGTTAAGGACAGAGGCACTTGGAACCTAACTTGAGTCTGCAACTTCATGTTTTCTCCTGACCATGTCGACATCTTAGGTTTTGATACGACCCTGGTGTTTTTAAACAAACTTTTATTTCCCCTTCCCTCCCCTTTTTATATATTTTTTTCTTTTTTTAGGTGTAAAACTGAGTTTCAGAGTGTTGGCTTACAGGTACAATCACAGGGATTGTGGGTGCTGTCTCAGGAAGATCTAACCTCTATATTTTGGAGTAGATGAACTGTCCTTTTAGAGGCAGCCTCCCATGTCCTGCTGATTGCAGATTTAATTCCGGACTGCTGGGAATGAAGGATTTAATCAGATGTGACAACAGAGCCTGGAAGCTGACTTCTTTCTAAACATCCCTGAATTTCTTCCCCTGTCCCTGATGTTCATGCAGTCAGGTATTACTGGAGCTGTCTTCTGCTGAGAATACATCTCATTGAACTCATCATTATCTTCATTTTCCAGTGTATCCTTTTCTTTCCTGGTAAGACCCCTTAGCTCCCTGCTGCACTACTTCAAGCTGGTACCATGAGCAGCAGACTCCCTTTGAGGCTCATACAAATGGAGACTTGCATTTCCAACCAAGGTGTTTGAAAGGGGAAACTGAATAATTCTTTCTCCAGAGACTCCTCTGAGCCTCTGCTCAGATGCATTCACTTAGAGATTTTTTTTAGATTACAGTTCTGGTTCTGAGTCCTGGATTTGACAGTCCATCACCATCACAAAGGGCAGATTATTTTTTTCTGTAATCCTTCAGGAAACTGTAGGGAAATCTGTCACTCCCAAGAGGAACAGAGAAGAGACTGGGACTTCTCCCAGAACCAAGGGAGCATCTCATGTATGAGGTATCAACGAGCAACAGGCACAATTATTTTGTGGTCAAAACCAGACTGTTTGAGTAGCTTCTCATGGCGCTGGAGCACAGTATCAGCCTGCTATGTGTAGCACTGCTTAGCAGATAATCATAGAATCACCAAGGCTGGGAAACACCTCCAAGATCATCCAGTCCAGCCATGCGCCTACCACCAATATTTCCCCATTAAACCATGTCCCTTAAAGCTGTTGTGTTGGTGCTCTCCCGCCCATCACAGGCAGCACTGCAGTGGGCTCACAGTGCCTACAAAGATGCCCCAGCCCACTCCGTACCAGGGCCCTGCATCTCTTCCTGAAGTTGCAGAAAGCCCTTGGGAAATTCGTGTAAAACTTTCTCCCTCCTCTCCTGTGAATGAAAGATTTTTAATTAATGCACTGTATCAAAGGCTGTAGGACTTCATAAGTCAATGCAAATCCTGTGTTTGTACAGTAGTATGAGCAGACATATTACAAGGAACCAGTCTTTGAAAAAAAAAAAGCAGTGAATAATACTCTCATGGTTTGAGTTCAGTGCACAGATGTCTACACAGTAATGGATTTCTGGCAATCAAATATTTTCTTTAATGCTATAAGACAGCTTGGTGGTATTTGATCATGATTAGCCAAAGCATCCCAGGGTGTTTTGGGGTGTAAAAAGATGGGAAAATATCCTAGCAATTTAATCTATACAGCAATTGTCCCATGAAGTAAATACCTCTGTGTACAAAATACAGTTCATTGTCAAGATTTCATTTCACAAGCATTTGTGAAACATCTAGGTTTTCTACCCTAAATGCTTAACACTATGTGTGTTTCCTCTGCCCTTGCTGGCCAGTATTGGCCAACTGGCCTTCAGAAGTTCACCAAATAATGCAAAGAAGCAGGTTTGTCTGACAGCATGCCAGGAGAGATCCGGTCAGCCTGCTATAGATACCACTTATACAGAACCAGTGATAAGTATTCATTGCACCACCTATGATAGTTAAAAGCCTCCCATCTGATTTCTTCATCTCCTGCCTTCTTCTTCTTTAAATGGGAGCTGAGAAAGAACAGATCAGACCCAAATACATAAGTGTGAGCTACCTAAAGTTATGTCATTGGGATAACTGCCCATCCCAAAAGAATACCCTGCGCACATGTCTAGGCTCTGACAGCTCCACGCAAATATGCTGAGGTTCCTCCACCCTTTGGAGGATGCAAAACCAAAGCCACAGCTCTCCAAGCCACTGTGCATGGATGCACAGACTGCACATGGAATGCACTCTCCTGCTGTAATTCAGAAAACTCTGCCTTGAGCCTGTGAAGAACCTCCTCATGCACTGTTGGGCTGAACATTGTTGGAACATTCTGGAAGGGTTCAGTCCTTGTCCAAGCATCTTCCAGGCCAGGTTTTATACTGTGTGTGCCCTGAGAAGTCCCAGAAAGCTCAGCAGCTGTTCTGCTTTGGGGGAACAGGAGAGGGGCAGGCTCAGGCTGCTGAGGAGAAGCTGACTTCTGCTTGGGCAGGGGCTCTTACCTGGTAGACTGTATGCAGTGGATGACTCCATCTTCAGTTTGTCCCCAAGAAATGGCTATTTCCAAAAGCAAGGTCCTTTGTGATTTTCAGCTGGAGTCAGGCTGAGGTCCTACCTCCACCTCTGTTGTCCAGTGGTTGCACCTGGAGCCTTGATCCTGTAAATAGCTGCTGGTAGAGAGAACTGAGACATGCCAGGGGAACAGGGAATGAAGGAAATGTTTTCCGTCTGTTTTCTGTTTCATTAATGTTTCTCCATGTTTGCCACAGAAAGCTCTGACCCTGCCTTGTGCTAAGAGCCAGAGGTGTGTCCGGCTTTCTGCTCCAGTGCTGTGCAAGCTCCCAGAGTGAGAAGGACAGATCCAGAGAAAGAACTCAACAACTGCTTCACATAAGAACAAGAAACAAAGGGTAGAGTAAGGCTATGGATGCCTCCTGTGTACTACAGGGCACTGATTCAGAGCAGAGGAAGTGCACAGCACCTTACAGGGCCTATCTCAATGGAAAGGTGTGATGCTACAGGCAGGATATCTTAAGTTGCTTTAATTCCTGCTCCAGAAGTGTGCATGGATAAGAAAATATGGTATGTATAGTTTCCTGGGTTGCTCTGACAGAACTGTAGAAGTGCAGCCTCTGGAAGACTCTAGTCCACTTGCAGAGCAGGACAGCCTCCAAGATCAGATCAGCTTTGTCTAGCAGATCCCAAACTCCTCTGAGGATGCTCCATGCCCTCCCTGAGTGACCTGTTTAAGGGCTGTGCTACACTGAAGATTTTCCATATTAAAAAGAGAAAAGTCACAGAGGAGAAATATTCGTGCACAGAGGGGTTGTAGATGTTGATTGAATCAGTAGGTGAAATCATTTGTCCAATTCTGCTGTTGCTTATCTGTTCCCAGATGCTCCTCATAGCTGTGAAACTAGAAGTTGGTTTGCTAAGCTTCTAACATGCCCCAGACAGACTTTACCCAAACCTTCAAAATATGCAGTTCATCTGGATGTTTGGTATTGCTCAGATCTAGCTCGGAGGGCATATCGTTTTTCTCAACCCTAGTTCTCCATCAGAGCAAATACAGCATGTGATGGCTTCCTAATCTGAGTATGAGACGAAGGAACTCATGTATTTAATGTCCTAGATATAATTACTCTGATTTCTCTGCACCTTTTTGACTCTTTATAATATTGTCATTTATATTTATGAGATTACAGAGAGATTTAATGTGTTATAAACATCCCAAATCCTCAGAGGGGGAAAAAAAACACCTTTATTTTGAGTTCATGAGCAAAGACAGATTTCTCTTCTCATGGATTTACCCATGGAGAGAAGATATTCACAAGGAACTACCAGTCTGCAGACCAGTTGCAGCCAAACGGTTGTGGGGCTAAGAGCGGCATGGTGTTTCAATACAGCAGAGCATCCCTGGGTCATGGTTAGAACACATGGTTTTCATGAACAGGCTGAGTTTATCTGTACAAATTAAACTGCTGGAATTAATCTCAGATGCAGAGTTCTCTCTCTTGGATGCAATTCTGGGAAAGCCTCAGGTGGCAGCTTCCTGATGTGGCAGCTCTTTGTTCTGAGTAATAATGTCCATTCCTACTAATTGCATGATGCTTGATATGCAGATACCACTCTGCCTCACTTGCCTGCAGAAACTCCTACACTTCTTCTTTACCATAGCTCTGCAGAAGAAGTTTCCCAGGTCTGTCACATGAGTGACAGTAATTACAGAATGAAAAAAAATGCTTTGCTAGTGAAGGTCTGAAAGAAAGCACCGCAGAGCAGTGCAGAGCAGAGCAGACCGCTTCTGAGTTCCTTCTTACGAGCAATGTATAGGGGAGCAGTGACTCTCCGTGTGGCCTGGGAGTATTTCTTCCTTCTCCTCTCTCCATCCACACATGGAAAATCCTACTGGCACCTGTAGTAGTTTCACACAACAGGCGATTCTGCCAAACTGGCAGCTATATTTTGCTCACACTCAAAGATGATTTGCAGCCAAAAAAAGTTAAGACGCAAGAGCAGGAGAACTGTGTCAATGGTGTTTGGCTGTAGCCCAAGCCCAGTAACACAGCTAACACGTGGGAGATCCCTCGGATGTTTTTGCTTGATGAACGCCCACTTGAAATGGCTGATGAATTTCAATATTTGGACAGATGGCTGAATTCCCAAATCTGATTTTAAAGTACACATTGAGTCTCCTCAGAAATTGCACTTTCCTTCTTTGGAGGTTGCTATTCACTTGGAAAATACATTCTTCCATTCTTATGGTTTCAATAACCACAACTGGTAACCTCTTCTCAATAAAAACTGCACTGTAGCTGTGATCATTGCCTTGCTCAGTGTCTCTGCCCATGATGTTTGGAAGGGCTGTGCTGAGTATTATTGTTTTTACAATAAACAGATCCTTTCTGCAATTAAGAAGAGCTCTGATATTACCAAATAACCATAACCATAAAGCACATCCAGGCTATCCTTTTGCCTCCATCTGCAATGCCAGAATGAAAACCACAGTAGTCGTTATGATAAAGAGGAAGCGAGAAAAAACAAAACCATAACATGGCAATCTTAGTTATAACCATTTAATTTTCCTCCAGGTCGATGTCACTCCTCTAAAAGTACTCTGTGTGGGTCAGGAGAAGAGAGATTACCAATGTCTGAAAGTCTTCATTTTGTCAGTAAGCAAAAAATTAAAAAAGAGGTGAAGGAAGTTTGTAACACGCAGTATAAATCTATGTCAAGGTAGGGGAAGACATCTAAGCTGGGCAAGGTCCTATCTCCCTTGTCCTGGTCCTACCAGCCCAGGAGTGACTCTCGCCAATAGACAGGCTAAAACCATTTTTGATTAATTCAGAGAGAAAACAAGGATGTTAAAGTATACTTCGTGGTGACCAGCAGTAAAACATCTGTAAAGGCGCAGAAAAGCCAGAAAGAGAGAGGATCCTATGGGGAGGTAGGAACTCTTCTGAATTTTTCACATCCCAGCAAGGGGCTGGCTCAAAATGTGTTTCCAGGGGAGGTGAACAAGCTCTCTTGGTGGGACGTGGCAAAGCATAACCCCAAATCCTATGATGGATGTGAAATTACATCTGCTGGAAAGCTGTTGGCATTGGCTGTCCCTCCCACCAGACAAAGGTCAGTAAAAAGAAAAGGAAAACAAACTTTTATTATTACCATTGTTATTTCAATAGCAAAGCTGTTCTCTAGCTCCATCTGTACAGCAAATGACACTGGGTGCTCCTTGCCTGCAGGAGCCATCTGGAAGTGGAAAGATTTTGTTCCCCCATGCAAGGTATGCTGGAACCCTGAGTGAAGCGAGCTGCACCGTGTTGGTCCCTGGGCTCAGTGACATGCATTCTTACGACATTACCAGCATGGGGGCATGGGTCATCAAGACCATGGCCACTACTCCCTTCTAATGAATGCTGTCTGGGTTCATCGGGCTGCCCATGCTTTAGACTCATCTATGGCTGTGCAAATAAATCCTTTGTCACAGCAATCAAACCAAGTTTTTCTTGGTGACAATGATTTATGTACGGCTCTCTTCTTTCAGGCTATGGTGTTAATTAATTGCTTCTGGAGTACTCGGATAAAAAGCGTATTTACTTATGCAATACTCACAAACTAAATATTTTGTGCATTGCACAAACATTCCTAATGTGTGCCCACAGAACAATAGATCAGCCAAATGAAACAGCTGCAGAAGAGACAGATCATACATACTTCTGAAGTAGTCAATTATTTAAATTAA
>JANHGO010000069.1:83226330-83243937 GCA_024606505.1 Aquila spilogaster
TATCATTATTAGTTTCTTCCTTTCTGTCCTATTAAACTGTTCTTATCTCAACCCATGAGTTTTACTTTTTTTTTTTTCTGATTCTCTCCCCCATCCCACTGGTGGGGGGGGAAGTGAGCGAGCAGCTGCATGGTGCTTAGTTACCAGCTGGGGTTAAACCATGACAAACCTAGATGCAGACTGATTTTAAAACATCCCATATCTTTGCTCTGGTTCAAGCTGGCATCAGCATATGCACAGTTGTGTACCAGGGGTTAGGAATGACAGGAGCTGTGTTATTCATCCAGACTGCAATGGTTGGCTTGACCTGGTCACTCCCACAGCCTTCCCTTCACTTTGCTGAACTGCCACATCTCCCATTTGGACATGGCAGGAGGGACTCCACTTCTGGAAGTCTGGTGATATTTGGTGGCTTCCAGAAAAATTGGGTCACGTTTGAGTTGGCTCATGAAGGTGAGGTGCAGGCAGCATTTTCTTATGGTTAGAAATAGTCTGTGGCATTTGAGACAACATCAGGCAGCACAGTCATATCCCAGACAAGCTGTTAGGCATGTGCCACTTTCCCTAACTGCCCCCTTGCTCAGCATAGCCCCACTCAGTTCCCCAGCCTGCTAGCAGAGTTGTGGGAGTGAAGCATTACCCATAGAATATAGGAATACAGAGAGCACTTAAGACAGGCATAAGTCCTTTAAGCCACATACGTAGGTGTGGTGCAGCCCCCCCAGCCACACTGCGATATCAGGACCAGCCAACATTGTGTTTTCTCACAATGAGTTGGGACAGCTCAATACTTTCTCATTCTGGCTATGGTAGGCCTTTTGAGCTCTCCTGGACTGCAGCGGGCTGCAACCAGCATCTCCCTCTGAGTGGGACGCCTCTCAGAGCTCACAAACTCTCCACTTTGTGAAAATCAGAGTACCACCACTGAAAGCTGATGATGGAACTTGGGCTGAGACCTTTCACTCCTTGAGGCCCAGCCCTTCACCCATTGAGAAATGCTGAGACATTTGACGTGAATATTTCACTGAACTCGAGGGGAATTTTTAACAGGTATACCTCTGTTTTTATATATATCACTTTGTATCTGTGTGCGTGCTTGTGTGAATTAACCTAGGCATATTCTATTGAACCACTTTGTAAATGTCAAATTAATCAGTGATTAAGGGTTACTAAATCTTATCATTTACCTCAAACTGTAAATGAATCTCAGACTGCTGCTACACACATAATCCCTTAGACATAAACCATTGACCAAGTCTGAGACTAGGAGTAGATCCAGCCACACCTAAGCTCCAACAGGAGTTCAGAAAGCAAGGGGATCTTCTCTGAACCTCGTGACTCAATGGGAGGGTCTGCCCTACCTTTCTGCATCCCCGATGTTTGTACAAATCATGAAAAATCAAATCTAACAACTCGATCTTTCTTTGTATGTTTATCCCTCCCACTTTGGTGTTTTCAGTCTCTGTATAAATCATTCTAGTCTGATTCTAACTTGATTTTCCTTTGTACACTTCGTAAGTAATGGAGTGAAGCTTGACATTGAACTTTGTGAAGTCGTGCTTTTATAAATACCTATTAAATAATTTTTGCTAATACCTTTGGTGGTGAATTCTTTAAGCGGTCCAAACCACTCATTTGCGACAATAGGATGCATCCAAAGGCATTGACGGGTCAGGCTGTTGTCATTGTGAAGCTGTTCTTTAACATCTTGGAAAGGTTATTGCAATTGCGAGAGGTTCCGTATAACCGGGAAAAGCCAAACATCATACCTGTCTTCAGGAATGGCCAAAAGGAGGATTTAGGGAACTACAGGTCATTCAGCCTCACTTCAGTCTTTGGGAAGGTAATGAAGCAAATACTTCTTGAGTGTTTGGGGAGAGCCAGTGGTGAATGACCAAGGGCAATACCAATCTGTGTACTACAGAAAGAGTTGTCTGCAGTATTTTCTAAGTAAGTCCTTTATTTTGATGTGAAGCAATGAAATGTATTTCACCAGTAGCTAGAAATCCCTCCTTTAGCCCTCTGATTCTTTGCTGGTAGCACAAGTTTCAGAATTGAAGAACAGCATATTTCCAGAGTGTCAAAACTGGAGGTGAATAAGAATCTTTTGCTATTCAGAAAGAAAATAAAATGGCTTTAACAACCACTGCCTATCCTTGTGATTGTTACTACTCAAAACAGAAGCTTGTCTGTAGTGTAAAACAAATGTTTTCATTTATAATCCTTAGAAACCACAAAAGAGGCAGTCAAAGCCTTGCTTGGAAAGAGGGATGCCATTGCAGGAATGAGAGGAACAGCAAGGAGTTACAGATGGTAGAGAGACTCTTTGAGATGTTTCAGAACTGAAGCAGTTTCTACTGAGAAAGTGGAAATTATCATAACTGGAACAGCACAAGAAGGGCACTGCCTAGGAGATTGTCTTCTGACTTCATCCAAAGGATGCCAACAGGGATGGAGCAAGGGCAGAGGTCTGAAAGATAACTTTTGGACCTATTTTTTTGAAAGGAAAGTATCAGCATTAAAGCCTTAGATGAAGAGGATGGTCCCTGATCTTGTTCGAAGTCACCTTTAACTTATAAGAGGCACCTAAAACAGGAGCAGGCACCTGACACCCTGTGAAGAACAGGTCTGAGGATGTTCACATCCTCCCACTGGACTGGTTCCCCAGCTGTGCAGCTCCATGGACAGCAAAGAAACAAGCAGCCTGATACGGCAAATTCTTCTCTTCCCAACCTGAAGTGAGGATCATGTGTCTTAGAAAGAAGTTGTTTGACCAAAAAACAAATTAGAGGTGAATGAAATTAAGGATGGCGTTTTCTGGTCCATGAGAAAGGGAAAGAGACCAGAAGATTGTTTTTAAGTCTCATATTCTGCATCTACTTGGCTTGTGGCCCCCAACTTGTCCCAAAGTGGGACAACATGTGGGTAACTTCCTCAGCAGGGCCCCCCTCTGATGTCACCACTACTGCAAAGGTAATTCGGCCTGGGTCCTGCCATCTATGCTGCCTCCTTCTCTGAGGAGAGGGGAGGTGGAATGAGAGGGCGCCAGCCCAGCCTTGGCTCTGTTTCACAGGTGCTACCTCGCTGCCTGTACTCAGCCTGGTTTTGGCCATGCACCAGCTGGCAGCCCACACGTGTGTGCACAGAGGCCCCATGCTGGTAGAATATTCCTGAGGAGCAAGGTATTCCTGAGAGGCTGGCGCCATCACCATAGCCTGGAGGTTTTCCTGCCTAGATCTGTCTCAGGTAGATGTGCACAGTGTTTGTATGAGGGTGGAGTGGCCTGAGGAAATTCTGTTTTATTTCAGTTTTGCCTTTGGCAAAAGATCCTGACATTAATTCATTAATGTTTGAAAAATACTTTGAGTTTCTCTGACAAGAGCCTCTATAATAGTACATAGAATTCAATTATTCAATTATTAATTATTGCTGTCAATAATTCAAGCATTCAATTATTAATTGTTATTATTACCGTTACTCAGACCAGAGACTACAGCTCCTGGCCTGCCTAAGAGCAATGCACCTTCAGTTCCTGCCTCCAAAACTTCTTTTGCTTTAGCAAACAGCTTGCACATATCGATGCATCTCACTTGCACACTCCTATCTCCTCTCTCACGACCCAAGCCTGAGCATGAACCATGGGTCATTCTCGCACCTGCTTGGATGTGAATGGAAGAGCTGAGCTCTGAGCACCTTCTACCTGTTGGGAGAGGGATGTGGTTATTAAAAAATGAACCTGATATTCCATCAGTTTTGCAAATGAAAGTTTGGAGCTTGATTCACTATGAAGCAGAGAACTGTTTTTACAAATGTTTGAGCAGTTGGATGATATGCAGGAATACATGTAGCACTGGGAATGTTAGCGTGGACATATTTGGTTGATAGATCACATCTGAAAGGAGTGTTTTGTTAAGTCCCCTCTGTCACAGTCTTTTCTTCATGATGTTTTGGTTCAAGCAAACCTTGTTTTCTTTACATATGGGCTTGAAACTGTGGTAAAGGTCACACAGCCTGCGGGCAAGTCTGTTCACAGAGACCTCAGCATCTGCACCTTGCACAGACGTAGTCGTCTTCACACTCAGTGCTGACTAGAGCAACACAGGCTGCAAATTCTCCCCCTTTTTGAACGACATAGAACCTGCACCACAAAACCTGGCAGCAGAAAGCAAGTCAGTCCAAGAATTAATATTGTTTGCAAGCAGAAGTAAAATTCAGTATTAAAATTATTTAAGTGGCCTTAAAGTCAGCAGAGACACACCCCTAGGGCTGTGATTCCTTTGAGGCAGATGAATTGCTCCTCAGGAAGCTGTGTCTCTCTGTTGCCTGCAAAGGGCCTCCAGGACAGCTGCTCAACTGGAGATGTCTCCTCTGTACAGTCTGATGCTAGGTGGTATGACTCCGTTCTTGGGTCTCCGCTACTCTGGTAGTGCTCTGAGTACCTGGCGCTACCCAGAGTAGCTCTCTGACAGTGTGATTTTGGTTGCCATGAATGACAGCAAACAGCCCAAGACAACAAGCTGAAACCAGCATGCTGGCAGGAGGCAATATTGGAACAATTTCAGCAAAGACTGGCTGAAACCGTTCAAGGAGTCAGTCAAACAGCAGAGGGGGCAAGGCAGGATCTCAGCACAGCGCTGTGCACCACAGCCGTGGGTCTGCCCCACAGCGCCTGCTGTATGCAGCAGTTGTGTGGACCAGCTCTAACCACCTCCCACTGACAGCACACTCAGCTGTTGCTGCCTCCAGAGCATTTCGGGCACGGGACAGTGATACCTTTATCTTCATCCTACAAAGCGAGCAAGGCTTGCTTGCTGATGCAGGCACATTGAAGTGCTTCTTTGGGCTGAAGGACAGACGAGCATTGTTTTCAAGCATTTCTTCCTAAAGGTAGACGCCTAAAAAGGAGGTGACTTGTCCTAAAGTAATTTAGTTCTTCTCTAGTCAATGTAATGAATCCCTCATCCTGCCTTAGGCACCTGTCTTAGTTTGAGATGAATAATTTCTAGAAGTGATCACTGAACCAGAAAGAGTATCTCTAAAGAATTCAGCAGTAGAGGGAAGCAGAAAGGGCAAATCTAGCTCTCCCTACACTACTAATGTTTCGACTCATGCTTGTGCACAGGTTTGGCCTGAAAAGCCAAGCTAAAGCCACAAACTAAACGAGCCATCATCAGGGAAAGATAATTTCCTCTGGTTCCAATGTTGGATTAGGGGATGGTGACTAAGAGGACAGCAGGAGACAGCCCAGATGAGGTGCTCCTTGGCAAAACCTGATCCAGTGTGGGAGTATGGGATGATGCTCTGTGCAGATGGAAGTCTCCTTCACTGCCTGTTTGTAGGCCTGGACAAAAAAGAGTAAGGTGACAAGAGTATGGTGGGAGCTGTGGCTGTCAGAAGAGCAGAGGTGAGTGCTAGGGACACCAGAACTCTAACCCCAGAGCTCAGAGATGATGACTATCATCTGTGGGAAATAAAATGCACCTGAAACATAACAGAAGTTGCCTCAAAACCCTGGGGCCAAAGCCAGCCCCCTGGACAGTGGAATTTACCCTGGGCTTAGGTTTTGTTTTATTCATTTTTGATGGATGGATGGATGGATGGTTGTGGGATGAGGGACTCCCACAGCACAACCCTGCTGCACAGGCTACATATAGTCTCTCTGCTCTTTACAGTGTTGTGACTTTAAGTCTGTCAAGTCCCACCCTGTTGGTACCCCACCACCAAGGGAAACCAGCCTTTGCCAAATTTACTCAGTCCCTCGTCAGCAGAAGCCCAAACCTCTCCCTGCTACACAAGAAGCTATTAGCACTTCCCAATGCACAAGCTGACATGTTCTGCAGGGCCTATGTTGCTTAGCAAGATCCTATTTACAGGGAAATCTCTCTTGTGTGGAAATACATTTTCTCACACATCATTTGCTCTGCTTTCCTCTTACACTGTGAGATTTTCCTTCACGCGGTGACAGGAATGAAGGTACATGGGAGAGCCCCTCTCTCCTCCAACAGAAATACTCCATAAACATGAACTTCACTTGAAATAGTGTGGGGAAGTGTGACAGCTCCTGCTGATGAAACCCTGAAAATAAAGCTTTGACAAATTAGGGGTATCACTCAGCTGCACCCCATGCTCACTTCCACCCACAGTAACAGGTTTTCCCTGTCTTCGATTCTGGTGCTTGGCTCTTTCTCATCCCTGCAGCATTTCTGTGCTATCTGCTAACACATGAAGTCCTGTCGTTAGCATCCATCACAAACGAAACTGCTCTAGTGTTGTCCCAAGTAATAACTTTGGGAAGACTGTCAACCATTTCCCACAATGCTGAGGAAAAGAAATTTTTCAGTGGGTTGAAGCGTGTTTTGGTTTTTTCTTGTTAAATGCCAATTGTGAGGCTTGTTGTCTGTCTGTAGATTCAACTAGAATAAAAACATTTTGGTTTTTTGAACCTTTGGAGGCCTTTGGTGTGATGCAGTACATTGTAAAACTGTGCTTTCCTGGAATGATGAATTGCTAAAGGGATGCTGTCGTTGGTGGCTCCCAGTCTTTCCTGTGGGGTTGGCAGTTTTACCACACTGCATTTGCCATGGTGTAACCCAGTCTGCACCAAAGCAAAGGCTCTGCACATCATGGGAATCACAAGGGTGTTGGGACATTTTGGAAACTTACTCAGCAATGCATCTGACCACATAGAAAGGTCGGTGCCTCATACACTCATGCTACAGATACCAGAAGATATTTATCCAAAACAGTAAAATAATCCCAGGTCAGATTTGAAATGAGAAGTTTGGTCTGTAACAAGGTAAAATAGTGTATTCTGCTTTGGGAGTGTGAATATGTTTTTTATTGAAAACAGTGAAGTGCAATGAGTTGTGATTGTCTGACTGAAATATTTTGAAGTGGTTTATTCTATGAAAAGATAATGTGGCCTTTTCTCCTCTAAAAATAAAGCATCTCCAAACCAGGCACAGGCAAGAAATAAAAGCTGTGTTCATCTCCTGGCAGCTGTGATGTCTCCACGTGGAGAAGCACAGCACCCGGACTGCACTGTTGTCTTGGTGAAGCCAGAGGCTGGTGCACAAGAATAGCAGTGACTCAGAAACTGGGGTGTGTGGGAAAAGTCATTCAATATTGTTTCACAAGGGATGTCATAATTTAGTCTCACTCTCATCAGTATGATTATTTCACATTTCTAAGCTGTGGCAGTAGCAAAATGAGTCTAGCCTCTGAGACTGGTGGTTAAAAGCTCCAGGTCTGCTGGGACATCTGGGCTCCTCTCTGGACTAGGACAGGTCCATAGGGCTGGGCTGGGGACCTGGCAGGAGAGCACTGCCAAAATCATCTGCAGGTCTGCGCTTCAAACCTGCTGAGAGCTTCTGGCTCTTGCTCCCATACTGTGGCAAATGTCATCTGCTTCTCGAAATGGTTCATTTCTTTCAAATTTCTACAGACCTGTTTTACAGCAGGATTTCCATCTGGGCCTCAAGCTGAAATCTAGCTACTCAGGCACTTCCACTTGGCATTTCAATTTCCTCTTCAGGACTTGTCCAATTAAACTGCACAGACTGCACCAAACAGGTGATGGCAGGATGTTGTGTTCTCTGTAGCCTAATGAGGACCTGCTTTTAGCTGAGTAAATATAAACTTGTAATAAGGTCTCCTCCACACAGACAACAGTTCACACCCTTGACATAACCTACTCACATACTTATAAGAATTCAGTCTCCTTGCAAGAAATGAAACATGCTGTATGTGCCATGGCTGTATAGGAAGAGGGAGCAAATCTGTCCCTCCTGTATGATTGTAACATAGCTATTGTCGGTGACTTCAGCAGTGGGTGTTAATTGTGAGTAATGTAGGCTTGTACAAACATGAATAGCAACACCTATGTGAGTATGAAGTAATTAAGTGAATATTTCTTTCTCAAAAACTATATTTTTACCATAAAATCTGAATCAGACACATTGTGTTGAAGGTAATTACTCTAAGAGAGACACACTAACATAAAATACAATTTCACACTACTCTGCAAGGACATGCTATTAACTACCATATTAAGAGGTATTTGTAAAAGTTACAGAAGGAAGTTCCAGGATCTTTAAAATAATGCAAGAATGATCCTGCTCCCAAGCATGGGCTCTCTGGGAACATTTGAAAGCCTTTTACTTACTGCATTTTCTTTCCCAGGCACTAAATGGTAAAGTCTCATCTGAACAAAGCACAGATGTCAAAGCTGTTTTCAAACATTAATGAGCTCCACAAATCTTTACCACACACTGCTTGCATTATTTTTTAAATTAACATATTTGCTCACTGGATCTGTTCAGGGCTGGTGAGCACCTAACCCCTACCCCCACTCTGTTTAATATCTGTGCTGCCAAGCACAATTAACAGCCTGCTAGCTACAGCCAGGAGCAGGCAACTACATGTTTGGGGCTATCTAAAAGCACACAGCAAATGCAAAGCTTGGGAGGGTTTGCAGGGTTTTCTCTGCCTTGTGTGAAGTCCTTCTTTATCCGGAACATCTGTGTGGGCATTTTGGAGGCCAAGCTGACCTTCACAGGTCACCTTCCCTGACCCTGTGGGGGTTAGTACTGGTCACCACCCCATGAAGCTTCAGGAGGAGGCAATGGGAGGCTCCAGCACAGGAGCAGTACGTGTCTGCAGGAGCGAGTGGCAGTGCTGCTCTTGCAGCTGTGTTCTCTGCCTCTGGCTTTCTGGGGTGAGTTTAGACTTTGCTACTTGACAAGCAAAGCCCTCAAAAGCCTGAGATGTACCTCCTCCTGACCCAGCTCTCTTCATGAGACATTGCCAGAGCACGTATCAGAGGAGCTGCTCGTCCTGAGCCCCGGGAGGTTTGCAAAGAGATAGTCTGGCAGCAAAGCTCCTTCCCACCCTGCCTCCCACCAGCTTCAGTGTGCTTCTGCCCCTCTGCATTAGGTTCTGTGACACAGGACAGAGACAATCTGGAAATGTCCCTATGGTTCCCAGCTTGAAGTGCACGTTTGCTGCATTAAAAGGGAGCGCAGCTTAGGGTGGAGGGTAGATTTGTGTGCAGGGATGTCATTGTTCTGGGAAATGAGTAGCACCAGAATAACCAAAGTTACCGCTAGGCTCATTTAGTTTTCTAAACTGCAGATACTCTCTGTGTTTATTCAGAGACCAAGGCAAATGAATGAAAAAATAGGGGTGGGATCAGGGAGGAAGTAATTGTCAATCACAGTGCGGGTGGGTGTGATGGGCTTTCCTCCTCTGCTAGTAGTTCCTGGGGAGAGACTAGGTGTGATGCATCAGATGAGGGAATCTCTTTTAATGGGAAAATAATGAAGAATGAGTAACAAGAACTCTATTTCCAAGGATTAATGAAACTCCATGGAGTCAGAGTTATTTGCATAAGCACCTATCCTGAAATGAATATTTATAAATCATTTTATGGCCTCCCAAGTATCTGTGATTCAAATCTGTGGGACAGCTGTATTAACAGCAGTGTCTTCCATTTTTCTCTACTCATGTGGTTCAGCTTGTGACTTGAGGGCCTCGTCTCTCTCTCCCCACAGGGCAGAAGGAAGGATCAAGCCTGATGTCTTGCTTTAACAAATCTAAAGAGAGAAGGACACTTGGGGTCTAACTTGGGCCAACAACTCCATGTTTATTCCTGACTGTGCTGTAGTCTTATATTTTAACGTGCTGGCAATGGCATTTCTAAACAAACCTTTCTCTTCCTTTCTCTTCCTTTTTTTCCTTTTCTTCCTTTTTTCCCTTTTTCCTTTTTTCCCTTTTTTTTCTCTTTTTCCTTTCTTTTCTTTTTTTCTTTCTTCTCTTTCTTTCTTCTTTTAGGTGTAAAACTGAGTTTCAGAGGATTGGCTTATTTATATGTAGAACCGCAGGGACTGTGGGTATTCCCCCAGGAACATGCAACCGCTGTATGTTTTGGAGCAGATGAATTGACTTTTTGGTGGCACCCTCCCATGTCCTGCTGATTACAGGTTTAATTCATACAAAAAGAAAGACTGTTTGGAATGAAGGGCTTAATCAGACATGACAGAGAGCCAGGGAGTTGACTTCTGCCTGAACATCACTTTCTCTGGCCATGATGGATGCATGTTCATTTAGCCAGGTATTTCTGGAGCTGTTTTCTGCTTGAAAGCCATCGCCTTGGACTCATCAGTATCTTCATTTTCTAGTTTACCCTTTCTTTCCTAAGTCTCCTTAGCTCCCTGCTGTACCACATACAGGTTCAAAGAGCTTGTACTATCAGCAACAGGTTCCCATGAGGTTAGTACAAATGGAGACCTTGCATTTCCAAGCAGAGTATTTAAAAGGAGAAAATGAATAATTCTTTCTCCAGAAACTCATCTGACCCTCTGCGTACATTTAGTTAGGGATGGTGTTAGATTAGCAATGCTGGTTCTGGGTTCCTCATACTATATTTCACTATCCATCACCATCACAAATTGCAGTTTATTTTTAGCATAATCCTTTAAGAAATTCTAAGGAGACCAGTCACTCCCCAAGAAAAAGTGACAGATTGGGACCTCTCCCAGAAGCACGGGAACATCACATATCTGGGATGTCAGTAAGCAATACAGACAATTTTTTGTGGTCAAAACCATACTATTTAAGTAGCTTTACATAGTATTTGAACACAGTATCAGCCTACTAAAGGCAACACTGCTTAGCACAGAGGCGTTTTTGAATGACCCCCATGCACACCATTGTGTTGGCATTCACCTGCCTTGCCCAGGCAGCGCTGCAGAGGGCTCGCAGTGCCCTGGAGGGATTCCCCAGCTTGTCCTGTGCCAGAGGCCCCCCCATCTGTTGCTAAAATTGCAGAAAATTCTGTGGAAATTCGTGCAAAAACTTTCTCCATCCTCTCTTGTGAATGGAACATTTTTAATTAACATACAATATCAAAGGCTGCAGGACTTCATAAGTCAATGCAAATCCTGTATTTGTACAGTAGTATGAGTAGGCATATTACAGAGCACCACTCTGCGAAAAATGAATATTGCTTTCATGGCCTGAGTTCAGTGCACAGATGTCTACTCAGTAATGGATTTCCGGCAATCAAATATTTTCTTTAATGCTATAAGACAGCTTGGCAGTATTTGATCATGATTACCCTAAGCATTCCGTGGTGTTTTGGGGTGTAATTAGATGGGAAAGTATCCTAGCAATTTATTCTAAATAGCAATTGTCCCATGAAGTAAGTACTTCTGTGTATGATATTACAGCTCATTGTCAAGATTTCATTTCACAAATGTTTGTGTTTCATCTGGTGGAATCCAGGTCATCTACCTTGAATGTCTAACCCTATGTCTGCTTCATCTGCCCCTGCCTGCCAAGTGTGGGTCAATCTGACCTCCAGAAGTACATAAAATCAGCAGAGGAAGGCCAGTTTCTCTGACAACATGCAAAGACAGATCCAGTTCATCTAAGTTCCACTTGTACAGAACCAGTGATGAGTGTTCATTGCACTGTCTACATGCCTAAGACAGAGGTAAAAGCCTCTCATTTGTTCTTCTTCTTCCTTCTTCTCCATCTGTAAAGGAAGCTGAGAAAGAACAGCTCAGACCCAAACATCTGAGCTTGAGCTACATAAAGTTATGTCATTGGGATCCTACTGCTGAAAGGCCATCCCAAAAGAACAACCTGCAGCCAGATCTTGGTTCTGGTCACTCCACCCAAATGTGCTGAGGTTCTTCCACCCTTTGTCAGAAGTAAAAGTAAAGGCCTAAGTCTCCAAGCCATCACCTTCACAGCTGGGAACACTGAGGCAGGCTAGAAATGGGAAATAGGAGAACTAGCCCTCTTGCTGAAATGCAGGGAACGTTGCCTGCCATGGGGCCCATGAAGAACCTCCTCATGCATTGTAGTATGCTGTTGAGGTGAACCTGCCTGAGGACATTCCGAGAAGGGTCAGTCATTGGCAAAGCGTCTTCCACACCTGGTGGTATATCATCCCACATTGTTCACTTAGAAGTCCACAGGACAAAGCAGCTGGCCTGCTTTTGGGGAATATGAGAAGTGCATGCTCAGGCTGCTGAGGACAGGTTCATTACTGCCTGGGCAAGGGTTCTCACTGGGTAGACTGTATGCAGTAGGTGACTCCATCTTCAGTTTGATCCTAATGCCAGGTTAATTTCCAAAAGCAAGGTCCTTTGAGATTTCCAGCTTGAGGCAGGCTGGGATCCTACCTCTACTTCAGCTGGCTAGTGGTTGCACCCTGGAGCCTTGTTCCTCTGTCCAGCTGCTGGTAGAGAAGACTGAGATATGTCAAGAGTACAGTGAAGAGAGGAAATATAATATCTGTTTTCGGCTTCGTACATGTTTCTCCAGGCTGCCATGGAAAGCTCTGATCTTGTCCTGTACTGAGACCCAGAGGTGTGCTTGGCTTTTTGCTCCATTCCTGTGCAGTATCCAGAGCAGGAAGGATAAATCCCCCCCAAAAAATCTGACAACTGCTCTGCATAAGAACAAACAAAATGGAGGTGGTCAAAGAGCGAAGAGTCTGGCTACGGTTGCCTCTTGCATGCCACAGAAGCCTGATTCAGAGCAGAGGAAGCACACAGCACCTTACAGATCAAGCTCAGTGGACAGGTGAGATGCTGCAGGTAATAAATTGTCGGCTGATACCTCAATCTATTTTAGCTCCTGCTCTAGAAAAGTTCATATGATAAGAAAATATGGTATTTGTAGAGTTTCCTGGCTTGTTCTGAGAGAACTGTAGAAGTGCTGGTGGAAAGGGATCTCTGAAGGTCTCTAGTCCATTATTCCTCTCAGAGCAGGACAATCTCCAACAGCAGATCAGGTCAGCTGTGGCTTTGTCTAGAGGATCCTGAGCACTTCCAAGGACTGACATTATGCCCTCCCTGGGTGACCTGTTTCAGGGCTGTGCTACAGTGAAGATTTTCCTTATTAAAAAGAGAGAAGACACAGAGAAGAAATATTGGTGTGAAGACGCTTTCCAAATACTGGTTAAATCAGTGGATGAAAACAATTGCTAGATCCTGCTGTTGCTTATCTTTTGCCAGCTGTTCCCCATAACTGTAAAACTAAAAGCTCATCTGCTAATCTTCCAGCATGCCCTGGTCAGATCTTGTCCAAACCTTAAGAATATGCAGTTCCCTTAAGAATATACTGTTCATCTGGGTGTTTGGTAGTGCACAAAACTAGTATTAAGGGCATATCCTTTTTCTTATACCTAGTTCTCCATCAGAGAGATAATGGAGAAAATGATGGCTTCCTCATCAGAGTCTCAGATGAAGGAACGCATTATACCTTAGAAGTCCCAGATTTAATGATCCTGCTTTGTCTGCACCTTTTTGACTCTTCACAATATTTTCATTTATATTTATGAGATTATAGAGAGATTTCAAATGTTATAAACTTCCCAAATCCTCAGAGTAAAGGAAAAAAAAAAAAAAAGAGCTTTTTGCTATGAGTTTATGAACAAAATAAACGAAGCCAAATCTAGAGGATGCAGGCAAGAAGAGTGAGACCTGTTGGGCAGAGAAAAGTGGAAAAGCAAAAGAAGTCAATCTTGGCTGCAATTTGGGAGTGTATTTCAGTAAGCCTCACACATCTGCAATATGGGGAAAGCCTGCAGGGAGCTCATAGTTCCCAGAAACAGGTTCTGACTGTTCAAAGAGGTCCTTGACATACAGGGATGCCATTTGGGTTTCTATGCATGGCACAGTACAGCTGGCAGCTCCATTTATCAGACTTCTCCCACTGCTGGCTACTGCGTCTGTTTTGCACATTGTGGTGGATGGTGGAGGGCCATGGTCCCTCTTCAGCACTGTGACCTCCTGTGCCCAGCAAAGAAGGTCCACCCGAGCGGTGATCTGCCATCGGACCTCACTATGTGGTTTTACTCTGGGAGCCCCCACCATGGAGAGCAGATATTCAAGAGGATTCACTTGTTCCCACACCAGTTGCAGCCATACAACTGGGTGGTTAAGTGGGGTACAGTGTGTTGGCACAGCAGAATACCCCTGGCTCACGGTTACAGTACACGGTTTTCTAGGAGAGATTGAGTTTATCAGTGCAAGTCAAACTGCTGGAATTAAGCCCAGCTACACAGTAATGTCTCTTGGAAGCAAGCACTTAGAAAGCCCCAGGTGGTGGCCTCCCGATGTGGCAGCTATTTGTACAGAGCAACAATGTACATTCCTCTTAATTGGATGATGTATGGATTTCACTCCTTGCCTAATTTGCCACCAGAAACTCCTGGCCTGCTTCTTTACCAGAGTTCTCTGCAAAGGAAACTTCCCAGGCCTGTCACACGCTGCCTTGCTTCTTCCCATGAATCTTTTGGTCTTTTTCCAGGTCTTTTGGTCAGATATATCAGAAAAGCCTAACAGACAATGGGATGGAAGCCTCAGAGCCAGGTTTTTACAAAGGACAGGAGCATTGTAGGTCTCAGGCTTGATTTCATCTGTTAGTTATCAGCTATATCCTACAAAACCATCCTCTGTGGCTTTGACCAGGAACATCTCCTGAGATCCCAAATCTTGGAGATCAAAAGTCCTGATTGAAATCAACATGGGCCTGCCCACCTTCTCCTGGCTGTGTCAGAGTACAACAGCCATGCCTGGGAAGTATGAGGCAGATGCAGGTCTCCATGCGTTCTGACAAGCCTTTCTACACCAGGACACAGCCATTTGAAGGGCACTGAAGGGCTGAGAGTCCCAGGAAAGAAGGTGTTTCTTTGAAGATGGACTCTAGACCTGGTTGAAATCTCATCACTTGCAAAAGCTGTGTCCTGCCAGGCCTTGACCTTATTCATTCTTTGCCTTCTGCTGGGTGCAGCAGCACACATCCCTCCCCTAGAGCTGCAATGTGACACCTTAGCTACTCAGCCAGCGCTCCTTAGCCTGGGCTGAATCAGTCCCTTCATGACAATGGCAATATTACGAACATCTCCATCCATGCTCCTTCTGGCCTGGGCACTTCCATGTCCTGCAGTTCCTGAAGACTGCATATTTGGACGAGTCTGTAAAAACAAGTGCCCAGTTTCAGGGTCAAAGTCTGTGGTAACCAGCACCAACAGTAGTTCTGGCTTTGAAAACTTGGATCCAGCTGAGAGGTAAGTGACCTTTCAGGAGCAGAACTGTGCTTTCTAAGAGCTGATGGTACGGCGTAGCAACTGAAAGCATTTTGTTCCCTACACCACTGAGCCTTCTCACAAAGGTGTCTGTGCTGACTTTTCTCACTAGCCTAGTTTAATTATTTTCCTTACTTTTAAATAACAGCAATACTTGCAAAAGGGGGGGGGGGGGGAAGCTTTGCTAGTGAAACTATGAAAGAAAGCACAACAAAGTGGTGCAGAACAGGCCATTTCTGTGTGCCCTGCGAGACACACAGTACTTCTGAGGTTCTTCAGCCCTTCATTGAGGGATATGTAAGAGAACAACGAGCCTCTGTGTGACCTGGGAACATTTCTTCTTTATTCTGTCTCCATCTACACGTGGACAATCTTGTTATCACCTGTAGTAGTTTCACATGACACGTGATCGTGCCAAACTGGCAGCTATATTTTGCTCACACTCAGAGATGATTTGCAGCCAAAAAAAAAGTTAAGATGCAAAAGCAAGAAAACTGTGTCAATGGTGTTTGGCTGTATCCCAAGCCCAGTAACACAGCAGGCGTGGGAGCTCCCTCGGATGTTTTTGCTTGACAAACTCCCACTTGAAATGGCTGATGAATTTCAATATTTGGACAGATGGCTGGATTCCCAAATCTGATTTTAAAATACACATTGAAGCTCTTCAGAAATTGCAGTATTCTCCTTTACAGGGAGTTATTTGCTTGGAAGAAGACATTCTTCTTTTTTTGTTGTTTTAATCAGCACAGTTGGTAACCTCTTCCCACCACAGACTGCGCTGGACCTCTGATCATTTCCTTGCTTGATGTTCCTCCCCATGATATTTGGAAGGGTTGTGCTAGGGATCATTGCATTTACGGTAGACTAATTTTTTTCTGCAATCAAGAAGGGCTGTGGTATTACCAGGTAACAAACTCTAAGAAGTCCATTTTCCCATAAATCATATTCAAACTATCCACTTGTCTGCATCTGCAAAGCAAAGATGAAAACCATATAATGATATAGTAGTTTGAATGATAAAAAAAGAAGTTAGAAAAACAAAATTATAATATGATAAGCTTAATCACACCCATTTAACCTTCCTCCAAGTCAGTGTCATTCTTCTGGAAAATACTCCCCATAAATGAGGCCCTGCAATACCCTTGCTGAGACCCTGCTCTAAACAAGCCACCCACAGTGGAGAAGACCCTGACAGTGGCCTGGCTAAAAGCACAGAGTGGGTCAGGAGAAGAGTCAGGATTAAAAGTGAAGTTGCCAGCATCCTAAAGTCCTTTGGCCACTCCTAAAAAAAAGAGGAGAAGGAAGTTTGTGACACCAGTTTTAGATCTAAGTTAAGGTAGGCAAAGACCTCCATGCTGGTCAAAACCCCATCTCCCCTGCTCAGGTACTACCAACCTCCCCCTTTCATTACAGGGCTTAGGAAAAGTCCAGATGATAAAGCTGAGCCTGGAAAGGGCTTGTGACGCCTCAGATGCCTGCTGAGTGCTGGCATTTGATGCACAGCTTTCCACCTTTGCTGCCCCATGAACTTACTGCCTAGAAGACACTTTTGCCAATATCTGGGCTAAAACACTTTCTGATTAATACAGGAGGAAAACATGTGTCCTGAAGTTCCCTTGATGCCTGGCCAACAGTAAAACATCTGCAAAAGCACAGATGAAGGAAGAAAGGGAGAAGATCTCTGGGAAGGCAAGAAGTTACCTGCATTTTTGCACCACGAAGAGGAGCTGGCTCAATATGTTGTGTCAAAGGGAGTTGATGTTGCACTCCTGATGGTGCTTGGCAGTGAGCAACCCTGGGGATCCTATGACGGATGTTAGGTCATCTGGAAAGCTGTTGGCATTGCTAGTCCTCCCACCAGACAAAGGACAAGAAAAAGAAAAGGAAAATAAACTTTTTAGGTTACAGTTATTATTTCAATAACAAAGCTGTTCTCTAGCTCTGTCTGGAGGGAAAATGCCATTGGGTGTTCCTTGCCTGCAGGAGACATCAGAGGATGGAAAGCCCTTGTTCCCCTGTGTGAGGGATGTTGGAACCCTGACTGAAGTGAAATGCACCATGTTAGTCCCAGGACCCAATGCCATGGTGACACACATTCCCTATGACATTATCAGCATGAAGTCATGGAGGTTATGGTCACTGCCCTCTTCTAATGAACCCTTCTGATGAATCTTGCCTAATTCACCAGCTCAGAGAGTGCCTCTCCCACTATGGAGTCCTACCAGATATTCGCATCTTCTCACAGCACAGCAGCATGGTCTGGGGGCCTGGGGCAGGCTGGAGGCAGCGGGGGGCCCAGGTCTGCCTTGGCTCTGCTGTGGACAGCCGGGGGAATTTGGCTGGGCTGGGCAATCCCTCAACCTGCCCCTGTGCAAAACAGACCAGCCATGAGGGGCTTCTCACCCAGCTAAGCTGTGCATGGCTTAGTCATAGAATCATAGAATCATTTAGGTTGGAAAAGACCTTTAAGATCATCGAGTCCAACCATCAACCATGCCCACTAA
>JANHGO010000069.1:83247490-83269892 GCA_024606505.1 Aquila spilogaster
ACAATCCCCCTACTCACTAGTGGTTCCCCTTCTTAAATACGTTATCCCAGAGGTGCTACCACAGCCACTGATTGGGTTGGCCTGGACCAGCAGCAGGTCTGACTTGGAGCCGGGGAAGCTTCTAGCGGCTTCTCACAGGAGCCACCTCTGCAGCCCCCTCCCCTGCTACCAAAAAAACCCCCATGCCACACAAACCCATAACAACAAAGTATTCTCCTTCACGAAGGGGCTGAAAGAAAAAAATAATTAAAATAAAATCATTCTGCTTTAAAACATTTAAGAAGTAAAACGGTACCTGCAGGAACCTCCTACAACTCCATCCCAGAAAGCTCTACAAAGGCCAAGGGAGCAGTGAGACCAGACAAAAGCTGTTTCTGGAAGCACATATGCTCTGCCTTGACATTGGAGTGTCGTTCAAGAGCAAAACACAAAGCTGTATATCAAGGTCTCTTGGCTTCTTTCATAGGAGCTGAGAGAGGGAGGGTGGCATAACCTTTCAGACCCTCAGTAATATCTTCCCCCCTCTCCCCCAGCAGGCAGGGATGAGTTTTATGGACACCTGATACTCTCAGAGGAATGAAACCGATTGAAAAAACATCCTGAAAGTGTCTTCCTGGACTGAAGTGGGGCATTAACCCCTCTGAGGCTTGAGCCACGGATGAGAAGCACAAATATAAGACAATGGGGTGCCAACTTATTTGACTGTCCCCCTGGGGCTACAGGACCTTGAAAGAAGCCCCTTCACCCCTTTCCCTCTATAAAGAGAGCTCAGCAACCTGCCATGAAGTCTCACAGGACTGTGTGGTCCATTGCTGCTCTCAACCCAGGGCGCAGGTTTAGTATGATGTGACATTGCAGTGAATCCTTGGCAGTTCCTGCATTGCCCTACGGTCTACTCTCAGCTCTCTGCAGTAACTCCAGGGATTCACCTATCTCTTTTCCAAGAAGTTGTTTAGGGTCAAGCCCTTGGGCAGAATTGCAGCAAAACCATCTCTTCCACTGTAGACGGAGAACCTTCTGGAGGTGGAGATGGATTTCCCGTGCATGCCAAGGTGAGACACTCGAGGGCTATTGGTTGGCTTCTCATTGAAAGTTGTCACTCCTTTGGGATGTTTAAAATAGTCACCATTTCCCTTCCCTCACAAGCAGGTCTCCAGAGAGCCATGAAGCTGTGGGGCTGCTCTCAGATACTGCCCCATCCCACTGAATTTACCAGGCAGGAGCCATATTTGGCTTCTCTCATGTTCTTGAACAGAACAGAGATAGGCAGGCAAGAAAGCAAGAATAGTCAGCCCCAAAGCTGAGTTCATTTCTGAGCAACACACATGAGCACCCAGTGCCCTGTGCCTTGGCCCTGGACTCACTCCCAACGAGTTATTCCCGTTCTAGCTGCATTTTCTGTTATCTCCAAAAATGTGTTCCTTAGGCTGTGGGTCCCACGCTGCCCATGCTAAGTGACTACTGCAATCAGTGCACTCTGCTGATGAGAGGTGCTTTTTCTGGCAGGCATTTGTAGTACAAATTTGGGATAGCCCAAGGCCCATCTGAGCACTAGGCTGCTCATTACATCCATGGAGCTATGGAGGTCTTCTAAGCTGAGATGTTCTCAGAAAAGCCTATCTATGGAAAGAGCCTAATCTAATGGAGAAAAAAAAAGTTTAATAGTCTTGCCCAGAATAGTTTGGGGTTTTTGTCTCCTTGGCTTCACCTGATGCAAACAGAGGCATAAAATCCCATCCAAAGCCAATGTGTAAATCTAAGAAACATCCTCCACAGATTGCAATTAATGAAAACAAAAAGATGAACCCACCAGGTCTAGCTTAATGACCAGACACATGAAATACCAAGAAATGGAAGATGATAGAAGTGGAAAAGGCTTAAGATTCGGAAGAATATTTCTGTAGAGCCTAAAGGCAACCATGTCTGTGTGGCAATAAAGAAGCATCACCTTCTCAAGAAGACACCTTTCAAGCTACAAAAAGGTTAAATTTTGAAGTTAAATCCTATGATAAATAAAATATTACTGAACATTGCATGACTGCAGGAAGAGCTACGGATTAGCATAGCTTGAAATGAAATGCCAGTCTATGCGTGGGTGTGGAGAGGGGGTTGTGCACAGTATGCTTGGCAGATACTTTAGATCCTGAAAGCAGTTATAAGAGAAAAGACTTATAGAGAGCCTTAAAGACTCAGTAAATCTCTTATAGCTGGACATGCATGGGATGCTGAATTCAGGATCCATCTAATATATTTGTATGTTTTGAAGGCTGAAAACAAAATTTAGCCCTGCTACCTCTTTAACCTGGGGGCACACTTCTGTGGGGTTCGGTCTTTGAGCCTGGTAGCCCAGCTGGCCAAGGGTGCAGGAGCAGTGCTATTGCAATCCCTTTCCTACAGGGTGTTCCCTGTGTCAGCTCAGGGGCTCCTGGCAGCAGAAGTAGAGTCACCCGGGCATGCGCACTTCATCTTGCCCCAAAGCAGGGTAACACACACTAGGTGGTTGGTGCTTCCACTACAGTGCTTCAGTCACATCTTCACCAACATCCTCTGCCACATCCACATCAATGACCTTGAACAGGTACCAGTGTAGCAGGGTGAATAGATAGGCAGGGCTCCAGGGCCTTCTTCCTACTGGGATCTCCTAAGGGGCACTGCACTGAGCTGGTGGGATTGATACTCACAATGGGGGCAGCTCTAGTAAGTCAGAAAGTCTGCTTTAACATAAGCAGACCCACAATGTACATACCTATAAGCTCATATATTTCACTTCACTTACGGGATGAACCAAGAGCTAAAACACTATCTGTAACCCTCATTCTGTTGAGGAGAAGTAACTCATTAGAGGGGATTATAGAGAGTGAAGTTTAGGGAAATTAACATAACTTATTAAAGCAGGAGCGTTTTTGTTTGCAGCTTGCACCTCTAAAACCTCTGCTGCAGGTAGCTGTGTTTCCCCTGCAGAGCTGCATGGTATTGCCAACATCACAGGAGTCCTGTCCCTTTCAAACTGCTCAGAGACATGTACGGGGAGGCTTTGGTGGTTGCTGCTTTTTTTTTTTTTTTACCCCTCAGATTAGTGACAAGATAGTCCAGTCTGTGCAACTTGAAAGAGCTCTTTCTTCTTTCATATTTTTCGATCCAGAAATAATGAGTGTCACTGATGGCTGGAGAATACAGTGAGTGAGAAGGTCAGCAGAGGACAGTCCACAAAGGACTAAAAGAAAAAATGATGTGGCTGAGGTAGAGATCCACAGATATTGGGAAGTGAAAGCTCTCCTTGGAAAGTTCTTTGCCATAAGGGTCTTTAAGCCTTTGCTGGAAATAAGGGAAGGCCAAGGGAGAAACACAAAAAGAAAACACGGATCACAGTCCAGAAAGTAGTACATCAAGGGTCTTACCTGTCATGTGAGAAAAAACAGGAAGAATTGAGCTTGTGCTTCAGGAGCTGGGGTTTCAAGACATCCTCGTGAGAAAGGCACCAAATCCCTCAGCCCTGGGGACTGAGGGCTGGGCAGTGGGGACACTTGAGCCACGCACCCAGCTGCATGATGCTAGCAGGGATGGCAGCACAGTGTGAGGGGACACAAGTATCTTAATTATGTATATCAGCAGCGTGCCAGCCTGAGCACAGCTGATAGGCAATGAAGTTAATAGGGTCTCCTAGCCCCAAATTGACACGTGGTTGGAACCACAAGTTCTCGGTGGGACTCACTGTGAAGCCTTATGTGTTGGAGCACAGCTTTCAGAGAACTGCTGAGTTCAGGAATCACAAGGACCATGGCCTGACTGAACGCAAGGCACATGGGACAGACTTTCACATGCTGGGAGCTGTCTGTGAACTACATCTGTCCTATGCAGAGTGATTGCAAGAGGTTTGGAACCACTGCAGCAGCAAAGGAGGCAATGCAGAAAGGGAGCAGTCAATCCCCCCTGCCCAAAGAAGCCCATGGAGACACGAACAATCCAGGCCGAGTGAGACCATTTCACTCCATTCTCAGGCCAGGGAGTCCTGCCTCAGGAACTGCCACCTTGACCAACTAGAAGAAAAATCTAACCTTTCTGCTCATTTTGCAGCACCCAGTGTGATCTGCTTGCTTCCCACAGCAAAATGGTGAGCAGTTGCCAAGTGGATTTGCTGGGACTGGTCCAAGTTGTCACTGCACAATTTCACGAGGGAGCTGAAAAAAGCAGCTGCCTGCAAGCCAAGAAACTTTCAGCCTTTTTTTGATCTCCTTGAAGGTTTGGAGCTTTGTGCTAGCCAAGGAATGCAGGTGCTATAGCAATTAGGAGTCCACGTATTTTCATGAAGCCATTGAACATCCCAATTATGCTGCACTGACAAAGGCTATATTCACCACCACATCTGTTATCTCCATTTACAGGAGCTCTTTTGTAAACCTACACATATATTACTCTTGGCTAGCTCCTCTGGGAAATCTGCCTGTCTCACTTCCAGCCTTATGATTGTCCAATTACTTCTATTCCTGCCTTTGCCCTATCCCATCCTATTGATTTATACCCTGCTTTAAGGGTGGTTTTATCCAGTTCCCCAAAGTGGAATAAGCTGTCACTGCTAGTAGCAAGTTATCAAAGCCAAAAGGTGTCTTGAAGCACAAGAAGAAGGTGATCTCTGTGAGGGTAAAGAGGGAGCTTGCATCAATCCTACAGAAAAAGAGGCCAGAGCAGGGCTTAAATCCCGTCTTGGAGAGCACTATTAGGGAGTGTACCATGCAACAGGGCTCCTTTGTGCACAAGATTCTGCAAGCACCAGACCCCACTGACAGCACAGCCAACAGGACCATGTGGCAGACCTGTTGGTCACCAAGATTGCCAGTCCCACTGGGTCCAGGACAGACAGTCAGGGTCCCAGCACTGCTCTGCAATAGCAGGAGATCCAGGCAGGGCTGCAAAGGGACATCAGTCAGTGGTGCTCTTCACTACTACGGTTCATTTCTCAAAGAGTGACACTTGACCTGTTGGATGAGAGTGGGAGTACGTTATTTGAGCAAGATGAGTGCTCCATATTAGAGGTACAGGGCACAGACCTCAGTGAGGTTTCTGAACGAAGTCAAGCTCTTCATTGGCTTCCTGAATTATGTGGGATACTTCAGGGATTGTAGCCAGTTTGGATGAAAAAGGAGCAGTACCACTCAAAACACCATGTTTGTTGTTCTATAGACTAATGCAAACTGTGAAAGAAACCTGGTGACAAAATGTGGTCCAAGTTGTCTGTTTCTTTTCTATCCATCACTGCAACGGGGTGGCTCTTCCAAAGGTGTCCGTCACCCAAATAAGCTTCAACAGTCCTACCACCCACCTTATGCAGGACGACTCCAGTGAGCCGAAGGCTGACACAAGATCCTATTTTTCTCCTGGAGTCACTGAGAGCACTCTGAAGATAAAGCAGGTGAAGAATGCAGCTACCCAGCATTTTCTATCCCCACAGTGCATGGCCACATCCAGACTGGGAGAAGAGCAGTGTGGGAACTGTGCTGAAAACAGCCTGCAGAAACAGATACCAATGGTGCATCAGGAGAAGTGACTGCGACGGGGGCCTTCACACTAGATAAGACCATTGGGGACATCAGTGTCAGCACTGATCTGCACAGGGACTTTGCAAGGGAGTTAGCACAGGAGAGCAAAAGTGGGGTTGAAAGTACATTATGCTATCTGTTGTGTGGGCACCCCCTTAACCATGGCACATTGCACCAGGGCAGCAGCAGTGCAAAGGAGCACAGCCTGCTGCACGGCGGTAGGTAAACACAGGGTGGGGCTGGAAGGCTCCCAAAGTTCCAGTGGTGGATCCTGATTGATCAGGAAGCAGCAGCTGCCAATAAATCCCACGTGCAAAGCTGTGCTATGGTGTTAGGAGGGTTGAGGGTGTTTATGTTTGTGCTGGGTTTGGGTCATCTAGAAAATATACCTAGCAGTAAAAAGCTGTATTCTGCACTGGGTATTCCCTGCTGTGGTGGGTTGACCCTGGCTGGATGCCAGGTGCCCACCAAAGCTGCTCTATCACTTCCCCCCTCAGCTGGACAGGGGAGAGAAAATATAATGAAAGGCTTGTGGGTTGAGATAAGGACAGGGAGAGATCACTCAACCAATTACCATCACAGGCAAAACAGACTCAACTTGGGGAAACTTAATTTAATTTATTACCAATCCAATCAGAGAATGATAATGAGAAGTAAAAACTAAATCTTAAAACACCTTTCCCCCCCCCCGCCCCTTCCCAGGCTTAACTACTCCCAAATTCTCCACCTTCTACCCACCAATGGGGCAGGGGAATGGGGAACGGGGATTGGGGTCAGTTCATCACATATTGTCTTTGTCGCTCCTTCCTCCTCAGGGGGAGGACTCCTCATTCTTCCCCTGCTCCAGCATGGGGTCCCTCCCACAGGAGATAGTCCTTCATGAACTTCTCCAACGTGAGTCCTTCCCTTGGGCTGCAGTTCTTCATGAACTGCTCCAGCATGGGTCCCTTCCCATGGAACAGACTGCTCCAGTGTGGGTCCCCTGCGGGGTCACAAGTCCTGCCAGAAAACCTGCTCCAGCGTGGGCTCCTCTCTCCACTGGGCCACAGGTCCTGCCAGGAGCCTGCTCCAGTGTGGGCTTTCCACGGGGTCACAGACTCCTTTGGCCATCCACCTGCTCCAGTGTGGAGTCCTCCACGGGCTGCAGGTGGACATCTGCTCTACCGTGGACCTCCATGGGCTGCAGAGGGACAGCCTGCCTCACCATGGTCTTTCCCACAGGCTGCAGGGGAATCTCTGCTCTGGTGCCTGGAGCACCTCCTCCCCTTCCTTCTTCACTGACCTTGGTGTCTGCAGGGTTGTTTCTCTCACATTTTCTCACTCCTCTCTCCGGCTGCAGTTGCTTTTGCACAGCAACTTTTTCCCCTTCTTAAGTACGTTGTCCCAGAGGCACTACCACCGTCTCTGATGGGCTCGGCCTTGGCCAGTGGCGGGTCTGTCTTGGATCCGGCTGGCATTGGCTCTGTCGAATGTAGGGGAAACTTCCAGCAGCTTTTCACAGAAGCCACCCCTGTATCTGTGCCCCCCCCCGGCAAATATCTTGCCATGCAAACCCAATACACCTGCACTGGGTGTTCCTTGCTATGTGGTTGCAGACCGAGAATGGATCATGTAAAAGACCTGTCCAATGTCCAGTATTTCTGCTGAATAACATTTATTGAGGTGTTGCTCCAGCTCCTACACTGGAAGCATTCAGGACAGGAGGAATGAGGTGGTCTTAGAAGCAGCTAAAGGCACCATCAGATCTGGATTTGGCATTTCTAGTGTTTCTCCTAAAAAAAAGTGCTAAAAAATCCCCCCAAATCCACATCAAAACTAGGTGGAGCTGCTCTTCAGGAGCATGGGAAGAACAAATACATCCTTTCCCATGCCCTTGGCCAGATTTGGTGTATGAATGCAGTGTAAGGGAATATTTTTAGAGGAAAGAGTATGTCAGCTCTGGGAGGATGCTACCAAAGCTAATGTTCAAGTGAAGATTAACAGGAGGTACAGGCAAGATATGGTGAAATGAGTTAGGCAACCCTCTTCTAAGTTTTGCCATGTTTGAAAATTGAGCCCCTTGGCACAGCAGGGTGATTCAGAGCTCAAGGTTAAGCACTCAGGGTGTGAATTAGGGCTTTCTGGAGGAGAATTCAAAACCCATATCCCAAATATAGGAAATTGAGAACTAGCCAAAAAAGTATGACACACCTAAGTCTTCTTGAGCAAGGCACCATTAACTCTCTTACCAGCGCCCACAGCCTCTTCTCAGGACAGTCACCCAAAATGACACTAATTAGGCCAACTGGCACCAGTAACATTTCCTGGAATACATGAGTGAAAGAATCATGATGCTAAACAGTTAAAATATTGCCAGACCATCCCATTAACCTACCCAGATATTTCTAAGAGCTAGAAAAATAGATGCTTCTTTATGCTCCTTTTATGTATTGCCTAAAAGACCCATGACGAACAGTGCAGTTCTTGATGCTGCATTGATTTAAAGCTTGTGGGCCCACAGAAAGTGCTTTGGGATATGTCAGTTAATTAATAGTGCATTTTGGAAAGACATCTCTCCTCTCCAAAAGAATGGATGCTGGACAGAAATTAAAAGAATATGTGGAGACCCCCAAGGCAGAATCCAATGAGTGATGGATCTGGTTTATGAATTCTTTGCAGAGGACCAGACCTCTTGTCACTGTTCCCATAATGCTCTGTTAATTCAAATTCAACTTTATAGCCATATGCATAAGCTCTAAAGGAATTAGTTTGTGAAGGAGAAAGACAATTTTGTTTATACACTGAACTCATGTCTAATTTTTCTCTGGTTTCTGCCACTGGCATCAGCAGCCTTTGTCAATGCAAATCCAAGGGACAGGACTGCGTGACAGGACTGCTGAGGTACTCATTAGGTATTGTTTGTTTCTATCATCAAGATAGGATTTAATTTAGCTGTTAAGTTTCATCTCCAGCTTTACCTTAATGACTGGGCAGGACATGAAATCTTTCCCCAGCGCCAAGCAGTTTGCACAGTTGTTTCAGGTGGCATGTCAAGATTAAGCAGAAGGAAATGGAACCAGAATCCAAATAGGACTACAGAAAACTGAGTATAAGACTCCTCAAACTTCATTGTACCTCGGTCACTAATTTGCTGTTGATCTTCAAGGTCAGGATTGAGGTAGGTCAAACTAGATGAAGGAAATCCATTGTTTAGTTTGCCATCTTTTTTAGCTGTGTTGTGCAAGCAGTTCTGGGATGAGACTGTGATATACCCAGGTGCTGAGAAGCTCCTGAGGTTCTGTAGAAATCTGAAAGTCCTTTCTCTGCTTGGGTTGCACAGACAGTCTCTTTGCTAAACATTACTGTCTACAGTTTTCTGTCCTGTTGTGTCAATCATGATGCAGGGTATGCCTGACCAAATTCCAACTATACCTGAGGTACCCAGGTAACTTTCTTTCTCAGTGGAGCAATGGAATTCAGTGGGCATGAAAAGGAACAGATCTGGGTCTTTTTAGAACCAACCAGCAAGCCAAAAAAGAGGATGGATGGGAAGGCGAGTGAAGCTTTATCTGCAACACACCTCTTTGCCTGCCTTCTCTAGTGCGATGTAGCCAGTTCCCTCAGGAAGGGTTTAGAACTTCAGTGGTCGACTTCAAGTACCTTAATTTTCCAAAATGGTCCTTCAGCACCCATAGCTGTTGGTGTTGCAGACTGTTTGCTTTACCCCACAAACCCATGGACCGTTAACTCCCCACCTCCCAGTTGGTAGATAAGGTGATATGTGTTATCAGACTCTAGCAGCACTGCCACTCCTCACCAAACTAATAAATAATCCCATCTGACCCTAGATGTGGTTCATAGGCTCCCAAGGACCTGCTTACCCTCACAATGAAAGGCCCAGGGGTCTGGAGGAGGGTGGAAGCTTCAACCTGAGGTATATCTACATTGCTGGACACAGTCCTTCATGTAGTCTGCCCATGTTCTCCATAGATATATTAACTTGGCCTCTACACCAGCTCATCTACACAGCTGCCAGGCAGTAGCAGGCTTGCACCTTAGCTGGCTTTGAGGCAGAACAGAACAGACATGTGCCCTTCCTGAAGCTATAGTGTCACATGCACTTGGGGGTTTGCCCCATTTAGATTTGTGTGAGCTTTTTTCAGAGCATAATCCATGAATTAGACATGCAAAGGAAGAAGTAAGAGCTACAAATTGGAAAATAAAACATAGGGAGGGGTCAAGCGGAGTGCAGAGGCCCTTAGAAGTATCTCTCAAAGAACAAAGACATACTGGGGAAGGCATGAGAAGGAGACAAAATAAATTATATGTGAGAATCTGTCTTCCTTTTTAAAATTTTTGGCAAGGAATCTTTATCATCCATAAAGAAGAATCTGAAGAAATTACATGGGCTAATGTGCAGGGAGGGGAGTGAAAGGGAGAGGGGAGGACTTGAACAATCACCCTGCCCACAGATGGGCTGGTTGATGAATTGATGGTGTTTGTAACACTTAGCTGCAAAATACATGGACAGCTGGAGGAAGGCTGAATCTCTCTGATTCCCAGCAAGGTATGAGATTTCTACACCCAGAGGCTGATAGATGCCAAGAAAATGGAGACCAAGTTCTCAGAGGAACTGTCTGGCACAAAGACTGCTTGGCTACAGAAATGGCAACCATGGATGACAAGGGTTACAGAGGATAAACATCCCTCAAAAGGGCATCTTTCACTAATTTTGCAGTCCCTTCATGCATAGCCAAGTGGGCCAGCTGAGCACAAGCTCACCCAGAAGCAGGGAAAGGATGAACATGGAATTGGGGTGCCTCTGAAGTGCCCCCAGTGCCTCGCTCCAGCTGTTGCACCAGAGAAATGTGGGGCTCCACTAACCTCCAGTGTCACATCTGCCTGCCCCAGAAAGATGTCTGAGAGATGCTGGCCTCAAAGCCATCTCCTGCCCTTGCTGTCTGAGTCCCCTTCACTCAGCCTGTGGGGTCTGAGCCTGGACCTGCAAGGACCTTCAAGTGAATGCTTGTTTTGAGGAGCTAAATGGGGAAGAATGTCAACAACGTGTACACTTCTGCCTTAGAGCCTTTGATCCTGTGTCCTCCAAACAAGGAACTAGCTGGGACTCCTACCTGGGGCCATAAATAAACTGTGTCATAAATAAATTGTTCCAAGTAGTTTTACCTTAACACTGTCAACCAGCATAGCAGTCATATACCTTGTTCATAACTGATCTCACTGCAATTGCTGTCTGGCTCTGAGGGACCTGCCCACCATGTTCTTTGAAATGGTTCAGAGAAGAAAAAAATGCACACTAGTTTTCTTATTTTTTTCATTCTGTTTTTCATAAATTCCACACTTCCAGGATTTCATTCTAGTTATATAGACTTACTTTTCTGGTAACATAGATATCTTTCAGTTTATAAAAATGCCAGTTCAATACATCTCTGCAGAATATGATGAGACTGGAATTGAATTTCCTGTTTGTTTGGGGTTTTATTAGCATTTTATTATTGAGCAATCTGGCAAAACTAACCACATTTACTTTGTATATTCAGTGTCACCATATCTCCATTTACCTTCCTCCTTCCAAATGGAGAATAATAATATTGTTTGGTTATTTCCCAGATGGACCCAGCCCTTTTGGGGCATGCTTGCCTGAACTTCAGGTGGGCAGATGGGTTCAGGACAGGAATTCAACATCTACACCTACACTCAAAGGGGAGGTGGGGGGTATACAGCATGCAGCACTGCAGGCTGCTGTGAGTGTTGTCAGCACCAGTGTTATTGTTGGCAAGACAGGAGGTGTCACAGTGAAGAGCTGGCCTGTAGTAACCAGAGGGGACTTCTGATGGTACTTAACACAGCACAGTTTTCAAACAACATAATCTGCAATGTTAGGGATAACTGTAAGAGGACATGCCATGGAAGGACAGGGACTGTGTTTTGCTACCAGCACAGTTATCTCTGGTCACCTTAGAGACAATAAACATGGCAGGACAGAGAGGAGAAGGAGGTGATGGAAGGAGCAAAAAGATTTACATGATGCCAGGAAGCAGAATAGACTGGCAGCTGGGAAGACCAGCAAAGACTGGGGCACCTCAGGGAGGACAGGCTCCAGGATTATTCTCACCTCTCTGTATTTGGGGTTGCCCCTGCCATCACACACCTGGTTCATGCATTCACTGGAGCAGGACTGCCCCGACTCACTGCATGGGGGCAGCTGTGAGGATCCATTGCCACTGACTTGTAAGAGGTGGATGTGAAGCATAGGGACTGGTGCTGGACAGTGATGTGCACCTTGCAACAGCTCCAGCTGCCAGCCCCTATAGCGAAAGGCTGTCATGGAGAGGACAGGGAAGGATGTACAAAACAGTTGGTTCTTCAGGCTCTCCTGGTTTTTTACATCGCAGGAGCGAGTGTCTCTGGGGATATGGTTGACCCTTCCAGGTGTGTCTTGCACCACTGGGGTTCCTTGATTGCCCATGGCTCCTAATGAAAGGCCCCAGCTCCTGCTGAGTCCGAGTGCTGCTGTTCCAGCAAGGAAAGACCAAACAGGAAGAAAAGTGCTGACAGTTGCTTTTGATTATCCCTTCTTCCTCAGATGTTTTCTCTTGACTGGTAAGCAGAGTAGGGAGCATTAAACAGGCATCCCTGGCACTGAAAAAATGGAGCAGAAGATCCTTACAGCTAGTTTATACAATTCCTTCATCACATCTCTTATGTGTTTTCTTGTGCAGTGATATAAGTGTGTTCAAGTCTGGATGGAGCCATCTAGCACAGACCAGAGGTGCCCATATATCCAAAAGTGGTTTGTATTGATTTAGACTGATACACTTTCTGCTTGACATGATTAAGAGCCTGTTTAAACCTTCCTGTTTAGCAGTATTCCCAGTGAGCTCATCCAGGACTGGAAGAGTCAGGCAAACTCACCTTCTATCTCACTGCTAGGTGCCCATTCATAAAATAAGGATGTGATGTGTCAGAGAGATGTAGGGGATGCATTTGGGGAGCTGGGTATCTATCCGACTGGCTCATTTTTAAGAGATCAAGTTCTGGTCTGTTGCATATAAGCAATTTCTTCTCCTCTGCTGACTCATTTCCCTGGGTGAGTAGCATGAGCACTAGAAATGCCCTGACCACATTGTTAGGTCAGTACCTTCCAAATTAATGTTTTCTTTTTACATCTGACACTTTACATGAACACCTGGAGCTACCAGAGGGCTTGTCAAACTGACAGAGGTGCAGAGCAGCACACAGCGCATGCCATGATGCTGCCAGGGAATTCAGTCACTGCACTCGCCAGTGCTCCTGTTAAGACTCCTGCCCAAAAGGCTGCTTTTGGCCTGCCTTTCACTGACAATAGCTAAATAATAATCAGACAGACCCTTCTGCAAGGACCAAGTACAGACAGTTCAGATGTGCTTGGATCTGTTCAGAGCTGCAGGAATCCTGGAGACTTTGGTATACTGCTGCTGATTAGCCTTTAATTTGCAATTTTGTAATTAAGGCCAAATGTGGGGAATTCCCAATGATGCTGCAATCTTTTACAACCAGGAGACGTGAGAATCCTGATAGTGAGAAAGCCAGAAATCTTCTCCCAGTGCCAGGGCAGTAGTAGCCCAGTTTAGTGGCAGTCCAGACTTACTCATTCTGGATCAAAAGGGAAGCTATTGGTGCTGAAGGATAAATTAAGCTTTGGTTATTTTCCTGCACTGAACAGAGCAGAGCTACTGCTGGCTCACGTGAGTCTTGCACGTTCATGAGTGACTGTAAGCTCTGAGCCATGACTGCTCTCTTTTCTTGAATGAAACCATCTGGGCATTACAGGCTCCCTGAGTATGACACATGATTTTTGTTATTCAGATAAAGGGGGGCACTGATGGAGCACATCCAGCATGGGTACCCTTGAGGCTGCTTGTGTGGAAAGTAGCATCATCTGCATTCCCCGGAGAAAGGCACTACAAGGAGGCATAAGGATTCACAGGAAGAAGATTAGGCAAGCAGGGAGAGGGAAATGGAAAGAGTATATCAGTGGGAGTTCATATATGGGGGTTTCTGCACCAGATTGTCTTCCTGCTGCAGTGTCCCAGGTGTGGAGATGTGCCTGTGGGAATGAAGAGCAGAGTCATCCCATCCCTCCTGGGTTTGTAGGCTGGGTTTGTAGTCCAGCCTGATGGGTAGTCTGGTTGTACCACCATGACACAGACACTTGTCGTGGACATTTCTGCTGTGCCAGCACATTCTGGGGTTCCTCATCTTCAAAGCAAAGGGTCCCAGGACTGCTGGTGGAAGAAGCTAGTTACAGGTAACCTCTGGATATAGGGAATTGGACCCTGCAATGGAATCAGGAGGAAAATCTCAGCTGTTGCAGTGACTGTCCAGCCTGGGGAGTGCATTGTAGCCAGACCCGCTCTGGCATGGTACCAAGCAGATATTGCAAACTCAGGATGTTTCAAACAATCATGATTTGCAGGAGTTTCCCACCTCATGATCAGATTTACATGGCTGTCCCAGTCTCCAAGCCATGGTTTTGTGTTTCCATCTTTCTACTAAACTGGCTGGGAATATGATACTGCAAGTCCACCAAATCCCATTTCCAGGAAAATCGAGATATAACAACACCATTTTTCATCAGTTGAAGAGTCAATAAGAAACTAGGAAGCCCCAAACTCTGTTTCGTTGTAAGAACTCCAGATTCATGTTCCTCCCTTAAAAAGGTTTTATTTTCTATTACTCTAACATGGTATTTTCTGGTACATACCTGACTCCAAAGAGATCATAGAGATCACTTTTTTTTTCCCCTGGTGGAGCCAAATCTGATCACCAAAGCAGCACACAATGTTGAAAGACTGAAGAGGTATTTTGGTGACTTAGAAACCATGATGAACAGGCTGTCCCTCTTAGAGCAGCAGGTCAGGGTCCACATAGGGGAGCACTTGGCCCAGACTAGGACTAGAAGGAAACTTGACTAAGATCTGATGTGAGCTCTGAACAGCCTCCCCCACAGGAAGGTGAAGCCCAAACAGTGACAGCCGCTTACTGATAGTTCCTCAGCAAACACAAGCAATCAGTGCTCATTTTGTGAACTGCACCTGTCTTGCATTAGACAATCTGATGGGATGGGAAAGTGCTTTCAGATGTTGTGTCTGGCAAATGAGCACTGTTTGTCCCTGGTGCTGCTCTACTAAGTCAAGCTAAAGGGACATTAGCCACTATGACAAATTTGACCAGGCTGAGTCCAGGATGTGTTGTTGCAGGACTTTCCAGGAGTGTCTTGTGTCCATAAGGTTCCTTTTGGTTTATGTGTTATGGGTTCTCCATGCTCTCCAGACCCTATGCCATCCTGAGGTTGTGACTACCCTGATATGCATGCTACCTGCAAACATTGTCTTTTCCAGAGCTATTTTGTGGAGCATGTGTCTAACGATCCCAGTAAAGATGTGTTGGCTGTTGCCTCCACCCCTTCAACCCAGTCTCTGTGCACAGTGGCATCGTGGGACATGATGCGGTATCTCAGGGAGGGGAAGGAATTACCCCACCAAAAGGCAGTGGTTTCCCTGAAACACCTATGGGGTTCACTTCCTAAGCTCTATAATATCCCTCTTGGTGAGCTGAAGTTTCATAGGACAATTCTGACATGCAGCGGGCTGCACCACTCTCCCTCTAGAGTCTGGCAGTTCCCTGAGTTCTACCTCACTCAGAGATGCAAAGTTAGGGGAGCTGGTTTCCCTCTGCTCCCCACCAGCGCCCTGCCCAGAAGCAATCAATCTGACAATTCATTTGTAGCCTTGGATCATGGATGTGTTTGCATCAGTGAGTTTTAAATTTTTTTTAATGCATTCAGTTCCCTGTAAGTAGTGTCTTTTAATTTCTCATGAATAATTATTAGTCTATAACTCCAATCAGTTCTTAAGATCCTGCACCTCATCAGGAAGTTAATTACACTTAGTTAGCAATTGCAACAAAAGACGTGCTTCTTGTTGACTCTGCATCAATTCCTCATTTCTTCTCCTGACAGGGCTTGTCTTATCTCACTGGGAAGCATCTTGGCTATCGTTTATTTACAAGGCTGTCTTTATTTCAAAGAAATACTGAAGTGACCTGACAGGAAGAAATCCGAGGAAATTATGAGAGAGGACTTGCTGATGGTAAAAAAAACAAGCTGAGATTTCTAGTAATAAGTGTCAACTCAAGCAATGAGACATCAGATCAGCTTATTATAGTGCATGAAAGGCCTACTTCTCAACTTGCTTGCCTTCTTGTATTCCTCAGTTACTTAATGCCTGGTTATGGAATTGCTTTTTACTTTCTAATTTGCACAGGGGACCAGAAAGCATGTCCAGATTCTTGAGCCAGCTCCCTGCAATTCTCTCCCGACTTTGCTATGCCAGCTCCTTTGCTGCCATACATGGTTCCTCCTGGCTAAGGTTCCTCCCTGAGCATCAGCAACATCTGCATGAGCTGCTCCAGGCTCCTTTTCAACCTCCTGTGGGCGCAGGCTCTTTTCATGCCCTGAATGTGCCTGTATGTCTCCAAGAACTGGGGAGAAAGCCTTGGCAATCAGGTCCATTGTTGACATGTGTCACATACATGTATACCTGAGTAGTTACAGCCACAGTGATCTCTCTCCTATCTGCCAGATTTCCTCTGCCATGGTTATGATCAGGCACTACAGAGGAAGATGCAGAAAACTGCAAAAATTGCAATGATAAACAACAACACACCAAACATCTTAGAAGGGAAGATTCATTTAAATCCCTTTTATTCCCTAAGGTCTATGCCTTTACAGGCTTAGATTCAACAATATCTTGTGGTGAGTTCCTCAGCTACATTTTGAAAGTTTCTCACCATGATGACTCACACTCTCCAGCAAATCTGCATTTTGTGGCATTCCCACAGGACGTGGTTAAGGTTGCTGATGTGTTGCAGGTCTCTGCTTTCCTGTTTGGAACTACTTCTAAGGAGGTTTGGTGGTGTTTTATAGTTGCCAAGTCTCCGTAGTGTTTTTTCTCTTAAACTCAGGATTCAGTTATTCTCAACATAATGTCCATCTTCATTTAGTCTTGCAGCTTCTGTAATTGTGGCTTTTGGCTCATAATGTTGCTAAATTTGGTCTTTCTCTTATTTGCATCTCATGTAATACACTGTTGCTGGTACTATAACAAAAGGTGCTCTATCTTCATCTGCCTCATGACATCATGCAGTGTCTTAGAAGAACTAGAGAAAAATCATATAAACTCTCCCCTGGCATTCCTGAACATTGCAGCTGTCACAGGTGGCTTAAAGATGCACTGTCACACAGAAAGAGCATATTTTGAAATGTGTGAAATACTTCTTTCCTTCAGATCAGTATTTTGAAACCTGTTATACTTATTATGGAGCCCAAATTGCATTAGCTATAAAGCCACCCAGCCTCCCCTGGGGTTATCCTCTGAATAGGGAAGTTTCATTTGGTTACAATGACCTGTCTGCATTTCTGATTTTAGCAGCAGTTGAAAAGGAGAGAACTCATTTTTCTGAAGATTTTATGGACCATCTTCTCCAGGAAGGAGATCTATGGCAGATTTCCATGCAGAGTTATAGAGCAGCTTGGTCTGCATGTTGTCCATCATACATCTCTCCATAAAGTGGTCATGAAAGATAGTATTAAACCAACAGACCAACTGGTCAAACAAGGGAAATCTGCATTGTAGGCTAGGACTGGAGGATCCTCAGAGGTTTTAGAATTTTCCTTATATAGAAGTGGTGGTTAATATGCCTATTACTTTAGGTGATTGCACCTGAAAAACTACACTGAGCGGCCAACCTGAGGTGCAATCCTTGCCCTGCAGTCAGCTGGGACTGGATGTGCTGCAGGAGGGAGCTGACTGGAGATGAGGCCCAGGGCTGGGATCTAGAAGAGCATGTCCCGCTCCGGCTCTGGCACTGCCCTGCGAGGTGGCTTTGGGGGCACCTCTTATGCCATTTGTGTCCGCTTCACTGCTCAGCCTCTGCCTAGGTGGGCTACAGTGTGTAAAGCACAGAGAAGAGTTGCCTAAGGCCTGGATTTCAGCTGCAATCAAACTCTCGTTATGTTTCACAACCTTTAAAATGCTTTGTGTTGTTTGGGAAAATGGGTTGGTTCAAGTCCCCTTTTTTCTCCGCAGTCTGGTTTGCCTCACTCTCCCTAGCAGTACTGCATGATCTCAGCTAATTCCGTAGTTCTGGTCTCCTTCACACCCAGGAGAGAGAGTCTGGGCACTGATCACATAACCCTGGCAGTCTTTTTTGGAAACCGCCAACACCGAACATCTTCAGGTGTCTTCCTGGTTTGAGCTTTTGCAGCCTCACCACTATTCCTGCCTGCCACAGCAGGTTTACCTGAGTGACTGCATGGCTTTGTTGCCAAACCCAGCTGTTCTTCCCTTCTAGCTTCCTCTAGCATCTTTCTGTTTGTTTATAAAAATTCTTTATGTCTTTCACATTCATTAGCAGTTTGCCATCTGCTGTCTTAATAAAGTAATAAATGAGTGTCGTGGTGAGTTTCTTGACAGGGCTGAAAGCTTCATTTACATAAGTATTTTCATCCATCCCTTCTAATTCTGCTCACTTTCATCTGCAATGTGTCCTGACTCTTTATGTTTCTATATGAATCTTCCTAAAAGCTGTGGCAACACTGAGACAGGTGCCTATAAAAAATGCTATTGCAAGATCCCAGGTCTACCAGTCTTCAATGCCTTTCAGAGTGGAGCTGCTTAAAACAGTAAGAGACATCATCACACCACATCTGCATCTTCCCAGGCCCTGTACTCCAGATTCTGCTGCTCAGCCAGAGCAGGGTTTTCTTGGTTTCATAGGACACTAAAGCAGGGCAGTGCCAGGGGGTTTGTTCCCTGGGTACTGCTAATGTTTAAATCAGGTATGAAAAAAAATATCCATTTTAGCATCTGTTGTTCTTTCCTCCATGTGGGCTTATGCAGCAGGGAAGATTGATCCTGTTTCACAGCACTTCTGAATGAGTTAAAGACACCAGCAGAGAGTGCAAGATTGCTTCCCTCCTGGCTTGCTTTCTGCTTATCAATTGCAAGAGTGGCAGTGGCTAATGATGGGCCAGACATTCATCACAAGGCTCCTCAAAGCCCTTCATTGAGACAGAAATTAGTTTTTGCAGGCAGGTTTAGCATCAGGTGTATGAGGAAAGTGTGAGAATCAATTGCAGCTTCCAGTACTGCAGTTAATGATGCTCCACAAACTCAGGTTAAAGGGAGACTGCCCAGTGGGATGGTCCTTCCTTGCACTCCCATTTTAAAGGCTGTTTTTCCCCTCTAGAGATAAGAAGGGCTTTACTCCCTCGCTTTGGGGAGGCTTTGCCAACAGAAGTACAATCACACCCCTCTCTCTGCTCCAGCCACCCCCTGCCTGCAGCTGGTTGTCCCCTGCAGCGCCTGGCTGATCTGCACACCCTTGTTTGCTGGATGAACGTGGCGTGGGGCGTGGGGAGACTCGGCAGCAGCATCTCTCACAAGGGGACAGTCTCTAGAAGGACCGGGAGGCTTGTGAGCATCATTTGCATCTCACTCTGAGGGTGAGTTTCAATCCAGCATCAGGATGGCTCAGCAGCAGGCTCAGAGGGATGGGAATGGCCTGAGATCTCAGCATGGGTCACCAGGAGTCCTTGCTCTTCAAATGCACCAGTCAATGCCCAAGATGGATTAAAAACAGTGCCCATGACCAGAGAAACAAGCTGCATGGGCCATAGGGTAAAATCTGGCCTTCAGATGATTTAGGTTCTTGGCTACAGAAACCCTGTGTGATATTAACCACTTTTTTCTTTGTACGAAAAAAGCTATCACAGATGGGACAAGCTCAGGTAGGGGGTGAATAGCAGAATGTGAGACAGACAGCTGGGTGGTTTTTTGCATTGGTTTTGTGGGTTTTTTTTCCCCCTGACAAATAGTTGATGTGCTTAAAAAAATGCAGTTTCAGAACTTTTTGTGAATCAGTAAATAGTTTCAGCTGGGGAAAAAAAAAGAAAGAAGAGAGAGAGATGAAACAGCCCAAGTTAAAGGCAAATAATTTCATTCCGACTTTTTCCAGACACACCATTTTGTTTTGAAATCTGGCGATAAATTATCATTGTAGAAGAGAACAGAAAGCACCAAGATTAATTACAATGAGGTGGAGCTTTTTATTGAGGTTTTTTCTTTCTTTCTTTTCCTGCTGTTGCTGTTTGTCCTTTGATTTTTGTGAAGAAAATGAGAAGACATTTCCACCTCCTGAGCTACCAGAGGTAGCTCTTGCTTTGGTGACGGGTCAAAAATGTTTGTTTAGAAGGTCTTCATGGAACGAGTAAAGAGAATAGGTTGTTTTGCCTGTGCCCTGAGCTAAGCCCTCTCCCTCTGGAAGGATGTAAAAGATGTTAGCACTGCACTGCAGGACTCCAACCTGCTTGTGTCCTGCCTCTTGCCCACCTGCCAGGGTGTCTCGCACGCTGCAGCATGCTAATGTGGTAGTGTGGCTCTGTACTTGGCATGACTAGGGCAGGTAAGGAGATCAGGTTTGCACCTCCATCATTATAACTTCAGCAGCAGCAGCACAGTCGGTTGGACTGCCCCAGTCACCCTCCCTGCCCCTCAGGGCTTCCCTCCATGGCTGCTGAGAGCCAGCTGAAAGACGTCCACCTTGCCCCAGCAATGTGATGGAGAGGACTCAGCTTCAGGCAATAATTTGCACTTTTGAAGCAAAATATTTCCAACACCAGTGAGGAACAGACCATGTTCAATGCACTAAACACTGGTACATCTCTGTGAAACCATGCTGGTGTAATTCACCCCTCCCTTTTGTAGGCAGGAGCTGACGCCGTTCTCCAAAATTCAGTTACTTGAACTGTGCTGGGAGGCAGCAGTCACCTCTGCTCCCCTCCATCGCTCAAGCCACTTTTAACCTAATGACAACTCTGCTAACAGCCAAAATCAATATGATCTCAGTGTCTCAACCTAATCACAGTTATAAAGCCAAAGAACCAACAGGGCTGTACAAGTTTCAGCGTGGGGCAATCTTTTGGTTTGAGTTTAACCCCAGAGGCATCAGGAATGACTGATTATTGCAGATACCTGGAAAGGGATCAGGGTTTCTGGAGACCCCAGCTCCTCCTTTTCACTGGGAGGAGGAGAGGAAGCCAGCAGCAAGGGCTGTGCCTGGCACATGCCAGCATTACCTCTGGGCTACTGGAGGCTTTCTGTGTGCTGTGGAGGACAAGCAGGCAGCCTCCTGCCCACAGCAAGTTCCTGGAGGACACTGCAAGTGTTAATAGGGACCAGGCACTATCTCCCCTATCCTTAGCTTCACCCGAAACTGGGAGTGCTCACACAGACATGCAGAGACGCAGAGGGTCAAACGTGGCTTGACATTGCCCACCACTGGGTGGGTTGGGAATTTGTCTCTGTAGAGCCTCTGTGGAGGAGCAAAAACTGAAAGACATAATTTTGGGGTGAGAAAATTTCAGGACAAGCCACTGTGAGGCTGAACGTGGAGGCAGCTGGCAGCAGATGTCACCAGAAAAACCAGTCCAAGGAAGCTGAGAGAGGCAGAAGAGGTTACCTCTGACTGACAGCTGTCCTGGTAGCAGCAAGGACTTAGGGCTAGTCAGAGCAGGGCCAGCAGCCCTCCCAAGCTGCAGTGAACAACACTGGTGTCTCCCTCCCCGCAACTCCCTATACATCAGCTCAAAGAGGGGAGACATCTCCTGTGGTTGATTTGCCAGTCAGATACTGGTGCCTGTAATTAAGGAAAGAGCTAAATCCTATTGTTAGAGAGAACAGGCATTGGAGACCCTCTCCTTGGAGACCAAGACCAAAAGAGCATGTCCTGCAGAGACAGGGAGATGTGAAACTTTGTGAAATAAACAGCTTTGTCTGGAGCTGGGTTTGAGTGCTGGGTCAGTTACCTTCCATGGGTCAGGCACACATCACCAGCCTAGTGCCTATGAAACATAGGTAATCTTGTCCAGGGACAGATGGACACATAACAGAAGACACAGAAATAAGAAGTAGTTGGTTATTTATTTCTCATTGTAGTCAGCTGTTTGAACAGGAAGCTCAGGAACAGTAAAATATGCACAAAAAATGCTGTCTCTGTCCCTGTGCAGGGACCGGATTTGTATGGGAAACAATCTCTGATGGGTAAGAGTTAAGAGACCATCAAGGAGAGGAATGAGTATGCTAATGTAGGCATAGAGCTGGTGGAATTGGACAGTCTCACTGGTGAATATCTTCAGAGGTTTTTGTGCATTTTTGCTGTCAAACACTCTTCTGTTCAGCTGTTTGCCTTTCCACCTCAGAAACTCCAGAAAGTTTAATGTGAAAAAAATCTTTTAATTTTATTTAAAGTGCAAGGCATTGAGGCTGAAATTAAAGCATTTATCTGTTAGTCAGAAGGAGTTTTGTCCATAGAGGAATCTTCCAGGAAAAAGAAATACTTAAGGATTTTCCAACCAGTTATGCTAGGAGACAGCAGCTCACCTGTGACTGATGGGCTCTGCAGGTCCCTGTGTCCCCATCTCCACCTAGCAACAATTCAACCCCTTTTGAGGGACTTTCTAGGGGAACTAGGAGAGGAATGTCATCTCCTATTATCATGTTCATGTGCAGGGCAGCATTCAAGGCAGCATCACTGGGATAGGGAGGGGAGCATTAAAATGAAGAGGAAGGAGATAAAAAGGTTGCTTCTCCTGCTGGGTTTCCCCAAGAAATGAGGCCAATGCTATCACTCTTGTGTCTTCATCCTGCCCAGGAATCCTTGGCTTCCAATCGCCTTCGTATGCACCTCGGTATCCATCAAGCAGGTTCAACCACAACTGGCAGTGGGGTGGAAGCCTCATAGATACCATGGACCTGAAAGGCTCAGTG
>JANHGO010000069.1:83269992-83333859 GCA_024606505.1 Aquila spilogaster
CTCTGCCCAACTCTCCAGCCTGTCCAGGTCTCACTGAATGGCAGCACAGCCTTCTGGCATGTCAGCCATTCCTCCCATTCCAACATGCCTCTTGATCTGTCTTTTCCAGTGGGATGTGGCAGTTCCTTCAGAAAGGGATTGGATGTTCAGTGAAGGACTCCAATGGGAATGCAAAAGCCCTTGTAAGGTGGGCTTGGTAAAGGAGTTGGACTTTCTGGGTCCATTTCAATTTGGGATGTTTTATGATTCTATGAATCTGTTATTAGAATTATCACTCAAAGGGCAAACGCATGCTGGGGAAGCATAGCTACTGCTACTTGAGAAGCAGAGAAAATAAATGGTGGATAAGAATCTGTCTTCCTCCTTGAAAGCTTTTGACAATGAATCCAAATCATCCATAAAGAGGAAACTGAAGACATGACAAGGGCTAATGTGCAAGGAAGGGATTGAAAGGGAGAGTGGAGGACTTAGACAAGCACACTGCCTGCAAATGGACTGGTGGGTGAATTGATGGTGTTTGTAACACTTAGCTGCCAACTACAGGGACAGCTGAAGGACGACCACTCTGCCTCTGATTCCCAGCAAGATATGAGATTTCTACACCCAGAGGCTGATAGCCGACAAGAAAATGGAAGCTGAGTTCTCAGAAAAACCATTGTGTGATGCAAAGACTGCTTGTGTTCAGAAATACCAAGCATGGATGATGAAGATTGTAGAGCATAAAGGTTGCTAACAAGGGTGTCATTCTCTGACTTTGCAATCCCTCCATGCACAGCCAAGGCTTGTCCAGAACCAAGGATGGGACAGGAATGGGATTCAGGTGCCTTTACAGTTCTCTCATAGAAATAGGGGGCTCCTCTAACCTCCAGTGTCACGTCTGCATCCCTGGAAAGGTGTCTGGGTCACACTGGCCTAAAAGGCATCTCCCGTCTTCGCTTTCTGAGCACCCTTCACTCAGCCCATTGAGAGCTGACTGAGAAAGAATGTCAGGAATGTGCACTTCTGCAGTAGAGCCTTTGGTATTGTGTCCTGCAAATAAGGAACTGCTTGACACTACTACCTTGGCTAAAAGCATTTGTTGGGTCATAAATAAATTGTTCCAAGTAGGTTTTACCTTAACTCTGCCAACAGCCTTGGCAGTCATATACTCTGCTCATAACTGATCCCTCTGTAATAGCTGCCTGGCTCCGAGGGACGTGCACACCATCCTCTTTCATATGATTTGGGTAAGATGAAAGAGCACGCCAGTTTCTTCTCTTTATTCATTCTGTTTTTCATAAATTTCACATTTTCAACACTTTGTTCTTGTTACAGAGATTTACTTTTCAGGTGGACGGAATATTTTTCAATTTATAGAAATGCCAGTTCAATACATCTCTGTAGAATGTGATGAGACTGGAATTGAATTTCCTGCTTGTTCATTTTTTTTATTAGTATTTCTATATCGAGCAATCTGGCAAAAATAACCACCTTTACTTTATATATTGTGTCACCACATCTCCATTCCCCTTCCGCCTTTGAAATTGAGAAAGGTAATGCTATTCATATATATATTACATATTATTTATATATCTTCTATTTACTATTATTTCCCAAGTAGACTCAGCCTTTCTGTGTGCACTTGCCTGAGCTTCAGGTGGCCAGATGGGTTTTGGGGTATGAATTCAACATCTTAATCTGCACTCAAAGGGATAGAGGAAGGAATATCACATGCAGCACTGCAAGCTGGTGTGATTGTTGCAAGCACCACTGTTATCATTGGCAGGACAGGAGGTATTGCAGCAAATAGAAGTCCCATAGTGATATCTGAGAATCTGACTGGAGCCACCTAGTGCAGAGCAAATTCGGTACATCCAAAATCAGGTTGCACCAATGGGACTGACATGTTTTCTACTGGATATCACTAAAAGCCTATCCTGTGAGCACTAAGGAGTGTGTGTGTTTCACACACAGCATCAAGGCAGGTTCTCACCAGTGCATGAACATCTAGACTGGATATAAGAAAGAATTTTTTTACAGTAAGGGCAGTGAGGCGTTGGCACAGGTTACCCAGAGAGGTGTTGAGTGGCCCATCTTTGGAGACACCCAAGGTCAGGCTGGACAGCATTCTGAGCACCTGATGGAGCTGTAGGTGTCCCTGTTCATTGCATGGGAGCTGGACCAGATGGCCTGTGAGGGTCCCTTCCAACAGTTGCCTACCTGACCATCTCATCGCCAAGATATCCAGCTCTGGTCCGTTGTCTACTGGTAATCTCTTCTTCTCCACTGACCCATTTCCCTGGGTGAGTGGCATTAGTACCAGCAATACCCTGACAGCATTGTTAGGTCAATACCTTCCGAACAAATGTTTTCCTTTTACATCTGACACTGTATGTGAACACTAGGAGCTGCCAGAAGGTTTTTCAAACTGACAGTGGCATGGGGCAATGTGTAGCGGGTGCCACGAAGCTGCCAGGGAATGCAGCCCTTGCTCTTGCCAGGGCTCCTGCTAGACTCCTGCCCAAAAGGCTGTCGTTGGCCTGGGTTTCACTGGCAACAGCTGAATAACCATCAGGCAGACCCTTGTGCAAAGAACAAGTATAGACAGTTCAGATGTGCCTGGATCTGTTCAGAACTGTAGGAGTCCTGGAGAATTTGGCATGCTGCTGATGATCAGCCTTTAATTTGCTGTGTTGTAATTAAGGCCAAGTGTGGGGAATTCCCAACGATACTGTAATCCTTTAAAATCAAGAGATGTGAGGAAACCAAAAATATCTCCCAGAGCCAGGGCAATAATTTCCTAGTTTAGTGGCAGTCCAGACTTACTGGTTCTGGATCAAAAGGGAAGCTACTGGTGCAGAAGGTTTTGGCTAGAGCAGAGCTGCTGCTGCCTCCGGTGAGCCTCACATGTGCCTGGGTGGCTGCAAGCTCTGAGCCAGGATTGCTTGCTAAGTGTGGCACATGGCTTGTGTGGTTCAGATAAAGAAGGTCACTGATGGAGCACTTCAGTATGCGTACCCTCAAGGCTGCTCGTCTGGAAAGCAGAGCAAGTGTTGATCATCTGCATTCGCTGGAAATAGTCACCATTGCTGGAAACAGCCTTCCCAAACTGCTTTGTGTCTGCAGAGTATATGTCTAATGATCCCAATAAAGCTGAGCTTGCTGTTGTCTCCATTCATTGTTCCCAACCTCTGTGCACAGTGGCATTCTGATGGAGTTTCTCAGAGAGGGGAAGGAGAATATCACCACCTCAACTCCCATCAACCCCCATTAATTCCCTATGCTTGTAGGTAGCATGGGTGCCAGGATGAGCACAGTTTGGGGTGGAGCAGGCTCTGAAGAGCATGGAGAACCCTAAAACACCCACAGCATCCACCTCCTAACCTCTGCAGGATCCCTCCCAGTGAGCAGAATATTCAGAGGACAATCTTGACCTTGGTGAGCTGCATCATTTTCCCTCCAGAGCTGAACAGTTCCATGGGGCTGCGGACCTCACTCAGGGAGAAATTAGGGTGGATGTTTCCCTTCCACTCCCCACCACAGTCCTGCACAGGAGCAGTCTGGGAATTCATGTGTAGCCTTGGCTTGTGGAAGTGTTTCCTTCAGTGAGCTTTGTAAAAAAAAATTAATGCATTCAGTTCCTGTAACTAGTGTATTTTAATTTCTCATGAATAATTATTAGCCTATAACTCCAATCAGTTCCTGAGATCCTGCACCTCATCAGGAAGTTAATTACACTTAGTTAGTGATTGCAACAAAAGACGTGCTTCTTGTTGACTCTGCACCAAAACCTCATTTCTTCTCCTGACGGGGCTTGTCTTATCTCCCCAAGAAGCATCTTGGCTATCCTTTATTTATGAGGCTGTCTTTATTTCAAAGCAATACTGAAGTGACCTGACAGGAGGAAATCTGAGGAAATTATGAGAGAAGATTTGGTGATGGCAAAAAACAAGCTGAGTTTTCCAGTAATAAGTGTCAACTCCAGCAATGAGACTTCAGATCAGCTTATTACAGCACATGAAAGACCTAATTCTCATCCTGCTTGCCTCTCTATCTTCCTCAGTTACTCAATGAGTGGATATGGAATTGCATTTTATTTTTCAGTATGCATAGGGGACCAGAAAGCACATGAACCAGCTCAGCACCATTATATCCCAGCTGTACTACACCAGCTCCTGAGCTGCCATACCTGGTCCCTCCTGGCTAAGGTTTCTGTCTCAGCATCAGCAATGTGGAATCATAGTATCATAGAACAGTTTGGGTTGGAAAGGGTCTTAAAACCATACAGTTCCAGCCCCTATGCTATGGATAGGCACACCTCCCATTAGACCAGGCTCAAGGCCCCATCCATCCTGGCCTTGAACACCTTCAGGAATGGGGCATTCACATCTTCTCTGGGAAATCTATTCCTGTGCCTCACCACACTCATGGTGAAGAACTTCTCCCTAATGTTTAACCTAAATCTCCCATCTTCTAGACTAAAGCCATTACCCTTTGCCCTGTCTCTACACTCCCTGATGAAGAGTCCCCCCAAGCTTTCCTTTAGGCTCTTTTTTCGGTTATTGAAGGGCTGCAATGAGGTCTCCCTGGAGCCTTCTCTTTCACCTTGTGTTTACCTGAAAGGCTGCACAGCTCTGCTTCTAAGCCCAGCTCTTCTTCCCTTCTTCTTCCCTAGCATCTCTCTGTTAGTTCCTCATTCATTAGCAGTTTGCCATCTGCTGTCTTAATAAAGTAATAAACGAGTGCCATGGCGAGTTTCCTGACAGGACTGAAATATTCATTTGCATAAGTATTTCCATCCATCTTTTGTAATTCTGCTCACTTTCATCTGCAATGTGTTCTGACTCCTTATGTTTCTGTACATACCTTCCTAACCACCGTGGTGACACTGAGACAGGTGCCTATAAAAAACATCACAGTGGGATTTCAGGTCTATCTGCCCTTTTGGAGCAGAGCTGCTTACAGCAAAAGGAGAGACCTTCACACCACGTTGTCGTCATCCCAGGCCCTGTACCCTAACCTTGCCACTCGGCTTGAGCAGGGCTTTCTTGGGTTCCTAGGACAACCAAACAGAGCAGTGTCAGAGGGCTTGTTCCATTGGTGCTGCTGATACTTAGATTAAGTATGTAAAATAAATCCTGGAATGGCATTATGCAGCAGGGGACAATTATTCTGTTCCATGACACTGCCTGAAGGGCACCACCAGAGTGCAAGATTGCCTCCCTCCTAGCCTTCTTTCTGCTTAGCAATGATTTCTCTACTGAAAGAGCAGCAGAAGATTATGATGGACCAGAGTGTTTCAGCATTCATCACAAGGGTCCTCAAAGCTGTTGAGGTAGAAATTAGTTTCTAGGGGCAGATTTAGCATCAGGTGCATGAGGAAACAGTGAGAAGCAATGGCAGAAGTGCAGTAATTGATGCTCCATCGGGTGGAGGAAGACTTGCGCAGTGGGATGACCCTGGTCCTCCCATGCGCTCCTGCTTCAAAATGGTCCCCACAACCTGGGAGGCAAAATTCATGACCCGTGGGTGAAGAGGTGAATTAGAAATTTGACCACAGATACCCTGTGTGATATTAACCATACGTTACTTGGCAAGAAAAAATCTTCTGAAGACTGGACAAGATCAAACAGGAGTATACAGAAGGACGTGAGACAGACAGCTGGGTGATTTTCTGATCTTTTTTTTTCCTTCTGACAAATAGTTATGTTCTTAAAAAAATGCAGTTTCAGAACTTTTTGTGAATCAGTAAATAGTTACAGCTGGGGAAAAAAAAGACGAGAGAGTGAGAAGAAAGAAGCCAAGTCCAACTTCCATTCCAACTTTTTCCAGACTCATGGTTTTGTTTTGAAATCTGGCTATAAATCACCATTGCAGGGAAGAATAAAAAGTGCAAGGTCAGTTGTGATGAGCTTTTTTTTTTTATTGTTTGTTTTCTTGTTTGTTTCTGTTTTCCTTTCCTGCTGTTGCTGTTTGTCCTTTGACTTCCTTGAAGAAGATGGGAAGTCATTTACATCCCTTGAGCTACCAGAAGTAACTCTTGTCTTGGTGTCTTGTCCAGAATGTCCACTTGGAGGGTCTTCACAGGCAGTGTGAAGATGACACGTTGCTTTGCCTGTGCCCAAGCAAAGTCCTCTCCCTTGGAGGGATGCAGAAGATGGTGGTACCTCTGTCCTGCCTCTCACCCACCCACCCTGTCCCTCCAGGCTGTCTTCCGGATGCCTGCCCTGCCCCAGCTGTGTGATGGAGGGGACTGGGTTAGGGCAATCACCTCCCATTCTGCAGCAAAGCATCTCCCACACCAGAGAGGAGCAACTGGTGATCAATGCATTCAGCACTGATACCTCTCTGTGAAACCGGGCTGGTGCAGTTCAGCCCACGCTTTTGTAGGCAGCAGCTAATGCCCTTCTCCAAAATTCAGTTACTTGAGCTGTGCTGGGAGGCAGCAGCCACCTCTGCCCCCTCCATTGCTCAAGCCACTTTTAACCTAATGACAACTCTGCTAACAGCCAAAATCAATACAATCTCGATGTCTAAATCTAATCACAGTTACAAAGCCAAAGAACCAACAGAGCTGTACAAGTTTCAGCATGGGGTTTAAGTTTGAGTTTAACCCTAAAGGCTTCAGGAATGATCAAGTGTGTTGCAGATACTTGGAAAAGCATCCGTTTCCCTGGTTCCCCAACTACCTTTTTTTCACCAGGAAGAGCAGAGGTGAAGCCAGCAAACAGTAAGTGCAATGCCTGGCATGTGCTACCATTGCCTCTGGGCTACTTGAGCTCTTCTGTGTGCTGGAGCTCCTGAAGGACACTATAAACATTAATGGAGTTCGGTACTGCCTCCTCTATTTTCAGCTTCAACCAAAAGGGTGAGTGTTGGAGATGCAGAGGTTCGTTGGAGAAGTAGACATTGAAAAACATGTCTTTTGAGGGGAGACAATTTGGGGACAAACCACTCTGAGGTTGAGCAAGGAAGCAGACGTCACCAGAAAAGCTAATCCAAGCAAACTGGGAGAGGTAAAAGAGGTTTTCTATGACTGAGAACTGTACTGGAGCAGAAGGGACTTACGGTTTGTCTGAGAGGGGCTGGGACACCTCCCTGCCTGCAGTACACCAAACCAGTGCCTCTCTCCCCACCCCTCCCTGTACATCAGCTCAAAGTGGGGAGAGATGGCGTGTGGTTTCTTTGTCAGTTGGATGTTTTTTGCCCAGAGAGGTTGTGGATCTTCCTCCTTTGGGATATTCAAAAGCTGCCTGGACGTGGGCATGGACACCCTGCTCTGGTGTCCCTGCTGGAGAAGGGGTTGAGCCAGACGGACCCAGAGGTCCCTTCCAACCTCAACAAGTTTAGGTGCATGTAATCCAGTCTGAGAGCCTGAAATTAAACCATGTGTCTGTTGGTCAAACAGAGCTTTGTTCGTAGAGGAATCTTATAATGAGAAGCAGAAATACTCAAGGATTTTTCCAGTTGCTCACCCTAAGACGCTGCAGCTCACTCATGTGGCACTAGAGACACGTGCCTGGTGTCAGGATCCTTCCCACCATCAGCTCTCACATGCTACCATAGACATTCACGCAGTGCACCAAAATCAACATTCCCCTACCCTGAGCACCTGAGGGATGGATTTGATCAAAAAATGCTCTGCCTCCCCATCCATGAAGTGCTTGGTTTTGTGATAGCTGACAAACAGCAGAGGTTTCCATTGCGCACAGCTTTTTGCTGCTTCAGCAAACTTCAGAAGAGCATTTTTCATTCATTTTGGGAGCACTCATAGCAATGTTTGATTTCAGCTTGAACCACGGCTTCCTTGTAATAGAACCTCTGACATCTGTAGCTCAATTTTTGTCTGCAAGGACTTTGAAATGCTTTCTTCAGATTATCCACGCTGGCACATTTGAATTTCCAAATATCGCACTGGGGTAAAAGGTGGCACAGCCATGAGATAACAGCGTTCAGAAATTCTCCTTTTTTCGGGCTTTTGGGTACAGTCACACCTTCAAACTCCCTCGGTTACAAACCACAGGTCAGATCCATCTCCGCATTAGCACACAGCCAGACATTGACAGCATTTAATAAAACTGACGAACACCTCCAGCAAGAACAACACAAACATCCTACGTGTTTGCAAACAATTAATACCTCTCACTGTGTGCAGGCTGCTCAGCAGAAAAGCACACAAGAGATGCACTGGGGCAGCATCCTGGGGCAGCATCCTGCCCACATGAGGTTTCACTTGGCACCCAGAGCCTAGATGAAAAAGATAAGAAAAATAATTATAATCATCATCATCATCATCATCATCATCAGAACATCCTATTTAGAGAGAGGACTTGGCTCTTTCTCTCTGTTCCCAGCTCCTCTCTGTGTTTTTCTGGAACCACTGTAACAACAGAGGGTTGAAGTTTTGGGTGATGGGATGAGAAGACCCAATGGGCTGTGAGCAGGCTCATGGCTAAGCCTGGTGCCTGGTGGCCAGACAAACATTTTTCTGGTGGAAGATCAACGTGGTTATACCTTGGAAACAACTTGGATGTCTCTTTCTGCTCCCAAATTTCCTCTTGCTCTCCATGAGAGATCCGCTGGATCCCACATTTGCACTCATTTACGAACATCCTGAGAGAAATGCCTGCAACACAGGTAATCTGCTGTGATAGAAGCAGCATCCTGGACTGCAGATTCACCTGAGTTTGCCATAACCCTGCACACAAAATGGAGCAGCAAGCTTTATTGCAGTGCAGCAATGCTCCTACAATAAGAGCAGATTGAAGAGTGAGACCACAACGCCTGCATAATGACCCTCATTAGCGAGGACCTCAGTTCTGCTCTCCAGGATGGCTGACCTCAGTTTATGCTGGTCATTTTCCCCATCCAAATAATGCCTTGAGTCCCACCAGAACCTCCTTATTATAGGCACAATGTGCAGTGCACCACAGGGACAGCACTGCCTTACTGCAGGAAGTGGGCTTCTTATTTCTTTGGAATAACAATCTGTTCAGTGTTCTCCTCTGTTCAGCCCCTGCTAACCCACCACTTCTGTTGTCTGCATTGCTCTGCTGCAGATTCCTGCAGCTGAGCTCTCCCAAAGGACTGCAGTGACACCTTGCTCTTTGCAGGACCCAACACTGGAAACTCTGGGGTCTGCAGTTTCAGCCCAAGCTGGAGGGAACGCCACCAAGTTGCCCTTGACCCCCCCCACTCCTCCTGGGGACAGGCCAGGGAGTGGAGCTACTGCAGATGGTGAGCAGCAGTTCTCGGAGCTCTCCTGAAGGGAGCAGGAGGAGCAGCCAAGCTGCTCCATGTGGCCGCGGGCCCTCCGCTCTGCCCTTGGCCTGGGAGCTGTGCAGATGTCTCTCTGTGCCTCCCCCTGGCCATTGACTTTTTGCAACCACCTGGAAAGAAGGCAGGAGTTCCTGCACAGCCAATGTGTCTCTGTGCAGCAGCTGGAGCAGCTTGCAGGGAGAGCTCCCACTTCTGCAAGGGACAGGGGTGGTCCAGGTGTGGGGTGGCAGAACCGGTAGAGGTGGAGCACAGCTCCTCCGTGCTTCAAAGCCATTCCTGCAAGCAGAGGTGCCTGGCAGTGCTCTTCCACTTTGCTCTCTACAGAAGAGCATTCATCTCCAGGGCCACATAAATCAAACCCTTCCAGCAATGATGAGGAATAGCAGCCAGTGACCATTAATCCCAGTATGCTGCTCCGTGCAGAGAGTGGAAGCTCAGTTTTTGTTTTTGTGCTCTTGCTCAAACACTTGCACATTACTGGTGCACAGAGATGCGAGGCAGCAGCTGCATGGAGAATGTTCTGGGCACATCCTTAAGGAAACTCTGCTCAGAGGGAGAGGAGATTTGGCTGCTCTGTGCTGCCTGTGCGTGCAGCAACAGAAAGAAATCACAGCTCAAACACATGTATGTTTTCCTCCGCTTTTTGGAGGGATCACAGAGCAGCTTTATCCTGGAGATGCTCCCGAGAGCACTCTTGCAGACATCCACTCACCTCTTCGTTTGGGTCTGTAAGGAAATTGTCTCTCAAAAGTGCTTTTAAGCCAAGTGTGAGGCAGGACAAGTGCCAGCACAGGGAGGGTGGTGGGTGACCCTGGTCAACGCCACACAGCTCTGGGGAAAAGACATTTTGCATCTTGAGACGTGGATTCACGCTCCTGCAAAGAAAAGCAGACTCATACCCTCCTATAAATGGCTGACGTGCAGCTTCCAAGGGCTAAATGAATTTTTTTGAGAACTCATTTGTAAATCCAATAATTAGTTTATGAATAACAATTAATTAAAAATTGGCTCCCCCGAGAAATGTAGCATGTCATCCTGTCATTTGTCCTGATCGATCTTCACACACGAATATTGCGAATGCCTGAGGCGCACATATAGGAAAAATTAACTGAAACCTGGCACAAAGGCTATATTCGAGTCGAAATTGGTTGAAGTGAAATGCAATTATTAATGATTGTCATGTATAATTGCTGTGATTATGGTGGAGCGACGCGCAGTTCGGACCATTGGCACGTCAGAGATAACTCGATTGGTTACCACCTCCCTCCCTCGTCCATTTGCACAGCGCCGAGCTGGGGACGTGCCCGTGCTCTGCCAGGTTGCTGCGACCCAGCTCCGCTCCCCGCAGCAGGATGGGACCTTTATCTGAGAACAGTCACTCTGCAGCAGTAGGCTCCATCCTCGGTATTAAATAAAAGCCAAGCTGGGAAAGGCTTGCATTGTGCTGATCCTGCCTGAGCGCGGAGGTGGTGGCATTTGGGGACTGGGGTCACAGCGACCCAAGACCTCTAAAATCTCATTCAGACTTCGCGTCAACAAACACCATCTCAGAAAGCTGAAATTCACGGAGGAAAACTACATTTCAAAGCGACAAGAAATGTTCTGGAAGCTGACCCCCCACCGAAGGGAACGGATCTAGTAGGAGGGCTAGGCTCTGCAGAGAGGACGAACATTTCATTTCATGTCAATGGCAAATCTGAGTTGACTAAAAATAGCCTTTTTCAAAGTCTCACTTAAAAAGAAACAGCACCAATCTTGTTTCGGTGCGACATGTGCCATTTTTCTTCTAATTCTTCAGTTCAGCTGCTGAAGCAGAATATTCATTCTTTTCCCAAATCTGCATGCAACCAAGGAGTTTGTTTAAAAAATGAAATGCTGGATAGACCAGCACCTTTTGTCTGCTTTTCACTGGCTGAGATAAACCTAGACCAGCTCACAGCTGTACTCGCTTCGCTTTTTGGTCTCTCACTGAATCTGCCTTTATTATTTTCGAAATGATTTCAGGCTGATTCTGCATATCTTCCCATGCTTAAAAAGATGATAATTTGGGTTCTTGATTAGTTTTTGTGTACAAAATTTTAAATTATTTAGAGTAAGTGAGGCAATTCCTGCAGAAACAAACAGTAACAGTGACAAGCCACAAACGGCAGAGCAGCAGAGCAGGATTCATCCCCGCTGCCTCCTGGCATCTGAGAGTGAGAGTTACTTGCCCCAGTCCCTCAGTGCAGTCAGAGGAGAGGTCAAAGATGTCCCTTAAAGGATTTCTTCTGTGATGCCCACTGCTGGATGAGGTGAGGTTGGATGGCTGTGTGCTGTCCCACAAAACAACGCAGTCCTTTTGCCTGTAGACAAGGGTCTAAGGACACTTCTGTGGTGGTTTGCAGCAAGATGATGGGCTGGGACCATGGGAGGGGAGCCCGGGCAGAGAACGATCCTGTATGGATGACCGGTGGGAGGGATGCTCAGGGGTGGAGAAGTGGTGGGGGAAAGAGTGGCTTATTCATTGTCACTTGCCCTGGGGACCTCATGCCCAGGCACAAATCTAGCGTTGCCAGTGCTGAGTGTCCCTTCTCCCTGCCTGCCTTTCCCATCTGGCCACCATCCCATCTGCACAACCATCCGCCACCATCTGAATCAATGCACCGTGTCCCCTGTACCCGGGGCAATGTGAGGACACAGTCCCACACCTGCCCCAAAGAGGAGCAAGTATTGTAAAGAGGACTCGAGATTTCCACCAGATTTTTCTTTCCGGCAGTGCCGTGTCTCCATGCAGGAGCCTTGGGACATGCTGGCCCAGACTTTGTGCAAGGCTTCTGCACAGCAACAGCTTTGTCTCAGGGATCTGGAGCTGTGCTGTACCCCATGAACACACAGGACACAGCTTCTGTTACCAGGACTATCTGAAAAGCTCCCCTTTATTCTCCTTTGCAAATAGAAATTCCTCTTTATGTTCTCTTTTGTGCTCACTGTCTTGTAGCTTGCTCAAAACATCTAAGAAGTCCCATTAAAATACCAGCTTATAGCAATTTCAAGGCTGTGTCCAGAGCATAGCGTGAACTGATATGTTCACAAAATGAAAGCTGTGCTTGGATGGGGTTAGCCTTATGAGAGCTCAAAGCAGGAACTGTGGGTAAACTGCAACTCAGAGACCTTTTCACCATTCTCCAAACCATTATTATAAATCCAGAAATTCACCATTTCTTGCTGCACACAAAAATAGAAGTATACTGTAGCCCTGAAATACATAGTTGAAGTCCTGAACCAATGTTAATGCTGTCTTGCAATAATGATGAGCAATAGCGTATTGTCAGAAGGCATCTGAGATCACACACATCCACTTTTTTAAAGCTTATTTGATCTTCCATTTTTTTTTCTCTTCCTTCCCCCTCCCAACTCTTGTATTTAGTCCTCCTTTCCCCCTATGAAGAATTCTTTGAACAGCTCCAATAGGGCAGATGATGCCCTTCCTCTCTGATGTCAGTGAAAAACATCCCCCAAAGCTTCATCCTCTCTTTGATTGGTTTCCTGATGACCTGGCAGACACAAGCTGTTGCTTCAAGCATCTTCCAATGCTCAGGCTAAAAAATAAGCAATTAAAAAACAGTCCATCAAAGGAAGGAAAAGGAAGATGCATGCATGTTATCCATGGGGGCTCCTGGGGAAGTCACCTGGAACCTCCCATGAGGCGACACCCAAAGAGAAGGATCCTTTTGCGTGGCTGCCTTTTTTTTCACCTTCACACTCAGGGAGAGTTTATCAGCTCACAGATAGCTCTGTGTATGGAGACGTTTGGGAACAAATCCTGGGTAAAAATCTTTCCAGCAGAATTATTCTCCAGCCAGCCTTGCAGCAATGCTAACAGCACAGCTGAGCTGGTGTAGCTTTGATCTCCAGGGATAACAGAGCCCCTCGTGTTTAGTTGCACCATTCAGAGCGTTATTTGGCTGCAGAATGGAAGTTCCGCCTGAAAATAGGGCATTTTTTAAGCAGTCTGACATTCTTCTCTAGCCCTGAAGTTTTGAGGAAAACAACAAGATAAAGTCATCTCCCTGTGAAACCAGGAGCAGCGGGCAGCCAGCAAAAGCGTTTTGAGGTGGAAGGGACAGCACGTGTTCACACAGTCAGAATGGAGCTGTGTGGGATGCATTTGCAGAGGGAAATTGACTTTTCCAAACACTGAACCTGGTGTAAATTTGCTGGAGAACTCACAGACGTGCTTGGACACCATCTGCTGGGCAGAAGCACCCGGCAGTCCATTTCCAGAGGGTCCAATGAGTGAGAGGAAGAGGACAATGATTTTCAGAATCTTCCTAAGGAAATCTGTAGCACCTCTAAACCTCTCATGATGGTTTATTCAGTACAGGAATGACGTGAGATTTATGTGAGGGAAGAACTGGGCTCATAACTCAACACTGGAGAAATACTGGAGCAGATGGAAAGTTTATTGTCTAAATGGTTTTATAGCCACAGAATAACAAGACATGTAAAAGCGCCAGGCAAAGAAATGTTCCTTCGGAATATGCTTTATTTAGCAAATGAGAAATGCAATGTTGTTGTGAATGTCATCTCTGAACAATATGTTTCATTCAGTAGTATTGATTCGGAGCATTTTTCCCAAATTGGTATTTTGATTAAAATGACGAAGTTAAACCGGTATTGCCATCACCAAAGGACGTTTTCCAGCCTAGTTGTTTGCCCGGTTTGATGGATACATCATCCTGTCACCTTGTCTTCCATCAGGCCCTGGTGAGGTCTTCAGGACAAGAAATTATAGAATTATAGGATCGTTAAGGTTGGAAAGACCACTGAGACCACTGAGTCCAAGCATCAAAAGCTCAAAAACAAGCAGGGAAGGAAGGCAGTATTGCCTCTGCTGTGCATGACTCAACTCATTGGCAAGAACATCTTCCTGGAAGAGTCTAGACTTAGCCTGGATCCAAGGACTGTGACCTGATGGGACTGGAGGAGAGTTTATCCTCTTGCCTCTCTTAAAACTGAAATATATGGACACTTCGCACTGGTGCCACCAACTCTGCTACTAAAAGAGAGCTGAATTTTGCACCTGAAAGGGCATTCAGCAACTTCTGGGTTGTAAGACTTGTGTCATAGTCAATCAGCTCCCTCCTTATCTATGAGAAATTCATCTTGTCTTTTCCTTTCCTCAAATGCTATATATCATCACTGAGTAAAAAGTTAATTGTATGGGTGCTTAGTAAAATTAATTGTATGGATGTTTAGTACTAAGTATGTTAATTGGTTTATGACTTAAAATTAATTAAAGTATGGTCTTTGGGGAAATTTATCATCATTTGTCAAACCAATTTGTTGCTTGTAATAAGTCCAAAATCAAAATATACTGTACTTCTCCAACCTCCTGCTGAGTTAAAGCTCATGAAAACTTTCTGTTTATTTACTTATTCATTCATTTATAGCTGTGCCATCAATTGACATTCATTTCCTTGATTTTTGGCTACGACTGCTTAATGCCTTAGCAGAACCACTGATACTTGTGCTATATGTAGCCCACAAGGAATTCCTTCATCCTGGTAAATCTACCACCTCTTTTTGTTCTGGATGTATTTAAAGTCACAGCTTCCCATTCAAATCTGTGTCTTTGAGCCCCCCCTGTAGTCACTTAACGGAAAAAGAGCTCTCAAGGAGGCAGCTCACCTCATTCTTCGGCAGATTAGAGGCATTAAGCAGCAAAGCAGAAGTGCTGTTTTCTCTGCAGGCTGAAAGGGAGTCTGGATGACCAGAGCAGATGATGATATCAACAGAGCTGATGTCAGAAGTCAGGCGAGATGAGTCCAACTCTTGTGAAGCAAGACTCCGAGTAGACAACAAACAAAATAGATCTGTCCACACTTTCCTTTTAACAGAGCACAAAAATAACAAAATGCCTCTTGAGCTCTGAACTGTGCATTATGTAAACATAAATTAGGGTTGGAAAAGAAGAAGTAGAAGACGAGATTTCTCAAGTGGCCGTTTCCTTTATTGCTCGGTTTAGTATTTTTCTGCCATATCAGTCCATGGGTATGAGAAATGCACAGTGCTTCACTTAACTCAAAATGTGTGCAGCCCAGAGATAGCATCAGTGCCCTGTTCTTATTTCACAAATTGCCTCTGTAATCCTCTCGGATCACAGTCCTGCAGCACCAAAGTAACTCTTGTGAAATAAAACGGAGGGGAAAGAATAATCTTAGATGTGTTGGTGGAGAAAGGACCATAATAGCACTATTTCTATGCTGAACTTTGGTAACCCAGGCTAGGAAACTTTATCGTGAGATTTCTTCACCAAAGTCACAGCCTGTATTGGAAGTATGGGAGAGTTTCCAGAAAGATATTGGAAAATGGTTGAGAAATGCATGGATTTTAAGGGAAGTTCCATCTTTAGTCATGGAGTTGAAAAGGATATTGCATGGAGTTGCATGGTGAGCTAGTGGTTAGCAGCCATGCTGGCCATGCTTCTCAGTTGGCCTTTAGCTTCTGAAACAGCATCTGTGCCATCAGCTGTTGGAAATCTCTCCCTTTGCCCACTGTTTGACTGAGGCCAGTGAGCTTCCATAATCAAGAGATTACCTCTTCCCTGTCTCTCTCTAAGCAGAGTTTTCCAGATCTCAGTGCTTCCTGTGACACTTCTGAAACCATTCTGAATGTCCTTCCTGATTTTCCTTTCAGATGTTCCTTTCGTCGTTAAGGACACTGTTTGAATGGGGGATTTTGTAGAAATATTGCTGGGACCAAATAAGTAGGTATCACTGACTCTATCCTATTCTTGCTTGCTCTTTTTTGGTTTCTAGATCCAAGAATTGCACTGGCTTTGCCAGTCCCAGTATGACATGGGATGTCACGGTCTACCTCACTTCTGGCTTTAAATTTGTTTCACCTTCCTGTGTTCCAGGATGTCTCTCAGTCTTAGATTTCTTTTCCCTACCTTGGTACTCTTTCAGATGGAGCACCCAGATCAGTTCACACAGAACAGTGAGATGAACTCTGGCTACAAGTAGTTGTGTATCCTAAAATTTCAGTGAGAGATGCCTTGAAGACCCCTGACATTACGATTCAGGTTAGATGGAGCTGTGCATTTGATTTCACTGCACCGTGGCATGAGAAGCAGTTTTGGACAGTTACACTTTCTTCTTTGTCATCCACCCTTCGATCATCAATGATCAGTGTCACTTGAATACCTTGTTTCGCTATAGGCTTGAACAACTTTCTTCAGTCCTTGGGGCTCCTGTCAACAGCTGGTGATGGGAGAAACATGGGGAAATCATCCTGAGCTACATGAGGCTGGAAGCAGGACCTGGAGTGTTGTTCTTGGCCTATCCTCTTCCCATGGGCATCTTTGCCCATGTTCTAAAACCAGAGTCTTGGATGTCACTGAGTCCCAAGGGGACCAAACTGGAATGTGAAAACAAGGGATTTTCTCTCCCACACTGCACAAACCAGGCTTGGTCTTGGAGCTGGGAATGTGGGGTGGCTTGGGACAAAACCTGTCTTTCCACTGTTCTATGTCAAGCCTTCTCAGAAGTTAGACAGGTCCCTGAATGTCCTCAGCTGGGGTCTTTTGCCCATTCTACCATCAGCTGTGTTAAATGGACGTCTGATTGTGCGTGTCTTTGTTCCTCCCACGTGTTCACAGCTGTTCCTTCATTCTGTGAACTTGGCAGGAACTTCTGGACAGCAGGGATCCCATCAAATGGCAAGGCAGGGCACGCAGTTAATTTGCAGGGAAATTGTCTTTTCCATTGGTGAGTTTTGTCTCCTGGCAGTGCGCAAAGGCGACTCCACTATCTGTTTCTGTCAGTGCTTCTAATGTTGAAATGCCTCTAATTAAAGGCATGCCGAGTTGAAGATATGGGATATCTTAATTACATGTGTGTGAATAAAGCATTTAACAAGATGTGAGAGGCCCTTCCCTCCCCCTCGGAGCCACCAGATCAAAGAGCAAACCCACTCCCTTGGAAACAGACAAACTGTGTTCCTTTCCCAAGGGCTGTTTTGCCACCAGACTTATCTCCAGACTTTCACTGGGATGGTGCAAAACTTTGAAAATGATTCAAGAGAGGAATGGTAGAAAAGGTGCACAGAAGCTCCTTCCCTTTGAGAGGTGGACCCTCAATGAACGGAAGCCCTCAGCGAATTGGGGTGATGTTTATTGCCTCTCACTGCAGAGATGGAGACAAATTTGTCTCTTGGAGTGACTCAAACTGCCCAGCTTGCAGCTAGTTATTGCTCACATACAGCTATATGTGTGTACGAGTTGTTGCTCACATACATATTTTCATTCATTGACTTCTAGCTCCCAGTTTGCAGGAGGCAGGTCTAGTCTGGTCTCGTCCCCTCTGTACTGGTGGCAGCCTGTACCCAGCCATAGGGAATGCCTCTTCTTAGTAAGTTCCTCTTAACCCCTTCCTTTGTGAGAGGCTGTTCACAGGCTGAAGTGTTGTGGTCACCTCCTGCACCCATGGCTGGTCTGGCATAACATGAGTCTGTGGGCTGGCACGAATAGGGGAAGGACTCTACAGTGGAGTGATCAGATCATATACCTGTGTGTGGGAACTTGGCTCCTTGGGTTGTTCTGCTATCATGTGTTCAACGGCTATTGGCAACAGTGAGGGGCTGGGAAGATATATCCACTCCCATCTTGCATTGTCCACTCTAGTAAGTGCAACGAGAAGTCCAATTTCAGGGCAACTAACAAGAGATGAGCTGTTAGTCAGAGGAACACAGAACACTTGCCAGCTTTTGAGGTGCTTTGCAGGAGAACACTTCCCCTGGGTACCACTGAGGAGTGAGGGTGACAGGGGCTGTGAATGCTGGCACCAAAAAGAGCCTGAACCCATTCACTTTTCTCCCACACATTAGGTCTTGCAGACCCCGACCATCTCTGTGGCCCTCAGGGCCTGCAGTCTGGTTTTCTGTTAAGAGAGTGAAAATATTCATTTCTTTCAAAGTTAAGGGGAGCTATGTTTCTAGAACACATCGGGGACCTTTGAAATGGCTTTAAAGTGTAGTGATACAGGGAAAGGTTTTCAAAATGCCTTCACTGAAAGTTGAATGAAGGCTTCTAAACCACTATGGAAAATCTCAGCTCGTCTCCATGCATCTGCAACGAGAAAAATAGATGCTGTGATGCAAGCCCTGCCATCCCTGAGAAAGGCAAGCCACTGCTGAGGTCATCAGCTGTGCTGCATCCCTGGCCGTGTGCCTGCAGAGCTTCCTTCAGCGACACTGCTGGACAAGTGTCCTTGGCAAGAGGGAAGTGCACTTGGCTTGCAGAGCCATAGCTGTGCCAGAGGGAATCCACTGGGAATGAAGTTTCTGGGGGAGTGTTGGGCTCAGGTAAAAGAGAGGTAAGGATCAGCTTCAGATGAATGTATATTAACTGTCTGCCTGCAGCTCCAAAGCACTGGACAGAAAAAAAATACCAAAAAACAGTGAAACAAAACAATACCAAGTAAATACAAAAAAAAAAACCACAGCTCTGTACAAAGACAACTGGGGACAACGTACATAGAAAATCCTATTCAAAGCAGATGCTGCTAGATAGGTTGGAAATACATAAATACCTCCTGCTGCCCTTGGGAGCAGGAGCAGAGCTGCAGAGTAGTTGATCCTTTGCTCCTTTGTGGGTTTTTTTGCCAAGAGGTAAATGTGTGCTCACCCAGGCTGATAAATGTGTGGAATCTCTCTCCTCCCCAGATTCATCCTAAACATCACCAGGCCTTTAATTCAAATGCAAAGGCTGAATGAGGTGCAATGAGTTTTCTTTGTGTCTCTGTCTAGGAAAGGGAAGAGAAGGGAACCAGGAGGGAACAAGGCCACCTGAGCTGCTGGGCTTCCATCTCCTTCACTCACTGAGGTCAAGGTTGGCTCCTGGACAGGGGGAAAGACATCTCCACCCACCTCCTTCAGCAGCCCCAATAGGGATGGAACCCAGTGAGATGTCTCTATGGCCTTGCTGGGAGGCTGGAAGCCTTACTAAAGACACAGGGCAGCATTGCCGGTGCCAGTGCCAAGCTCTTTGCCTTCCCGAGGTCTCTTCCAGGCTCTTGTCATGCATCTCCATCACATGTACTGCTCCTATGCCCACTCTGGATGCTGCAGACACCTTCCAGGGTGCATACAGAGAGTAAGTGCTGCCTGTCCAAGCCAGCATCTGCAAAGCCTTTCATCTGGCAGTATAACAATAAGCAACCACCCATATTTCCCCTGAGGTTGGATAAGCTTTCCCTCTTCGTGACATTGCTGTTCTCCATGGATCAATTTCTATCCTGCCAGCCTTTGCTTCTTTCTATACTGGATTAAATTGCTTTGATTAAATGAAAATGCTGGTGTATTACCAGGGAGGCTCAGGGCTTCTTTATCATACAAACAAACTGTGCAGAGGTGGGCAGGACACCCATCAAGCAGGAGCTGCACGCTGCAGAGAGAACCGTTACACTGAGCGTTTGTCCCTGCACTTCATTATCTCATGGCAATAAATTTTATATCTCAGCTTTCTTTTCCTATTGCCATAAAACATAATGACCTGTTTCCAAGTTAAAGCCACGATGCTGGGTATAATGTGTCCAGCAAGCAATAAAGCAAGGTGCTTTTGAAAATATTCCTCTGTTGCTTCAATCCATATACAAGCAACCTTCCCATAAGCAAACTTCCAAAAATAATGCACAACAAAAGCAGCTGGCAGCTTCTGATGGGTCAGCAGTAACCCTATCCCTATCCCTATCCCTATCCCTATCCCTACCCCTATCCCTATCCCTATCCCTACCCCTACCCCTACCCCATCCCTACCCCTATCCCTTCCCCTATCTCTATCTCTATCCCTATCCCTACCCCTATGTCTATCCCTAACCCTTCCATGCTGGAGACAAGCATCCTGCATGGAGCAGCATGAGAACAAGTCCTGCGCCTGCTCAGGGTGCTGAGGGGGAGATAGAGCTGAGGGACTTCTGAGGAAGTATATTTTTTCCAAATTCCTCTCTGAGATACATCCGGAAAAGTAGCACAGAACACATCATAAACCGCACTTATAACTATTTTTGACTATGCCATCTAAAAGCGACAAGTGAAAGGCCACCAAAGCATTAGCTCCGTCAAAAGCAAATACCACCAACCCTAAATCATATTTGCCTTGAGGTTTCTGGGAAAAAAAAAAAGGGAGTATTTTTGTTGCTGTCTCACCTGGAGTACAGAAAACAAACCAACTGCTGTCGGCCAGAAGATAAACTGAGCTCAAAGCCTATTGCAAATTTCAGCCTAGCAATGTCTATTTGCTTTACAAGCTTTTTTCTCTTTGCAGAAATGGTTAATAATCCCTCTTACATTAGATTAATGCATAAAGGTAAAAATGCTGTTTTACACAAACGTCTGCACGCATATGTGTTCTTTATGGATAATATGTTTTCAAGTTCTCAAATTGATCTTTGCATTTTCAAAATGACAATCCGATGTCACCGAGAAGATATTTCTGGGTATATCTGGCACTTATGGAGTGCGAAACCCTGACAATCCTGCTAATCTCTGACTGCATTCTGAGACCTCCACGGAGCTTTAAATAAAACGAGATTCTGTGTCTGTCCACAACCAGAGGCTGCTTCAACTACTAATCACAAAGGCAATGCTGTGAGAGCTGTGAAGCAATCATTAATTGACTTTGGACTTCAGCGTCATTATTTTCCTCTCCTTTAAGATGGTGTAAATCCAAAGCAGCTTCACTGATGCCTCTGGAATTAGCATCATAGAAACAAAGGACTGGAGAAAGCATGGGGTACTGAAGAGATGTGAACCAACATACCTCAAAAATGTGACCATAATGTGTGCAATGCTCTGCTGTGCTAAGGGACAAGCTGCTGCCCAGTGGGACAGGGCTCAGCAAGGAGGTAACCTCGCTGCTAAAAGCAGTAGGAACTCAGAACAGCATGTGGAGGAGTGAAATTGGTGCAGAGCTGTTGGTGCAAGGAGGTGAGCCAGAGCGCGTGCGAGCAGTGCTGCAGTGCAACCTCAGCACTGCTGTGTTGTTCTCGCTGCAGTAGAGAGACCTCTGATGCCTGACACTTTCATTTCCGACTCTGTAGCACGGGCTGGGCGACCAGCAGCACAGCAAACAGCTCGCCGGCCTGACGCAGGCCCTGAGATGTTCCCCAGCTGCTTGTGCACAGTGCGGGGGGAAGCGTGCTTCCCAACATCCCCAGCTGCAGCAGAACAGCCATGTCAGAAGGAAGACCACTTCCACCACCAGCCACACCTGCTGGCTGCACTGCCCACTCTGCTACGGAAAAAAAAGAGTTTTCATTAGCTTCTGACAATAATTTCTGCTCTCTATCCGGCTTAATTAAAATCTACCATTCAACTTCCAGACAAGCATTACACGCAAAGAAGGTTTAATGCCTCCCTCTTACCCTTCTCTTTGCCCTTTGGGAAAGGCTCTCTGAATGGCTCACTCAGAATATAAATACTAGCTGCTAATTTTATTCCATATGAAATGTCCGGCTAAGTAAATTTCACAAGTCTTTACACTTCATCAATAAAATTAAAACACTTAAGGAAGGGATTTGCTGATGGAAAATGCTAAAAGTGTCCATCTTTAATTAATCCTGGAGAGAACGTGCTGAAGTGGAAGAGCCTTTATTTCATGTCAGCATTTCCCTGTCTGCAAAGATTCAAGCACTGGGTTCAAACGCAGTGCAACACAAACTGCTGGAGCCCTTCGATTCATTGAGGTTGCACTGGGCTCTTGGAAATGTGGAAGCTGGATCTCAGCTTGGCTCCTCCCATGGTCAGAGAGGCACTGCTCAGGCTGCACAAGTTTTCTGGAGGAGCAGTAATCACAGCTGCTTTGTAACGATGGGACGTTCTCCATCCTTCCTCCCTCCCTCAGGGAGACCACTGTGTGGAAGCAACACAAAATGCACAGATCTGAAAGAGTGAGAGTCCGTAAGAAAGGACTCAGAGAGAGCAAGAGAGCACAAGAAGGGGGTTAATGGCTTGTCCCATTGATGACAGCCCTCTGGAGAAGAACATGGCTGGTCATGTGGCACTCTGTAGGAAACGTGACACTGTTCCAGGCCAAGGATTTCTGTTTGCTTCAGTAGAGAGATGCTGCAGAGATAGAAGGACACACAGCAGATAAAAATACAATCAGCTTTGGGTTTTGTTCAAGCAGCTCTTTTGAGGCCTTCCATACGGCTGACCAGAGGCAGAGATCTCAGCAGCTCCTTCTGACATTTATGTCAATCTCATTTCTTAATTTCTTAAAAAATTCCATTATTAATTTGTAGTTACTGAACTGTTCAAACCCAACATCTCCATCCAGCAAACACAGGTTGGTCAACATGGTCCAACGCGCAAAATCAGTATGCATAGTCAGTGTGCACAAGCATCCCCACTGCTCTGCCTGGCAATCCCGAGCTAACATTGTCCATCCAGGGTGGAGATCCATCCCACCGGCCCTCTCGCATCAAGGACCATTCCTGGCTTGTCCCATCTCCCTTTAGATCCCCATATCCTAAGCAAAAAAGAGATATAAATACAGAACAGCATGGACAGAGGCAGGAGGAGCAAAGATGAGTTACTAGGATCTACAAAAGAGGACATAAAAATGGTCAGCCCTGACAAAGGAGATCTAAACCTTGAGTGCAATTGCTCTATAAAACTGGCAACTAGAACAAACAGAAAGAGATGACATTCACCCTGTCCCTTCCTGGGATTTACTGCCACTGGGACAGGGGCAACTCAGTCTGGAGACAGCAGAAATCAGTGCTGCCACAGGTCGAAAGCAATAGATCAGTGTCCAGTAACAACTACAGCAGATAAGATCACTTCTGTTGGTCACTCAAGATGAATGTTTTCAGTGAGCCGTCATCTGAGAGTGCCCAGGAGCAGCAGGGCCGAGTGTTCAGCTGGAGAAATAGGGTGGTCATCAGCAAGCTGCAGAGAGGCTGAATGTGCAGCACAACTCTTACAGGTCTGTCATCACACCTACACAAAGCCCTGGGAGGAGAAGGGGCTGGAAACGCAGGCGTGGGGTTTCTCCTGGATGTTGGCACGGTCACGTACTGCTTCCATTTTGTTTCCCGTGTAGCCAGTTCTCTCGCTAAGTAGCTAATTTAAATAGGAACATCTATCTTCTAAATTGTGTATATCAAACAATCCATCACTTGGAGGCTGAAAACCTACCCAAATCTGTAATTATGGTGTCACAGCTGATTGTGATGAAAGTGAAGCTGTCAGGGAGACATTTGTGAGACACATACACTTGCGCACAGCACTTTTCCCCAGAGTGCTATGGCAAGCTTTCCTGCCATATGGGGCCATGATTAATAGCCCAGCCTATATGTAAATATTTAGCTGTTTAGGAAGCAACGGGATCCAATTACCTTTCAACCTATTTCTCTCCTCCTGATAAAATACAAAGCAGAATTTTTTTTTCCTCAAAAAAATAAGACACAAAGAACCCTGATGACTCATATTCTACTGATGATATTAAAGACATTCTTCTCTGCCTGAGGTAATACAGACCGAGAGCTCAGCTGGGCTGAAATCTCTTATTTTCTCATTACAATAATGTCCTTCTCCAAGGAAGCGATTGCCAGCGCTTTCTGCTGATAACCCCCCCCCGACTGCCACTGTGACAGTGGCCTGGAAGCAGAGCTCTTGCTGGTACACGATACAATCTGAAGCAAAGCTTTTATCATGAGCCCTGTGGTTTTTAGGATGATCCTTAAAGCCTGCAGCTGCTGGAAGGAAGAGCTGCCTGAGCATCGCAGCAGCCCCATAGGCAGGAAGCAGACATTTCTGGCTCTTGGAGAAGCAGGGACAGTTTGAAACTTGGTTTTATGTGTTGGGTGTGGAGAGGAGAAAAATAAGACTCCTGTTGTGGCAGTGTGTCCTACATAACTACAGCTTTATCTCAGTGCAAAGATGCTGCAGAGGCAAAGGGCAGATGGCCCCTTGGGACTGTTGCTGCTACCACACCATGAACCTCTCCCAGCCCACGGATTTGCAGAAGTCAGAACCCAACTAAATGTGAATGGTGTTCATAGAATCATAGAATCATAGAATCACAGAATCATAGAAACATAGAAACTTAGAAACATAGAAACATAGAATCATAGAATGGTTTCGGTTGGAAGGGACCTCAAAGATCATCAAGTTCTAACCCCCAGCTGCTAGATCATGCACTAGATCAGATTGCCCAGGGCTTCAAAAGCTCACTCCAGACACAGACAAGTGACTCTGATCTCAGTGTACTTATTAAGAGGATCAGGACATCAGCAGTGCCTAAAGATTCACCTTGGTGCTATGGAATTTTCAAATGCTGACATTTCAAGGTATGGACTGGAGGTCTCATGCAGCAGATACCTGTCTATTGTTCAGCTTCCATGGGATCCTGGCTGTCTTCTGCACTTGTCCTTGGGAAATAATACCATAAATCCCCAGTATGGCTGGGAAAACGTGTGTCCTTGGCTTCTTTGTGGTGGTTCTCAGGCCAAAACTGGCTGTACTATAACTGTGTTGCTGTAAGTGCTGTCACTCGTTGAGACCTATGGTCAATGAGATTGGGAAGTTCAGGGCCTGAACTCATTCCTGTGGCCCTGACAGGTAGGATGCCCAATTGCTTTTCAAAGCTTGTAATCAGTGCTGGAAGCCGTTGCCTTGGTGTTCCTACATAGATGGCTGCCCAGGGAACGATGGCTCAGGTTGGCCTCTCAGCTGCTCTGTCACTGCTGCAATTTGTCTCCTTAGGTCTCTGCTGAAATGTAGTTGTAGTTGTGGCTGGGTAGCCTGACCCCCGGAGTAGAAGGAACATTGGTTCTGCAAATGGGAGAGGAAGATAAATCACCCTGCTCTGGTGCATGGAGGTAGCGCAGGTAATAGAAGACGAGTTCAAGCAGGATGATGCTGAGGTTCTCCATGGCTGCAGTGCTTAACTGTGTCCTACCTACACCCAAGTCTCCACTCCACCCTCCTTCCCAGGCTGGAGCTTCACAAGGGCTCTCCAAAGTCCTCTGGAGCCTCTGCTCTCGAAACATTTTGGATGAGAGAACAGGTGGTCCACCCAAACTACTCCTTCCACCTCTTCCAGGGCCAGGGGCTCAGGGCTATGGTTAGGGTTATAGGGTCAGGGTTAGAGATGGGCATGCTGGACCACTGCACTGAAATCAGAGGTACATGGAGGAAACGCATTCAGTGGAGGTGGTACTGGACCTGTCCTAACAATGGAAACCTCTTCTCAGAGAAGCTGCCTGCAGTCTTCCTGCCCCTGCCCAGCCCAAAGAGAACAGCTCTTGGCTCAGCAGTGGCCACTGTACCCATGGCCTCCTGGAGGGCACTGGGTGTCCTGGGATGCTGCCCATTCTGCAGCCCAGGTCCATGGCCAGGCCAAGTCCTGGCAGAAGGCAGCAGCAGTAGGCCACTTCCAGCACAGTTTTTTCAATGACATTTGGATGTCCAACCTGGGAAATGTTTGTTTTGTTCTCTCCCCAGCCTCCAGATGCTTTTTTAGCAATTTCCAGCCAATCAATCCTAGTTGCATTTTAAGCAAAATGGGTTGATGCAAAACACGAAGAGTCAGTTTCAGTGTAACAGTTCTCTCATGTCACATTATTTTGAGGGAGAATAATGACCGACCATTTCTGTTATGTGTTCCACTGGGTCTGTTTATTCCTAGTTATACTTTACATTGCACTGACCCTGGGAGATACTGAAAACCTGGTTAGACATGGCCATGTCATCTAGTTCTCATGTCCAGCCTCAACCATTCTGCAGCTGCAGCCATACATAGCACAGGAACCTGTAGCAAAGAACAGGTGGCAGCAGCAACACCCCAATTCTGAACATGCCATGAAAGTGCTTGTGTGAAGGACCCCACTGCTTTCTGCAGAGCAGAAGCATCCATTGGGTTTTCCTACCTGAAAACACTGTCCACCATTCCTCATCTATGTGATGTAAAGGCCTGTTTTGGTGTGTTTCTCATCCATCAGAAAACTGGACTCTGCCCAGGACAACTCTCAATGGTTCCATGAGCCTGGTGGGTCCCCAGGGGCCTCAGCAGAGTTACTTCTAACTTTGCTGATCAAGACAAGTGCCTCAGACAGAACAAGGCAGTGTGAAAGGCTGCTGTTTCCAAGAGAAAAAGAAGAAAGGAAAGGCTAAGAGCAGCAGGAAAGGCCCGTGCTGTGAGAGCCTCCGGCATGGAGGAGGCTGAACTCAGAGAGGAAGGGAAGGCTGGAGAAGTTTCAAACCATTTCCATTTGGGGCTCACTCAGCAGTTTCTCCTCTGGATGAATCCAGGTCAGTCTCAGCCCTCTGGTCACAGCCATTGTGTTATTTGAAGGAACAACATCAAAAGGAGGCACAGAGACGACTCGCAAGCACTGTGGCTTGAAAGGGATTGAGTCTCTGGGGGACCAGCCCTGGGTGTAAGTACAGGCTGCTCCAACAACTTGCAGTGGGGAGAAAGGCAGGGAAGAACCTGTTCTTCCTGCCAGCATGGGAGTGTATATCCTTGTCAGGCTCTGGGGTCACCAGGTCTTGGATGTGGTTTGCATTAATGATGGGTTTGTTGGGTTCAGAGTGCTCCCACAGCTACCAAAGGAAAGCAGGACTGGGTATGTTCACCCATGATCTGCAATAAAATAAGTAACCTGTTTTGCACTGCAGCGTGCTCACCCACTTCTGACTGTTCTGTAAGGACTCTGCAGGGAAATGCAGACCTATATATCCCCCAGGTGTGTCAAGCCCCCACGGAAAATATTCCAGCATAGAGGAAGACCCTGATCTCCAGTGTAAACTCAAAGACAGTCCTCAAAGTCAGTGCACTGCCCTGGTGCAAATGCAGAGAAAACTGGAGCTGCTCTCATTTCTGACCTGGGAGACACCTTTCAGCAGAGAATATTGGCACTGAACCTGACACTGTGTGTGACGGCTGAGGACCTCTCCTTGCTAACCATCAACACACTCTGTCTAGAGACTCCATTGTTTACAAATCACTTCTCTTGTATTCTTTGGAACATATTAAACAGATCAAGAAGGCAACAAAATCAGGATTTGCTATTTCACAGAATCACTTCGGTTATTTTTTGCCATCTTTGGAAGCTGATAATCACTTCTGAGGAATCTTGAGTGGACAGAAAGTATTGTTCCTGGTCTAGATCCATAGTTTATCACAATGTGATGAAAGTACATGACAGACAATGAGTAATAAATACAATTCTCCAGGTTTTATCTAGCAGCAGTGCTTCAACACAAGAAATTAAGACTTAACATGCTCTTTTCAATGGGTTATGCTTTCAATGGGACAAAATTTCCATGCAAAAGAAACCTATTGGTTCCTTCCAAACCCCTAAGATGCCCTGTTAATTATCTGGCCAGGTCTTCCCAGAAAAAGCAAATGCAGTCTTAGCTTTTGACTGCTTCAGCATCAGGCAGACCTGGGCATATGAGGCCAAGTTGAACACATGGATAAAAGAATTGAGTTATTCTTTCCTGGTGAGTAAAGAAGGAGAGATCCCCATGGCCTGCATTAACCCATAGGAAAAGAAGAAGAATTGCTTGCTGAAAAGCATTTAAGTGCTGAGAAAGACCTTATCAAAGTTGGTAGAAGCTTTGCCATATCTCTGCCTTGTCCTTCCCCCCTGTGATTGTTCAGGTGCCCACAGCTGTCTGCCTGAGCGACACCAGACAGTGCTTGGCCAGCCTTTGCACCATGCTAATGCAGACAGCAGGCACTGGATTAGAGGCTGGTCTTGTTTCCACTGTCCACAGTGCATTTAATTGGGATCCTGGGGATGCTCTATCCATGTTAGCCTTTTTTCTGCTTCATTCAAAGTCAAGATTTCCCCCGGTTTCCACGGAAATAAACTGTGCAGAGATCAGAAGGGATACGCGTGCAGTCCTGTCCTGCTCTGAGTATGCCCACGTGTGCAATGAGGAGGAAGAGCCAAGGGGCACCCACCAGCTTCACTGAGATGCAACATCTGCCACAATGTGTGGGATGAGATACAAGCAATGACACAAGGCCTGGGGATTAAAACAACAGCAGATAAAGCGTAACAGTCTCTAAGCTGGTTATTTTAGTGGAACATTACATTCTATCACTGACCTCACTTTTTACTTCCTCTTTCACAGAATAGGAGATCCCTCTGCACTCACTTCTCCAAGAGGCACAGCAGCATGTAGGATGTGTGATTAGCCCCAGATATCCTCGGCCAACCACAGCCCACCCCTCCTGTCAGCACTCAACTTGAATTTGACAGAGATAGGATAGAAAAATTCCCCATATGAGGAAAACCACATGTCTATGAGTTCTGATTGTGACCGGCCTCCCTGAACACACATACAACAACGTGGGGGATGCTGCTGCAGAAGTATTTGCATACAAGAAACATTATGAGTGAAACTAAAGTGAAACTTCTTTATGTGGTTTCACATCCCCAGACATGATCCATCATCTTCAGGGTGCATCCTGCGTGCCCATCCTCTGTGATACTTTGCTTCCTGACATTGTTTCTCAAGCCCAAGGTAGGAGGAACACGGGGACTAGGGAGAGGATGCCTGACCACCATCAAAGACAGAAGGTGATGGTTTAGCACTACAATGAGTGCTCAGACAGAGTGCAGGTGCTGTTTGGGATAGTAGGGGGACAATTTCTCTACAGCCTGGCTTACAAAAAAACATCTTGTCACCCTCCAGAGCAAGAGAACTGTGAGTAATGTAAATCCAGCCAGAGTCCTGTGCAAGTATGCAATTACCTCTTAGGAAAGTTAAGGCTTTGGCATTCAATTCTATGCTATTGCAAAGAGGGAGAAGCAGAAGGTGGAGATGTCATTAGACTATTAATAACTATGTGCATGGTACAGTCATTGCAAAACAATCTGACAAAATAAGCAATTCCAGAATGAATGCCTCCTGCTATTCTTTTTAATTTAGGCGTCAGTGGCACTGGCAAATATCCCTGCTCCTGCTGGCATTCCTCAGTGTACAGCCATAGCCATTGGCAGGGGAAGATTCGTATACTAGACCAAAAGGCAGAGGCTAAAAAGTCCAGTCCTGTTGGGTGATGTAGCTCAGCACAGGAGAAGGACATGGTGCTATGTACAGTCATTTTCTTTTACATCATTTCCAGCTTGCATGCACAGGTCTTGAAACCCAAAAGCAAACTGCTGCTCAAAGGTGTAGACCGGGAGCATGGATGCCTATATTCATTCCTTCCCTGCTTATCTTCCCTGTCTCTCCCTCCAGCCAGAGCCACGTTTTCAAAAGGCTCTCCTCTTTGGATTTCCTTTGCTCGTGTTGTCTCTTCACCCTGCATTTTAATTCTCCAGACAACAAACATTCTTCAGAGGAAGCACCCAGCCCCCTCAGCCTTCCCAGCTCCTCCTTTCATGAAGACAGTTCACAAATCCGGCTGTGCTGTATGAACGCTGGTTGTGGTCTCTGGCATCTGGTAAGGAGCTCAGTACTGATGCTATAGCTCCCGCAGAAACCACTGCCTATTGAAAAAAATAAAACTGTAAATCCTGTCCTCAGAACTGCTGCAATGAGTCGGGGTCACCAGCAAACCCCACGAGCAACTTTTCTGTTTTTTGAAAGAGGCAACAGCATTCGTGCTTCAAATCCTAAGCACATGAAAGCAAGTTGTGAGTTTTACAGAATCACACAATTGTAGGGGTTGGAAGGGACCTCTGGAGATCTCCCAGTTCAACCCCCCCCCCCCAAAAGGAGGTTCCCTATGGCAGTCCACTTGACTCCTGTCCATTAGATATTCATAAGCATCGATAAGATCCCCCTGAACTAAACGAGGATATTTATCACCAGAGAGGGACAGTTTTCGTTAATCATTTCAGTCACAATTAACATTTTGATCAGATGTTCATATGGCGTGGGTCTGCCTTCATTTCCAGCTGTTTGCAAACATCTCTCAAACTAGCCAAAGTCTATCACTTTCAACATGGCAAAATATTGTCATGTGAGTTCTTCCTGAAGATGAGTGACTACAGGTTGGAAGTGTCTGCCCCAGGGCATCTTCCTGATACATAAACAGCAGCAACAAAAAAGCTTTATAGCGTGTTTCCGAGAAATGGAAAAGCAGAATGCTTTCTCAGATGCCCATACATCAAAAATAGCCCGTGCAATTCAGCACTTACTCATACAGACAAAGTGCTCTCCTCTGGGCTGAGCCTAGACATGAAAGATAAGATGAAGGCTTCAGAAATTCAGAAGAATGGTGCATTTCCAATTGGGCCCACAGTAGGTTCTTCCGGCCTCAGCAACAGCCGTGGCAGTGATCACACGATGCCCTTGAAGTTCTTTGACATCAACCTGATGAAAGACACTGTTAAAGAGGGGAGTACAATTGTAATACAGGAAAAGCCAGGTGGAAAACCCATAAACAAATGTAGGCCAGCCCCCAGAGACGATAAACAAGAAAGGGATTAAGGAAAACAGCCCTGAAAGCAAGTAAGTGAATGAATAAATCAGCATTCTGGCCAGCAACTATTAAACTAATGCAATGCTCATAACAAATTTTGTTTTAATACTCTCTGGTCAGATTTCAGCCTTTTGTATCCCACATTGGGCATCACAAGGACTGCTGAAGTTTCACCCAGCAGCAGCTCAGCACCACATGGCAGTTTGCTCACTCCTCCCCACAGAAGTATGGGGGAGAGAATGGGAATAAGGTAAAGCTCATGGGCTGAGACAGTTTAATAGGAGAGAAAACAAAGGGAAAATGATGACAGTAATGACAATAGTATACATATGATGGCTGCTCCAAAAGCAATGCTTCCTATTGGATGTTGGCCAATGGCATCAGAGGTGGATGTTGATAGTGTGGCAGTAGAGGTTGAGCCTTTCCACCAATATTCCATTATATTTTGCTGTTGTGTGACAGATGGCGGCAGAGGGGCACTCTGACACAATGGCATCCAACACAGAAGTGTGCATGAAGCAAAGGTGTGGAACTGAATTCCTCCATGTAGAAAAAATTCGCCCACTGACATTCATTGACAATTGCTGAACACCTGTGGAGAACAGTGGATGCTGCACAGCAGCAGCAGATCCCCCTGGCCAATTGCCCCCAGATTTATTGCCCAGCATGGCACCCTATGGTATGCAATATCCCTTTGGCCAGTTTGGATCCACTGTCCTGTTTCCGCCCCCTCCCAGCTCCTTGTGAATCGCCAGCTCCTCACTGGCAGGGCAGTGCAAGAAGCTGAAATGTCCTTGACTTGATGTAAGTGCTGATTAACAACTTAAACTTGGGTGCGCTGTCAACATTGTTTTATTCCTAAATCCAAAATCAGGCATCACACCAGCAACCATAAAGAAAATTAACTCTACGACAGGTGTCATTCATGTCTATCAATCCTTATTACTCCCTAAGCCTGCCCATCTGAACTGTGTGAGAACTGGGCATAGGATATATGAACAAATTGCTCAAACTAAAGGCTTGTTCATTCTTACCAGTCAAACCAAGCAAATCAGAAGTGAAGGATTCAACGATTATCAGAGCCAACAGATGACACAGCAGAAACTCAGCTCACTGACCAAGTTTACCCTGACATCCCACCTCCAGGTGACAGTGCACTCTGCTATTGCAGCTTTCTCTTCCATCCCTTGCCCTTACTCTTCACTCCTTTGCCTACCTGAGTCAGACCTATTCATCTCCTTCAGCAAGGAGGGAAGTGATAGACTCCCCCCAAGGTAATCCTGAACATTATCTTAATCCAGAAGCAAGCATGAATCCGTTAGAACATTTATTCTCCTGTATATAAATGCTTGCTTTATGAATGCAATCTTTGACAATATATAGCTCCTGCTCCAAACAGAGAACGCTAACATGCTGTTTTCAAATAGCTCTGACATCCTTCACACAGCTGTGCGCCCACTTTGGCAAGTGCATGCTTTATAAAGTGCACCTTGAACAGCAGAAGAGAAGAAATGACCGATTCTGTGGTCTTGATCAAGGAGAGAAGATGATGAAAATGGAAGGGTCTCCGAGAAGTACGTACATGATTCCTTTCAGCAATGGGGTACAGCAATGCTTTGCTGGGCAGCAGTGCCAATCAACTACGTTTTATCAGAATGGCCGGAAAAGTTATGTTTTTTCATAAGAAATTCTCTGTGATAAAAAATCGGTTGAATCAGCTAGGAGGCAACATAAAGAGAAAGTGATGACAAGCAGAAAATTGCAAGGCTTTGAAAAGTTACGAGCAGTTAGGAAGCATCAAGCACAGAAGTCTTTAGGTGACCTAACCTAACTGCTGCTAATGTTCAGCAGTAATAAACAGCAGTCATTTTCCCCATCCTTCTCCTTTGGGAATCTTTGCTGTAACGCTGGTTGGTACTTGAATTCCCATAGTTTATAACAAAGCTATTGTCTGTTATCGCAAACGCAGTGACATTATTACAGAACTTACCCTGCAGCAAGATATGAATTAGAGTCAACTTTAGCAGACACCAAATATTTACTTTAGAAATGGAAAGAAATATTATTTCATAAATCAAAAAATTGTTCCCTTGACCCTTAGAAGAAGTTTAAAAGCAGCCTCAGTAGAATTGCACAAAGTACAATGCATAATGCTAAACTGATCAGATCCATGGCTGACCCATTGCTTGTGGGTTCCCACCTCGGCACGCTTCCTACAATAGAGAGACTGACACCAGTTGGTGGAAATCATACAATCACAGAATGGCTTAGGTTGGAGGGGACCTTAAAGATCACCTAGTTCCAACCCCCTGCCATGGGCAGGCTTGCCACCCACCAGTTCAGGCTGCTCAGGGCCCCATCCAGCCTGGCCTTGAGTACCTGCAGGGATGGGGCACCCACGACCTTCCTGGGCATTTCCGATTGCCATTCACTTCTGTTTTGCAATGGATAGAAGAAGGGTGTTCAGTGGGAAGACTAAATTCCTGTGGGGAATGAACAGATGTGTGTAATGAGCTGGGGTTATAATCAGACTCTTGCATGTCAGGTGTTCAGCACGTGAGACTACTTATCTGTCTCACTATTACCTAGATCTGTCTGCACCCATAAGCACTTTGCAGTTTCGTTTTCCTCCTGCTCTGCCCATTTACCCCCCTGTCTGGCTCTAGATGTTCTTTATTTGCCTTCCTTATCACAGTGCCTTAACTGCAGATCTCCCTACATCCCCCCATGCTGTATATTAAAGGCTGTTACAGGGCCAGCTGTCTGCCCCTCTGCCCTGTCACAGTCAGTGCTGACTGGAGCAAAGCGGGTGGAAGGAAGGAGAGAAACATCAATGTCGCAATGACCCCAATTCACCTCAACCTACTTGATTAAGCTGCTGATGAATGCAAGTTTGCACTAAGTGCCAGGCTGAAGTGTCTGCAGCAGTGATGTCCAGCCCACCCCATGCCACAGGGACACTGAAGGGACAGGAATATTTTCAAGAGCTGCGGCAAAATCTGCTGAGCTCCCTTGCCAGGCTGGGTCAGCTGGGTTGGCCCTCGCACACCGCACGCATGGACCTTGCAGGGATCAGAGGAGCTGGGGCTTCCCGCAGCCATCCCTGTCCCCACCTCTCGTCCCTGGGACAAAATCCTGAAGTTGTCATTGTCCCCAGACTTTTCCAGGTGCTGTCACATGGTTTATTCTCCCCCTCAGAAAAACACAGAGTTATTCAGCACTTCAGAAAACTTCTGCTGGGAAGCATCCTGAACTGCCTGCCAGCGTAACAGCACCACGAGTTGATGCTGCAGGGGCAGATGTGCAGGAGAGCACAGATACAGCTTTACATGTCTTCAGCATTGATGGGGATAGCGATGCGGAGCAATGGCAGGAGACATGGGACAGATAGGAGTGACTGGGACAACTCCTTGTTCTGAAACCTGTCATGCCATATGAAATCCTTGTCAGAGCCCTGCCAGCACAGAAACAGATACAAGTCACACCAGTAACTGTGCTTTAATGAGGAGTCTCCCACACATGGATGGGGCAAGAGGCCTATGTCAGCCAGTGATGGAGAGTCACAGGGCAATGGAAAATGTCAGTGAATGTTGATCTCATTAATAGGAAAGACAGGAGCCCAGCAAGAGAGATATTCTGGAGACAGACAGGATGATCACATCAGTGGTGAATGCCATGCAAAGGGCTGGCACGGCAGCAGTAGTGGGGCTGAGATGCTGCCTACAGGAATGTGTGTGTGATTTGGAAAGGTTGGTGAGTGTAGGGTGTAACTCCTCCTCCAACAGATGTCATGTGGATATTGGGCCAATATGGAGCGTTCAGACCCCTTCCACATGGCCAGTGAGCTTGTAAAGTGATCTGCCCCCTTCCATGAGAATGGCCTGCCAGCGTCCATCAGGACCTTGCACCACTGTATGGGGGCAGAAGCAACAGAAACCAGTTCTGGGAGAAGGGTATTCTGGACACAGGCATTTCAGAAAGTGGAAAAAGCCCATTCCTGGTCCCTCCTAGGGCAGATGAATGTTTATGTTCAGTGTTTTGGTCCTGACATCCTGCTGCTTTGCTCCCTATAGCTCCTGGCTTGGGAGAAGGAAGCCACCAAACTGCACCATATCACTCAGAGACATTGAACAGACATACCCTGGCGCACTCGCATCCTTGATGGCTTTGCATTTCAAGCTGTTTTTCTACAGCTCTTCACAATCTTCCTGTTGCTTATTACGGTTGGAAATATTCGATTCCAGCTCTGCATGTTAATTCTTCCCTGTCATGCCCTCCCTGCTCTGTGCCTCTGGCCAAATGATCCTAGGGTATCATCTGCTTTGTTTCACAGAGAATACTTACTTGTTGCAGCTCATCTTTATTTATCAGGGGTTGTGTCGACAAGCCTTTAAAAAAACAGCTCATCTCTATTGCCTGCTCACTGAAAATCAAAAGAGCCTGCAGGAAATCGCATAGAACAACCATTAGATTAAATAAAAGCTGGCCCCTCCATCTCCCTCGATTCCCTAATCTTCTCCCCAGCAAATGCAAAGCACACTGCTTTAATCTATGGGACATGGGAGGCTGTGCACTCTGTACTCATGGGCTGAAGTTATACCAATGGGATACAGGATAACTGAGCAACTCATTTCATTGCCTTCATCATTTTCAAAGCCTGCGGTGTCTTTTGAGAAGTTGGGAAGGGAAAGGGGAAGGAGGGCATTTCTACAAACTGAGCCTATGGGGAAATCGCAGTTTCTCCCACTGGCTCTGTCTGTAGCAAAGACATTCCTGGCAGCCACGGCCACGTGCCCCTAGCAGCAGGCAGCACGGAAATTCCAGCTTGTCCTGTGTAATTCTGGTTCTTGCTTTGCTTCCAAGCTACAAGCAGTGGCCACAACCCATGTTAATTTGTCATGCAGTTGGAAACTAAAAAAAGCCATGAAAAATGTCTGAATATGAGACACCTGATTGCAATTGTCATTCATTCCATGGACCACTGGAGCTCTAGAGCTCTGCTCTCCTTCCATCAGAGATTTGGGGTTTTGAGGTTGGAGTACCGGATGTGGGTTCTTCTCTTCTTCACTCCATCAGCCCTAGATCTCTTTCCCAAGGTCAGGTTGCCTTTCTGTATCACAGCAGCTAAAACTCCCCCTCTGTAGCTGTGTGGCCTGAGAAGACCTTTAGAGGTGATAGAGCAGAGTGTCCTAAAGCCTGAGAAAAAAAAATAAATATGAGACACATCATGTTTCCGAGACCATCCCTATTGCATGGGCTTAAGAACAGCATTTTTCACTCTGGGCACAGGTTTTCTTGATCTAACTGATGCACTGAAGTTATGGAAGCTGTAAGCGTCCCTTAGAGTCCCGCGGTATACCCGCCATGCACTTTGAGAGCGTGATTTAAGCATTCTAGGATCCTTTTTTTTTTGGTCTCTCTGCAAATTTCTAGGCTGCTCAGTTAGAAGGGAGGAAGTAGGAGGTTACATTATAAGCATTTGCATAGTTCCTGGTTTAATTAGCACTCAACACTCCCTTGATTAGTGTGTTCAGTCCCAGTGTATTGGAACAACATGTCCTTAAGCTGCTCTATAACTATTCCCTCCCCTGTGCTAGCAGCACTGTGGGCCACTTTGATGTTGAGCTCCACAGCACTGTGGGAGTGAGCTCACGTGAGAAGGGCTGTGGGATCCTAAGGATATGCTTTGTGCTGACACAGGGAGCATACAGGTCTCCTAAACTGCCGATCCCATGTGTGGGAATGGGGTGCAGGGTCTGCCACCAGCAAGCACCTGTCTTTCCTTGCATAAATGCTCACCACCGCCTGGCTGAAGGCACAGAGGAGATGATAAAAGGGAATGTTGCAAATGGAAAGGAGGCAAAGATGATGAAGTTCAAAGGTCAAGAGCTATCAGCTTCAAAGATACTTGAGATGTCAGCATCCGGGGCTTGCCATGCCCCTAAGACTGTGTAGATATGTGAGAACAGTATGGAGCCTGTGGCAATGAGCCTCACTGAGAGCATCAGATAAGGCGGGCTCAGCTCCCTGCTCACACCACTTCTCAGCTTCTGGGCTGAAGATGCCTTTATCGTGGACAAATCAAAGCCTGGGTATGTGCCTGTTTTCTCCCACCCATATAAGGCCACCGGCTTTGTCAGGGACATCAGCCCACAAGCTCATCACTGCTGCCCCAAGGCGAGCACTCTACTCCTGGCACTTGGACACACTAACATCAGCCTGACAGAGATTGAGTTTTCCCTTCCTCACTGCAAGAGGAAAGGGGCCCTGTGGTCCCCCTGCCCACTGCGATGCTCCGAGCCATGCAATGCTGACACAGTCCCTGCCTCAAGCCCTGTCTGATGGACCCAGCCCCGCTCAGTTCTCCAAGAGAGAGCCTGCTCTATGACGTTTTCCCTGGCGTATCACCAAGATGCTCCCAGCTGGGAGCTTCTGCTTTCTCTTTTGCCCTTCTTGTCAATAAGGACAGCTTGCCCAGATGGCTATAACACACGGCCGGAGGGCAAAGGTTGCCCTTGAGGAGCCTGCTGGTTGTGAGGGATCTGCCAGGCTCTGGGGAAGCTCAGATGCAGCTCTTCAGAGCTGGCAACCTGATTCCTCCCTGTGAGGAATGTGAGATATTTACCGATTTTCCATGGCTCAGGAATTTTGTTTCTAAATAGAGCAAACAAGCCCAATAAAGCCAGCAGCCTTACCTTATTCATCCTCATTCCTATTTAAAGGCCCGTAACATTTTCAGCTAAAAAGGTGGCTAAATTTTCTTTGAGCGCTTTTGCCAGGGATGACAATTAAAGACAGACTAACTTCTAAGGAGGGCTTTGTTACACTGAAGATTCTTAGCATCCTCAAGTGGATTCAAGGCTATGAATCACTCAGTTCCTCAGCAGTTTAGTACCTGCTGCCATGAGGCAAGCACATTTTATCTCAAGTGCATTACTTTGCCTCACTGCAATAAGCGTTGCTTGTCAAGGCACGGTTGTTCCAATCCTAAAGCTGTTTTGCTTAATATTACGTTGAAGAGTGATCAGATTCTTTGAAATGCAAAGTTCATTTCCTTGGAAGTCATCCTGAGTTCACCTTCCTACTGCCGCTGTCTTAAGAACTGAACATCTCCCATCAGAGCTCAGTTTCCCCGGCTCCCTCTGCCCTCATGGAGGGGCAAAACTACTTTGACCATTAATGTCAGTGGGACACACTCGTGTGGGGCTGGGAGAGCACAGCTCCACACATAACAGACTTTGCCTTGAGCCCAGATGAGCTCCCAGCCATAGACTGACCGTTACACACCTCCAGGGGCTGTCACACTCCAAAAGACAGCAACAACACCGCTGTAATGTAGGCACGCAAACTAACAAGTGAGCAGAATTTCTTTTAGTGGGCAGGGAACAGAAAGTGCCCGCCCTGGCTGGAAGGGAGCAGGGCAGGGGATGCTGGAGCAAGCAGAGTCATCCCGTTGTTTCTCAGCAAGGTCACACGAGTTTCTCGCATCAGCTATTCCAGGCATTTCTCCTGGCTGGAGCTCTCTCTGCCAGGAGGGCAGAGGTTTAACAGAAGTGGAGCAATGCTCTGAGCCTTTGGAGAGACAGAGCGTCACAGAGACGAAGGACCTTTGGCTCCAGCACTGCATATTCATGGCTGGGGGAAGAAGCTTGGCTTCGACTGGAGCTCAGCAGCCTCAGGTGAACCTGGCGGAGAACCCTGCATTTATTTTTCTGAACACTGCAATGCTATGATTCCACAACAGGCATTGTTCTCTCTGTTGCAGAAAAGAATAGCATCCCCGCTCCTGCTGCGACCCTTTTATGCGATGCTATTAAGCCCATCGGTGGGTGCATCTGTGGAGCCTGCTTTGGTGACACCGCTGTGCCGGGTGACAAAGGCAGGCCATGAGGATGGCCATTAGACAAACCCCAGGGAAAAAATTACCGCTGGTGCAACGTGCACAGGGAATGGAAACTGAAAAAGAAGAAAAAGAGAAAAGATTTTTTGAAAGTACGCGGATTTTGTTCTTTTACAATGTGCCATTTGAAATACAACGCACTATTATTTCTCACACCGTCTATCGTGAGCACATTTCCTCTTGAAATGCCTGGGTCTGCTATGAAGTTCTAAGGCTATTTAAAACATATAAATATATGTATGCCTGTTTACAGATATTTTATAAACACACATACATCCATATTTGTATGTATTTGGTGTGTTTATCTTCTTCCAATGATGAACTTTTGATATCACATTGACGTCATTTCCAGAATTCTCTGTGAAGCTTTGAAAGGAGGCAATCCCCTCCCATGCACCTATAAAACAGCGAAAGAGGAGATCCTTCTGGGGTCTCAATTCCCCTCCTTCACAGATCCCCAGTACCTGGTTAAACATTTGTATCTCTTTGCACTGGTCACCAAAAACTGATGTCATTTTCACCGGAAAGTGATATTTTTTCTCAGGAAGCAGACCTTTAAACAGGAATCTTCCTTATTCAGAACAAAGGAATGTTTTACCATCTGTTATACATCAAGCCTCGGTGCTCGATATGATCCCCCCTACACAGGGTTTGGTATCTGCTTTTCCGGACTTCATGAGTTCATTCACACAGCTTTTCAACATCTGTTCTCCCAGGGAATCAGGAGGGAGCATGGAAAATGCCCGCTGGGAGGTTTGGGGATCACTGTGACCCAGTCCTGCTGGTCGGCTGTAGGAATACCCCTTGTCTTGTTCTCATAGACCACCAGCCTGCTCTGTGGAGTCACCTGCTGCTGGTGGTTGCTGCATTTCTCTACTTCCCTTGTTTCAGGTAAGTTAACAGAAGATGATGTATTTCCATCAAATCTAAACATTTTTGACTGTCTCTCCATAACTTCCAAGCCATAGAAGGGTCTGGAACATAATTCTTATGAGGAGTGGCTGAGGAAACTGGAACTGTACAGTCTGAAACAGAGGAGGCCTTATAATAAGGGAGACCTTATTGCTTTCTACAGCTCCTTGACATGAGGTTGTAGTGAGGTGGGGGTTGACCTCTTCTCCCAGGTAACAGCGATAGGATGAGAGGTGATGGTCTCAAGTCATGCCAAGAGAGGTTCAGCCTGGAGATTAGGAAGAATTTCATCATCAGGAAGAGTGGTTGGGCACTGGCACAGGATGCCCAGGAAGGTGGTGGAGTCACTGCTTCTGGAGCTGTTTAAGGAACGGCTAGGTGTAGTACTGAGGGACCTGGATCAGTGGGCAACAGTGGTGGTACGTGGATGGTTGGTCCAGGTGATCTTAGAGGTCTCTTCCGACCTTAATGATTCTGTGACTCTATCCTTCTATGGAATTTGTGAGTAAGCCACGATGAATGTGTAGAGAGGGAGTTTTGCTTTAAATCCTTTCCACGTCTGCTGTGTGGGCATCAAAGACGATCGTACTGTGAGTGCAGCCAATGTCCAAACACTACAACCACTGCTGGGGTCGGTCCTTGCTCTGCCCCCAGAAACCCCTCAGATAGGGACAGGTGAGGGGAGCGTTATCCCTTGCCACATCCCATCTCCCTGAGGATAATGGGAATCGTGGTGGCTGGACTGGGTTAAGTGCTGTTGCTGCTTATGCTCGTGTCAGTCAATTTGCATTTCTAGATGCACAGATCCCAGAGTCAGCCATCACCGTAGGATCGAAGCATCTATCACAGGGAACAACAACAAAATTACCTCTTTGCCAGCACTGCCGGCAGGAACAAGATTAGAACAGTTATTTCTATTGCTGGTTTTATTTTGTTTTACACTGTTTGGGAGAGCTATCAACTCCATCTGTGGAAGTGTGATGTGATTAAATCAAGGAGTTATGCAGAAATGAAGATGAAGGGCTTTGCCTGTTGTTTGAAGGCAAAGTTCATCTTTATTTGGTCTGGCAGCTCAATCCAGAGGGCTGAGCTACCTCCTGCCATCAGGGCCAACACCACCGTTGTCTGAGGAGAGACTGGGAATGGGTTGAAGTGGGAAAAGGAAGTGGAACAGCTGAGAAGCAGCATGGGGAGCAGAGCTTTGGAAATACAGTCTGTTATATATGGCATTTGAGACATTTGTTTCCATCTCATGAGCAAACCCAGGGACCTGAGGTGGAAGAATGAATGCTGGGAGATCTTGTGCCATTTGCATTGACTGTAGGACAAGCAGTATCACAAAAAAAAAAGAACACTCTTCAAATGACCATAGAGGAGGGAAGAGTAACAACAGTGATTAATTAATAAATACAAATGGCTCAGTTAAATGGGAGCTCATTAGCACCGTGCAGAGCATTATACACAGAGAAAAAGGGAACATGGGGCCAGAGGGGACTCTTCACAGTGTGACCAGTCCCCTCCATTGGAACCACTGCGGCGTACAGCTTTTTGAAGATAAATCTTAGAGAAAAGAAAAGATAATCTTGGCCCTTGGTTCTGGGCCCTGTTGAGAGGCTGCTCAAGGCCTTGAAGGAAATGTGCTCCCCTCACAGCAAACAAGCAAACACAATTTGCTTTGTTGATCTGCTCCTTCTGTTTTTCCACACTGATACAAAACTCCCCTGCTCGTGCTTGGATATCCCCTTCTGATGGTACAGGCAGATACCTGGGAAGACATGAGGCACTGCTTGTCTTCATGGGGCAGAAGAGCAGTCAGAGTGGGGTGCTGTGTCAGCACAGGAGAGAGAGAACCAGTTACCTGCAGTGCCAAAGGGGTGTCCAGAACTAGAGTCAAATTAATGACTTTCAGGATTCTGCCATTTCACTTTTGTACTCAGCAAATGACTCCAAAGAGGACTGAGCAGAGAGGTGCTGATGCAATTCTCCTTATATGAGAACTCATGTCAGGGACATGAAGTAATGCCAGGCCATATAAAGCTATGCACTGTTGTGGGAAGTTACATTTCTGTGTAGAGATTGGCCCAAATGTTTTCAACATTGGAGGCTGTTGTATTTATCACCCAGAGAATTAGGAAAGGCTTTAGAGAGGCTACAGTTGGGCTGCAGCTTCAGGTCTTCCAACCTCAGCCAGATCCTCTTGCGGTGGAAGTAGTCCTGCTCCAACCGAAGCAAAGACAGGAGGGTTTCCGCCACCACTCATCTTCAGTCTAACCACCCACTGGGTACCACAGCACTGGGCAAGGAGGTGCCCTCCTCAGACCCATGTCTGCACCGAGCTGCAGGGTGGTGTAGATGGGCATAGCCAAGCTGGAAAATCTGCAGGAAAGGATTGAAGGTCCAGAAAGAGAAAGCAAGGAGAGGCGTTTTCAGATTGCTATGTGGAGCTGAAACTAAGACACAAAGGAAGCCCTGGGCTCCCACCTCATTCCCTGGGTTTCTTTGTGTTTCACCTGGAAGACAAATCATTCCAAATCCATAGGGAGAAGAATTGTAATTTTCTCTCCAGAAATGTACCTCTATTGTCAGCAAATACAGCTTGACTGAAGAACCAGTGGGGGAACACGAGGTGGGGAATTATTTGCTATAAGAAAAGGGTCCTCAGACCCACAAAGACAAGCAGCTCCAGATGCTGAGCACCCGAAGAAGAGAACTGGGATAACCAGGGAATGACCTGAGGAGTGAGATTGCTTTCACATTTGGTAGATGAGCAGACTTCTTCCCCAACTTATAATGTTTGTGTTTCACTAAAGCTTTTTTCAGAGCTTGGGGAATAATAATGAGCTATTATTTGCAGATCGGTAGGATATCAAATCTCTAACCACTTTATAGAAAGGTATTAAAAGAAAAGGACTGAGAAGCATGCAGTTATTTGTTCTCCTCACTTGAGAACAAACAGATCCTCAGCCAGAGCCTGGAGAGAAAATCACAGCATAATGTCCTGCACCAGTGACCTGGTGAACTGACCAAGGAAAGATGACTGATATGTGAGATGGTATCTGTTTTTCCCTGAGTAGAAAGGGCTTTGTTCTGACCCTCTTTTTCTCTTTATTTTGGGTTCAGAAAAGAGCTTGGCAGTTTGGGTGAGATGATTTCTTTTGAATACGGCCCAGGGTCACAAAGATGATCAAAGGACTAGAGCATCTTTCATATAAAGAGAGGCTAGAGAGCTGGGACTGCTCATCTTGGAGAAGAGAACGTTCAGGGGCGTATTTTCAATGTGCGTGAATACTTGATGGAGTGAGAAGTGGTACCCTGACTCTTCTCAGCCGTGCCCACTGACGGGTCAAGAGACAATGGGCACAAGCGAAGACACATAAATTCAATATGAACTCTGTTTTACTGTGAGGATGGTTGAACACTGGAAAAGGTTTCCCAGAGTGATTGAGGAGACTCCACCTGTGGATATAATCAAAACCCCACTGGACACAGCCCTGGGCATCCCGCTGGAGGTGGCTCTGCTTTAGCAGAGGAGTGGGGGAGGACTGACTTGACGATCTCAAGAGACCCTTCCCAACCTAAATGATTTGGAAATGATGAAGATCCGCATCCACAGAAGGTGACTGGGATCCCAAATCCCACTGGTTTCATCATGGGGAGAGCATGGCCTACAGCTCCTACAGGAATTCATTCATTCAGGAGAATCTCCACTAAATCCCACACAGCTCCTGTAAGAATGACTCTTCCCACATGTCAAGCAGAGCTTATGATCCCAGGACTGTGGCGAACTCTGCAGTTGTAAAGAAAGCAGATCCAGCTATGCCCTCTGCAGATGCAGGAAAGGTCCTAGGACAACTGCATCCATGTCTTTGTGTAAAGGACAGCAGGGTCTCTGGATAAGTAGTACCTGCTTTACCAGAAATATCCCTGACTGTGCTTTGTGAGGTTCCCACAGGCCCTTGGCACAGCGTGGGTTCTCCCCACTATGGCCCAGTTAGCACTAGTTGAGCTACAGCACGGAAAAGCAAAGCACAGTATCACAGTGGTTTGTGCTGCCTACTGCTTTGTTTCTGAACACCATAATTACAGTCCCAGGGTTATACTGTCAAGCTCAGAGTTAGAAATTTTTCTGCAGCTATTAGAGCTGAATACTTAATCCGGAAAGAAAACATCAGAACCCCCTCTGTGGTAGACATCAAACTCTTCACTTAAAAGAGTAAATGTCCCAAGGATGTGGCTGCTGGCCCATGGCACCATGCTGTGGTCAATACGTGTCCAGCAACTGAGGCGTGAGAGGAGGACGTGCACACATGCCTTGGTACCATCACCACTAAAATGCAAACAGAGCCAGTGAGCCCCCACACACTACAGGGGGAGAAAAATCTGCTGTTTGCCACATGCACAGCCCATGGGGAGGAGGTGAAGGGTGGGAGGAGAGGATGGCATTCAGCATACAGGCATCAGCTGTAGGGGGAATGTGTTGGGAAAAGAGAGTGGAAAGGAGACCAGCCTGTGGGAGTCGGTGTGTTCTGTGGGAAAGAGGGGAGCACACAAGGCAGTATGACTTAGTGGGGGAAACCGAGGCAGCAGGAAGACCAGAATAGGGAAGAAGATGTGAAGAGCTGAAAGAGGGAGAGCAGAGCTGTCAGGATGAATCTGCAAGGCACTGAAGGTGGCAGGAAGGGGAAATGAGGCCGGAGCAAACGATATGACAGCACTTTAATACATCAGCCGTGGTCTCCTGCTGCCTTTGTTCAGCTCCAGGCTCAGTAGACCTCTCTAGGCCACTCTGATTAATTCACCAACAAACACAGCTGCTGCAGCTTAGACTTCCTCCTTGGCGCTGGGGATACAGAGTGGGGTGCCCACACTTCCAAAGGTTTGACAGTAACAGCAATTCATGACCAGACTGGTATTTATTTTCACAGCTATGTCCTGCTGGGCATTCCTCTGCTTTCATAGGCCCAGCTCACTGTACAGATGAGATTTCCTTGGTGTAAAATGGCTTCTGGTTGTTTATGGGTTTCGTTTTTCCAGTTCGGAGGATTTATTACAAACAACTTCTCCAGAAACTGCGACAAATGAAAATTTCCATTCTGTGCACTGTAATTTGACAACATGAGTGGGGAGAAACCACGCAGAATATTTGTCTTTTTCTCCAGACCTTCCATTTTGCTTTTTTTAACTGGAAACTGGGACGGGATGCCTCTACTTTCTGTGACTGTGACAATGTGTAGAAAGCCCTTCTTGCAGAGAGAAAGCAGCAGTACACCCGGAACACGGCACTGTCGAAGAGTCATTGGGAACACTTCTTTTTATGAGTGAAGAGGTTTTTATTTCTGTAAGTTGCTTTCCCAGTTGTTTCTGTGGCTTTCTCACTGAGGGAAACATACAGCAGGCAGTACAAAAATTGAACTTTCGGGCTTGAAAACACAGTTAAAGAACACCCTGCTCCAAAATGGAGACGCCGGTTTGGTTTCCAGCTGTTGCCTGGAAACTTAAATGCAGAGCATTTGACAATTTTGTCTCACTTAGAGATTTCCCCTGGGGAAACCTCCCCGTTTTCAATCAGCTCCACTTTTTGAGCTTCCCATGTCACTAAACCCTCCGCCGACAGCTTGTTTCATGGCAGGAGCCAGCTGGAGGGGTTTCCATAATCCTTATTGTGAATCCTCACCGTCACAGAGCAAACCCACCGCTCCCTGCTCTGTCCTCACTGACAAAGGAGAGTAATTGATTCTTGTAACATCCCACCCACTGTTTGTTTCAAACCCTCCGTACCAGAGATTGATTTTAATGAAGTGTTCCACTTTTACACACATGAAGTACATCAAATTAAGTTTTTGAATGTGAAATGGCTTTTATCAAATGCAGCCAAACAAAGGCTGTCAGAGCAACCAGGATATGGTCTGAAGGAATGGAGAAGGTAGAGGACATTGCTGTCTCTAGCAAAAGATTCAGATCTGAACCAGGATCATTGTCTACCCCACATATCACTGAATCTGCATATTATTGTACCAGCTACAAAGTCTCCCTCATTTTGATTTAGTAGGGCTTTCCTGGCAATGGGATGCAAGTGATAAACAATTCCACTGTTTCCCAGACAGCCCCGTTTCTAGGAGTCCAGTGCTGACTTCCCTGTAAGTTTTATGAAATCTGGGTTTGGTTCCTTATCCATCCAAGTTTCAACAAATGAATTTTCATATAACTCAGAAAAAAACAAGTAAAATTTGCTGACGACAATGTGTTCTTTTTTTAGTGTAATGAACAGACTGAACAGGGAGAATTACAGAAGGACTTGAAAACCAATCAGTGAAGGGTAGTGTGACACTGGAACAGGTTGGCCAGAGGGGTGGTGGGACCCTCCTTCTCTGGAGACATTCAAGGTCAGGAAGGACAGTGCTCTGAGCACTGATGGAGCTGCGGGTGTCCCTGTTCAGTTCAGGGAGCTGAACTATAAGGCCTTGAAGGGTCACTTCCAACTCAATCCACTCTACGATTCTAAACTTCTTTGTGAATCATTGCAGAGTCATCTGCTTGAGGAAAAATGGTGCAAACTTCACAGGTAAAATGGTGAGCTCTGGGCTGCCCACTGTGGCATGGGAAAGAGCTCTTATTGAGATATGGAATCGTATAAAAATTGGAAGGGTTAAACCAGAACTAGAAGATGTTCAATGAGCAACTGAGAAGATAAACGACGCAGAATGGCTTCAATGCCTATAACATCCAAGTAGCTGTAAAAGTGTCAGCTGCAGCAGGTGGCTCAAAAACCCAGAGCTACGTAGAGAAAACATGCAAGAACAGATTTCCTTGTCTACAGTAAAGGAGTTTGGGGCCATTAAATGAAGCTAGTAAGAGACAAGTTCAGGACACGCTTAAGATGCTGAAGATGGAGGTACTTTATGCAATGGAAAGCAAAGCTCAGGACCTGACAGAAAATCTATGGTGGCTACCAAAAGTAAAACAAACAAACAAAAAAAACAACTCACAACATCATAGAACATCATTAGGTTGGAGGGGATGCTAAAGATCACAGAAACACAGAATCATTAAGGTTGGAAAAGACATCTAAGATTATCAAGTCCAGCCATCAACCCACCCCCACCATGGCCGCTAACCACGTCCCTCAGTGCTACATCTCCACATTTCTTGAACACCTCCAGGGATAGTTACTCCACCAGCTCCCTGGGCAGCCTGTGCCAGTGCCTGATCACTCTTTCTGAGGATAAATTTTTCCTATTAACTGACTTGAACCTCCCTTGGTGTAACTCAAGATCAATACCTCATTGCAGGTTTAGAAAGGGATGGAAGGAAACAAGCAAAATGCTCACTGCCAAAGGGACACCAAAGCTACCCCTAGGTAGCCTCTAGGTACAGTTCTGACTTAGCGGGCCCTGTCCAGCATTGCCTGGCTCAGGAAGATACAATGGGTTAATGCCAACAGCAACCTAATGGGGTTTGAGAAACAGTTCCCCAGATTTACAAAGTGTTATTAAAGCTGAGCTAGACACAAAGTGATCCTCAGTGGGCAGGCAGATTTAATGGCTAATGTCACTCCATCAACCTTTTCCCATGAAAAACCCTGCACTTTAGGTACTATCAAGTGCTAATTTGTTAAGAAACCCTTAATTGAGTGACAGTTAATTATTGACAGCTTTGAACTACTTTATCTCTCAATCAAAACCTGGCTCTTTCCCAAGCAGCAAGCAATTCAACGTCCACAAAAGTTAAATCTGGCCACGTGCAAGCTTTTACGCTTGGGCCCGATGCTCTCCTTCCCTCATGCCAGGTTCAGCTAAAATGTCTCTCTGAAGGAGCCAGTGATCCCCTGGTGAACACCAGCCCAGGTCAAGGTGCTCACTCTGATTAACCCGACTTGGCAGAGTGGGAATTGCAAGGGGACATCCACCTGGGGCTGCCTCTGATAAGAGGTGTCCAGTGTTAATAAACAGGCTACATCTACACTTCAGCAGGGACTTCATTTTCCAAACAGATTTCCTTTAAACTCCCTGCCATGGGCAGGGTTGCCAACTGCTAGATCAGGCTGCCCAGGATCCCATCCAACCTGACCTTGAATGCCACCAAGGCAAATCATCTTGATCCCTTAAGAATTAATGTAGTATAGAATTGTACTGCAACCACTGCAGCATAGCATTTCCTTTCACTAATGTAGGAAGAGTGAATACAAGCACTCACATCATAGCATCTACCCACCAGAAGGCTCCAGTCATGCTGCCTTTTAGCTTTCATCATTCCACTGTTTATTTCCAAAGACACCTGTCAGTGGATTATACTGTAAAGCTGATGAAAAAGAGGCTTGAACTGAAGTTTGTTTCAGTCACACTAAAACAGGAGCACCTGACTGAAATACTGATTTTCTTTTCTCAGAGGAACCCAGGATTGAATCAGAAGTCCCAGTTTTCTTTCGCAAATACCCCGTGTCCACATGCAATTAGCTGAGTTCTTGTGCTAAACTTCACTCCTACCCACGACATTCAGATTTCGCCAGAGGATTCTGATCTGCTACAGGAAGCAGCAGGAAGCACTTGTGGATTTCCTTATCATAGTGCCAGAGGCAGTGAACACTGCAGGTTAAAGTACATAGTTCTACACAGATCTCATCACATAAAATTTGGATCAGCTGCTCAGATTGGAGCAGCAATGATTGCTATGAGATCAAAGTGATTGTTACAGAAGAAATTCATGGCATTGGATGCATCATGTATCTAACACATGAAACTGAGTTGGTGGGCAAATGTGGGACAAAAAGCTCTGAAGGCCTCCATTGCTCTCCAGATATACCATTTATGAAGAAGGTGATGATCACATACCAGATATCTAGGGTGGATATCATAATAATTACCAGCTATTGGTGTTTTGAACTAGTGAAAAAAGTCCTCAGTTTTCCAGCAATCTGAATTAATCTCATGTTCTTAAGAAAAATATTCTGCAAACTTATCTTGAGAAGGCAGCATTAAGAGCTGGTTTCCAAGACTGTGGTGCCTTCATGATCAGTTGACATCCATCAACTCAGCCATCAGCAGTCTGAAGTAAGACAAGGAGAAAAGAAGTCTGCTTTGGGTTAGAAGATGGGTCCATCTAATCTGGCATCCTGTATCTAGAACGAATCAGAATGCAACCTTAAGTATGGGACAATTCTTTCTCTATTTACTCTTCTTTGCTTTCAGTCTGTAGCCTAGGGAGATTTTGAATGAGAGAATATAAATTGTTGTTTAACAGGACTTCATTTTTTTTTTTAATTGCTTCATTAATTCCAGCCCAATTTTGATGTCCACAATGCCAGACAGCAAAGCATTCTGGAGTTTAAGTTGAATGAAAACATAACCTCCTTATTCTTAGTTTAATCTGGTTGATGCATGTTACCAGTGATCCCTTCTTGGTTTTAGGTTGTGAGAAACAGACTGATTGTGCCCTATCCATCACTCTCATGCCACTTCCAGTCTAGAGGAATGTTACTGTGCCTCCCAGGGCACTGCTTTTCCTGGTGAGAGTTCCCTTTGGTTTCATCTTTCCCCTTATGGAGATCACATTGTACTTTTAAATATCCTTCCTGCTGTTCTGCTTATTTTCCTAGCTCAATGTCTAGTTCTGCTTGATCTTGTTAAAAGTTTTTGGATAATCCATATATGCCATATCAACCAAGTTGCCCTGCTCCACATGCTCCTTTGCTCCTTTAAAGAGCACTAGTGGGTCTGTGAAACATCACATCCTCTGCTATATGCTATACAGATGCCTTTACTTTTTATCGTATTTATCCAGAAGCCTGCCACTTCCAAACCCCAATGGGGATTGGTAACTATGCTATTCATTAATTTGAGACAGTTCCTGCAATTCACATCCCATGAAGAAAAGTTCCACTGATATAATTTCCCTAAGCTCCCTTGCAGCAAACATCAATATGAAGAATTCATTTAGCTTTTCTGTTCTCACCTTATCTTCCTTGGGCTGATCTTTTCATGCCTCACTCATCCACTGGCCTTGTAGCCTCCCTGGCAGTCTTCCTGCTGATGACGTGTTTCAAAAGGATTTATTAGTAGTTTTTATACTGTTAGCAAGTTGTTCTTAGAAATATTTCTTGGCCTGCCTTATTAAGACATTACATTTATCTTGCCAGAGCTTATACTCTTTTCTATTTTCCCCATTTAAAAATAGCCCATGATTTAGGACTTGCAGCAAGCTAATGCTTTGTGACGTAAGTTATATTGAGGGGAAGGAGCACACTTGATCTTGACGAGGAATGTTGTCATGGTATCCCTCAAAACCCACATTAAAGGTAATGTATGCCAAATGTGCTTTCAATCCCAGGAATACTAGCTTTTGTGTCAGTGTTTTGATGTGAGTGCCCTTGTCAAAGAACCATCTACTAAACTCAAGGTTAAAATTTACCCAGTTATGGGGCAGAACTTGACATACAAACCAATAGCCTTTGATGCCTTCAATTTAATCATACCCTAGAAATGTCCACAACTCTTGTGAATCCAAGGGAGTCAAGGGTAATGTGCTCAGACATATCCACACCACAGATATCTACGGCACGGGGAACACACCTCACCTCCCAAGATGTTCATATTCCCCCCATGTTCCATGCACAGGAGCTCTGAGCACCTTGAGGAACGAACTTCAGGATGAATCATTCACAGAAATTCACGAGGAGGGCAGGAGGAGAGCTTTATCTCAAACAGGAATGCTAATGGCGGCTGTGCGTGAAGATTACACATGTTCCTAATGTTCCTAGACTCTATCATCTTTCTTTTTTTCCTTTTTTTTTTCTCTGTGCAGGAAATTTTAGGATGAAGAGCACTTGAATAAAAGCCAGATCCCCCAGGGTGATATTGGTTAAATGTTCTGACAGCTTGAATGCTGCCTGATGGAGGATGAGGCTTCCCAGAGCTCTGCTATCATACTGTAACTGGGTTACCTATATTTGAGCTTCTTCCGTACACTTTATCTGCACCCTAACTTTTTCCATGAGTTCAGGGTGATTGCAAGGTGACTAGGAAGCAGAAAGACTTTCTGCTCAGTGAGGCGTGGTGGCTCCACCTGAGATGCTGTGCTGTTCTCACGGTGCCACACTCAACACAGAAATAGAGCAAATGAGAAATGTAATAAACAGCACTGACACACCCGGGAGCTGCAGTGCCCTCACCATCCCACTTCTCTTCGCACAGGAGCATTTTTAAAGATCCAGCAATCCTGTTTTCGGAAAGGTGTGTTGCGCTCCCATGTCCTGTCACCTCTTCCTGGTCTTCAGGAGGAATGTCCACTTGCAGCACCTGTTTTGAAGACGCTGCAACCAACCAGGTGTGTGGCATTTTATATCATGCCAAGCTTTACACAGGTATGGGAAACTGTCCTTCATTACAGGAAGATCAGACGTAGAACTTTCGCATGTTCACTCTATGCCAGGGTCAACACTGTCTTCTTCACTCCTCAAATTCTTCATAGGTGTTATAACAGCAATGTCACCCATCTACCTCCCCATCCCAGGGGCTCAGGAAAGCCTCCCCATCACTAACAGGATGTACAACTCCTATCTCCGCTCTCCAAGGGCTGTGGGGTCTTGGGGAGCTTCAGGACCCTGTGGTGATGCAGTGGGTACTGCCAGTGTCTCCAGGGAGCAGCTGCCTTACTGCACAGGCAGGTGTATTTAGAAACAGCCCTATTTTCCATGGTACTGCAGTTTATCTGGGAGATGTATTCTCTGTAAATGAAAAATCCATACGAGAAAAATGTTTGCTTACCTAGGAACTGGGATTTTGTCCAAGGTACTACCATAACACTCCTGAGGAAACAGCTTCATCTGATTTTGCTAGGAGAAGGTAAGGATATGGAAAGGATGGTTCATAGAATCATAGAATCATTGAACCATTTGAATTGGAAGGGACCCTTGAAGGCCATCTAGTCCAACTCCCTGCCATGAATAGAGACATCTACAGACGGAAGGAAGAAGGTTCAAAGGAAGAAGCGCACCAAGAAGACTCTGCCAGCACTGATGTAAATTTGTAAGAGGAACTGGTGACCATCAGACAATTTTGGAGTGACAAGAACAGCTCCAGGATCACTCCATGAAGCCCCACTGGCGAGATCATTTAGGAACCAGGTGAGGTACAAATCTACCTACAGCATAGCTCAGCCTGAGCTGCAGTGGCTCTTCTGGGTCAATGGAGATGTAGGGCAAATGTCTCAGCTGAGGGCAGCAAGAGCAAATCTTCACTTCACACCTCTGGTGGCAAATAACAGGCTGGTTTCTGTCAAAAAAAAACCCTGAAAAAGGGCTGGTGGGCAGCATTTAACGGGGCTGTCCTCTTCCCTAAACGGTAAGCAGCTGATGTCCAAAGCCGCTTCGGTACAACTTCAGCCATGAGGGAGAGAAAGACTCCCAGGGGCTGACTGCATCTTCTGGGAGCTTTGAATCATCCTGACAAACCAGAAGCACCTCGGGCCCGTCTGTTGACGCCAGCAGGGCCTTCTTAAAACCAAGCAATCCCCCTGCATACGCTTCTCAAAGCTGCTTCCTAGCCTCCTTCACACTTCCAAATCTCGTTTTCCATGGCTGCTCAGAACAGAGAGGAAGGAAATTTCAAGGACTTTAAACAACCATTTGCAATTAATTCGGTGAAGCCTCTCCAGGCAATTAGTGCTGGAGGCTCCCAGCGCCCCATGCTCCCAGCATCAGACCTGGGCTCTGTCTGCTACATTTGCTCAGCGCAGGGAGGGAGTTGCTGTACACAATTAAGTAGCCCAGACACTTAATTTAAAGTGAAGTGAAAATAAATGGGTGACTGTAATTAGTTATTACAGTTTATTAGCAGCTCATATCCTTTGGCAGATACTGTCTTTATTCAGTATTTAATGGGATTAATAACTTCTTAAGTAGGCATGTGACAGCAAAGAACAGTTAAAGTTTAAGACTGGGAGACAGAAGCTCTCTTGCTTCTTCCTTTTTTTTCTTTAAAAAAGAGGGATATTTTCTCACGTTTCTCCCATAATACTTGCCGACTCATTGGCACAGTAAATCAATATGCTATTGTGACAAGCAAGCAGATAGTGGCTGCTCTTTTAGCTCCCCCTAAATGGCTGTGACTCTCAAGTCACACTGCATCAGCCACAAATCCCACCTGGTGCGTGCTGAGTCCCCTGAAATCTCTCAGCCAAAATGTCCCAGTCTGACATATCCTGGAGATGCCCCCAGCCTCATCTCAGCCACCCATAGGACCCAACCAGAGCTCCCACGCCACTGTGACACAGTGTGCAGCTCATCTGGCAGCTGACATCGGTCGCAGTGCACACAGTGGGCTCTTTCTGGCTTATCTTCCCTCCTGTCACCTAACTTGATTTTGTTTATCATCAAACAGACCTTCTTTCTATCTGCAACACCATGGTTTACTGTTGTATATCAAGAAAGCTTAGTTTTTAATTGCTGCGGGTTTTGTTTGTTTTGTTGTGGTTTTTTTTTTTTCTTTTTAGTGGACTTTCTTGCTGTGTTTGAGCAGACGATGCCTGTTTTTAATTGCTGTTAGGACACAGACTTTATCCTTTTTTGAAACTCGCTACCAAATCAGTGGGATAGTAAATTGACCAACGGAGAGATTCCTGGGGAAGGGTTCCCTAGATATGACCATATCTGAGTGGGAGAAGATGAGGAGCATGGTGTGATCATACTCTTCCACGTGCCATCAGTCATTGCATCCATATGTTGTCTTTGTTCTCTACCATAATGGTGGACAAGTTGGTTTCTAACGTCTGATTACCAGAGGACTGATAAGGTTTTTGCGTATTGATTGATTCTTAAGATATAAGAATTAGAGAGCTTCACTCGATGTTGATGTTCCCAAGTCAGAAAGCTGGGCAGGATTATTGGAACACAAAGGAACTGAATCAAGGGAAAGCAAGTGCCTTGTGGCGTCTGTGTCCAAACACTCAGTGCTGAGCTGTGCAAACAATGAAGCAAACAGAACTGCCTCATCTGCATTTCTTCTTGACAAACCAACAAACAACAAATTCTCCAGGCACGGCAATCGGAAGGAAGGGTACGAAAATCAAAGCAGGGTGTGTTGTGTCTTCAAACCAAGTTCTAAGAAACTGAGGAGAGAGAGCCAGGAGTTTTTTAAAGATTCATTTGCCCATATTATTCCTGATTTCTCAATGAGTAAAGACATGATTTGGCAAACGATCACTGCCTCTAACCCTGTGAACTACTTCAGCCTTTGTTATTACTGCGAACTCCATCCCTGAAAGGGATCTAAGCAAGCTTAGACAGCTCATTAACTGCCCATTATTCGTGTATGCATTCCAGCAAGATTAGCATTGCAAACGACTAGCAAGGGGCTAAACTCATCCTGAATACAATTTGCTACAAATGGTTGGTCTGGATGCTCCTCTCCTGGAAATCCAGGGGTACAGTAGGGATGCATATCAGCATCAAACCCACAAATACAATAATGGGATGGGATATTATAACCTGAAACCAGCAGACATGGAGGGGTTCAATCCACCTCTTAATGGCCATTTGACATGTCAGCATGCAGTGCAGGATACAGCTCTAGATCAAGGCATCTGTGTCAAGACATCCATCTGTAGGTGTCTTCTGATACCTAGGCTTCATGCGTGGGGCTAGCTTCTCCACGGGGTAACTTGGTCTGTTCCGATGATATGTCTGGGAGCCTGAATCAGGCATCAGCAAAAAAAGAAAGTAATGTTAGGTACATTACCTCACCAGGATTGCATATCTGACTTACTTTAATTAAATGTCTGTATCATATTTAACAAAGCTCTACACTTGCAGTACACATGGTGTACTACCCTGTTTATGATGCTCTATTGTACTGACTCAATGTGAACTGTCAAGGTCAGTTTACAGAGATATTACTTACCAGACAAGGATGAATCCCTAAATATTTATGATCATTGGAGTAGAAAGCTATTATTTAGGACTCATTTCAGTAATGAGTCTCCTGGTCTGAGCTGAATGTGACATGTTCGATAGGCTCATGTGCAATCACATTGCTCGAGTGATGCAGCTGTGCTCAGCAGCTGCACCTGGATGGGAACGATGCTCTGCTCCTCACCCAGGTCACCTGATCCTCTAGGCTGCAAGGCCAGGCTGAAGTGATCTAGTTGAGGACTAGTTGAGAAAGCCCAACACCTTTCTAGGGCTATTTATGACTATTCCTGAATTAATGTACGTAGATCAAATCCAGGGATGTTAACCTAGAAATGCTCTAGGATATAAGACAAAATACGAACTTCAGCAGCAACAGTGGTAGCTTAGGTGAATGTGACAGCAATGGTCCATTCAAACAGCAAACTTGTGAGCTGTCCTTTGGACAAACACCGTCTACTAAAATAGTAAAATTTCATAGAAGACATTGAAATGCAAATAATCCTGTCCTGCACATCTTGCAGACAATCTGCCTCCCTTCCGTGCACTTCCTGAAGACCCATGAGGTTGTTTATTCAGACTTTTACAAAGCTATTTGCTTGACTCTCCTGTTTCCCCGTCTGTTTGAATTTCACTACCAAGACCCTGTCTCATCTGCTTCCCTGGGCCAGACTGCAATGCAGATTGTAATGTTTAGCTGTGAGCTGTGCACACACACACTTTGTTCATTTATAAAATGCTGCATGTCCCAAAAAATCTGGGCTCCAGGGGGTGTTTTATATAGTATTTATGTTTCTCAGACACATGAGAGTGCACTCACAGTCTGACAGAAGAGAAATGATGCCTCTGCCATTGAGAGGTGGGATTTGCTGCAACATCAGCAGAAAGTAAATTAGCTCCCAAATGAGTTCACAGAGTTTCTAGTTGTCATTTCCAACCACCTTCGGAAATGTTCCTACAAGCCTCTGACCAGCAGGTTCATCAGTTACTGGTGGTGGGAAAGGACTGCAAAGGTGATCAAGCATGTGCTCTCATTAAAGGAAAAGGGATATGCAACTGAAGCACTTCTTGGCTGTTATTACCAATAAGGTCAACAAGCAAACAAAAGACTTGCACAGAGCTAAGGTAAATACCTCCATTAGCCAAATGGATTAGCAGTTTTCCAACAGCTACTAGTGATAGCAGTTCAAGAATATGAAGTGGGGAACCCTTGCATTTTATCTCCAGCCTCCTTGCAAGGACCCAAAGCACAGAGAGGTTAAATGATAAGGTCATGATAGCCATTGAAAAGGAAGTGCTATGATTTCAGCTTCCACTTCACAGCACTCAGCTGTTTTCAAGCTGCTCAGAGTATGTTCAGTGAAAAAGGAAGGGAGGAAGGGAGGAAGGGAGGAAGGGAGGAAGGGAGATCCTCGAGCAACTCTGAGGAGATGTGATGGTAAGAGGGCACAGCATACAGAGGCTGAATACATACAGAAGAACCATTTTGATCAGCAGGTGATTTCAAGCACAGCATCTGCTTCACTCAGAATTTGGGACTGATTCTGTGTCTGACTGATTCATCAACACAGAAGTCCAGTCCTGTTTCAAGAATCATGGGGTGAGCAAGGCATCTACCCAGGACAGATCCAACACTGTATGTTCAGGTGACTTTCTGGAAAGATAGCTGCAGAATAGGCCGGATGTCCTGGAGCATCTTGGATGGCACTGGAAACCATTGTTTCTCTGGCTGGATTCTGCAGCTGAACAGGCTGCAGAGGAATGGGGTCTGTCAGCGATACACTTCCAAAGAGGCTGAGGTCCATCTGGAGTCCTGAATGTACATCTTGTTTTGCTGAGCTTTGGCTTTCTGAGCCTCTCTTCCAGCTGCTGTTACAAGCCACAGAGTCAGTCAAACACTGCCCTTGACACAGCGACAGCCCGGAGGCTGCCCAGCTGCACCATTTTCACTCCTTGAAATCTCAATTCACTCCGCTGTTCCACTCATGACCTCTGTCACTTGCTAAGAGGGAGTACAGCGATAAACATCTTCTGTCATTCACCTGAGTGAAGATTTTGTGTGACTTCAGCATGTTATGGTGACACCATGTGAGATAACAATATCGGGGCACATCCCCATCAGCCCTGAAGCAGGACAGTCCTTTGCTTTGTCTGCACTGGAGGTCAGACAAGTGGATCATGCAGGTCCTTTCCAGTCCTATTCTCTTCACATACACAGTGCAGATGCTGTCTTTCCATCCCCAAAAGACATGTTCTATTCAACAAGGGTCGGGAAGCCAACCTGTTGGCTTGCCTGGACCACGTTGAGTGAAGAGGAATCGTCCTGGGTTGCATATAAAACATATAATATAGTTTATGTATGTAAGAACCTAAACTTATTTTTAAAATATTTCCTATTAAAACATTAAGAAAGAGCAATAAAAACATGAAACCAGTGGGATATTTGATCTTATTTATGTGAAACTAATGCATCAATCTGGTTTGATGAAAGTGGCTGCAATTCTTAGTGAGTTCTCAAGGTATTCATTAGAGATTTTTGATGAAATTGTACTCTTCCTGTGCTTCATCCTTGAAAATATTTGTTCACAAATGTACATGCTGCCAAAAAGAAATGACGTGAATAAGGTGTGATCGTGAAGCAAGAGGTGTTTCTCTCTGGTAAGAGAGGGCTTCTAATAGCCTGCTAAAGAGACATGGTCAGATATTTGAGTTGAATGGCTGATTGAAACTCTATATATTTCACCTGAAAATTCGCAGGTTAAGTATTCATACTGACTGAAAAGGAAGTTGTAAATTCATCAAAAAATTGATGACTTTTTCGGTAATCTTGAAACCTATTCTCAATTCCTTTATTGAAACAGAAAGCAGAGCTGCAAGTGTTTCACTGTTCACAGGACTGTGTTTCGCCAGTGCATCAAAATGCATAAAATGATTTGCCATAACTTGACTTAGTACTGCACTGCGCCCTCCCCATGTCCTGCTTTCATCCCAGACAGCGTTAATAGTGCACTGATGTTCAGTTGGTGTTGAGCAATGGATGCACACCCAGGGCCCTCCTGATCCTTCTCACTCTTCATCCACCCGTGACCGATAGCTGAACGCTGACAGTGCTGACTTCCCAAGCAGCCAGGCTTGGTAATTATTCTCTCCAGTCTTTAAAAAAATAAATACTCTAGGAACTGCTCCAGCAAACACTGGCGTTTGTCTTCACATTGACTCCTGTCAGTACTAGATCACACCTTTTAATGGCCTTGAGGTTAGCTAGGTCAATTAGGAGAGCCAGCCACTGGATTGCAGGGGGTGGAGTGTGGTGAGAGCAGGCAGTGTTAGGGCATTTCAGTCACTACTAAGTGCCTGTTTCATACTTGCACAATTCACTTTCTGGAAGCTTAAAAGGTGAATGTAACCATATCTCAGCAGAACAAGAAAAGAGATGTCCCTGAGCACAAGTAGATCTTCCTGGAGATGTCCTGTCTTGACTCAGGAGCAGGATTTGTTTGGGAAGTACAAAAAATAGATATAAACTTTGTTGAAATTTTCAGTGAAAGTGGTGACCCCCTTCACCTGAACTTGTCACTGTTAGAAAGCCCATTGATTTGGCTTATGCCAAATGCTTGAACAAACTGGCATCTAACATGCCTAGCTGCAGCTCTCAAAGGCTGGTTGCTCAGTGGAGGTTACTTTAATTGCTAGAGAGTCCATGAGAATTCTTTTGCTTCTTCTTGCACCTCATTGGAGAGCAGTACTGAGTCACGACTTCAGCAAATGTGGACGCTTCATCACTGTTGCTACAGATGTTGTGGATGGACAGAAGAATCAGAGATTGAGTGGAAGAAAGACAAATGATGTATGCAATTAAAAAGAAATCATGAGAGGAAGTACCAATGGTGAATGAATTACTGAGTCCTTAGCTGTAGGCAGCTTTCCAATGACTCTCCCTTAAATTGAGATGATCATGTCTAAATAAAGGAAACTAATTAAACACTCATTGACTAGTTTGCAAACAGCAAACAATTAACTCCAAACAAACCCCTTGCTTGAATTAGCTCAGCAGCAATGAAGAGAGTGTCCTGAGCAATGCCAAATATCATGTCTGAAGGCTTTACTTTGCTGAGAACAATACAGACTGGAGTTATGAAAGCTGTAGTGCAACCAGGAGCCCTTTGGAGCAGATATTATCACTACACTGATGCCCTGGTCTTGATGATTTAGTGACATGTCAGTCCTTACAGGCACTTGGAGTACTGACAAATCTTCTGACTGGGCAGTGACTGGGAATCAAAGCTCAAATTGCTTGAAGGTGGTGTCACCCAAATATGGGAAGTTTCAGATGATGCTGTCATGGGAAAGCACACTTTACTGATTCAAATGATGAGAAGCGAGATAACAGCTTTTTCTCTCTTGACCTCTTCCAGCCTTGACATGAAATCATTAAGGCACCATAAATGCGGAGATGACCCACTCTGCACTCCAGGAGCCTCCATTTCTCCAGATCAGGTGGGCAGCTCTACCTAAATTTGTCTCCTGGGCATAAATGTATCTGTGGAGTATTATCCAACTGATCTCTCACTGCCTAGAATATATTTTTGTTACATTTTACTAAAACTCAGGAGAGCAATTTTCAGGGAAGATTCAGCACAAGGCTAGTTCATAGTTATGAGGGAATATGGTAATAAAATTATCTTCCCCTGCAGAAAGCTACCAGCTGTATTTCAGAGCAGCCAAGCTGTAAAGCCAGCAATTTCCATGCTTACACCATTGCCTGCAGCACAGTTTTTACCTAAAGGCAGTGATGTGAGCAGGGAAAGAGGAAACAAGTATAACCAAGGGCTAAAAGAGCACAGTTACCTGGGAGGCCACTTACAACAGTAAAGCTGGTATGAAGGAACATGCTTGCTGCAGAACAGGAAAGCAAGATTTACACAAATTTTAAATAGACCCAGTGGTAGCACCTCAGCAGGTACTCACAGTGTGAATGACACATGAGGCACAAGTGGAGATGGACAGGAAAGTAGTGTTTGCAGTCACATTTTTTGAAGCAGTGTGTGGCCAAGCTTTCACTGCACGGCAAGTTTCACAGGTCAGCGCCCAACATGGTGAAATAATTGCAAATAGCTCAGAGATGACTCTGCACAGCAGATGTCCAACTTTGACTGTCATGGAAGGAGTAAAAAATGCCATGAGCATTATCACTCTCTCCTCTAAGAGCTGCAGCTGGGAAGGGATGAGTAAGGGATGAGCTCTGCAAGACTTCCCCAGCAGGTTGTGGGCACTCAGACCTTCAAAAGCAGTTGTTAGAGTTAACCCATCCACCCTCCAGCTCCCGGGAACCTTGGGACAACAGGGTGAGATGATTCACTATGGGGCTGCCCTGCTCTGGCAACACCTCCAGTGGGGCTTGAGGATTTGTCCCCATTCTCTGCTACAGAGGAGATAACACAGTAGTAAATGGGGTTTGAGGGCACTCGGTGTTTGCAGAGTACAAAAGACACCAAAAACTGTCAAAGGCTGTTCCTGTGTTTTCCTCCTTAGAACCAAGAAGGGAGGAAGTCGGAAGCAGTAGCAGATGCTGAGGAGTAAGATCACCTCCTTTCTTACTGTCTTAACACGGACCATGAGCTGAACTTATCCTGATCTGCAAGTGTATTTGGTTTTTAACGAGCATGGCTGAAGACCTTGATACAACCCCAGGGACTTGCAGGATCCCACTGACTAAGCAGGAGATGAGCAATGGCCTTGGATATGCTCTGCATTGCTCTCCAGCTTTTTTCACTCCACACTTTGCCAGATCCAGCACCGTTACACTTCATACTATGGAACAGACCCTCAAGGTTGTGAAGGTTCCCACAGAACTTGATAATCTTCTCCACACTTTCCCCAAAATAAGATCAGCTCTACCTCTTGTCTAGCTTCTTCTTCAAGACATCAGTGACAAGCTTAGACCCTCACCACGCAATTTATCTGGTGCTATGTTGACTGTGCCTTTAGACAAACACTTCTAACCCACCAAGAGGTCCATGTTTACAGCTGAATGTAGAACTGTCTTATCTTTCCCAAAGCTGAGCAACTCGATTCACCGACCACCCTATGTTTTAAGATTATGATGATCCTTGGGTTTCATCTCTGAATTCTTTTGGGTTTCTGCAGCTGTCACACTGTGCAGTATCCACCCTGGCACGGTCCCCCAGCTGCACCCTTTCCAGGCAGAGGCACTGGAGGAGTGTCAGACAGCTCCTGGTGTTCTGAGCCTGGCACACAGGCAGGATGGCACACGCCCTCTGCAGCAGTGTGACAGTGATGTGTCACACAAGGTGTGGTCCCTGCTTCCATTCCCAGTTAGATCCCATCTGAAAGGAGTGTTTTGCATTATTCTGATTAAATTTCATGTTTGTTTCCTTGTTTTTTTTCATTGTTTTCTCAGCCACAAGATCACTTAAACTCCTTGTCAGTCCTTTGTCACCTCAGGCCATTTTCAAATGCGAAGATCACGAGCATCTTCTGTCCCATATTACAGCTCATGAATGGGAATGGTGAAAACAAACCTTATGTTTAAGCTGACTCGGGCTAAAAGAACAGCTATTGGTAGCTGCTCTCTAAGCCTGGTTGTCTGTCCAGTTCTGTATCACCATGTGGTAAATTCATGTCACACATATTTCTTCAGCTCTCTTCATGATCAGAGAGTTGAAAGCATCAGATACCCATTGCTCTTGTGTTGTCCACAAGATCAGCCACCCTCTAACAGAAGGAAATTAGATGGCTTTGACATGATTTGTTATTGACAGTCAAGGCAGCGTATTACTCACCTCCATGTATTTTCAAGGGGCTACTCTACTTAATTACTTTTCCAGGAATCAAAGCTGAGATACAAGATTCCAGCACTATGTCATGGGATGGCATTCCTTGCCTGCCATCGTCCTGCTGGTCATCTTAATATCTAGCTAGGAAATACCAAGGACGAAACCTTCAGAAATAAACAAATCAGACTACGTTTCTAATCTCCATGGATCTTCATTATTTTAGTTTAAAAAAAACACCAACAGAAACAACAGAGATTGCATTTTTTCCTGAAATTACATTAATTTCTGGAGGCATGGAGCAGAAATTACGAGAGGAAATGAGCGTGCTCCTCATGAGCAGATTATTATCAAAAGATGATAAATGTGATCTTCTGGTTTTTCGGGGCCCATGTTTGTATTAAACCACTATCACGAGTGGCAGGGTTCAGGGTATGGAAATAAACTGATCGCTCAGGAGATCTGAGCAGGGCAGCGCCGGGGAACCACTGCTGATGGTGTGGGCTGGGCACCAGGAACTGCTGCCAGCAGCCGCACAGCACGGCCCAACCAAAGCCTCATTTGCAGCTCTGACAGGAGATCAGCCAATAGTTGAGCCCATCTGCTGAGCACGGAGGGATACTCAGCCCGTGCCAACGGCCGCTCAAACTTCCGCACCACGCCACGCTGCGGTGCCGCGTTGTTTGCCCGTCCTTTTCGCCACAGGACGGGGAGCTGGGCTCCCTGCAAACAGCCTTTGTGCACACGGGGGATCGGCTGCCATCGCTCTCAGCTTCACCCACAGTGTGTCGGAACCGTTCCCCTGAGGAAGACTTGGCATGGCACTTGTTGGGGTGGATAGGGCTCCCTCTCACTCCTTGTGATTCTGGTCGCGGTTTGTGCCACGCAGCTGCCTCTCCCAAAAGGCTCCGTTACTACTGAGAGGTGCCTACAGATCCTCCTTATGCATCCCTGTGCAACTCCAAACTGGAGCATGCTGTCTAGGTTTCTGACTGTAGCGGTTACGGTTCTGTGTGTCCTCCCCCGGCATCAGGAGAGGGAGAAACCAACATGGGGACGGACAGCGAACCCAACGTCGTCACCGATTACACGGAGACGTTTTCTTGTTTTGCACATTTTTTATTGTCTCTAAAAGCAGTCCAAGGTCACTGTTGGCCGCCCACCCCCAGAGCCGCGCTCAGCACCGCAGTGGGTGCCGGCCTAGCGCCGCCTCTTGGGGGACGGGGCCGAGTCCGGGGGGCAGCTGCTGGTCCTCCTCCTCGGGGAGCGCCGGGGTCCCCCGTGGACCCCCCCGGACGCCTGCGTCCCCTTTGGGGTGGGGTGGCGGGGGCAGGACCCCCCCACCGGAGTCCTTGGTGCCCTTTGGGGTTGGGGGGGCAGGACCCCCGGACGTCTGCGTCCCCTTTGGAGTGGGGGGGGGACACACAGGACCCCCCCGGACGCCTGGGTCCCCTTTTCCCCCCCCAGAGTTGCGGTGCCCGTCGCCGCTGTCGTTCCCGCAGGGGACGCTCTCCCCCCGCCGCCCCTCGCACCCCCCCGGGGCCGTTCTGGCCTTCGCCTGCGACGACGGGTTCGTGCTGCGGGGCCCGGCCCAGAGGCGCTGCCGGCCCGGAGGCCTCTGGAGCGGCACCAGCCCCGTCTGCGACGACGGCGGTGAGAGCCGGGGACACCGGGACCCCCGAACGGCCCGGGGCGGGGGGGAAGATCCCCCCCCACATCCACCTGGGAGCCCCAAATCAGCCCCCAGAATCCCCTTGGGAGCACCAAATCCCCCACTAAATCTTCCTGAGAGCCCCCCATATCCCCCCGGGAACCCCAAATCCCGCCCCAGATCCGCCCGGGAGCCCCCAAAATCCCCCTGGGAGCCCCCAAATTCCATGGGAGCCCCAAATCCTCCCCCAGATCCACCTGGGAGCCCCCCAAATCTCCCTGGGAACCCCAAATCCCCCCCCAAATCCCTCTGAGTGCCCCCAAATACCCTGGGACCTCCCAAATCCTTCCCAAAATCCCTCTTGGGGCCCCCAAATCACCCCCAAATACCCTGGGGAGCCCCCAAAATCCCCTGGAAGACCCCAAATCGCTCCCAAAATCCCTTGTCAGACCCCCAAAAAATCCCCCCCCCCCCGGGAGCCTCGGGTCCCTGTGGTTGGGGGGTCCGGGTGGTTGGGGGGTGCAGGGAGGTCCCTGTGGGCTCAGGGTGGGTTCAAGGGTCCCTATAGAGCCCCGGAGTGAGGGGTCGGGGGGGGTAGCAAGAGGGTGGGGGGTCCCTATTGGGTAGCAATAGGGCTGGGGAGGGGTTGGGGGTCCCCGAGTGGTGGCCCCCCACCCCTAATGCCCCCCCCCCAGCGGGTGACTGTCCCCCGGCCCCGGCCCCCGCCGGGGGGGTGACGACGGGGCGGGGCCGGCAGCGGGGGGCGGTGGTGCACGTGCGCTGCGGGGCGGGGCTGATGCTGCTGGGCCCCGCCCACCGCCGTTGCCTGGAGACGGGCCGCTGGTCCGGCCCCGAGCCCTCCTGCCGCCGTGAGTGACAAGGGGCGTGGCCACGCGTGAACCCGCCCCCGCCTGACTCCGCCCCCTCCCCCGTACCGCGGCCCCTCCCCCGAGTGTGTCCCGCCCCCCCCGTGTGGGTGGGCACCGCTGACCCCCCCCCAACACCCCCCGTCACCCC
>JANHGO010000069.1:83333959-83359757 GCA_024606505.1 Aquila spilogaster
CAACAACTGAAAACATCAATGTGTTATCAACATTCTTCTCATACTGAACCCAAAACATAACACTATACCAGCTACTATGAAGAAAATTAACTCTACCCCAGCTGAAACCTGGACAACATCATGTTTCAGAGACTGTCCCTATTGCACAGGCTTAGGAACTGCATTTTTTACTCTGGGCCCAGGTTTTCTTTACCTAAGTAATGCACTGAAGCTATAGATACTGTAAGCATCCCTGAGAGTCCAAAGTTATATCCACCATACTCTTGAGAGGATAGGGTTTTTTTCTCTCGTCAAATTCCTAAGCTGCTCAATTTGATGGGAGGAAGCTTATTACAATATAAGCATTTGCATAGTTCCTGTTTAATTAGCACTCAATATGCCCTTGTGTAGTGTGTTGAGTCCCAATCTATTGGACCAACATGTCCTTAAGCTTCCCTGTATCTAAGCCATCCCCTATCCCTGCACTGTTGTGGGTCACTCTGGGACTGAAGTTGAGCTCCTCAGTGCTGTAGGACTGCAATCACATGAGAAGCGTTGTGGGATCCTGAAGGTCTACCTTGTGCTGACATAGGGAAGATACAGGTCTCCCAAGCCTGGTGTGCCATCCTGTACCTCTGTTCCTATGCATGGAGAGCCAGTGTGCTTTCCCTGGTTAAATGCACACTGCTACCTGCCTGAAGACAGAGAGGAGATGATAAAAGGGTTTGTTGCAAATGGAGTAGAGGGAAAGGAGGCAAAGATGACAAAGATCAGCAGCTATCACCTTCAAAGACACTTGAGATATTGGTGTCTGGGGTTTGCCATGCCCCTGCAGCTATGTACACATGTGAGAACAGTACTGAGCCCACGGTGAGGAACAGAGAAAAGAAACTGGGTTCAACCCCCGGCTCATGCCACTTCTCATCTTCTAGGCTGAAGCTGCCTCCCACATGGATAAACCAGACTGTGGGTATGTGCCTGTTTGCTCTCACCCACCCAGGGCCACTGGCCTTTCCAGGAAGACTGGCCCACGAGCCCCAGTTACTGCGGTCACAAGATGAGCACTCTCTGTTAGGCACACTAGCATCAGCTTGAAGTAGTTTGGATTTTCCCTTTGAACACAGCTCCCCACAGCCCCATGATTAGCCCCAGGCCTGAGGGCTAACCCTCCACCTTGTGTCACAAGAGCTTTTTCCACCACTTGCATCCATTGGTTGTCCAGTCACTTCCCAGTGAGAGTGAATGGCCAGGGGTGTGGGGATAAAGCTGAAAGGATTGTACAAATTTGAGTGGTGCCTAAGACTAGTGTAGGCTGTCAGCACAGGCTGATGGCCACATCTCACTGAACCAGACCCTGCTGATGAGAGAAGGGACAAAGTGTCAGTCTGGCATACCACAAGCCTGGGTTTAATGGCAGAGGAAGGGGGTTCTGTGGTCCTCCTGGCTCTTTGGTGCATTCTCCAAGCTGTTCAGTGCAGGCACAGTCCCTGCCCCAAGCCCTGGCTGATGCATCCAGCCCTGCTCAGTTCACCAGGAGAGAGTCTGGTCTATGACATTTTCCCTGGCATGTCAACAAGATGGTCTCAGCTGAAGGCCTCTGCTTGCTCTTTTGCCCTTATCCTTGTTGAGGGCAGCTTGCCCAGATGGCTAAAGCATGCAACCCCAGGGCAAAGGTTGTCCTTGAGGAGCTTGGTGGTGTTGGGGATCTGCCTGGCTCAGCGTCGGAGCTCAGCTGCAGCTCTTCAGATGCAAAGCTAGCTGGCTGGCAACCCGATTCCTCTGCACTGTGTGCAGGGTGTGAGATATTTACCAATTTTCCGTGGCTCGGAATTTTTGCTTCTAAATGCAGCAAACAAGCCCAATAAAGCCAGCAGCCTTGCCTTATTCATCTTCATTGCTATTAAAAGACCCACAACATTTTCAGCTAAAAAGGTGTCTGTATTTTCTTTTAACACTTTTGCCAAGGATGACAATTAAAGAACAGACTAACTTCCAGGGAGGGCTCTGTTACACTGAAGACTGTTATCATCCTCAGGTGGATTCAGTGCTATGAATCACTCGGTTCTCCAGAAGTTTAGTACCTGCTGCCATGAGGTAAACACATTTTATCACAAGTGCATTACTCTGACTCACTGTAATAAGCATAGCTTGTGAGGCACAGTTGTTCCAGTCCTAAAGCTGTTTAGTTTGATATCATGGTGTGATCAGATTCTTTGAAATACCATTGAGCAAGTTCATTGCCTTGGAAATCATCCTGAGTTCACCTCACTACTATTGCTGTCTAAGAACTAAACACCCCCCACCAGACCTCAATTTCCTCAGCTCCCTGTGCCTTCAGCGAAGAGGCATGAGGGTCTCCAGAAGGTGAGTCTCCTGCTCTCTGAGATGACCTGCTCTCTGCTGGTGTGTGTCTCCACCATTGGGGACTGGGATGGCCCAGGCTCAGGTGTCTAACTTCAGACTCTTGCTCAGATGGGTTAATCTGACTCAAAGCTCAGACTTGGACCCCCCCGGGGTTCACCAGAGCTGACTCCCTTACCTCTCACAGAGACCCCAGGAGACGAAATCCCCCTCCTCAAGCTTAGCTGAGGGACCAGAGTCACCAGCTGCAGATAAATCTTTTCCACATCTCAACAGCTGCCTTTGTGCAAGATAACATGCATGCTTCATTAACTCTTCACAAGATAAAGCAGTCTGGTGCCCTTAGGCAGTGACTTTGACCAGTGGTGACCATAGGAGACAGTTCTGTAGGGCTGGGAGGGCACAACTCCACACATGCTGCAGCCTTTAACAGGTTCTTGTGTTGAGCCCATGTGAGCTCCCAGCCAAGGACTGAGTTGTACATGCCACACTCTAATAGATAGCAATAGTAACAGTGTTGTAATATAGATGTGAAAACTTGTGAGCAGAATTTCCCTCAGGCTGGTGGATGGGGAAGAGAAAGTGCCCACCCTGGTGGAGGGTAGTCAGCTGAGAATGCAGGAGTGTCCAGGAGCAGGGCTGGGGATGCTGGAGCAAACAGAGTTGTCTTGCTCTGTTTCTCAGCAAGGTCCCACAAGCTTCTTCTATCAGCTATTCCAGCCACTTCCCTTGGCTGAAGCTTTCTCTGCCAGGATGGCAGAGGTTGAAATAGAAGAGGAGCAATGCTTTGAGCCTTCAGAGAGATGAGGTACTGGTTCACACATGAGAAGGACCTTTGGCTCCAGCATTGCTGCATATTCATCAGCTGGGGGAAGACACTTGGCTTTGAATGGAGTTCAGCAGGCTCAGGTGAACCTGGCAGAAAACTGCATTTATTTTTCAGAACACTGTGCAATGTTATGATTTGACAAAAGGCCTTGTTCTCTCTGTCACAGAAAAGTATAACATCCTCATGCTTGCTGTGACCCTTTTATGTGACAGAGCATTAATTCCACTGGATGGTGCATCTGTGGAGTCTGCTCTGATTACACTGCTGGGCCAGGTGACAAAGGCAGGCAGGCCATGAGGGTAGCCATTAGACAAGCCCCAGGGAAAAAAAATTACCACTGCTCAGACCTTCACAGAGAATGGAAACTAAAACCAAAAATCCCCATACTTTGTTCTACTGTGAGCTATTTGAAACACAAGGCAGTATTATTTCCAACTGATTCTGTATATCATGAGCCCATTTCTTCCTGAAATACCTAGATCTGATGTGAAGTTATAAGGCTATTTTAAATATATATAAGTTTATATATATTTGTTTATAAGTATTTTATAAATACACACACACCTCCATGCATTTTTATGTATTCAGTCTCTTTGAGTGTAAATTTTTGGGTCATATTTATGTCATTTCCAGATTTCTCTGTGAAGCTACGAAAGACAGGCAATTCACTAAAACACAACAGTAAATCAATGAACGATGAGATCCCCTGGGACACCATGAGTCTGGAACGTGGGGCTTTAACTCCCCTGCTTCACAGATCCCCAGCTCTTGGTTGAAGATTTGTATCTCTTTGCAGTGATCACCAACAAATGCCATTTTCACTGAGGTTTAATTAGTGTGGGAAATGTCAATTTTCTTTCAGGAAGCTGATTTTAGTGTAACAGAGCTGTCTTTTTTGAGAGAGAGAGAACAAAAGGATGTTTTCTTAACCCAGGAATGCCCAACCAGAGCAATTCTCACTCAGCAGAATGCAGGGGTTTTCCTCTGAGTTTTTGGCAGCGGCAGGATCCCTCATCACACAAACACCTCATGCATTCATTTGATCAAAACCAGTAACAAATAAAATAACTCTGTTGGAGAAAATTCTTGGGTAACACCTGAGACTCCTTACTCATCAGAAGAGGCACAGATCTGATGCCTGCCTGGAAGCACATCAGATTCATCCAGCTGCTGGAGGATGAAGCACCTCTAAACGCCCCCCCCAGACCGTGGAAATGCCAGCATACGAAATAACTGCTCTGCACTGAGTCCTCCCCATGGTACAGTCCACAGAGCCTATCCCTCGGAGGAGAATGGGCAGGAAGGTGAATGCCCATCACTGGAGTCCATTTGATGGTCAGCCTCAATGCCTGATGTGATACCCCATGCCCAAGATTTGGCATCTGCTTTCCTAGACTTCCTTCATTCAATGACACATCACTCCCTTCCAGCGCAGGTCATTGTGGGGGCCGGGAGGAGGAATAGAAAATAGAAATGACTGGAAGGTTTTGGGATGTCTTTGACCAGGTCGTGCTGGCTGGCTGTAGGATTATTTCTGGTCTTTGTTGCCTTTCTCTATTTCACCTGCTATTCACCCTATTAACCCTCCACTGCCATGGAGCACGTGGCAGCTCAGGTGGGGAGTCTCTTCACATTACTGTGTTAGCCCTCAGGGTAAGACTGGGGGCTGAGCTGCCAACTCAGTGGCCAGGAGACCTTTCCTGTGAAAACAGAGCCTAACGTCAGGACGTCTTCCTCCATCCACTCCGCTGTATTCTGATCTGGGTTAGATGGTAAGGAAACAGAAGATGACTGATTTCCAACAAAAGTAGACTTTTTTGATTGTCCCTCCCTAATTTCCAGGCCATGGAGTTTATGAATAAGCTATGGTGAATGTGTAGATAATGTTTATTCTTTCCATGTCTGCTGTGTTGGTATCAAGGGTGGTGGTACTGTGATTGCAGCTGACGTCTGAGCACATGAGCCATGGCAGGAGTCAGTGCTGGTTCTGGAGCTGGGCTGCACATGGGATGGGAATCACAAAGGGACTCTCTGCTGCTGCTCATGCCCCAGCTCAGAAGCACTGCTCTTGCAGCCACATTCAAATATTCACATAATTCAGAAATTCAAATGATTTATTTTTGAAGGGTTCATCCACTATATGCAACTCCATGTTTTTGATGAGAAGTCAGGCTGGTTGTAAAATAGCACAGACCTGAAAACACTAGTCAGGAGGTCACAGAACTGTCACACGGGGTCAGGACCTGGCAAAGGGACCCTCCTGCCCCAAGAAAGCCCCTTGGACACAGGGGAGGCAGGGGACCATTGCCTCCTGTCACATCCCATCTCCCTGAAGATAATGAGGAACTTGGTGACTTGAAGCAGGAGCATGCACAGCAGGAGGAGGGAGGTAAGGACTGGTGCTGCCTGCGATCGTGTCAGCTGCTTTACACTTCTCGATACACAGATCCTGGAGTCAGCAATCAACACAGTATCGGAGCATCTATCATAAGGAACAACAACAAAATTATGTCTTTTCCAGCACTGTTGGCAGGAACAAGATTAGGCCAGTTATTTTTATTACTGGTTTTATTTTGTTTTACACCGTTTGGGAGAGCTATCAATTCCATCTGTGGAAGTGTGATGTGATTAACCAAAGAGTTATGCAAAAATTAAGACGAAAGGTTCTGCCTTTTGTTTGAAGGCAAAGTTCGTCTTTATTTGGTCTGGCAGCACAATCCAGAGGGCTGAGCTAGTTTCTCAGAAAGATGTGATCAGGGTCAAAACCATGTTGTCTGGTGAAAGACCAGGAATGGATTAAAGTGGGAGAGGGAAATGGAGCAGCTGGGAAGCTGCCTGGGGAGCAGAGCTTTTGAAATGCAGTCTGTTATATGGCATCTGGGACATTTGTTTCCATCTCATGAACAAACCCACAGTCCTGAGATGGAAACATGAAAGCTGGGACACTTTGTGCCATTTGCATTGACTATAGGACAAACAGTTTTGCTACAAAACCCAATCTTTCAGTGACCGTAGCGGAGGGGAGACTAACAACATTCACAAATTAAGAAGCAAATATCACTCAGTTAAATGAAGGCTCATTAGCACTGCACAGAGCATCATGCACTGTGAGGAGGAAGGAACATGGGACCAGAGGGGACTCCTCACAGTGCAACCAGTCCACACTATTGAAACCACTGTGGCGTATAATTCTTTTCAGAAATAAGCCTTTAAAAAGCAGATAACTTTTGGCCCTTGGCTCCAGGCCCTGTTGGAAGGCTGTTCAAGAGCTTGAAGGAAATGTGCTCCCCTCAGAGCAAACATAATTTGCTCTGTTTATCTGCTTATTCTGTTTTCCCATACCATTACAAAACACCTCTGCTAGTGCTCGGTCGTCCCCCTCTGACGGTGCACAGCAAATTCCTAGGAGGCCACAGGGCACTACTTATCTTCATTAGGCAGAAGAGGAGTCAGAATGGGGTGCTGCATCAGCACAGAGGAGAGAGAACCAGATAATTGCAGTCCCAAAGGGACATTCAAAACTGAGTCAAATGAATGACTTTCAGGTTTCTGACTTTTTTGTTTTCATACGCAGCAAATGGCCCATAGTGCAAACAGGCCTGAGTAGGGAGGTGCTGTTGCAATTCTTTGCTTTAAATGAAAGAGAGGATGTGCAGAATCATGTCAAGGGCACGAAGTAGCACCAGGCTGTTTGTCTCTGATATAACACTATGTACCATCGTGGGCAGGGTGGAGGTACCTTTCTGAGGACAGGTTGGCCCAAATCCTCCCCGCATTGGCTGTGGATACTGCATTCTCCACCCAATGCATTAAGAAATGTTCCAGGGAGGACTGTATTTGGGCCACAACGCCAAGCCTTCTAACAGCCTTCTGGCGTCCTCTGGTGGTGGGAGTAGTCTTGGCTCATCCTAGCATAGACTTGAGGGTTTCCATTGCCACTCACCTGTGCAACTGCCCACTAGCTACTGAAGTACCAAGAAAGTGGGAGACCCAGGCTAGATGTCCTCCTTAGACCCACAGCTGTGTACTGAGCTATGGAGTGCTGTAGATAGGAGTAGCTGCAGTGGAAACCCTGCAGGAAAGGTTTCAAGGTCCAGGAGAGAAAGCAGAAAGGATGGTTGTTTTCAGGTTACTTTGTGGAGCTTTCACCCAGGAAAGGGGGCTGTGGGTTCCCATCCCATTCCCTGGACTTCTTTGTGTTTCACTTGGTGGGTGAATCATTCCAAATCCATAGAGAGGAGGATGATCTGCTCTAGGAACATACAGCTATCATAAAATAAAACTTGAATGAAGAAACAGTGGGGGAACATGAGGCAGGGAATGATCTGCTGTAAGAAAGGGGACCTCAGGCCTGCATGAAGACAAGCAGCTCCAGAAGGTGAGCAGATGAAGAAGAGAGCTGGCATCACCAGTGACTGAGCTGAGGAACAGGAGGACTCCTTTCACACTTGGTAGATGAGCAGACTTTTTTCCTGACTTCAGCATAATGTTTATGTTTCACTAAGGCTTCTTCTGAGCTTGGGGAATAATAACAAACTCTTATTTGCAGATCAGTAGGATCTTGAATCTCCAACCACTTTATAGACAAAGGTGTTGAAAGAAAAAGACTGAGAAGCATCCAGTTTTATGTTCCCCTGCAGGCATACAAGGAGATTCTCAGCCAGAGCCTGGAGATAAAATCATGGCACAATGTCCTGCACCAGTGACCTTGTGAATTGACCAAGGAAAGATGACTAAAATGTGAGCTGAGATCTGGTTTTCCCTAAGCACAAAGGGTTTTCTCCCACCCCTTTTTCCTCTTTATTTTGGGTTCAGAAAGGAGCCTGGCAGCTTTGGTGAAATTATTACTTTTCAACATGACCCATGATGATGATAAAGGAATTAGAGCTTCTTTCATATAAGGAGAGGCTGGAGAGCTGGACATCCTAGAGAAAAGAAGGCTCAGCAACATCTTTTCAATGTTCCTAAATGCTCAATGGGAGGGAATGAAGAAGCAGGAGCCAGACTCTTCTTAGGAGCCCCCACTGACAGGACAAGAGGCAATGGGTACAAGTTAAAACACATAAAATTCCCTCTGAACACACACACACACACACATACAAAAAGTTCTCTTTTTGTGAGAGTTGTTGAACATTGGCGCAGGTTGTGCAGTCTCCACCAGTGGAGCTATTCAAAACCCAACTGGACACAGTCCTGGACAACCTGTTGTAGCTGACCCTGCTTGAGCAGGAAAGGATTGGACTTAATGACCTTGAGAAGTCCCTTCCAGTCTAACCGATTCTGTGATGATGAAGGTCCACATCCACAGGAGGCAACTAGGATCCCAAATGCCACTGGTCTTATCTGGGGGAGCTTGATCTATGACCAGTCTGTGGAGTCATTCTCTGTTTTTCAGGAAAAACCCCACTAAATCACTGCTGCAAGAATGAATCTTCCTAAAGGGTAAACAGAGCTTACAGTCCCAGGACCATGGTGAACTCCAAAGCTGTGAAGAAAACAGATCCAGCATTGTCCTCCAGACACAGGAAAGATATGCTGTTGGACAAACCGCATCCATGACTGTGCAAAGGACAGCAGTGGCCTGTGAAAATGTAGCACCTGCATTACCAGAGACATCCCTGACTTGGCTTCATGAAGGCCCTGGCTCCTGTGGGCCCTTGGCACAGGGTGGATTCTCCCCAGTAGGGCCCAGTTAGCACTAGCTGAATTGCAGCAGCAGCATCCCTGAACAGGAAAAAGCAAATTATCACAGTATCACAGCAGTTTGTGCTGCCTACTGCTTTGTTTCTGAACATCATAATTACAGTCCCAGGGTGATACTGTCAAGCTTGGAGTTAGTAATTTTTCTGCAGCTATTAGAGCTGAATGCTTAATCCAAAAAGAAAACATCAGGGCCCCCTCTGAGCCAGACATCAAACCATTCACTTAAAAGAGTAAATGTCCCAAGAACATTGCTGTTGGCTCAAGACATCATGCTGTGGTCAACATGTGTCCAGCAACCGAAGCATGACAGTAGGGCAGGCACACACGCTCCTGCCTTGTGCCATCACCAGCAAACAGCATGCAAAGCCAGGCAGCCACCACACACATCAGGAGGAGAAAAATCTGCTGTTTCATAAATCACAGTCCATGGGGAGGAGGTGAGGGGTGGGAGAGAGAGCAGGCGTTCAGAGTGCAGGAGTTAGCAGTGGAAGAGTACCAGGGGAGAAGAGGACAGAGGACAACCTAGGGGAGCTGGTGTACTGTGTATGAGAGAGAGCGGCAGATGGGACAGGGCAGCTCAGTGGGGGAAACTGAGACATGCATGAAGCCTTGGAAAGACCAAAATGGAGTAGGAGATGTGAAGAGCTGGAGGGTGGAGAGAGGAGGTGTCAAAGTAAGACTGCAAGACACTGGAGGTGGCAGGAAGAGAAAATGGGACTGGGACAAAGGAGGTGACAGCACTTTGATAGGTTAACCATGTTACCTTACACCCTTCATTGGGCTCCAAACTCAGTAGATCTCTCCAGACCACTCTGGTTAACTGACCCAACAAACACGGCTGATCCAGCCTAGACCCATTCCCTGGCATTGGGGTTGCAAGGTAGAGTGCCAGCACCTTCTAGGGTCTGGCAACAGCAGCAATTGATTAGCAGATTTTAATTTTTTTTTTCAAAGTCACTCTCTGCTGGGCTTTCCTCTGGTTTTATAGACCCAGCTCTTTCTACAGACTAGATTTTATTTGTGTGAAATGACTTCTGGGGTTTTATTTTTGTTGTTGTTCAGGTTTTTGGGTTTTGTTAAAAACAATTTTTCCAAAAACTGTGACTAATGAAAATTTCCAGTCTATGTATTTTGATTTGAAAATGCTGGTGGGGAGAAGCCAAGCAAAATATTTAATGGATTTTCTCTTTTGCCCCAAATCTTCAATTTTGCTTTTTTCAAATGGAAAATGAGAGTACTTGCCTCTACTTTCTGTGACTGTGACAATGTGAAGAAAGTATTTCTTGCAGAGAGAAAGTTACAGGCTCTCAAAACTGCAAAGGGGCTGAGGAGTTATTTGGAACATTTCTTTTTATGAGTGAAAAAGTTGTTATTTCTTCAAATTGCTTTCCCTGATTGTCTGTTGTTTCTGTGGCTTTCTCACTGAGGGAAACATGGAGCAGGCAACACAAAACCTGAACTTTTCAGTTTGAAAGCAGAGCTAAAAAACATCCTATTCCAAAAGGAAAATGCTGGTTTTGGTTTCCGGCTGTTGCCTGGAAACTTAAATGCAGAGCATTTGACAATTTTGTCTCACTTAGAAATTTCCCCTGGGAAAACCTCCTGGTTTTCAATCAGCTTCACTTTTTGAGCTTCCCACGTCACTAAAACCTCCACTGACATCTTGTTTCATGGCAGAAGTCAGCTAGAGGGGTTTTCATAATCCTAATTGTGAATTGTCACCGTCACAGACCAAACCCACTGCTCCCTCCTCTGTCCTCGGTGACAAAAGGAGAGTAATTGATTCCTGTAACATCCCACTGACTGTTTGTTTCAAATTCTTTGTACCAGAGATTGATTTTAATGAAACGTTCCACTTTTACACACATGAAATATATCAAATTAAGTTTTTGAATGTGAAATAACAGTTATGAAATACTGCCAAACAAAGGCTGTCACACCAGCACAGAAAGAGGCTGGGGGAACAGAAAAAGGAGAGGGACCCCACTGCCTCTTGCAAAAGGTTCAAATCTGACCCAGGATCATGCTTGCCCCTAACATCACCGAATCTGCACTTTATTATACCAGTTATGCATTCTGCCTTCTTTTGACTTTGTAGGGCTTTACTGGCAATACAACATGGGTGATAAATGATTCCAACTTCTCCCAGGTAGCCCTGCCTCTAGGTGCCAATTCCTCATTTCCCCATAAGTTTTATGAAATCTGGGTTTGGTCCCTCATCCATCCTGGTTTTCACAAACATAGTTTTATACAACTTGGAAAAACAGTTGAATACTGAGGTGAAATTTGCTGATGATATTGGTTCTTTAAGGGATACTGGTTTGTTTAAGGTAATGAACAAGGGCTGAATAAGGAGAATTACAGATGGACTTGATAATTGGTCAGTGAAAGGGCTGCTGAAATTCTGTGTAAATAATTGTAGAATCATCGGCTTGAGGAAAAATGATCCCATCTTCACATGTAAAACGTTGAGCTCTGAGCTAGCCATGTGGCATGGGAGAGAGCTCCTGTATTTATGTCAAAGCATGCAATCCTGTAAATCAGAAAGATTATATCAGAACTGGAAGAAGTTCAAAGAGTGACAGAGAAGGTGAAAGGTGCAGAAAGGCTTCCATACCCATAACATCTGAGTAGCCTGGAATTTACCACGCTGTAAAAGGGTCAACTGCAGTAGATGAGATGGACAAGAATTGACTGCTGTGTCTACAGTACAGGAGCTAGGGGTCATTAGATGAAGCTAGTAAGACACAACTTCAGAAAAAAACTTTAGGTGAAGGTTCTTAAAGCAGTGGAAAGCAAAGCTCAGGAACTTGTGGCAAAACAATGACAGCTAACAAAATAACCACGCACAAAATTATTTCTATCTCTTGAGAAGCAATGAAGCACAGAATTGTTCTGCAACCACTGCAGTGTAGCATTTCCCTTCACTCATGGAGTAAAAGTGAATATAAGCACTCGTATCACAGCATCTACCCACCAGAAGGCTCTAGTCATGCTGAATTTTTGCTTTCATCATTCCTCTGTTTATTTTCAAAGACACCTGTCAGTGGATTATACTGTAAAGCTGATGAAAAAAGAGGCTTGAACTTGAGTTTTTTCAGTCATACTAAAACTGACACACATGACTAGCATAATGATTTTCTTTCCTTAGAAGAACCCAGAACTGGATCAAAAGTTCTGATTTTCCTTGGCAAATAACCTGGGCCATCTCCAATTATCTGAGTTCTTGTGCAAAACTTCACTTCTATCCATGACATCCAAACATCACTGGAGCTTTCTGATCCCTATCTACCATGGGAAGTGGTAGGAAACACTTTGGATTTCCTTATCATGGTGCCAAGGAAAGTCAGTATTGCAAGGTAATGCACATCCTTCTGCAGAGATCTGTTCACATAAAATTTGGCTCAGTTGTTCAGATTGGATCAGCAATGTTTTCTATGAGATCAAAATGATTGATGCAGAAGACATTCAGGGCATTGGATGTATCTCTCACCTAATACACAAAATGGGAAAAGCTTCCACTGATGGGGGCCGATATGCAGAATGCACAACTGTCCAAGTCTCTTATCACTCCTCATGTACAACATCCACATGAATAAGTTGCTGGGCACATCTATGGTGGACATCATGAGCATTACTGCCTGTTGCTGTTTGGACTATTGAATGATTTCTGCAGTTTTGCAGCAATCTGAATTAATTTCCTGTTCTTAAGAAAAATTTCTGCAAGCTGATCTTGAAGAGGCAGCTTTAAGGACTGTTTTCCAAGTTTGTGGTTAATTAAGCACCTTAATGACTCAGTCACAACACAGGAGAATCCGTCCCAACTTGAGTGAAGCAGATGTTTTGCTTGAAATCACCTGCTGATCACAAATGTTCATTATATATGTATTTGGCCTCTTTACACTGTACCATCTTATCAGCAGAACTCCTCAGGAATGCTCATGACTTTTTTTTTTTTTTTTTTAATTGAACCTACTGTGAGCAGCTTAAAGGCACCTGAGTGCTGTGAAGTGGAAGCTGAAATCAGCATGCTTCCCTTTCTGTGGCTACCATGACCTTGGAGATCTTATTTAACCTCTCTGTGCTCAGGTTCCTGACAAGGAGGATGGAGAAAAAGAAATGCAAGACTTCCCTACTTCACATGCTTGAACTGCTACGAAGTTCTTGTAGCAAAGGGCTAGCTTTTGGAAACCTGCAAATCCAGTTGGCAAATGGAGGTGTTCACCCTAGCTCTGCTGCTCTGTGCAAGGTTTTCATTCATTAGTTGACCTCATTGGCAGTAGTGCCCAGAAGTGCCTCAGGTGCAGCTTTAGTATCTCTTTCCCTTTAATGAGAGCAAGTGCTTATCACCTTTGTGTTCCATTTCCAGCATCAGTAGCTGATATACTCGGTGCTGACCAGAGACTTTCAGAAACTTTTCCTCCCTCTAAGAAAGAAGATGCGAGCATAGTCCAAAGCTATATGGAAATGACAGCTAGAAACTCTATGAACTCTCATTTGGGAGCTAATTTACTTTCTGCTGATGTTGCAGCAAAACCCACCTCCCACTGGCAGAGGCATCGTTTCTCTTCTGTCAGGTTATGAGTGACCTCTCCTGTGTCTGAGAAACAAAAATATTATATAAAACACTCCTCGGAGCCCACATTTTTTGAGACACACAACACTCTATAAATGAACAAAGTGTGTGTGTGTGTGCATAGGTCACAAGAAGACATTACATTCTGTGTTGCAGGGTGGCCTAGGGCAGCAGCTGAGACTGGGTCTTGGTGGTGCAGATAAAATGAGAAATTCAAACAGGGAAACTGGATAATAAAACAAATAATTTTTGCAAAATTCCAAGTGTGAGTACACAACTTCATGGGTCTTCAAAGTGCACAGAAAGGAGGTAGGTCATCTGCAAGATGTGCAGTGACAAGATTATTTGCATTTCACTGTCTTCTAGGAAATATTATCATTTTACTAGTTAGCTCTTCTTAAAAGGCGAACTCACATGTTTACTATTTGAGGAGTGTTGAAGTTTTCCCTGATCACAAAAGAATGAGCTATTGCTGTCACATCCACCTGAGCTGCCACTGTTGTTGCTAAAAGATTTTATTTATGTGCCTCACCTTCAGTAGGGGAGCAACCCCAAAGTTAGAGCATTTCTAGGTAGACACCCCTGGATCTGATCTACATATATTATCTTAGACGTAGACATAAGTAGCTCTGAAACACCTGGAATGGTGGGATTTCTTCCTATGACTGAATGGCAGCCCTCAGCCAGATCATACCAGTCTGGCACTAACAGCCAAGAGGCTCAGGTGCCCTGCATCTGGTGCAGAGCAGCACCGCATCCAGGTGTACTGTCTGAGCACAGCTGCATCACTCAAGCAGCTTGGTTGTGCACCAACCCTGTTGAACACAACCTCACATTCAGACCAGACTGGGAGGCTCATGTTACTGAAACAGGATCCTGCAATGATAACTTTCTACTTCAATGATCACAAATATCTAGGGATATATCCTTGTCTGGTAAGTAATATCCTTTTAAACTGACCTTGACAGATCACACAGTGTCAGTGTAATAGAGCATCATGAACAGGGCAGTGTTCTGTGTATAGTGGAAATTGAGAGCTTCATTAAACATGAGACAGTCATTTAATTAAAGCAAGTCAGACATGCAACCCAGGTGAGGGTAGTAATGTAACTAGCCTCGCAACCTGGGCATTGACTCTATGCATTTTGCTGAGACCTGATTCAGGCTCCCAGACACATTTTCAAAACAGACTGTCACCCCCAGAGTAGCTGCCCCTACAGAGGAAGGCTAGACATCAGAACAAGCCTACAGGTGGACATCTAAGTGCAGGTGCCCTGGTGTGGAGCTGAATCCCACTCCGCATGCTGACATTTCAGATGGCCATGAGGAGGTGGATTGAACCCCTTGATATGAGGTCGTGACCGATGCCTGCTGGCTTCAGTTTGTAACATCCCACCCCACTATTGCATTTATGAGATTGATGCTGATATGCATGGTCTGTGCCTGCAGCTCCCTCCTCTTCCTCTGGTCTTTCATAGGACTGGAGAACCCAGCACATGGGTTTGCAGCAAATTTTATTCAAGATGAGTTTAGCCCCTTGTTAGTCATTTGCAATGCTAATCTTGCAGGAATGTATGCACTAATAATGGATAGTTAATGGGCTGTCTAAACTTGCTTGGGTCCCTTTCAAGGATGAAGTTTGCAATAATAAAAACAGCTGAAGCAGTTCACAAGGTTAGGGGCAGTGGCAGTTTGCCAAATGACACTCTTTCCTCATTGAGAAAGTGGGAATTGTATGGGCAAATGAATCTTTAAAAAACTGTCTCTTACTGCTCAGTTTCTTAGAACTTGGTCTGAAGAGAGCAGTGTGCCCTGCTTTGATTTTATTACTCTTCCTTCCTGTTGTCTTGCCTGGAGAATTTGTTGTTTGTTGGCCTGTCAAGAAAAAATGTAGATGAGGCAGTATTGAGTTTGCTTCGTTGTTTGCACAGCTCAACGCTCAACTTTTTGACACAGATGCCACAAAGCACTTCCTTTCCTTGGATTCTTTTCTCTTGTATTTTGTAACCCTACCCAACTTTCTGAGTTAGGAAGTTTAGCATCTGGTGAAGCTCTCTAATTCCTGTATCTTAAGAATGAATCAATACACAAAACCCTTACCAGTCCTCCAATGTTCTGACCCTAGTAATTGTTTTGTCCTCCACCATTGTAGAGAACAAACATGAAAAATAGACAAGGTGAATGATGACATTTGGAAGAGCATGTTCATACCATCTTTCTCACATCTCTCACTCAAACATGGTTAAATCCAGGGGCTTCCAACAGTGAGATTGTTCTTGTTCTGGCAGAGCTGCTTGTTCAGGGCTAGAAGCAAATGACTCACTCTTTGAACTGCTGAGTTATGTCCCAGGAGGGGAAATTAAAGCCTCTTTGAACCAGTATGGATAAAAGGGCTGGGGAACCATGGAGATCAGCTTGTCCCATGGCTCTCTTGGCTGAGAGGGCTGAAGGTAGTAGAGTCCTCACTGATCCTGAACTGTGACCAGGAGTGCCAAATAGCCTTTCATTTCCACAGCAGAGTGATTCTGGGAGTATTGATGGGAGGAAATAACAAGTTTGGTGGGAATGTCTCTCCTGGGGGAAAGCACTTGGGACAGGTCCTGAGCAAAGTCTGGCATCCTAAAAAGGGACCTGTGAGAAGAAGGAGAGTGTAAGGGAAGCCAGGGAAGGGTGGCCAAGAGGAGAGACTGCTCCTCATGGAAAGTCATCACCACTTACTGACCCTCACCCTGCTGGGGAAGTCAAGTTTAAAATCCTCCTGACACATCACTATGGGACAAGGGGAGAGAAGCAGAGGCCAGCTCACACCAGGATATGGCAGACTGAGACATTTTGGTCTTCCAGAGGAGTCAGCATGCCCTGAGTGGGTTTTGTGGCTGATGCTGTGTGACAGCTAGTTAGTGTGAATTAAAAGAGCAGCTCTATCTGTTTGCTTGTCCCAATAGCTTATCAATTTACTATGCCAATAAGTCAGCAAGTAGTATAGGAGATACATGAAAAAATGTCCCTCTTTAAAAAAAGGGGGAAAAACAGGAAAAGGCAAGAGAATGCCTGTCTCCCAGTTGTAAATTTTAACTGCTCTTTGCTGTCACATGCCTGCTTAAGAAGTTATTAATCCCATTAAATACCGAATAAAGACAGTATCTGCCAAAGGATGTGAGCCGCTAATAAACTGTAATAACTAATTACAGTCACCCATTTATTTTCACTTCACTTTAAATTAAGTGTCTTGGCTACTTAATTGTGTACAGCAACTTCCTCCCCGCATCGAGTGGCAAATGTGCCAGACAGAGCCCAGGTCTGATGCAGGGAGCACAGATGTCCCGGGTGCTGGGAGTGCCTTCAGAGCTAATTGCCAGGAGACACTTCACCAAATTAACTGCAAGTGGTTGTTTAAAGCCCTTGAAATTTCCTTCGTCTCAGTTCTGAGCAGCCATGGAAAACAAGATTTGGAAGTGTGAAGGAGGCTGGAGAACAGCTTTGAGATGCATGTGCAGGGGGATTGCTTGGTTTTAATGAAGGCCCTCCTGGCATCAACAGATGGACCTGAGGTGCTTCTGGTTTGTCAGGATGATTCAAAGCCCACAAAGGACTCCTGGGAGTCTTCTCCTCCCTCAGAGCTAAAGCTGTGTTGGAGAAACTTTGGGCAACAGCTGCTTGCGGTCTGGGGAACAAGACAGCCCCATTATACACTGCCCACCAGCCCTTCTGCAGTGGTTATTTAATCACAAACCTCTGCGATTTCCCACCAGAGGTGAGAGAAGAAGATCTACCCCTGCTGCCAGGCCTTCAATGCACCAACAGCCAGTAATTGTCCTGGCCACCCTCATATGGGACCTCTTCCCCACATGTCCATTGACCCAGGAGAGTCACTGAAGCTCAGCCTGAGCTATGCTGTGGGTAGATTCGTGCCTGGTCTTGTTCTTATATTGTCCTGTCTTGCTGATGGGGCTTCCTGGACTGACCATGGAGCGGTTCTTGTCATTTTGAACCTGTGTGATGATCACTGGACAGTTGACTGAGCCTCGTGCTACTGTGGGACCTGCTCTGCTCACCTTGCTTGGGTGTTGCAGGTCTGTGTTCCCCCATTCAGCACACTGTCTCTGTCTGCCTTGCTGCCACTCCTGGATCCCAGATTGTTGCCCCTTGTGGAGCAGCCCTGTTCTTGCTACACCCTGGCACTTGCAGATAGCTCTGGGCTCCAGGAAACTGCTGGTGAGGACTTTCTCTACTGCCTAAGCAGGCAGCACCCTCCAAAATTCTTAACATTGCCTTTCTCTGTGGGGTGTGACCAGTCATCTGAGTAGCATTGCCTTTCTTGTGCAACAGCGGGTCTGACTAATGCATGCTTTCCAGCTAGGGTGAAAATGCTTGGAGACAAATGATCCTACAAGGTTCCTCTGACAAACATGCACCAGTGCTTGGACTCATCACAGTTCACATCTCCTTTGTTCCAGGATCTCCTACCTGTCAATTTTGCCTCCTGTAATGGAAACAATCACAGACCCTTATAAAATGGAATTGTATAACTCCAGAAAAGTCCAAAGCCACCACAGTGGGAACTGTTGCTGAGGTACCGGCTAACACTTCTCAGTGCTCTTCCTCCTATGAATCAACTCTTCCGTATCCTTATCTTCCACTAGCAAAATGAGATTAAACCATTTCCTGGGGATGGCTGTGTTAATATCCTAGACAAACTCCCAGTCCCCAGGTAAGCAACCATTTTTCTCATATGGCTTTTTCATTTACAGAGGGTACAACTCCCAGCCAAACTGCACTACCATGTAAAATAGAGGTGAGATGTTTCTAAATGCACCTGCCAGTGCAGTAAGACTTTGCTGCTCCCTGAAGGCACCGATGGCACCCACTGCAGCTGCCGCCCAGACCTGGCTTCCCATCAACACAGTTTCAGGAATTTAAATTTCTTTCTGAAAAGGTTTTAGTTGGGAAGCATCAGTTTTGTTTGTTTATCTTCTTGCAAACAGAAATGTAAAATCCTCTGTTGGGCAAGGAAAGCTGTTCTGATGGAGCATGTACTCCATCATCTGAAGCAGTTCATGACACAGGGAGAAGTTCAGTGCGGGGTGGAAGGTCCTTTCCCTGTGCTCGTGCTCCTGGCGCAGCAGCTGTGGCTCACAAGAGTGAATGAGATGCTGCCAGTCAGCTGCAGAGTTTGGGGGCATCAGGATAAGATGAAGGATTAGACCAAGCCAGGCTCTCCACAGGATTGACCACAGTCTAAGCTGTGAAGCAAGCAGTAGGCCAAGTACCAGCAAAGCCAGCATCATCTGTGGCTTTTACCCACAACTGACTGCAATACCCTGATCTTCCTGACTGTCCAGCATCCTGCATTACCACAGGCTCCAGCAACTCCAACAGTCCCTGCAGCCTTAGGATAGTAGGGATAAGTCCTATGCTCTATTGGTAAGGATGAGGATCTCCTGAGCCCCTGGGATGGAGACCTAGATTGGTGGCTTTCCTGTTTTAACAATTATGCAGAAGTGGGGAAGGAGGGCACTGCTGACCCTGGTAGAGAGGGAGCATACAAGAGCTCCACATCTGAGCTTCCAGTGGTGAAGGACACTTTCCCATACCATGGTAAAGCTTGGCATGGTGGACATGGATTGGCATTGGCTACAGACCTGGCTGGTTACAGTCTCTTCAGCTCAGGTCCTGCAGGTGAGCCATTCCTCTCTGAAGACCAGGCTGATAGACATCAGCTGGAGGCAGTGAGCAGAGCTGAGACGACATGGGAGCACCATCAAGGTGGCAAAGGAGCTGAGACAGCTTGGGCTGAAGCTCCAGAGAGTAGCAGCCTGGCTGTGGAGCTCAAGGAAGGGTCTCCAGTGCTGGGATCATATCAGCTGGGGACCAGCACATTACTTCTGCTTTCTAGTTACCTTGAAATCACCCTGAACTCATGCCAAAAAGTTAGGGTAGAAATAAAGTGTAATCAGAAAGTCCAAATATAGGTAACCCAGTTACAGTATGTTAGCAGAGCCCCGAGAAGTCTCTTCCTCCACCAGGCAGCATTCAGGCTGTCAGAACATTTGACCAATATCACCCTGGGGGATTGGGCTTTCATGCAAGAACTCTTCATCCTAAAATTTCCTCCACAAAAAAGTAGAGGCTTAGGAACATGTGTCATCTTCATACACACACTCCCTTGAAGTTTCTATTTGAGTTAAAGCCGTCCTCCTGTCCTCCCCAAGGATTTCTGTTAATGACTTAGCCTGAAGCACTCTTTGAGGTGCCCAGAGCTACTGAACATGGAATATGGAGCCATCCTTGGAGTGGGGAACAGGGGACTATCTCCCATGGTGTAGATGTCTCTGGTGCAGATATCTGTCTGAGCACATTGCCTTCAGCTCCCTTTGGAGTCACATGAGAGACATGAGCATTTCTAGGGTGTGACTCATTTGACCTATAAAGGCAATCAATGGCTATTGGTTTGTATGTCAGTGTTTGCTGGGTGAATTCCAGCCTTGCCTTTCATATAGGACTTCATACTTTGACAAGTGCACTACTCACTTACATCACAACACTGACATGATGATAACTAGTCTTTCTGGGGTGATGGCAGGTTTGGCATGTATCACCTCTAATCCAGGTTTTGAGAGATACCATAATAACATTTCTGTTCAAGACCAGTTGTGCTTTTTTCCCCACTATAACTTATGTCACAAAGCATTAGGTTGCTGCAAGTCCTAAATTGTATGTTATGTCTAAATGGGGAAAATAGGAAAGAGCATAAGCTCTGGCAAGATAAATGTAAAATCATAATAAGGCAGGCCAAGAAATATTTTGAGGAACAACTTCCTAACAGTATAAAAAATACTAATAAATCCTTTTGAAACACATCAGCAGCAGGAACACTGCCAGAGAGTCTACAAGGCCAGTAAATGAGTGAGGCATGAAAGGAATGGCTCAAGGAAGATAAGGTTAGAACAGAAAAGCTAAATGAATTCTTCATATTGATGTTTGCTGTGGAGGAGCTTAGGGAAATTCTAGCAATGGAACTTTTCTTTATGGGATATGAATTGGAGGGACTATCTCAAATTAATGAAATGAATAGTTTCAAATCCCTATTGGGGTTTGGAAGTGGCAGGCTCATGGATAAATATGATAAAAAGTAAAGGCATCTGCATAGCATTTATCAGGGGAAGTGATGTCTTGCAGACCCATTAGTGCTTTTTAAAGGAGAAAAGGAGCATGTGCAGAAGGGTGACTTGATCGATGCAGTGTACATGGATTATCCAAAAACTTAACAAGAGCAAGTAGAAGTAGGCGTAGAACTAGGAAAATATAGGGAACAGCAAGAAGGATGTTCAAAAGTATGCTATGATCTCCATAGGGGAAAGATGAAACTGAATGGAACTCTTCCATCAGGAAAAGCAATGTCCTGGGAAATACAGTAACAGTCCTCAAGACTGTAAGTGGCATGAAACAGATGAATAGGGCATAATTAGACTGTTTCTTATAACCCAAAACCAAGAAGGAATAATTTGTAACACATGTCAGCAAGTTAGGGGAAAAAAAGGTATATTTTCCATTCAACTTATAATTAAACTGTGGAACTCTTTACTACGAGACATAGTGAATACTGAAATGGTGCCTGAATTCATGAAGCAATTAAAAACGTATGAAGACCTCTTAAATAATAATTTATAATCTCTCATTCAGAAACTCCCCAAGTTACAGACTGAAAGCAAAGAGGAGGACATAAAGACTTGTCTCATACTTCAAGTATGCACTCTGATTCTTTCTAGACAGAAGATACCAGGTGAAATGGCCTTTCTTCAAACCCAAGGCAGACTTCTTTCCTCCTTGTCTTGCTCTGGACCTCTGACAGCTGAGTTGACGAATGGCAACCAGAATGCAAGGATCTAGGTTTCCTGGCTGTGAAACTCCACATTTCTGATCCTTTCTATGTGGTCTTAAAGGAGCATTTGGCTTTAGCTCTGCTTGTCCTCCTGATTATTCCCATACTTCCTCTACCCAAGACCGACAGTTGAGCACTGACTGTGCTGATTGTGCTGTCTTCCCAAGAAGACTGGTTTTATAATTATTCTCTCCAGTCTTCAAAGTTTGCTGCTTCTAGATTGCATGGATGTTTTAAAAGAATAAATGCTTTGGGACCTTCTCCAGAAAACACTGGCATCAATCTTTCCATTGAGTTGTGTCAGTATTAGGTCATATCTCTATTAGAGGTCTTTTAATGACTTTGAGGTTTCATGGGTCATTCTGGAGAACCAGTCATTGGTTTGTAGGAGCTGGAGCACAATCAGAGCAGACAGTATTAAGGCACTTCAGTCTCTACCAAATGCCTGTTTAGTGTGTGCACAATTCACTTTTTGGAAGCTTAAAATGTGAATGTGACCATATCTCAGAGGCACAAGAAAAGATCCCTGAGCACAAGCGGATCTCCCTGAAGATGTCCTACCTTCACTCCAAAGTAGGATTTGTTTTGGGAATAGAGAAACTCAATATAATCTTTATTGAAATTTTAAGTGGAAGGGATGACCCCTTCGGCTGAACTTGTCACAATTAGAAAGCCTACAGATGTGGCTGATGATAAATGCTTGAACATACTGGCATCTTGCCTAACCAGCTGCAGCCTGTCAAAGGCTGGTTGCTCAGTGGAGGTCACCTTAAATGCTAGAGAGTCAACGAGAAATTATTTTGCTTCTTTTTGCACCTTGCTGAAAAACAGTACTGAGTGAAGACTTCAGCCAGCCAATTTGGACACTTAGTCTCTGCTGCTATAGATGTTGTGGATGGACAGGAGATCCACAGATCAATTGGAAGAGGGTTTTTTCTGAGCCTCAAAGCCAAGCAAAGTCAATGATGTACGCAGTTAAAAAGAAATTGGGAAAGGAAATACCAAAAGTGAATTAATTGCTCTGAGTCTCTAGCTGTAGACAGCTTTTCAATGGCTCGCCCTTAGATTTAGATGATCATGTCTAAATTAAGGAAACTAATTAAACACTCATCGGCTAGTTTGCAAACAGCAGGCAATTAACTCTAAACACACTCACTGCTCAAGTTAGCTCAGCAGCAATGGAGAGAGTGTCCCAGACAATACAAAATATCACATGGTCTTGAAGCTTTGCTTTGCTGTATATGCTACAGACTAGACCTATGGAAGCTGTAAAGTAGCCAGGAGTCCTTTGGAGCAGGTATTACCACCTCAGTACCATGGTCTTGTTGAATTTAGTGAAATGCTGCCACTTCCAAGCACCAGTAGTATTGTCAAGTCTTCCCATTAGGTTGAAACCAGGAACCAGAGCTCAGACTGCCTGAAGGTGGGTCTCACCATCACTCTTAAAGAAGGGGAAGAACCAGATGATACTGTCATGGGAAAGCACAGCTTTGACCAAGTCAGATGAAGAGGTGGAAGGCCACAACCTTTTCTCTTTTAACCACTTCCAACCCTGTCATGAAATCACCAGGGTGCCATAAACCTGGAGCTAATCCTGCTGCACTCCAGGAGCCAGCACCACTCCAGAGCAGGTGGGCAGCTCTACCTAAATGTCTCCTAGGCATAAATGTACCTGTGGAGTAATTTCCACATGATTTCTCACTACCCAGGGTATATTTTTGTTATATTTTTGCTAAAACCCAGGAGAGCAGTTTTCAGGGAAGATTCAGCACAAGGCTTGTTCATAGTCAAGAGGGAATGTGGTAAGAAAATGGTTATCTTCCCCTGCAGATAGCTACCAGCTATATTTCAGAGAAGCCAACCTGGACAGCCACATCTGTGGCCCCTTAAACAATTTCTGTGCTTACACCATTGTTTGCAGTGCAGTTTTAACCTAAAAGCAATGATGTGAGCAGGCAAAGTGGTTACACATATAACCAAGGAGTAAAAGGGCAGAATTACCTGGGATGCCACTTGAAACAGTAAAGCTGGCATGAAGGAAACACACTCAGCCATTACAGGGGGATTTGGCAGGACAGGAATGCAAGACTTAGACAAATTTTTCAATAAACCCATTGGCAACACCTCAGAGAGCATTCATAGTGTGCATGGCACATGAGGCACAAGTGGGGATGGACAGGAAAGTAGTGTTTTCAGTCAAATTTGAAGCAGTGTGTGGCCAAGCTTTGGCTGCACAGCAAGTAAATGCCATTGGTTTTATGGGTCAGTGCCCAACTTGGCAAAGTAATTGCAAATAGCTCAGAGATGACTCCGCATAGCAGGTGTCCAGTCTGGATTGTCACTGGAAGAGTAGAAAATACCACAAGGTTTATCATTCCCTCCTCTAAGAGCTGCAGCTGGGAAGGCGTGAGTGCTTAGGGTAAGACTTCCCTGGCAGATTGTGGGGACTCAGCCCTTTGAAAGGCACCCATCAAGTGGCAGGGTAACCTCTCTGCTCTGCAGCTCCTGGGGACCCTGGGACAATTAGGTCAGATAACTCACTGTTGGGTTGTCCTGCCCTGGCTGCACCTTCTGGGGGACTCGAGGATTTGTCCCCATTTGCTGCTGTAGAGGGGATACCACAGTAGTGAATCGGGCTTCAGGGCACTTGGCATTTGCAAAGTGCCTGGCAAAAGGCACCACTGCCAAAGACTATTCCTGTGTTTTCCTCCCAGTAGCCAACAAGGAGAGATGCTGCCAGCAGTAGCAGATGCTGAGGTGTAGGGTCACTTACTCTTTTAATAGCTTAACACAGAGCATGAACTGAGCTTGCCCTGATTTGGAAGTATACATTTGTTCTCTTGGTTTTCAGTGAATACAGTTGAGGGACTTGATACAACCTTGGGGACCCACAAAAAGTTAAACATGGCTCACTGACTCAGTAGATGAGCAATGGCCTAGGCTGTGTCCTGTGTTGCTCTCCAGTTCTTTTCACTCCACCTTGGGACAGACGCTGGGTCAGGTCCAGTACCTTGGCATTTTATATGAGGGAACAGACCTACAAGGTTGCAAAGGATCCCATAGACCTTAGCCACCTGTGCCATCCCTTTACCAAGATAAAATCAGCTCTACCTCTTGCCTAGCTTCTTCTTGAAGACTTTGGTGATGGATTCAGATCTTCCCCATGCAATTTATCAGATGCTATTATGATCATACCATTAGATGAACATATCTTGGACACCAGGGACATGGCACAAGTCCCACCTTTACAGCAGCCTTTTCCAAGTCTGAGTATGGAATTGCCTTCTCTTTCCCAAAGTTGAACAACCCCAGTTCATCAGATCACTCCAGGGTTTTAGGTTACTGATTGCCCTCAGCGTTTACCTCTGGACTCTTCTGGGTTACTCCAGTTGTCACGCTGTGCAGCACTCCAAACTGGGTATGGTGTCCCAGCTGGATCTCTTCCTGGTAGAGGGTCCTGGTGCCCTGAGCCCTGCTTGCACACAGCCGGGATGGCGTGCACCCCCGGTGGTGGTGGGACACTGGTATGTCACACTCATGTGTGATCTCTTCTTCCATCCCCAGTTAGATCCCACCTAAAAGGAAAGCTTTACATCGTCCTCACTGAACTCTGGACTAGAGCTTTTTTTTGGCTGTTTCCTCAGTCTCAAGTCATTTAAAGTCCTTTTCAGTCTTTTGCCATCTGAGGCGTTTTGCAAATGCAAGGAACATGAGCATCTCCTGTTCTATAGTACAGCTCACGGATGGGGATGTTGAATAGCCCAAGGTCTGGGGAAGGCCTTATGGATAAGCTGTCCCAGGCTGAAAAAGAGTTATTGGTAGCTCCTCTCTAATCCTGGTTGGCTGCCCAGTTCTATATCCCCATATAGTAAATTCATCTCACACATATTTCTTTAGCTTTTTTATGGGGATTTAATGACTGAGAGAGTTAAAAGTGCCACTGCATCAGAACAGATAGTATCTATTGCCTTTGCATTGTCCAAAAGATCAGTTACCCTCTTACAGAAGAAAATTAGATGGGTTTGAAATGATTTGTTTTTGACAATCAAGGCTGACTATTACTCACCTCCATATATTTTCCAGGTACTACTCTCCTTAATTATTTTTCCAGGAATTAAAGCTGAGTTACAGGATTCCAGTACTTAGACACAGGACCTCCAGTACCCACTCCTTTCCTTGCTTCAAGTTTAAACATTATGCGCAAAGAACTGCGTCAAGACTGAAATGAACCGTGCTGACATGGTGGCTGTCTCTGATACCCCTGTCCTGTCACCCACCTGGTAAGGGGTGGATTCCCCAGATGTGTCAGCTCCAAAGCAGACCTCTCTTTGCCTGTTCTCCTGTGCAGGGATCCACCAGGTTCCCACAGTGGGAGTTCTGACTGCGTCCATGGACTTTATCATGAGGAGGTACTCCCATGGCTGTCTGGTCTGCTCTCCTCTTAATGTGGGCTGCAGAATCTTGCTGG